>OX411279.1:4928089-6128089 GCA_948146005.1 Nomada fucata
TAAGTTCGCATAAAGAGTTTAGCACCAGCTATGGCGACAGGTTTACCGAAGAGCCATACCAGAAAACGTGGTTGCAACAGTTACATACATTTAATATCTGTGACTCCGTTATTTTTCAGAATTCCCGCATATCCTTTGGCACTCGTATTTCCGAAAATATGTACTTTGACAAAAATGCGCCAAAAAGGAACCGATTTTTTCAAAGTTCAAAACACAAATGCCCCCTTGAGACAAAGAAGCTACCGTTAATCTGATTGTTTGATCATTCCTCATGCCTTTAGGTAATCGACAGACAATCGATCTCGTTTCGTTGGACATTCACTTGACGCGTCGCCGGTGAGTGTCGTTTGCAATTTGCCGAACGCTTAATTGCAACCGATCGCCTCGTTCGAGCTCTTTCGCACTGGAAAATAATATATACTTTTCGTTATCGGCAAAGGCAATCGGGTGGATGTGGACCCGAGGGGAGGCGAAGCCAGGCAGATGAGTGTAAATAGAAACGGCAAAGGGGAAAGAGCGGCACGGACGATAAAAATGTAAGGAAGCGGGGGAGAAAGAAACGGAGGGACGGATGTCGGGGCGGGACATGAAAAGTGGAAAGTGCTCAGCCTTTACTCATTAGTCTTTGTACCTCTAGCAAGAATAACAAGTTCGAGTTAACCGGGCGTTTCTAAAGTCTTACGCAAATGAAGGAAAGAAATGAAAAAGAGTGCGGCACAGCTTTTAGAAATGGAAAGTACAGCGGGAACGGAGCACAGCTTAATCAGTCGTGACTGTTCAGGATATTCTTATTTCGCCGTTCCTGCGGAATACGGGATGAGATTCGAAAAGCGGGCAGACGCCCGGACTCACGGTGCACCCGGTTGCACCGAATCCAGGATTAGGTATGCAGCTCTAAGTCGAGCACGAATGGCGAACGCAGTCGAACGTTTTAATCGCGGATCGCCGTGAACGTACGCTGATTAAGTTATCCTGAGTGCTGCGAAGATTAACAACTTTGAAACGATAGTCGTGAAGCCGTGTTTCCCCGAGAATTGAAAAGAAAAAGCGAAGAATTCCGGGTAAAAGCTGCGTAGAATGTAAATTGTCGAATTTCATTCCGTCGACGATCCGTGATGGTCGAATAAAGAGGGTTCACTGAATAAAAAGCAAGAAATTGGAGTTAAGGAAAGGGGGGTGGGCGGGGGCGAAGGGGCGGCGGAGGGGGACAGGGAAGAAATATCTGGTAAAAGGTAGCAGGTCGGGGTATCGCGAGACGCATAGAGTGGCGAAGAGCAACCGAATCTCGGATTCCTGGAAGGGACGGCATGTAAATGGATTAAAGTTTTTTTTAAATATCGCGTCGGGGCTCCCTCGCGACGTCCTCACTTGTAATTAGCATTATTATCTCGGGGCAACTGTCTGCGAAACAGACCATCCCGGCCAGAGAGTCCGAGAACGCTGCGTGACTGGCACCAGCCGGTGGGAATTGAAAAAGGAGCAACCTTAATCGCACGTTCACCGTTTCAACGGACGTCTCTGGCTCTCGCGTACAGGTATTCAGCTAATTATAAACGGAACAATTATTTCTTCTGCGCCACGCGTATCGCTTACGCGCGGGCGTATTTCGACGAAAACAATTAAACAAGGTGGCAAGCTAGCCTGTGGAAACGGAAATAGGGCGAGGAAAAATTTTTGCCCTGGATAACGCACGTTAGCGGGACTACCAGGAAAGGTTCGGTGACGTTCGCTCTCCCTATTGCAGGATCGACGGACAATTAAGGAAAATCGAACGTGTACGGAGCGTTGTCGAAGAAGCAACATCATTGACCCTGCACGGTAACGAGTGAAGCATTCTAAGAGGCGGAAACGCTGCGACGCGGAATCGTGGCGCGTTTGTTAATAATAGAGGCCACGTTGTTAAAATAAGCTGCCCTTGAAGTGTCTTATGAGCTTATAAATATTATGCTTCAGCAGCAGGATCCTCGTTTATTTCGCTGGGGGATTCCAAAGTAGTTGGTGCACCAATTATTGCCAGCCCGCCAGCTTTCGGAACGATTTAACTGAAATCCTTAACGATCCTTTTGCACTGTAACGTACTAAATACAAAAAGCACTGAATGTTCGATGGGGTGGTGTGCGAATAATAATATATATAATTTAGCACACGAGATACAAGTACATTCGTTTCCCAAATTAAAATAATTTCGACTCGTCCTATGTCTATAATACCATCAAATTCCACGATGGGCCGTGTTAATCATTAAATTTCCATTATTTATCTTCAATTTGTCTAATATTTGCGCTTCACCGAGAGCCATTGAAATCGCGAACGTAATAAACTGTTCGACGCAACGGGTCATCCAATAGGTACGATAACGGAGGGGCACGTAGCCGAACAATACGCGAGAACGTAGCCGGATGAGTCAATATTTGCCATTACGTGAAACTTTCACGAATACCTATGATCGGGGGCAACCTAAACGTTACGAGAACGAGACGAGCCGTGGCGCGGTAACTTTTCCCGGAAGAGCTCGATCATCCGTAATCACCGATGCAAATCTCACACCTTGCGAGTGGTGCACGACGAGCCGTTCGTGCACGCCTGGAGAAAGTACGATTTTCGCAGAAAGGCAGACCCGCGTATTCGCTCCGCCGATAGAAATCGCAGCGAGAGCGGCTCGATTAACAAAAATCTTCGTCTCATATACGGGGAAACGTGCCGCAAGCTGATTCCTACGTTCCCATCGCGCGAATTACATTATTTGACACTGTTTGCACGCGTTCGAATAGGTTCGATTTAATCTCGAGATACTTTATCATTCGCGGTTTGTCGGAGTACGCGGAGATCGGTAAGTTGTGAAATTTTTACGACCGTTTCCACTTTCGTTGCAATTACGTAGGACTTAATTGGGACCACCGACCGTGCAGGCGAACGCATCGAACGCGTATCCTCCGGCAGATTCTCACTCAACAAGTGCACACGTCGAAACGGAAGGGTGGCTGCCGCTGGTCGACGCATTACACGCGCATTACCTGCCAATCAGTAATCGATTTGACTGCCATAGTAACGGAGAACTTTTTTCTCCGCAGCTCGATAACGAACAGGGGAATAACCGGCGACCAGGGCCAGCAATACACTCGATATTAACACGATTCGCGCTTGTCGCACCGTTCAACTGCTAACTGAATTAACCGCGGCGAAACTAGGCTCGTCGATCGTAGACGGCTGCTCGGAGACCTTGGTAGCAGTCTGGACGTTGCACATAATCGAATCGCGACGAAGAAACGATATTAGAAAAACGTTAGTCGAGGTAGAGAATTCGGTGTAATTTAAAGTTCAATAATGAGTGAAGAATGATGGGGCATAGAATTATCGAGACTGCGAGAACGCAGAAATGTAGTTTCAGTAAATACAATATATGAATATGAAATGAGCAATCGAAACGCGTTTAACGTAACAGAGTTCGAGCCGAATTTAATTTGAATTCGAACGCATCAATTTAAATTGGTATTTAAATTCGAATTAAAATTGAATTTTAACTAACGGCTCGATTTGTGCGTAATCGTGTGCATTATCGCCTTGCTCGGCAGTCGATAAAGTTGTAAAAACGTCGAAACGCTCTAGTAACCGGGGGAATAAAATCCGTGTTCGCAAAGTGAAAAAAAAAGAAGAAGAAGAAGCTCGGAGAAAAGTGGCAGCAGGGGAATGGAATATCTAAGGATCCCACCAATATTCGCAACGGTATTTCGATGTCGGCTATAACCATTCGGCACGGTCGTTTGAATCCTGGATTGGCCTGTGACTTTCAGCCCGGCATAATTTTCTTGGACAAAACGCTACGGCGAGATCCCGGAAATGGACAATTGCGGCGAGCATCGTGTTGTTCGCCCGTACCGGGGGACATCGAATCAATTGCCCAGGGAAATTTAAATTTGAACGCGATTGCCTGCAATAACCCTTCTGCATGCTTATTACGTCTTTTCCAGCAAATTAGCGTTTGGGATAGACATTGGAATAAATAGCAGATGGAATTATAGAAAAATGTTTCCTTTCCTGTTATTACGTTTCGAGAAGAAATTAATCATTGTTAATTCCCTTACTTTTCCTCCTCCTCTATTATTCCACTATTCTTTACGTAACGTCATGAACATCGAACGATGCCCGATGCCATTGTACGTTTCCATCACTATTTCTATAAAGGAAGTTCCACGTGTAAATGTCTAATCACAGCTGTTTGTCCCAAATTTCATCCCATCCAATAGAGTATGTCAAATAGACAAGTCGATGGATAAATTTCCGTAGCAGCTGTTCGAGCAACGTCTCGCGAAGAATGGAGGAGTAAGAGACGTCAAAGGAGAGAGGTGGAACGTTGACAAGCCGTGGTTCTGTGACGAGGCGCATTAAAAGTGTTCGATCAAACAGGGATAATTAAAGAGCTGGAATCATCCGTCAAAGGAGCGTCGACTAATCGCTCACGGGCATCCTGAAAAGCGGCCGCTATTCGATTATGATTAAGCTAATTCGAGTTTGATACGCGTCACGTGGAAATAATGGAGGTCTCGGTAATTACATATAAATCAAATTATACTTCGAGCCGACAGCTCCATTTGATAACTGGTGGCATTTCATGTCAAGTGATCAAGTCAATTAGGACATCGCCCCATACGCGGTGCGAATTTCATGGCGATCGCCATACTCCGTTGAAATACGATTCTGCGAAGGGAACGAAGTCTCCAAGACATTACGGACGCGGAATACTTTGCGTCGCGGTAACACCTCCGTGTGCCGTGACGACGCTAATCCGTTGTCGTTAATCGTCATTTCGAACAATACAATTGAGAAGGACAATTGGTAATTTCCACGCGAGCTGCTCGCCCCTCGCCGCAAAAATTGAAGGTAAATGTGAACGACGATAAACCGACCGCGTCGCCCAACCGATAATTAACGTGCATCGCCACGGAAACGCATGCTGGCATCGATACCGATCTCTGATACCGGCGAGCGATTGACGTATCCAGGCGTTCAGCGGGCTAGCTGAAAGAGGAGCATCTTCCCATGTCGTTTCGCAAACGGGGTACACGTAAAAGGCGGCTGTTTCTATCGGATGAACGGGTCGCCTTTATCGACGTCGGATCTACGACGCATTTAGAAAGAGATCTGTACGCGATTCTTCAACGAAATCGTTCATCGCCACCGGCGGGATACCGAGCCGAACTGGCGTTTGGTCTTCCGCGACTTCCTGACTGGCGCGTCTAATTGCAGGCGCAGCGTTCGCATGCGGGAAACGCTGGCGAGCACGTTCACAAACACGCGCAAAGCTTTCACGTAGCTTACGGGAAGAGGGAATCTAGCTGCGGCCGTCTGCCCATGGGCTCTGGAGGATCTGCATTTAAAGACAATAAATTAGATCCATAGCGGCGGCGGCGGTGGCGGCGGCGGTGTAAAGCGGGTGTAATTTTGGTTTCCTGCCCGTCCATCTCACCCGTGTCAACCCACGGTAGGTTGCCTCGCTTCCTTGCCGGATAGCCCGAGTTCCTCTGGAAAGCGCGCCGTCCAGATACCAGAAGAGAAGAGCGTAGAAGAGAAGCGTGGCGAGGAGAACAGGAGGGACGAGAAGTAGTAGAGAAACTGTTGATTTATCGTATCGTCTGTCAGATGCGCCCGGGGCCGCGCGCCACGTATCCCCAGACGAAACATCCTGGATCTGGGGAAGATCCTCCGGGGGCACAGGTGTGTGGCCGTTCGCGTGGACTGTAATGGACGTCGGAAGTCCGTGTGCTATCGGCGGGATCGGTTCGAGGCGAGGGTGCTTAAGTGAGACCCGCGAGGAACGATCGAACACCGTTGGGTCCAACTAGTGTCAACTCATCCGCGGACTTTTTCACCTCGCCGTAATCTGTCCGCGAATCGTTTGGGGCCATTCTAATTTTCTGCAGAACACGGCGTTATTCAACGAGTTTCGAAGCTGGGCCCACGTTTATCTTGCACGCGATTTCCTATTTCTAAGGGCGCGTCGATGAAATATTTAGCGTTGAAACTACTGTATTGGAATTCGCATAACCGCGGTATGTCGGATATCTATTTCGCCGTAACGAGGGGCAGGTTTCACGCAGAGTAATTTAATCATTCCTTTGCTAATTCAAATATGGTATGTCGCGGATATAATTCTTTCGTTAAATGAAGGGAGAAGTTGTAATATAAATTTGATGTAAAATTACAATGAATTTATGTTCCCGAGCGTACGAAAAATATGCGCGTATCCCTTTGACGAATGAAAATTACTACATTTAAACCCGAAGTTGAAACGAATAATGCCGAATATCGGAATATTTTAATTTTAATTAAACAATTCAAGCATTTATAAATTCGCGTTCAAATTTAAATGTTCGAAAAGTTTTAATTCTTCCGAATGGCGCGAGCCCGTCGTAAAAGTTATCGTACAATTATCGTACTGTACAGCCATTCGCGTGACGTTTATCGTCCGACCTCCCAATATTTTCATACCGCGTTGCGCTCGTCCTGCTCGTCGTCCCGTCCTTTATTCTTGTACGTTCTCGCACACGCCGCGCGAAAAGGGCCACGCCGCGATTGGCTCATTTCCTTCGAACACCTCTATCGTGCCACGAAACATATTCTCGAAATATATTCCAGAGTATAATCTTCGTAACTCTTTCGCTCTGTTCCGCCGTGTAATTTTCTTTAATTGTTAAGGTGCACGGATATAAGTTCTACGAGAGCTCTTTTACGATACCATAAAGTATAATCGTCAAATTTATATCGGGATAAAAATTCCTCGGTCGCGGGGGAATAAAAGGAAATTTTACAAGTTCGTCAGAGCTATAAATAAGTAGACCGAGGATGTCCTTCGGAGGGAAATAAAATCAAAGTTTTTTTCTCATCTCACGAAATACGTCGAGCGGCTATTAAGGAAAAGTTATCGGCCACAACAAACGACAGATCAAAAATATCTCGATTCATTCCAGATCAAATGAAAAACTTCGTCGAGTGCTCTCCTTCGGCCGTCGCAACCCCTACAATTACACGGCACACTTTTATTGTCTACTTTCGTCACCGCGAACGGATCCTCTGCCTACCGTGAAATCGTATAGTCGCGAGCGTTCCTCGCATTTTATTGCCCGGCTCGTGGCCAGGTCCGGCAGACGATCGAAAGGGGTTCTGCTCGTCCGTTCTATATTCACCACCGTGCGCCCCTGTACACATAACCGTGGCTTTTACTAAACGAAAGCTTGTCCGTTAATCGTGCACAGCTATAGAACGAGAACCGCGGTCTCGAGTTACCCCCGTAATAAATTAGCGGCGAAACTAATTTAATGAAGGATAGATCGCCATTATTCAAGTAATTCAATCCCGGACCGGCTCACGATTCCGTTCTTCCGCCGTAAACGCGCTGGAATACGTACTGCAACGAATATTACTATTAAGGCCGGAGTTACGGGCCCGAGTGACGTTTATCTCGCTGGAAAACGCCCGGCAATCCGTACTGCCTGGCCGTATTCGACGTGACCCGTCTCGATATTGTTCGGCGCGCAATTTGCAAGACTCGTTGGCGTGGCTCGTTTTCAGTTGGCGTTAACGATCTTCGTTAAAGCGAGACGGGGCCCCGATCCAGCCGATCCTGGCGTGGACATCGTCGTCCCTTATCGTCTTGGTATTGCTGTAGAGCATTGATTGGTAGAACGACGACCGGTGCGATACGGTGGGAAAAAGATGCGGAACGGAAGGAGAGGGAAACGAGAGGACGAGAATTAATCCGTCGCCGTGTAGATTTGGGTAGATCTATTAAGGAACGGATTATTCTAACCGGTTGCATCGCTCACCAGAACGCACTCATCCGCAAAATTTAAGGATTTTCACGGAATGATTCTGCCGATCTTTCAATTGCCGCAACTTCGTAAAAACAAAAGTATCGTGGAATGAAAATAATTTTTACGAGGAACCCCGAGGTTGCAATTTTTTTTTGTGTCTAACGTGCTCGATCGTCGAAATTCGACTGAACTCGCTTGCAATTTCCGGCTGTTACATTCGAACTCGCCAAGTCGATAAATAATGTATCAGCAAGCGCGCAGAACTTTACCAGGCGATGAATCAACGCGCATGTACGCGCGGAAACCGGGTAACTCGTTGTGATGTAAATCGGGCCGGATGAATCGAGACAGAAAGCAGAAACTCTCTGCCGCCTCTGAACGAACTAGCTTGCAATTTAACGGAATTACAAAGGCAGTACCGATACACGTGAAGCGGGAGGGCGAAGGAAAGAAACGAACCAGCCACTCAACAATTAGAGATTATCTCAATTAGCCGAGCTACAAGTGACAAGTACGATACTACTCTCTTGGAGTTTTCAATCCTCGAATGTTCAGCGTGCAAGAAATTTGAATAATGTCTCTGATCAAACGGCAATGATTAACGAACAGAGAGGCAAAGGAAGGGGATAGTCTGTAAGATTCCGTTTCACTTTTTCCCCTTTATAGCAGAACGTTCAAGAACGAATCGAAATCGATGTTCTTTCTGCAGGAAATCCATCCTTCAGCAACAAAGTCTGCCAGTAACGATAATTACCGATCGATATCCGATGAGGAAGAGTAATTTAAGGGGTTCACTGTTACAGATCGTTAGTCCTCTAATCACGAAACACAACGAGTGCCTCAGATATTGATGAACCTTAATACTTTTCATCCATCAAATTGAATACCCTGTCAGAGTATATGGGAGACTCAGATATTTACTTATTTATCTATTTATATTATTTCGTGTTGCACTCGTCGCTACACCTACTGAACAATGATTTATACCGCCTAATACCACCCGCCTTCATTCCAAACAGCTATTGTCAGAACAGTTTCTCAATAACTTCAACTTCGTGTGAAATATTGGACCGCTTTGTAGGTGTACGCCAAGCTTCTTCATTAGCTCCAACGATCATGACGGATCCAAAATATATTTCACGATTACGCGCGACGCGCAATAATTTAATTTATCCGCAAGATTTTTCCATCCAGTACCCTGTTACGCGATCGCGCCGTCGCTTTATCAATCGCACGTGCTGATGCGTCGTTTAATTGAAGTCGTCGTTACGTCGAAGACACGGTCTAACTCGGCTACGTGACTCGGTTAACGTGGCGTCAAGTCGGTATCTGCTAATCGGTTAATTAAATCTAAGAAATTAATATTCCGCCGACGCGCGACGCATACGCCGCCGGCATACGGGAAACGAGCGTAAAGGGCGTCGCACGGTTGCTCTCGCAAACGGCACTTTTTCAGAAGACGTTTTTATCGTTCGAGCGGACAGGAACACTTTCTGCCCGGTCCTTCGAGTTTCTCCGAATTAAAAACTCATCCGTGTCGCCGCGTAGTTTCCGCCCCCGTTAAGCAAAAATCCGGTGGAAACGTGACGAATTGTTCGTTTCTAATTACGAACGGCAGCGGCGACAATGAAATTGCTTTTTTAAAAAGTCTCGCATCATGAAAACAATGAACTATAAACATCGCTTTATAATTACCGTAATTGTAATTGAGCAAGGTTTCTCGAAGCCAGCGCGTAAGTGCATTTAATTAATTTCATTAAACATCGCGTTCAGTCTTGTTTACTGGTATTCGTTTGAATTCCAATCCTTATTTTTCACAGGAAACCAATATAATTGCTTTTTAGAGAAACATCTCCGATTACCCTCAACGATCCCATATCCGATATCGGGGATGGTTTAGAAGTTCCGCACAGCACTAGGGGGATGGGAAGCAGCAGAATTGAAGACGTAATAATTATTCTTGGCCCCCAGCCTCCCAGATTCATAAGAATAATAGGAAAGCCGGGCAGCCGAAGGAGCAGGCGATTGGGCCTTCGCTAGAAGAAATCATAATAGATCCTAAAGAGGCTTCCTGTTGAATTTTCTTTGAGGACTTCTGACGGGCCGTGAATGCTCGAGGTGTTCCGCGTTATGGATTATGATGAATATATCGTATCGTGTTACCCGGCCGATGTTTTTCTTCTCCTACCGCTCCTTCCTCTCTTTTTTTCTTTTTGTCGTACTTATTTCTTGTTTTGTCTCCTCTTTTTCTTTTCTTCCTCTCTTCTTTAGGCTTGCTCGAGCAACTACTCGTTCCATAGTACGCTTTGTAACGCGCGGTTCGTCAAACTTACGGTGGATTCGCGTTTTCTCTGGCGTGTTTTTCAAGCGTTTTAGCAACGGAACCGTTTGACCGACTTCCTGCCGGTGTAAAAAGCTGCGAAAACATGAGAAACACGAAAAACAGTGTTGGACGAAGGGGCGCTTTGCGGATTAATCCGGTGGAAATTGTCAACCGATCCCAGACGTTCCAGTCCCACGCGATCAGCTCGTAAATAACTTTATCGAACACTTTCGGCGCGATGGAATTTAATCACCGTGTAATAGATTCGACGTGATATTATATTAAAGCCCGTAATAAAGTATAATTAAGCCGGTCGGAATGCGAAAACAAATTAATTGCCGTCGCTGGGACACAATGTCGGATCGTTAATTTCACACAAAGCAAGGAACATCGGATGAATTTTATTGGTAGTGTGTACACGTGTATACAGCGAGCGAGTCGCGAGAATGGTAGTTTTGTCGCGAATCGATTTAATCGACGCGAATCATGCCGACAGTTGTCGACGTTTCGCGACAAAGATCAAATAAATAACTATGCATTAACCATTTTCGTAATCGATTCGTTTCATTTGAACGTGATATACAATTTAATCGAAAGCGGTCCGCTAGAACCGTACGAACGTTTGTTGGTAAACTCGATTCGTGTCCACGTCGATGAATAAAAAATAAGGTGAAAAGAAAGCAGCGATTATAATTAATGTCGTACGAGCTGACTCTATTCCTTTTCCCCTCTGTTTCTCTTTTATTCCGCGAGAACAGTAGTCGGTACGAATATCTGAATTTTTTAAACGCGAAATCTTTAACGAATTCATGAGCGCGTTTTGGGACGACGTTTAAAGCGTAATGAAAGAGTAAGTGCTCGCATACTAGTAGGCGAAATACGAACGTAAACCGCAGCGCTGGCTCGTGTGTGGCTGGCACACAAGTTCCCTGCGCTTCGCTTTTAATCTAGGCCAAACACACTTCACGGTATTCGAGCGATGAAAATTGCTGCCGCTGCAATTTCAATCTTACGAATTCCCTTTCCCGTCGAAATATTAAATTCACGCGTCTCGTCAAACGTGACGCACAACGAACGACATCGACCTGCATGCGAAACGAACGCGAGAGAGGACGAACTGAACCCGCGGTCGAAATGGTTTTTTTCCCAGTGTGCACCATTTTCGAACTAAAACGGGCGCCCGTGAAAATGGCACCGGGGCAAAAATCTGTATCCATGTTTCGTTACCCCATTTTAGATGCCATTCATTAGTTGTGCGCGATCCTCAAGAACGAAGAAGTCAATTTACCTATTTTAATAATTCATTTGCAACATTGATCTTTCCATTATGTTCCAACATCCTTGCCTGTAAATGGCACGAGCCTTCTTCATGAATTTTAAATGAATTATCGCTTGCCAATTATAGACGAATGAAATGTACAGCGCCAGCTCCGCGTTCCAGGTCCAAGCTCCTATTCCAGAGACGAGAACGAAGATTTCATACCATTCGTTATACAGAAAATCCATTACGCTCGGCATACCGTTCACGCGAATACATTTCACCTAAACAAACACGTACATATATTGCTCGTCTTAGAAGCGTTTGTTCAATAAAGGACGGAAAGCAAGCCGAGGAACAAAGACATCACGGGGGGGGGGGGGAAGAAGTTTGAGACATCCGATATCCGCAGATTGTTCAAGAACTCTTTCACAACTACATTCCGGGCATCTAGGGGCCCGCGCTCCGACATTAAAATTCATCGAACAAAATGATTAGCCTAGGCAAGTCTCGTCCCGTTGGGTCCTCGGGCGGCTCGTTCCAGCGAAAAAGATTCCCGCAAGCCTGGCCTCGGATGCCCCGCGACACGAGTCGAACACCTCGTTCGCACATCGGTATTATTTCCTCGCGTGCGAGCGTCAACTACATACACGCAATATACGTCCTGCTTGTAGACGTATCATTCGAAACCTTTAACACGTCGTGTCTTATCGAGCGGCGCCCCTCGACGAGCCTTAATACAACACGATAGCGCTAAATATGGTTCAGTGAGTTCCTTATGCCCGAACGGTTCGGGACCTGCTCCTAACGCGGATCCCAGGGCAGAAGTGTTCGCTACCGGTTCGCTGTACCTGGCCCCTGTTCGCCGACAAGTGTATCTCCCGAGCAGATTGTGTTCCTTTCCGTTCTACGCGCCCGTCCCGTCGCTTCTCGCAAACACTGACGCGTCACGCAGCTGCCGACCGCTCGATTCCGCGTGCTTCCGCGTCGATCCAACGTCAGCTCGTTCCCGTGCCACGGGGAACACCTTTTATTTGCCTATACACGCGTTACCATGTCTCGCTGAGCAGAGAGCGAGAGAACGAGAGGGGGGTGGAGGGAGGGGAGGGAGAAAGGGTGAGAGTACGCAGGTGCAAAGCGGTTTCGTAAATTGACAAGCGTGAACGAGGAGGGAAAAAATAATCAGGCAGGCTTCAGAGGGATTGGGTTTAACGACCGAACGAAAATTTCGCCGGTATCGACTTGACTATCGAACGGTGATTGTACACTCCCGTGGACAAGTTCGACCGTCGTTCCATTCAGGATATTTCCGTATCGAAATGCGTCCCGGTGTTCGACGAAAAGTTTCAGACGACCAGTAGTGTGTATATCTGGTTCGAGGGCCGGGCGGTTCAACTTGCGCGAAGCGTAATAATGTTTATCGTCATTTATATAAATCCGGGCGACGGTGATCCCGCAGTCCGGCTATATTCGCAGTCTCGTTCCCTGTCCAACGAGCTGGCCCATTCAAGAGTCCTCCCGTCGACGACTATTTTCGATTAGCCAGCTCCGGATAGCCGTGCCAGAAGCCACTCGATTTGCGTCTCAAGTGGCGAGGGAGGATCGCCCCGAACGGAGTGATAGGGCGTACAATTTCGCGACCAACGCGGCTGTAGTCCTCCACCAACGCGTCCTCGAGCTCCGATTGTAGGGACGTGCGTGTATAGTCGATTCACGCATCTCCAGTCGGATCGTTCGGACTTAGCATATCAAAGCCCTTATCGACTTAGAGACGGTTGGCTCGAGTGCGGGCAACCCTCGACTCGGGCAGGGGTCGCGGTGAACAGAACTACATATCCCTTTGGAGACGCCACGGGAAATGTGAAATTCAGAAAATACATAGAGACCCGCGCCCGGCGGCCGGTCAAGCGAACCGTAAATTTGCGGTCGCGTAGTCGACAAATCACGGTCCCCGGACGCGTAACCCTGCCGGCACCCACGTATACGTAATACCCGCGATACGTGTCCGCCCAAAGTGGAAAATAGTGAGCTCGGAGATGGACACCAGCCGCGATAAATCGAATGTATGACTGTTTTATTAAAAGGTATACCCGCCGCGGATTTTCAGTTACATCCAACCGAGCCCCGTCTTCGGCCAGCCGTCGTCCAGAGGTGGGCCCGCTCTTTCAATCTCTGCCACGGGGGATTTATTGCGACATCAAGATGGAGCTTTTTCGACGTTCTCGCGTAGGGTTGCTATATTTCTCCGGTATGCCTAGTTCGAGCATTTCGACACGGACGCTCGCCCGGGTTGCCCCGGATCGTATTCTCGATGGCGAGCTACTTCGTAATAGGTTGTTGCACAACAAAGCGAATGAATTAATTAAACGCGATCGCCGGTTGCATTTGATATTTGTTCCCCGCTGGATCACAAGGATCAACGATCGAAGCCTGTCGACTAACGGGCGATAGATCGATCGGGGATCGTTCGAATTATGCACCCCGTTCAATCGTTTCGAATACTGCAAACGATTCTGATACAGACATCGCGATCGCTCGACTCGCAGCAGCCCGCCGCCCACCGCGTCCTTTGTAATACAACCCCGACTGTATTACTCCCTGCGAACCGTTCCAACGCACATTAAAGTCTTCGGAGGATAAAAACTTTTAACCCCGATTCCTAATTTCCGCACAAGTACCCGGTAGGCGCACACGCCGCAAAACGGTTTCCACCCTCGACCAAAGTTTCCGCTCCTCGCGTAAACCGCCCGTGTTTCCGGAACCGCGACGGGAAAACAGAATTCGAGTGCGTCGTACAATCCTCCGGCGCTACTTCTGGTCGATCAATAGCCCGGTGCAGCGGAGCAACTACGATAAATGCAGCAACCCCCGCGATATAACCCCTGGCTGCGCGTCAACTTCGCCGCAATCTGCATAACCGTGAGCTCATTACCTTTTAATTACCAGCCCCGACGGCCGCGATGATTTTCATTGCCACTGAAACTCATCTAGCGCCCCGTCCCTCTCCCACAATGAAAGGGACTTTTCCTCGACAATGTTACACGCCCATTAATTTCGTTGCTAACTCCACCGGCGTCAGAGCGATAATTCTCTTCCTCTCGCTTCACTACGGCCCTCCACTCTTTCTCTCACTCTCTCTCTCTCTCTCTTCCTCTCTCTCTCACTCTGTCTTTCACGCTGCTTCTCTCCTTCAATCCATCCCTTTCCGATGTTACCTTCGCGGAAGGAGCAAAGCAACGCAGGTATTGTAAGCGTGTTTAAATGCGCCTGGTACACGCGAAATATCAATAAAGGGAATACCAAATTATATTTGCTCGTGAATCGTGCAATCCCATCGCCACTGTTCGGTCGCGAGTTATTCCACCTTGCAGTTTCATGCTTAAGCTTGCATCGCTGTAATCGCTCGTCGCTGTTCACCGTTTTCCGAGATGGACGATTTTACAAAACGAAGTAACGAGTACCGCGAAGCGTTACCGATGTTGCTCAGCTTAGCAAATTACTCGAACGATCGGCGAACCGTAATTAATACCCGGTGGGCAAAAACGGAAGGCATAGTTGGACGATTTTACTGACAGAGAAGCGCGTCGGATTATTACACGCCCGGCGTTCAACTATCACCAGTCTGATGCGCGCCACGAGCCATAAAGAATCACTGGAACCGAGTGTAATAAAGCCATTACGCGGGCAATTTTCTGCAACTCGTGTATTCCCGTCTCGGCCAACATTTTTGAGTAAACAGACGGGCGAAGCGAGGCTCGCCGGTGAAACCGATAACCCTCAATCTGCATTTAACTATACTATGTAATACACGAGAGAAGTAACACGCCCATTAAGAGCAGCGTTCGGACGCGCGTCATTATCCCCTCACTTTTTCCCCGTGTCGCGAATTCGAAAAGCTTCACCTAGGCGACGACAGATCCGCGATGCCGTGCAATCATCGTGCGAGCACCTGCAGGGTCCGCTCGAGCGAAATATACGACTGTGAATCGCGTATCGATTTAAATGGTCTGCAGAGAGCGGCAGCGGATCGGGCGAAAGATTATAATGATACGGGCTGTGGAATCGCGTGATTTCGTAATCTCACGAAATGATACCCGCAGGCCTTCGTGGAACCCTTCGCCTCCGGAGGATCTAGCAGGACATTACGAAAGCACGACGACGCGACGCCTTCGTTCGTGGTCGACGGTGTCGCGGAAATTATATCGGCAGAGGCGCAACAGGATGTCCACCAGGTAATGACGGTAATCACGTCTCAGCCAGGTATAATGTCTTTGTTCGAGGGTCCCCGGCGTTTGCTAAGTAACTATTCGTGTAACGCGCGATTGGGGATGTACAAGAAAAGCGTGCGCTAATGAAACTTCGAGGAACCGTGGGGTTTCGAATATTTGGAACAGAGGAGCGTTGGGATAATTCGTTGAATAGTAAAACATTTTCTAAAGTATATTATTATCGCTAATACTATTATTATTGTTATTATTTTATCGCGCAGGGGAGAATCCCTGCGGGCCGAAAGGTACACACGTTTAACAACGTTAAACAAGAAAACAGCAAAACTATGGGAAAGCGGCGAGCTCCGTGGTAGAGGACGCTCGAAAGAGACGGCGAAAGTTGAAAGACAAATATCGGAGGAATTAGATAGAATGGTGGATATTGCTTCGGAGAGAGAAGCTGAACGAACAATCCGAAGAATCTCGGGGAAAGTTGAAGAGGCTGGAAAGTAAATCGATGCGAAAGGAGGAGACGATCCCGGGAACAAGGTGCCGGACGAACGACGAAGTTGCGAGGCGTCCGAAAAAATTTACCAAGTACTGTACAGAACGGCGAGTGAAAACGGAACCGTGGCTGCGAGGTAGGAGGCGGGCGAGAATTTCAGCAGGAAGTGAACGGAAGTAGAAACGAAACGGTCGTCGGCGAGAGAAAAAGACGAAGCACGGATGACTGTGGGAGGGAGGGAGGGGGGGGGGGGATGGTTGACCAGCTGGGGAGAGGAGAATAATGCAGGTGGTGGAGAAGCCTGCCGCGTATGATTATACACCATCACGTATCTACGATTACGGCCGTTCGACCGTGCAAGACCGATCCGTGCACGGTATTATGAGCTTATCGTAGGCGTATAAGATAACCATGGTCGCTAAATTGAGATAGAAGCACCGAGGGTGAAGTCGAGTGTCGATAGGTGGCGGGTCGAATCGGGATAGGCGAAGTGCCGCAATGGGGAAGAGCGTACAGAGAGCCGATAGAGCGACATACGTACATACAGATAGACGAACGGATAGATATTCTTCGAAGGAGTAGAACAGAGGGCAAAGGGAACACGATCGAGAATCCTAATTAACGGCATTGATCCGTGCTCATTTGCATACGTAAACAGAGGGGCCGATGCGTAGGCGTACTCAGAGATTCTTGGTGAATTCGAGAGCGATTCTGCGCCAGGCCACCCTTCCAGTGCCTGCACCGGGCCGGGCACCGGCGCTTTTCGCATTCCACGCCGCCTACCGACACACCATCCAGGATGATCGGCACATCGTCGACATCCACTGCATCAGCCGGTGAACACAGAGGCACCGGGTCGCACACGGGCGGCGGGCGCAGGCGCCCTGATCGACATCCCAGAGAAATGAAAATGAAATCCAACATGGCGCCGGGTAGTCATCCTGCCACGTCGAGATTGGAGTTGCCCTTTCTCTTTACCTTCTCGCCCCTGTGTGCTTTTCGACGTGTTCTCTCTCCGTCGACGCGTCCGCTTTCCCTTGGTAGTACTCCGCCGTTCGCCAAGCACGACTCGTCTCTTTCACCCTGTTCCAACCCACCCTGCTATGTAAACTTCGACCCCCGCGAGCCCTATCGACACCTTCCATTAGTCGGTGGCTGCGTCGAAGGGTGAAGGAGCAGGTTTTATCGCGCCGCGAACTGTCTTTGCTCGGCTCGCCCGCCGAGTAGAAGTAAACTGCGGGATTTCACGGGTTCATAGAAACGGAATCCAAAGCTTACCTATCCCACCCCTACCATGCCCTGACTCCCAGCCCGCCAAACCACCCGTGGTGCACCCCTTTCCGCCACTTTTGCCGAGCCGCCTTTTTCCATTCTGGCCCGAGTGGACTCTTCTGGAAAGCGGAATAAAGACTATTGCCGTTCGAGCCGGAGAGGAACGGTGAAGCGTGGAGGATTCGATTGATCGTTCGATTACTGTCCTTGTGCGGGATATTCGGGGAATGACTGCGGCGGACCGTACACTTCTTTCCACTTACCAGAACAAACAACCGCGAATGAAGAAAAGAACAAAAATGATTCGGTAGAATCGCGGCGTTCCGAAAGCTGAATAGTCTGCTCCCAGTGTCGCGCGCAAGAGTTTCCCTAAAAATTATCTGACGTACACCTTTTGAACTATCTTTTAAAAACAGTCAGAAAGATATTCAAGAATATAATTTTAAAAAACCCATGACCGATATCCGTAATCAATTTGCAGCGTGATGGAACGACCGTGACGATTTGAAACCCGCATCTACGATCACTGCTCACCGTTAGTTACACTCCTGCAGCGCGTTTCCTCCAGAAAACAGAACCATTTCACCGGCAGCAGCCTCCGCTCGAAAACAACGGATACCTCTCGCCATGCCAATTAGCGTCGCGGGCGAACACGATCATTCTTGAATTATCCGGTCGTTTGCTCGGCCCGCGCCTCGTCCCTTACGCCGTTCAGAAAGTCCGAGAAAGGGAAACGGCGGAGAACGGCGCGAGGAAAAACAGCTGGCGACGGAAGGAAAACACCGGCGCGAATTGTTTCACCGTGGCAAACGCGAGACAGTCGAAATTGAAAATATTGGATTATTTGCATCGCGGGCGCGTCCCCGTTCCCCGCCCGCAATTCCCAAGTCGCGCCACGTCGACGTCGACGGCGACGCCGCGAGAAACAAATGTTTCGCGTCGGCCGACCTGTATCCGGCGACAGCGGTTACGCGCACGCCGTACGCCGCGGGATAAAAATCCCGAAATTAGTCGAAATCGGTGCACACGGTGGCGACGAGTCGAAGCGTCGACGGAACGTACGGGACGGAGATGTAGCGGGAGGGCCGACGGATATGGAACAAGCGGACGGCTGTCACAATTTCCGGGTTTCAATATTGACGGCTGCCGAGAGCGAGCGTTATCCAATGTGTAAACTTTCGTCCTGTATTTTAATTTCGCGACGCTCAATATTCCGCCGTCTACGACGGCGACTAGCGTGAGGGGGCGGGGGGACGAATAGCACGATGTCGACGCCAACAGCACCCGTGGAAAGTTTGCAATAACAGTTTAATCCCCGATGATGAGAGACTCCTGAAGGCCTCTTACCTCTCTTACCCTTTACCCCTTTCAGTCGAGTGCTCTTCAATCAAGCCGTGTGTTTGATTTAGAGCTATCCAAGATGCACTGATAATAATCGATAAATCCCGGTTTCACGAACGCGCATCCCCGCCGTGAAATCTTATCGCCGCGTTGCCTCTCGCAGCTTCTATATATCCGAGACAAGGGCGCGCGCGAAATATACAGGTAATACCTTTGTTTGGACGGTACACCTCGTATCGCGATCGTTGCGACGGGAATAGTTCGAACGCGAAATATATCTTCAGATCGGATGGATTTTAATGGGATTGATCGTCATAATTCTGTACGGTTCGGTAAGGGTTTCGGGCTGGCGTAACGGGGCCACAATTGTTTCCCCGCTAAACGAATGTAAAATATAGACCGAAACAGGTTCCACGAGCGGCGATATTCTCTCTTCGCATCGCGATATCGAGCAATTTGTACCCCATGAGGGTCAGTTTAACCACGTCCACGTATTTCCCCGCTTATCAAACATCGCCCTAAAAACGAACAGAAGAACCCTGTATCGTGATTCGCCGGCGTGGCTCGCGGTCGACACATGCCCCGCCGCGTCCATGTGAAATCGATTTGCCGTTTCTAACACTTGCTTCTTAATAGCCGGTAATTGAAGGCACGCGGAGAACGATCGTGCATCACGCACGTCGTGGACGCGCGCCGCCCAACGCGATCTCCGTGCTCGACGGAATGCAACGTGTCGCGAGCGAAAGCCACTTGGTGGCAACGTTCTATGTCGATACGAACGGTCGAAGGCAATTTTTCGAGCGATCCTCGAGCATCGAAGCGTGTGCGTCGATTATTTTACTACGCAGCACCGCGGGATGGATTTGTCCGAGCACAGTTTTGCCAAGCTGCTCGCGAGGCACCGCTGTAGGTCAGCTGCGACAAATCTATAAACGTAATGTTCAATAATGTTACCCCCGGCGAAAAGTGGTATCGCATGACCGCACGACACCCCCGACACGCGAGCCGCGCGACCAACACGCATCCACTGTACGGCCTGTATCGGCGTTTATTGCTTAGAAACGACCCACCCTCGGAAGGTGGATACTAGGGCAGACATCTGTATAGACGTGAAAGATACCCCGAGTAGGACCGTGCGGTCCGTTGGACTGCGACGAATATCGTCAGGGATCAGCCACGTCACGTGTCACTGGAACGTACCTTCTAACGAAACCTGCTGCTGCAATGGATACCGCGTTTAACAGGGTAGAAACAAAACGGACATCGGTGTCGAATGCTTTTAAATGTCACGTCGAATACCGATGATTCGCTAATTCCACTTGCTCCGTTGTAAACCGTACGCACTTGGATATAATCGCTGCACCGCCGGTTAAGGATCCGCGTGAAAGTATAATCGACAGAGTAAATGTCATCGCGGCGTAATACTTTCTTACGCGACATACCAATATTATCCTTCCGTCTGGAATTTAACCTGCATCCCAACTCCGTCGACCACGTTAACCCTATAAAAATCTGAGTTAAGGGAGGTTCGTGCGTTCGACTAGACCGCGGTGTATCGCATCCAGAAGCAACTCCCTGCTTGTCGATCCGTCGAAATTGGATACTATTTTATCGGCGCCGCGATCAAGGGTAAACTGCCTGTGTAACAGTTTCTCGACGATTCCTCGAGATGTATCGGCGCGCCGTGAGATAGATTACAAAGGGAGGACCGTCGCGTTCGCGACGGAACAGCAGACAGGAAGGAAGGAAAAGGGAGGGTATCGAGGGGAGGCGACAGGGGTTGGTCGGTTTCGCTTTTATGAGGCGAAACACTTCCACGGCAGGGAGAAATATACGAGTTACGCGGGGCGGCCCTTGGCCTCGCTATCCTTCGATTTGAACATTTGTCTCGCGGCAAATAACGCGTGTTATTCATGCTAAGGGACAATAAAGTGCACATGTTAAGTTCTGCCCGAGCGTTCCATCCAGCGGCCTCTGCCATCCTCTTCGCCAACCAGCCGCCCTCGACACCGTCAGGTAACGCCGTTGCCCCGCGGTCTCACGGTCCTGAAACTTTTCTCGACGACACCCGGAATCGTATCCGCGGTGTTTCGCAGTCGCGCTGCGCGGGACTGACTCGAAGCGAGCCACTTTTCCTGGGCAGACGGATACGGTTTACGGAATACAATGGTCTCGTATCAATGATACATCGGGGAAAGTTTGACAGGTGGTGAATAATGACGTTACGTCTCGCGCCAGCGAGATCGATTTTCCTTTGGAAACGCAAATGGAGCCGAATTTAAGCGAGTCGGTGTGAGGCGCAGCTCCGCGGCCTCCGCCGGGGAACATAATTTCTTCTCGAAAAAAGATAACAAAGCTTCCCTAGGAGACTGATAGTGGACGAACGCGAAGAAGCGTCGCGTTGGCTATAATCGAAATCGAATTCGCGACAACCGGCACGGAAAATAGTCGCAGGAGGAACATTCTCACCGATCCGTCAAGCAACTCCGCATCCCCCGTTCCCAAAGCGAAAGTGCAGATCCTTCGCAACGCCATCGCGGCAGCGTGTACAGCGCGCTTAATTCGTGCCCGCGGTTAACCAGCGAGCAATCCGCGCCGTCTTCGGTGATACAATTACGCCGCGGATGCCTCGGCCGTAGATTCGTTCCTGCCTTTTCAGTACGCCAGAGCGGAGAAATTATTCGGCTCGGCTCATTATCCGGCGGAGTCGATTTACCGGCGTGGAATTCGCCGGCTGCCTTCGACCGCCGCGCCGCTTCATTTTCCACGAAACCGGAGATTACGCGCGGCTACGACGCCCGGTTCCCACACCGACCCGCTGGAATTCGATTTCTGGAGTTCCTCCTACGTGTGCACGGTCGCCAGGCCCTCTGTGTCGTCTCCCTCCCGCGGCGTGTAGACATCGCGAACCTGCCTCCCCGTGCGAGAACCGTACGACGATACAGGGCACCCACTCTCTTTCGACGAGATGGATATACGAAGTTAAGAACGCGGTACTACGGGGGAAGTAGGCTTTTACCCGGTCATCGAGTTCTGACGGAAACGTGATTATTCCAAGTGCAGCCGGAACCGGCTCTGCACGCTCGCTCGATCGACGTTTACGCTAGAGCCCGTTTGGCGTATCCGTGTATGCGGCTGCATTGGACGCCCGAACGTTTCATGGGGTATAATCTGTGATTGCGACGATTACTGGTGATATCGAGGGATGATTTCTTGGAAGGGTTGAGTGTTCGGGGAACTTTGCCCGATCGTTTCGAGCGGGGAAATTAAGATTGCGGCTCGGCCCGGCCTGATGCGCGTAAAAGTTTTATTTTGAATCGGGAACTCTGAAACGGGCAATACGTTTCGTCCGATAAGCATTGATATCGCCTCGGTGAAATAAACGAGAGTGCTCCCGCGGATTGAAAAGAATTCGGGGGGACATAACATTCTTGTGACTCTTATTTTTATGTTTTAGCAGTAACACGTTTAAGCTTCGCGCAGCCGCAATTTTCGTGCGATCGCCTTCTTTTACCTTCTCGCTCTTTTGTTGAATAAGCTGCCGTCCTTCCGCCATCGTTTCGCTAATAGCGTCAATGCTCTCGTGATTTTCCCTATTGTTGGAACGGAAAGAAAAAGTGTACGCACAATCTGTAATATTGACGTTCGGCACACATCGATGGCGCAACAGTTTGTCCGTTTCCTTTCGAGGCGAAGCGAGATACGAAGTCGCAGAGACGAACTTATTGTTGAGTCAATTTGTGGGAAACAGAATGGCTGAAGACAGATTAAAGAACGCTAGGCCTAACAATAACGCATGGTGCGTTGGTCAGGGCCGATGCTTCTTTGAAAGAGATGAATGCGTATATAAAGCCAGTATCGCCCCATGCGAAAGGACAATATCGGCCCTGCTCTGTCATTGCGGGACTATCTATCTGTCCAGTGAGGCATGCATACCTCGGACTCTACCGAGTGAAGGAAAGGGAGAGAGAAGGAGGGAGATCACAGGGCACCCCACATAATGGGCTGCGGTCCGTAATGCAGCCAGATCCCTTTTCATTATTTTATGGTAATAATGCGGCTCTCAGCCACCTTATTTCTCTTACTGGCCGGACACCATTTCCATCTCTGATTCGCGTAAGAATAACCGTCGAATCTCTTTTCTTCGCGCCAATCGGGATGATAAAACGATTCTCTGCTTAATAACGACGATGAAGTCCTGAACGAGGAGTAAAATCGTCGACCTCATACATTTCCCTTGTTATATCCGCGTTCGCTAAAAGCCGCGGAGCGGCTTTCCGCCTTATTTTTAAACGCCCTTCGGAGGAACGGCGATCGATCGTCGAAAAAACAAAAAAAATTATAGAGATCAGAGGGAAAAGAATTTTACGTCTCGATCAATCAATAAACGCGAGGGGATATAAGTCGAATCTGAAGTGGCCACGGCAATCCCCCGGCGGGGAAAGAGAAAAGGAATTCGTACGTGAGTACATTTCTGACCGTTCAAGACGTCTGCCAGAAAAGTGTGCCCATCGTCCTTTACCAATAGGGAACGTGAGCCCCGTTTTAAGTTCTGGCCCTGCCAAATCCCGAACAGATTTGGGGTCTAGCCACTCCGCTTGGCCATTCGTCTTTCTCCTCTATCAGTATGTGACGCACGACGAGCCGACCCTCCCCATTGCACGCTTTCCACCTCGACACTGCGTTATCCGATTTTGCGGAACAAAATTTCATCGGTCTCACAAATAACGAACGGTGTAAGCACCTCTTATGGATCATCGCTGGTCCACTTATTCTCTTAGAAGTATCCGAGAAGCGGACGGATGATACGTTATAAATATATATAATGTCTCAGATTCGTCTTTTGTAACGACGCATCCTGGAACCTGGGGACATTTATTTAATAATCTAACTTTTGGCAGAACGACGTACGACGTATCGCTGCGCAACGCGAATAAAAACAGCGGCGTTAGGTATTTTTTATTCCATGCCTGCACCGAAAGGAATTACGTGGATTAATTGAAAGCGATTACAGCCTGACATAAAAGCGTGAATTAATAATGCTCGACTCGGCCGGTTTAAAAACTTTCAAACAGCTACAATTTTTTTTCACCTCCGGCTGCCCGAGAGAAGGGTTTCTTCCTCGAGGAGAATGCAGAAAGAAGAAACTGTCCGCAAACAACGTTCCCATCCCGCGGCCCTTTGTAATCTCGCCGTCTCTCATTAAGCCTGTCGACATTTTTACCAATCAACCCCCGTGATCGTTCTACGAAAAGGAAAAAAAAAAACAAGGGAATTAAGCACTCTAAAACGCGCGTCTGTGGAAGGGGCGAGGATTAGAAACAACCGCGCGGAACAAGGTCGACGCTTTAAATTGAATTGATACCGTGCTCACGAAGACGCTTTGAATAATTCGCAGGCCACCCCTCGCGCTCGATTCTAGCTGGAGCTGGGGGACAGTTCTGTTTATTTCTGATTACGTCGATGAAAAGGGGCGAGCAGATGAATGACGCTTGTCAGCCAGACGGCCCACAGACACTGGCAGTGATTAAATGCAAGATTTAACAGAATTACTACCGCGTCCCATCGTTGAGACTTCAAATTACGCGATGGAGAACCTTAATAAAAGAAAAAGAAAAACGGCGAAAGAAGGAAAAGGGTTCTCCCCTCGGCGTCGTCAACTGCGCTGAAATTTGTGCCCGCTGCAAACTTGCTCATAGGCAGGGAACTTCGTTGAAGTATTACGGGGAAAAAAAAGTTATCGTTATGGTCGACAAATATTTTCGAAGCCAGTTCCAGTAGCTCTCAGAGACAAGGCAGACGCGGATGGGCGAGATTGTCGACGCTGGGCTCAAATCAAGACGCTGCCTAATCCAATCAGGGATGGTAATTGCGTGCGTAGCTCGGGGCAGCAAAGCCATTGGGGGCTGGCTGCAGACTACATCCCTGTGCTGCCAGGGGTGAGTCAGAGTTCACCCCTGGTGCGCGTGCCCATTTGCTTGTCTCTGCCTACGTAACTCAACCACTTCTATGACGCCAATAGAGAGTAGACGCGTTCGTTGCTACTCTAAAGGCAAAGGCGCTAAACCGCGTCGTTATGGCGTTGGAATTGCTGAAGGTTAAGATTCCCGGATATCATCCTGTCGATAAGTGACGGGAACGAGGAATCAGCGGAAGGAACTGTAACGATATTGTTTTTGTTATCGTCACGCAAATTTTAATCGATCGAACTGCCGTGTATTTTCGCTGAATCGAAGGGACAGTAGGCAGGATAGAAAATAGTTCATCGAATAGAAATTGATACGAAATAACTCGAAAAGAATTGGCACGGCTCGAACAGAGACCGAGGGACGAGAGGTAAATTGAAACGATAGTTCTCGCGGCGCAAGGTGAAATTTTTAACGCCGCGGCTAATTGAACTTTATTGGTGGACAATTTGTAAGCAAAAAAAAAGAGAAATAGAAAGAAGGAAAACGCGGCGCACCGGGTGCGGTATACCAGCAGCAACATGTCCCTACCCTCAGTGGTAGCAAACCCTCGATGGCCCTGACTAATGTTCGTTGCGTCAAATCTGGTGTCGCGATGAACAGAATGGTCAAAGTTGACCACTGCACTAAGCCTGCATTTTAGATTTCGTCGATCCGATACGCTGACCTGTTCCTCTCCCTGTTTATCTCATCAACTGCGCGAGTATGTTAGACTCTCATTACTCATTACCATGCGTTACATTGATACGAGCCCTTTGTTGCCAGTTGCCAACGCAACCCCCGTTGTTGGCCACCGTTTCAATCAAAAGTTACTATTAATTAGTTAGCCCGGTTCAGCGATCAATTGTAAACGTCGGCGACCTATCAACGGTTGCAACAGTTACAACGTTACCAGCAAACAAACTTCCAATTAATCGAAGAAAACTGTGTTTCACAACAGCCTTCCAACCAATTTCCATCGAAACGTTCCAGCAACAACGCCAGTGTGAAACAACAACGCGTCGGGCGCAATTTGTATCGGGCCAATATTTCCCCCCGTTCTTTTCCCCGTTGAAAGTATACAATCAGCCGCTTATCAACCGTTCCATCGGGTTTCCTGTAACGCGTGTAATACGCGTCCGGGGCACGGCGGGGTTATCTTAATGAACTGAACAACTTTTCCGCGATCAACGGGGATCGTTCGCGGACAAACATTTCGATCAAGAGGCTAGCTGCTCGCAACACTTGCGGGCACACGACATATCGTTGGGTTAAGGTAACGGCACTATAAACAGGATCTGCCACGATCGTTTTCAGCGAAGCATAAAGTCGATACGTGTCAAACTGGCGGCAGTAATTGCGCACAGTGCTGTATGTACCTGCGAATCTAGACGTCCGGCCGCGGCTATACACGTGATACGTGCCTGTACAAGATAATGGTCCTGCATTCTGGCAAGGATCGGCTTACGACACGTGTCAACCAAGACCGAGACATCGTTTCGCGTATCCATTGCACTTTGCCCGTCGTGTACCAACGGCTAGAAGTGGAATCTACATACGGGGACAGCTTCGGGGGTAATTCAACCGCGTAACGACTGCGATCCTGTGAAAGTACGATCGAGAAATCGTGGTAAATAATACGCGGAATGTCAGTAACGAATGTAGAAATTGCAATAGGTACCGAGTACCAGCTATTCTGAATTGTTTATTTCCCCTTTCGTGCAAAGATACGTTTACAATCAAATATGAAACGTTCGATTCGATGCCCGCAAAACTATTACAATATATTACTTGCTCCCTTGATCTACAAAGTCTTCAGTGCAACCTCCAGTGGCGCATCTATAATATGTATATCCATGTGTACGGTATCGAACGCTACATTCACTATTAAAGAAACTTGGCCGCGTGTGCATATGCAAAACAACTACTAAGACTGCACTCGAGAATCCCTGCGCCTATAGGGTAATACGGGATGATCTAACTGCATCACTGCCAGGTCATGCCACATTGTTCGTATCGGGCCGATCATCGTAACTCTAGGATTCAGATATCTATGCCAGACGACGACTGTAATGCTGGCAACCCTCCTTCAGCGTCACCTATTCTGAAGGTTCTCAAAACCGGGCTCTCAGAATGAGCATAGATTACCTGTAAATAAAGATGTCACAAATCTGACAGGTATCTAGTCATCTTGACGATGGATTAAGAAATATTTATCGCTTTCACTGTAGATACAGCGATAGTAAAGGAAACTTGTAACCACGGGTGAACGAATGTTCCATTCTGTAAATGAAAATTATTCGAGCACGTTCGTTTATGTTTATATGAAATTGTATGCAGAATATTCAGGAACATTTTTGCGCATATTTGTTCTCTAGATCTTCTATAATTCGTAACCCTATCGTTTGAGAACCGATGACAGGCGTGCCTTCTATCTTCGGCTCGAACCAATTCCGTATGGCGAGTTTTAGCGATACAACGGATTGTCGGCGATTCAAACGAACAGTATAGCCGGTCAATCCCAGATAACGGGGTGGATGCGTGCCAGAAGCAAGGGCGCATTCTTGTCGTTCGCCAGAACATTCGCACAAGCCAACAACAGGGATGATCGGAGCAGAGGCGGGCACGGAATAAATCAGATATCCACGATATCGGTCAAACTTTTAATTAGACCAGCATTCGATAACCACAAAGTCAATAAATAAACTTTTCCCCTGCCAAACTGCATCCACTCGTCGATTGAATCAAATTTATTAATCTCATTACCGAGATGCTCGTGATTGTACGTGCGCAAATAATTTCTCAATATCCGTGAAGAAGTTTGAATTGGTACGAATATTGCGAAAAAATTCTTGTAAAATCACAAAAACTCAAGAGTCGGAAATTTTTCGGCCACAATTTAGCGATCCTTTAATTCAATCGGACGGTGTATCTAGATTTCTCTTATCCTTTACTACGACTTCTCTATGGTCCGCCGAATCGCGTGGAACGCTAGCCAAACGTGTCTTAAGTAGATTAAACCAGCACCGTTCGGACATCAGAAGATACGTTCCTTATTTTAATGAAGACTTCGAACGTCTCGCTGATAGGAAGCGTATCAACTAACGCCCGTGTGAAACACGCTCGTGATAGTTAAAGGGTTAATAGAAAGCTGCCACGAACCTCAACTTACACAGATGTTCCAGACGTTCGGGCAACAACGGACGATCTCAAACTCCACGAGGAACCACGAGCGACGGATTAAGAAAGATTAGGAGTAACGTTTGCCCCCCGACACGATATTTTCTCCGCTTTCTCGAACCATTGTTACGCTCCTGTTACATACGTCCCTCGAACGTCGCTGGAAGGACTATATCCGTCATGTAACTGTCGATTACCAAAAATAGATTCAATCAGCAGTGCATTTTCCGCGACGGAAAACAGAACGAATAGTCGCGGGGGGGACGGTTATTGTGAAGTGGCTGCTGATCATGACGAATCGATGAGACCCGGCATATGTGGCCGTGTGAACGCGAGCATGCATCTCAGCGGTACGCCTCGATATTAGACAGGCGTCTGGGCCAATATAGAAAATAGGAAAAATGAAATGGATATAAATGCATGGCCATTGTTTGCCGTTTCGAGCCCAGATACGTCCTCGTTACTCGGGCCCGACGATGAAACGAATGATCCGGTCTCTTGTTAAAAGTTATACGCGTTAATACAGCGGGCTCCTAGCTGCCGTCCGGAAATCGATAGTTCTCTCGTCGGCCAGCGCGATCGATGGACCGTGACGAGCAATTGTAACCGATAGCATTATCATTTTATTTATGACTCCGATGCTACGATGTGTGCAGCGTGGACGGTGAACGAGCGTATCGAGCTTTGTGCGTTCTAATAAGCTGGAGATGTTACAGTTCTAGCAAATTTTGCCCCAAAAATATACATTTATCGAATGTATTTGAAGCACGGGGTTTATTAATAAATTATTGAAGGCGGTTTAATTGATTTATAGAGTTCATTCTTTTAACTGCTGCATAATTGTAATTGACAATATGTTTGCGACGAAAAATTGCTGCGCTGCTTCACACTGAATTCTTGAAGAATCAGTCATTCCTGAAGCGTGCACAATTTTCAGACTTAAAAACCGAATATTCTTTTCGACAATATCGATTACAATATCGCGTACGTTGCATAATTTTCAATCTTTATCGCGTGCACGCGATACTCGATGTCGCAGCGACGCCGGCGTCGCTGGCAACGTCGTTACGCCGTCGTCGTCGTCGAGTTCGCCAGCCTCCGGAACTTCTGCGTGATAAAAGGACGGCGCGCAGAAAGGGTTTGCAGGAGCGACGCTTTCCACCGTTCCAAACAGAATCAACCAACCACCCGCGCCTAGGAAATGCGGTCGCGCGGTTGCTTGTATATACACGCACGTGTACACACTTGCGTACACCCGCAGAAACTCGATGCGCCGCGCGAGACGGTGCTTGTGCAAACGCGCGAACCTGCAAACGCAAACCCGGCGAAAACGAACAGTTTCGCGCCGTTGTAATGATTTTCGGTTGACGCGAATATGCGCGCGTGTGGGTGAGTTAAAACGATTAGGAAGGTGAGCTAACATCGTTGGGTCCTCCGCGAAACGCGGAGACCGAGTCACCCGACGAGAGAGAGGGTGGTTAACGAAGTGGGGAGGGAGGTGAGGGAGCGAGCGAGAGAGAGAGAGAGAGAGAGAGAGAGAGAATCGACGATGCGAGAGAAACAGGATAACTGTTAACAGAAAGACGGTAGGAGGGGGCGAGGATGACAGGGAAATGCTGGCAAGGGGTTGGAAAATGCATGACGAAACGCAACGGCAACACCATAGAAGTGAATTACCCGTAATTGGCCTTGGCAAGTTTAAAATATATTTTTGGTGATGCGATTTCGGCGGCTGTTACAGACGCAACGGCCATTAGTCCGACTTTGTCTAATTGTTCACCCTGTTGTACGGCTTTCGTGCATTGCCACGCAGGTAGCCCGGGCGACGCCGCCAATCCCATTTCGGTAATCCAACTGCGTCCTTGTTTACTCGAAACCCCGGCCAGAACGGCACCGAGTGGATACGAAACACGGCAAAGTGGAAAGGGAATTAAAGCCGGACCGCCTCTTGGCTCCGCGAGTTTCGTTAGGAATCTGGGGGGGAAAAAAGTCCGGCAATCGCGTTAACCCGGTAAACGTTGTGCACGTTGGCTCTGCCATTTCGAGTCCGCGGGCATTCGTTAGCCTGCGCGAAGCTTAAATAATGTTCTTTTCAATTTGCCGGAACGCGAAGGACTTGGCAAATCACGTTTACGGAATGTTCCTCTATAATGTACGCGGGACGTGCCTCGGGTAATATGATTCATCCCGCTTCGCTGTCTCCGATTGTTTTCGATGGACGAACGTATGTTTCATCAGCGACCACGAAGGGCGCCCTTAATGTCCTATCGCTGGCGTGCAGTGATGTTCGGGGTACGACCCCAGCATATTTATGCCCTTGTACTAATGGCCTAATAATACCGGTCGTAAAAGACTTGGGCGCACAGACGGTGCACAATATACTGCCGGACACATTTCTCTTAATAGTTTCGCAATCGCTGCGTACGACACACGTTATCCGCCGCGCTCCGCGTACAGTGTCTTCAAGTTCGGCGAGCATGAACGTTTCCTTCTAAATATCACCGCCGTGGAAAGTCTCGTAATTCGAACGGACGAGCGCTCCTCGACACTGGAAAGGCCACCCTCGACACGCGCAACAGTAATTCACGCGAAGCAACGATGTTTCACCCCTCAACAATCGACTGTCTTTCCACCTTACCGTCCAAATATCGCAGATGCTCGCGAAAGATTTACGCGCCGGGGACCAAGAGAGCGAGAGGGAGAGAGGGGGGGGGCACGATATAGCATAAGACAAAGCAACGAAGGGGGAAGTGGCCGACGAAGTATAAGAGCCGTCCATAATTGCCAGTGCATTGTGGATATTAATTTAGTGGCTCGTTCATATCGAAAGTAATATCGACCGGCCCGGCCAAGGGAAAGTCTAATAGAAGTCGTCCGAAGATGAGTTACTGCCTTTAATTTCCCGATAATAGGGCCCGAGCAACCCTCCTAGCCGTCTCTCCAACCGCCCTATGCATCCAGCCCCACCACCCCCCCTTTCCCATTTCCCTTGCTCTTCCTTTCTCTTTCCGTGGGTCTCTCCTAGCCACTTGGAAACCAACGAACCATCGTCCTCCCGCTCGCTGCCCTCCCCCCCGTCCTTCCCGTGGGTGCCATTGCTAGAGGTGGCGGCAGAATTGTTCGCTGATAGTTTCCGTGAGGGGTGCAGTCGGGCCAGTAGTTAACTTTGCGGTCGAAGCCATTCATTCCCGCGGAATAACTGTTTTATTGGCGAGCCCGCAGTACCCTTTCCTAGCGGCGGACGTTTATCAGAGGTGAATTATGCATGCCGTGACCGGGCCTTTTGTTTTTAATAAACGGATAAATCAACCGGGCGTAATTGTACACAGAATGGAATAATGTCCTCGCGATTGTTCCGCCGTTTCCATTTCGTTCGGCGGCGAACGTAAGACGGCGACAGTTTCGAGAGACGGCGACTAATTTCAAACTAACACCTGCCAGCTTTCCATTTCGAGGTTCGGGTTCGCCGGTTTCCTTTTTAATATACACGAGTTCGCAGCGGTAGTCCGGCAGTCTGTAACGGCGAGCGATTCGCCGAAAATATTAATTTTTTCAACGCACTGTCCACTCGGTCAGGGGCGCGTTACGCTCGGCTAAACCTTCCTGCGACTTGTCGAATGAAATTCCGGACGCGCCGGTGAATCTGCATCCTTCCGCTTCACGCGGCGCCGAGTTTCTTTCGCCGTACCCGGACAAAGGGCAGTCTATCAAAAGGAGCCAGCACCCGTCGCAGGCGGGCAAAGTGATGCGACCGTAATTGAAATCGTCGAATCGTACCAGCAGAACTCCCCGTCCTGACCCTGTTCACCGCGAATGGAGATATGAAATATTTTTTACACCAACACCGCAGCTGTGGCCAACGAAACGCCCGCCGCGAGGACTTAACCCCGGCCGAGTCGGACTGCTTCCACGAAACAATTTTTCCTGAAAGGACACACTGTCCCGTCTTAACGAGGCGTCTGTCCGGTCGCCGCGAGGGGCATGACTGGCGGAAAAGAAGCGTCAGGAGGGAAATGCAAGCGGACCAGCGACAATTTTCTCGATCGCGTCGATCCGTCCGATTATGACGGATCGGACGCAAGCCAAATCGTCACCGTGAACGATTCAGACAATTTTTTGACCGTCACTGATTTCATTGAATCAGAAAAATGGCCTCGCTTTTCCCGTCCACGTGTGCCTGCTACCGATCCTGGGGCAACCTGCACCGTCACTTCGCACCATCATGCCGACGCCCTTCGGAATCCCCTTCTGTCGTGCGTCTTGCATCTCCTCTGTCCCTTCGTCAGCCGTGAACGAACGTAACCGCAAGCGACGCTGTTGCCGTACGTACTTCACCGAGTTTACCCGGGCATTCCGGCGCTATTGAATCGAAATAAACCTTCTCCGCCTCGCTCGCGCCCCGTTTCGAGCCGCCGCCGCGGAAAAAGAGAACCCACGAGTTGCAAACAGCTCTCGTGTAATGCAAATCATTCGGTGAACGCACCTACGTTCTTCAAGTACGGTTCCCGGCACGTTACGCGCGGCTTCGATATGGAATTTAAGCGTGCTCCGAAATGATCTTGCCGCGTTGAACACAAACGCTCGAACAATGCTCGACAAAGAAGACATCAATCGTTGCTGCGTTCAACTGGTCGCGTTATGTCGATTAAAATAGCAGCGTCGATTTTTAAATTGTCCAAGCCGACTGCGAATTGAAATTTCGTAAATTTGATTCCACCGGCGAAACGAAGACCGAAAGTCCAACGTAATTATCGACGCGCGGGCTGAATTCCTCTGGAACGAAACAACGCGGAACGACCGGCTCGATGATGCCCGGGCCGCATCGAAAGCGGCGCGAATGATTCATAAACCTGCGGCAATCTCCAGTGTCGGTACAAACCGCACAAGAGCTATTGGAATTTGTGACCTTCGGCGGAGCGAGGCGCAGCCTGTAATGCCGCGTACTCGCGCCCACTTGTGGGCGTCGAAATACGTGCCGTACGCGCGCGCCTCGGTGAAGTTTGAGCAAATAAATTCATTCGGCCGCCGATACACGCTCGCAAACACGGCTGAATTATTTTAAGCAGCGCGTGGTTATGTACGCGGCCGCATCTCCCGAGCGCTGCCCTTTGTTTTGCGCGCATCGAAAAACCACGCTGAAACGCGATGAAACTAAAGGCTCAGCCGGCTTATCGGCGGCCGGACGATCGAGCCTCTCTGCGCGATCGAAAATCGTTCTCGTATCTGCTTGCCGTTTCGTCGCGTCCGGCTGGAGAATTTGATAACGCGCAGCGGACGCTCGTCGGGATTTTATGAAATGGTCGAAAGTTGTTTGCTCCCTCTGTTTCTGTTATTTTTACCCCCGTGTTCTTGTTTGCGTCGCGTTAGAAACGAGGGCGCATCCGTAGTTATCAGAAATGGCAAATAGTTTCCACGGCTTGCATGAGAGATGGCGGAGACAGCGGCTCATTAGCCTTCCCTTTTTGTTCGTTTCAAAACGATTCCCCGCGTTGTCCCGCGGAACGGAAACGACCCTAGGCGAGCGACTCTTATCGCCGCGCCTTCCTGTTCGCGTAAAACCACCGCCCGGACGAGGGACATCCTGCGATCCGCTTCTTTCCAACGTCGCGCTTCCGCTTTTCGCGAACGCCTGTCCAGCTGACGAAAACGTCCTTTCAAATTTTGCCAGAACCGTAACGACGGTAATGCATGATCGCTTCGCGCGAAACACCCACTGAACATTCGTTCGAATAAAAGCAGAAAGTTTTGGCAAATTAACCGGCGTTGCAGCTGCCGGGTGTCGGCGTTGTTTCGCGTGCAAGCGGGGCGCATCGTAGGGTGGCCGACATGAAGACATCAACCGTGACGTTGTCGAATCGTGTAATGCGTGCATTAGAACGGGCAACGCGAGGACAGATGTCACGCATCCCCCGAATCGCGCCACGGATTTTCCACGCACGTGTCGCCACAGATTTGCCTCGACAGAGGCGGCCACATATGTTGTCGATATCGGTTCGCCGCGATCATTAATTATTCGAGCGTTTTTTTCACCGTGCACCTAGGCCAATATTCGCTCGTTCGACGGCGGAACGCGATTGCCGCTCGATGTGCAGCTTAATCGGCGATTGATCTGTAAATAAGTGAGAGGGAAACGGGATCGGTCGAGCGAGGTTCCAGCGGCGGATAGCGATCGGAGCGTTGGCCAGCGTAATTTCGTTTCGCGTAATGTCGGAACGCTTACCTGCTACGAAACCGGGGGAGGGGGGGAAGAAAATTGACGCGCTCGTACTTGCGCGATTCGCGCAAGTTCGAACTATCACGTACACGAGCGGCCCAACGAGACTACAAGATTGCTGACGAAAACACCCGGGCAAATTTTCTTACCACCGATCACGGCGTTGCAGGGGAATCAAGAATTTCACGAATTCCTGATTAACGAGCTTACGCACGCAACACACGGGCCGCCGGCCCTGCGTTTTTATCATGAAGCAATCGAAAATTTCATTATCAGGCGGTTATTAAAACTTCATCGAAATCCGATACATATACATCCCTCGATTCCATTAACTTTTCCATCTACCCCGATCGAGTGGACGAGCACAATGAAAAAGTTCAGTAAAGGGGGGGGGGGGTGGCGGAGGGTTCGTTCCGTGCCGGATAACTCGTTTCCTAAAATAAAATAGATCTCTTTAAATGCCGCGGCGCGTGTATCAGCGGGGCCGTTCGGATTTTCGCGAATAGACCGGCCCGTTAATTGTACCGCGTTCCTGTTTTCACGCATCCACCCCGTAGGCGGCCATAAATAAACGAGTTTCTTAATTAACCAAATTATACGCGACTGCATCAAAATTTCACATTACCAGTTAAGGGTTAATTGCATTCGCACCAGTCAACCGCGCAGCCACGCTAAGCCCTTTACGCCACTCAACTACGTGCCAGAAGCGAGATTTGCATCGTCGCAATTTCCACGTACAGATTCGCGCATATCTACGCGTCTGCCTCGTCGCTGCTGCACCCAGTCGTATCTTGGAATTACAATTTTCAGACTGGAACTTCGAGGGACTACCCGGTCTGACGAACGATCAGCGTGGAAACAACGTTTCCCGCGTGGGAACGACTAGATCTCGCGTTTTCGACTCTGAATTCGACGGGGAGATTAACTCGTCCGCGGGGTCTGTATCGAATACGCTGCTGCTTATCTGGGAGGACAATATCCTTTGACCAACGATAAACGGCTAGAGAATTCACGTCGCGGGGGAAAGTCTTTTCCGAGGAACGCGGTGGAAGCGAAAACGAATGTCGGTAACGGTCGCGTCCAAGATCGGGCGATTTAAACGATCCGCGGAGCGGAAAAACGGAGCAAAACGAACCGACGGAGGGACAGGGAGAAGGATCGAAAAAAAGGGGGAAAAGAACGAGGAGAGGAAATGTGAAGGTAAAAAAAGAAGGGGGAGAAAAAATTGAGACGACGAGGATGGTAGAATGCAGAAGGAAGAGGCCAGCCGGAAAGGAGCGAAGGGCGAGGAGGTGAAAGGATGAGGAAAGAAGGCAGCGAGTATCTCGCAGTACGGTAGCCACGCCAAAGGTGTATCATAGCAGGGCCCAAAGTGTCGGATGCTCGTGGGATGTTCGGGGCCGTGAAGCGACTTGCCAGTCGGTCCAGTCGATGGAGGTAGAGTAGACGTGTTATGCTCGAGGATCGAACGGGAGCAACGAGGATGGACGCGCGCACGGGAGAAAGAGTGCGAACGGAAAGAAGAAGAGCGCCGGAGGAGAGGCAGGGAGGCAGTCGGCGTTCCGTCTTACCTTGTAATTTACTCACCGCGGGCCCCAGGCTATCCATCTCGTGGCATAACTCAGGGATGGGCCCATCGGAGCCCGACATTGTCACTTCCTCGCGGGGCACCGGCCAGGCTGCCTTCGGGAAAATTTGCCTCGCCGGCACGCCCCGACGACTCCACGCGATTCAGATTTCACGGGTGTTCAGTTTCCCGAATGGACGTGGTACGATTCCGCGGCGTGTCGGGGGATCGTTCTCCCCCTGTCCACTGAGCTTCGCGTACAGGTTTCAAGGGCGAGGAACGATTTTTCCAGGGGACACCGGGCGGAACGTCACACGCCCGGAAGACGATCCTCGTGTCCTGTCAACGGTGGCATTTCCGTCCACGGTCCAATCTCCTTCGGCTGATTGCGCGTGACAAATAGCCCCGTCGAAGATAATTGAATTTATGATAGCATTATTCAGGCGCGGCTATTGTTCGCACGGGAAACGTGTACACGCGGCTCGCGCATTGAAGAACGAAGACGCTCGATCCGCCGGCGGATAAGCACTCTCGTTCTCGTTCACCAACGAGCAATCGCTCAATTACACCGCGCCGACTAATCTCGTTAGAACCCGCACCACCTACTACCTGTCTATTGTTCGCCAGAATTATTGCTGCGCGGCCTGCGCTAGCGCGACGGAGCGTACACGAGGCGGGCGGACGAGGAGGACGATCGTTGCACCGCCGCGAAGAGAAGTTTTCGCGCTGAGCCACCACGAACGCGGCACGCCTAGGCACAGCCCTGACTTCGAAGCCGAGCTTCAATACAACGCTGCATACGTTTAGCTAAATTACACTTTATATATACCATTATTATTTCATGGGTCCCACTGATGTGCCCTCTCACGGCTGACGCCTTTTTCTCGTCCTCCCCGCCGCTACTTATCCCCCTTCTTCATTTCTGCCCCGGGGCGAAGAAAAAAGGTGGCGCACGAGCGTTCTACTCTACGCACCGAGCCACCTCGCTATCGTTTCATTGGGCTTGCGACATTACCGCTAACTAGATTTTTTACTGCACACTTATCCTCGTTCACGAGTAACCTTTTGGAACGTTTCAACGTTTGCCGGATAAGGAACGTGTGTTATTACGGTTCATTACGCGGTTACCGTCAAAGGGAATCGGTAATGCACGAATGGCAAACGCGATCGTTCGCCCCGTGGCGTTTCCTACGTTCCCTTTGCCCCGCGTTTTCAACGGAGAATTAAGAATAAAAAATGAAGAAGGGAGACGAGTACGGTGAGGAGGGGAAAAAAAAATGGAGGAGAAAAAGTGGAAGAAATAGGATTCTCCGATCGACTGATAAAACCATTCTAGAACGTCAATGGTTTTTCAGCGAAGGAACTTCCAAGTCACAAAGACCCTTTACCGTAAGTAATCAGACATGCAAAATCCTTCTTTTGTGCCCTCCATCTTCCTCCGTCCTCGTTCTGCCGTTCACCACCCTTTCCTCACCCTCGTTCCCTTCGTCTCCTATTAATCGAACCGCCCCGGTTCTTGATTTCAACGATACTCTTCGCCTGTCCGTTTTTGATGACCCTAACCGAACCTCCATTCCGCACGATCGCATCGACGAACTTTCAGAGTCATTAGTAAAAGTGGCGCATGATATACGGGCATTCCGCCACCTCTCCTTCGGTGCCCCTCCTTTTTATTTTCTTTTTGCTTCCTTTGTCATTTAAGAAAAGCTGCATTAATCCGCGACAATGTAGCGTCGCGCTCTCCTTCGTCTCTCCTTCGTCTACCCTCGGCCCCTTCTTCTCTATCCACCACCACGGTGCGCACAGCTCGAAGGGAGAACGTTTGAGACTAAAGTGCCACCAAGGTTGTCATATTGCTCCCGATCTCGAATCTGAAATTCAAATGACCGGAGCGCCATGACTTTCAAATCTATCGATTAGCAGATAGCACCGCGAGCAACTACAAATTCACGGCGGCGGCCGGGACGCTGGCGAATATTTACGCTGTCGAAAACGGAAGAGGGTAATATCCCCGGCAAATGAAAAATTTATTCCGGGGAACGTCGTTTGTCATTTTGCATCATCCGTGCGTCGATGCCACTGCGCGAAACACCCGCCCCGCTGTCGCACCTTCTCGCGAGACAATTTTTTCCTCGTCTCGACCGGGATTGAAAGAAACGAACGAATCTCGTGCGCGCTACTCAATGAAAGTACAGCGAACCGCGGGATACGCGTTCCACGAGGAACGACAATCTTAATGAACCCGTTGTCCGCGAAATAATATGTATCATTCCGACATTGGCCGCGGCAGCGATAAACTACTTAATCGTCGGCCGATTGCACGCAAATCCCTCTCTTAAAAAGATTTACTTATCAGCCGTCATGTAAGGCGGTAATTAATTATTTGCCTCGGAGGCGTCCAAGGCGAGCTCTCGGAACGAGAGGCCGAAATTAATTCAATTTAATCCACGTCCACGCGAGGCAGGCGCCAAGATTCAGGTTCTCCGTCGTGGCCCTTTTCTTCGTTCCTCTCGTCGGCCGCAAAAACAAACGGGCCCGCGAAGCCACTTATGCAGAGCACCACCGACGGCAATTAAAACTAAGTAACAATTAGGCGACGAAGGGGTCGAACTATGCGAATGCGTGACCCTTCGGCGAGACGCGTGCACAAAAGCGAACGCGCGGCCCTTTTCCTTTCCAACGCCGTGTCGCCGTTGCTTCGTCAGCGAGACCTGTCTCTTTACCACTTGTTCGTCTCTCTTTACCCACCGCGTCTCGCGGTGGCCCCTCACCTGTGCGCCATTTCATGCCTCAACCGCTGTAGAGGCCGGTCGGAGAACCTTAAACGCGGCTTTCTGTTCGCGCACCGGCGATTTAATGGACGCCAGGTCGGCGCAACTTCTGCCGCAGGTGAAAAAACTGATTCGTCGCGTCGACGATCGCAACTTTCTCCGCTAATAATTAGCGATATCGATTATTAATGCAATTTTCGCCTCGTCCCTTTTCCCGTGTTCCCCCCTATCGATGAATCTACGATATTTCATCGCGCGACTCGATCATGCGGTATCTGAATTCCCCCCTCCTTTCGTCTCGTTCCTTTTCGCCTCTCTGTGATGCATCGAAGATCCCCGGTAAATGAGAAGTAAAATAAGGTAGTATTAAGGGCGCAAGAATGCAGGTGCCGTTGCGAACATTTTAACGCGCGCTTAAGAAAACCCGTCACATTACGCTGTAAAGTAGCCACGCAAATGGTAGTGAATATTTCAACGGGGAAATAAAACGAGCGGAATCTTTTCGAAGGATCTTCGAGTACGGGGCATAAAGTAGAGACGCCAAGAGGAACGAGGGAAGGAAGCGGCAAGAAACGGATCTGCATTCCCCCGTGTCTCGCAATTAAGCAATAAACATAAGGGACCGTGGACGTTTCAACGTTCGCGGATAAACAGAAATATTTACAAGCCTGTGTATCTGTGTCTAAAAGTGCCGGCGGACAATTAGCGCTACGTACTACGCGGGGGGGGGAACGCAGTCGTTCTAGCGAACTGTGCCGGCTATCGCGCGAATTTACAATCGAAATCGTCTTCAAAAACGAGGAGAACGACGCGGAGGACTCCCGGCGCACCTTTGCGGATAATCGGGCGCTAAATGAGAAAGCGGAGGGTCCTCGCGGGTACGCGAGAAACACTGACACCGGTTGCCTCGTGTCTGCGGGCAATTATAAGTTTTTCAAGCCTCCCGCCGACGAGATAACTCGAGTATCGCCATTCAAGGTCTTTCCAGTGAGCATCGAACCAAGTGCGATCAAGGTCTTAACGACAACTCTCGCCGCGAGTAAACTCGAAAGTTCTCGCGAACGGAAGCACCCTCGAAACTGCTGGCTTTTGCCGAAGTTAAACAAACGATAACCCGTTCTTCGTTCGCGTTGCATCTCTTCGTTATGGCTAAACCGCCTTCGAAGAGGCATCGGGCAATCGATCGGTAGACGAGGCAAGCGTCTCGCTTGCCACCTGGATGCCACCACTCGCTCCTTGATTGTATTCGTATGTTTCGGGGGAGGGGTTCGTTACCTTCTTTGCGAGCGAAACGCGACACGCCGGGGCGAGTTTACGAATGGGCGTTCACGTATCGCGAAACGGAACCGACGCTGTAATTCGTTGGTCGATGATCCGGTCGCAAGAGCTGTCAGTAACAAATGTGCAGTCGGCTGCGAGCACGCTCGAAATCGCGCGATCAGAAGTCACGGTAACTTTAATTGCCAGTTTTCAATTCGTTAGCGGTGCGCAACCGTGGCTCGCGATACGTGACCAGAATCCGAACGTTCGCCGGGCGAAAAATTAGCATGCCTTCCTGCGACGTACCGCAGTCTGGCTAATTCGCAAAGACGCGAGGAATCGATTGGCAGGGAATTGTTGTAGATTGGCCGTCACATCGAAGACGGACGAAAGGGTAATTTGAAGCGTGGACTGTCTCGCTCGATTGTTCCGCCCGAATCCACGCTGCTTTCCATATTCGTTCGTTCCGGCAATCCTTTAATTTCTGCTTCGGAAATTGTACAACGGGACGTCGCGTGTGTATAACCGAATGCAATGAGAAGTCTGCTTTGGAACAAAAGGTTCCGGCCCATATTTCACGCAGGAAAATTATCGACAAAATATCGCTTCCTGCGATTCCTCGTGAATTATTATTAGATTCTCTAGGGATACTGCGTCAATCCGCGTAGAATCATTCCCTTTGAAATTAAATTAGTGCCGATCGTTAATTGCCAGGCCCGTGCGTTCGTTATTACGACTCTTTGCCTGCACGCTCGATTGCAGTATCATGAAACTCGTTGGACGGTCAGCTTTTCAATAGCAGGTTCTATGTTTTCATAATACTATTAATTATCAATTATGATAAACGTTCGTCCATCACGCGGCTGTGGTTGCGCACAGTCCATCGTTTTCGATTTCTCATCGCCGAGCCCCCGAAGCGCTGTCAATCACCCGGAGTGACGTGGTTCACTGCGGAAACTCATCGTTCGTCTCTACACCGGTACAACGCATTTCACGTGTACGCATATCACGCAATGGCCAAAACCGTGCTGTCGCCTCGGAGGCTATTGTAAAAATCTCATTCCAATTTTCACCAGGTACGTACGCGTTTCGCAGAAGGTGTCGTCCGTGTGTACGTCAATCGTAAATGTAATTTAATCGAATGGACGATCAACCGGTTTCTTCTCGAAATAAATGTGCAACGCTAGGTATTGTCACGCCTAAATTGAACCACCGACGAAACACCCGAACGAATTCGCATAAGCGTCCCTCTTCGCGCGATCCGATGGACGCGAATATTGTCCGCCTCTTTGGCCGGAACGTTGTTGTTCCAGATGAAATTGAAAATTCGAAACGGTCAAAGCCGACCGGCGATACGATACGCGTGTTAATTCTGAACAACGATACGATTGATACGTTTACATAAATTCAATTAAGGAATATGCATTTGGAAATTATCATTTACGTACATGAACGTAACGCGAGACGCATGAAAAAGCAGAACAGGCGCGACTCGTCCTCTGTGAATCGTAATCGTATTATCGTAACGCCCACGCCCGGCACGCGGGAACAAAGGGAAATTCGATTTGAAAATACCCCGGTGCATAAAACAACCCGTTTGCTCGATTGGGAAATAATTTAGTCGACGGCGCGATCGTCGGGACTCGCGTCATTACGCATTTTCTCGACTCTGTACGAGCTGTAATTCGATGCCCCTCCCCGCGGCTCCAGCTTTGTTACGCCGTGGCTAAACATCATTATTTGTAAACGGGGGGTATGATTGATCGAAACACGTTGAAAGTGGCCAGACTCGCCACGCCGCGGCGCGTCTCGCCTCGTGAAAGATAGATCGATGGGGATGCGAACGCCATTTCCTGGCCGGCATAAATATCGTTTCATGGAAATGAAATGCAACTCCTCTGGCCTTTGTTTAAATCTGCTTCCGACCCGCTGGAATTCATTTTCCTGCAACGCGACATCGTGTCACGGCAGTTACTTTCTCCGTTTCGTTGTTTGTTGAATACGAACGTTACAATTTACAATTGTAATCCATCCCGTATAATTAATTGCCGGCTGTTCGTTTCGATTATGCAAACAATATCGCGAACGATCTCTACAATACTAAACGAATGACAGTATTTATCCGTTTCGAAAAGCATCTCCCCCGCCCCGGCTGTCCAACTCTTCCCTTGCGAACATCGGCGGGCTCAAATTGCTTGTAACAAAGATTTAATTGAGGCAATTAACGGAGACAGAGTCGAGAGTGGGAGACGAGAACGGGAGTGACAGGGAAGTAGCGCAAGGGAAGGGGTTGTCTGCGCGAGCGTGGCGATCTAAAGGAGAGCGACCGACACGTGGGCACACGTGTGCCTCAATATTTATATATACAAGGTGCTCCACGAACGCGTACACCGTTTTTCGGTTGCAACGCGGGGGCACCCGCGATCATTTCCATATCACGCTACGGTCAAGCAAGTCTGCGAGAAATTATTTACACACGAAGTAAGTACACTGAAAATTCAATTAATACGCCCTTTGAAGCCGGCGTTCTAATTAAAAAGTTGATTGACACACGTTTTTGGGGCCGACCAACGGAAACTGTACGTTTTTTAAAAGCGTCAAAGGTAGATTTAATATCGCGTCCCTTTGTAACTCGGGACCCGAGCACAGCTGTCCGTTACTATTTTTCAGGATCGCCAGAATCAGCGCGCAGTATGAACAAAAAATTACTGCCGCTCAAACGAAACTCTATTACAATTATTCTTGCGTCCACTTTAAAACAAAATGCGTATCCTCCACCTACGCATACGCGTTCATTTTTACGCGCCCGCGTGTTTGCGCGTACAGCAGTCGCCTAATTATTATCCGATACATCGAGGGAACACGTTAAGCCCGCAGAGAGAAAATTCCCGTACGAACGAAACCATCGCGGTTAATCATTCCAACCATTTCTTACTTCCAGAACACCCAGTACGTCACGGCCAGCTACATCTATACGCGCACAAGGCGATAGGTATACAGGCGGAGTGTGAGACGGTCGGCGTAAGGGTGGAAGTCCTCGTTGAAGGGTCCTCCAGTTTGCCGAAAAGGAAAGGACCTCGAATGCGTTATTTGAAAAGGGACGTCCGTCCTGCCGGGGTGGAGACGAGCCCCAGAAGTGACCCTCCATGTATTATTCCCTTCGAACGTCATTTCAAAAACGGCTTATCCGCCGCGAGACTATTAATGTCAAGCCTCCTCCTCGTCGGCGCGTAAACGGAAGGGAAGAACCGGCGGATGACGACGACGACTACTACGACGATGTCACCGTGAACGGCGATCTGATTTGTCCAGGATCCTTCCCGATTTAAGGCGACCCCGGATTTAAATCCTTCCGACGACGAGCATTCCAGCCGGTAATGAAGCTGACACCGACCTCGCCACGGCACATTTCTCCGCCAGACAGCAGGAAGAGCGGAGAGGGTTCACGGACACTTGATAATTATTAACGTCCGGATGGCATAGTCAGTGCGACGTTCGCCATAATTTTCGACGAAATAAAATACCGCCCGACTGTACATCACCGTTTTATCATTGACGTCCACACCTGAAACCGGCCTTTGCGACCGATTATTCGTGTTCCGTTATGGGGCGACATAAGTGTCGTGCACCAACGGTTTCTCCTGAACAAAACGTTATAGTCGCAACGTTGATCGATTCGCGATAAAGAACGTCAGAGGCGAATCAACCTGCGAGCGTGTTGCCCTCGATTTTTGGGTCGAGAAAGGAATACCGTAAATTCGTAGCGATTCTAGACAAAATCTACAGCGAATTTCCATGATATGCAACCGCGGCGTGGATGTAAACGGGTAGCAATATTTAAGATTGAAGGGTTAAACGGTATAGCAAACGCGGCGAATACGGCGAACGAATCGCACGGTCAAGAATAAAACCGCGACGATTTGTCTCCGCGTAAAAGGGATGACATTCGCCCCGGCCGCGCCGATCAAATTTTATGCAACGCCCGCGATCGTTGAAAAATTTCCGCCAAAACGGATTGTCGGGAACGCGAGGCGGAAATAAAACTGGAATACGCGGAACGGTCGCGAGGGGTTGGAAAATGTCGCGAAACGATCGCGAAACGAACGAGCAAGGAATAAAGCAACGTTCGCGGTCGAAGAATCTTCCGTTCGGAAGGATTAGGGCGTAACGTTGCATTGCCACCGTGAATACTTTCGACCCTCTCTTTTCTTTCTGTCTCCCCCTCCTCGTCCTCGTCGCCGCGACTTCATAAATGTTTCCATAAATTTCCGCCTGCGCTACGGTATCGCCGGGCCGAGCATAAAATTCAGCCGACTATTTTCCTGGGAGGCAGTTACGCGTTATCCGCGCAGATTGTCTGCAACGTTCGGACGTTTCTATCGCGGCATGAATAAAAACGCATCGCTTACCGATATCGAAAAATCGTTAGGAGAGCGTAACGCGAGATATACGTCGCGGATATTCCTGTGTACGCCCTGGTCGGATTGGCGCGGAGGGAACGCCACCCGATGCTCGATACTCTTGCTCCGACGCCGTTTCAATTATTCTTCGTTACTGACCCCGCGGCCGCAGAGCGTTTCACTCATTTGCGAGCATCGCGCGTGATCCACGTGTTTGCTTTTCGAGGATTGCCGCGATAAATCAACGCGTCCGCTGCCATCGCTGGAACGAAGGGGGACGGGGATTTTTCACGATCTGATTTTCTAGCGTGCTGCATGACAGATTGCGCGGAAGAAAAAGAACGGGACGATGGGAGGCGTGATTTACCGACGGGCTACCTTGTACACTTGTGCAGCGTGTACCCCCTTCGGGTTGCACGGTTTATTTAGGTTACTGTTATTATTATTTTCGAGGGCGGAGAATTTCGATCGGCAAGATTATATTTTTTGGTATCGCGTTGCCCGTTCCCGACAAGTAATCCAATTCCAGAAAGGGTCTGTGGCATTTTTTAGCCCGCAAGAGCTATTGGGTTTAAAATATGTTCGAAATGATTTCAAACAGCGCGCTGCAGCGTGGCAATAAGAAAAGAAGAATCGAGGGAATACATAGGAATTCGATACGTTCGAACACCTACTGTTGCGAATCGCCTGACGCTTTTATTATGGCAATCGTAAAGTAAGTTAGCGATCACCTGCGTCCGCTTGACCGAATTTATGGCGAGACCGATTTTACGTCGCGTCGAGGGAGAATTTCGCGCGGCCGAACGTTCACACCGACACTCGTTTCCGCATGTATACGCGTATATACAAGACGCGTTTAATTGCGACTGGAACGACGACGACGACGACGACGACGCCGACGACGACGCCGACGACGACGACGACGAGTCGGTGATCTTATTTTTACTTCCGGCGAATGGAAGCGTAAAGCTGTGTGAGCAACGACGACAGGAGGAACGAGGCGCTAGACCGAGGGAAAGAGCGCTTACGGTTTTGTTAATTAAATTTCTGGATTAATCCCGGTCGTCGCGACGCCCACCGTCGGGGCTAATACTTTCTCTTTAACCTGCCACGGCGAGAAAACCGACATCTCCGGCACGTGCGACTGCGTCCCTACAGCGTGGCGCGTTCTCCATGGGCCTGGAAAAAGGAAATGTGCTTTCACCTCCCACCGTTGCCATGAACTTTATGCCGCTGTAAGCACGACCGTCGCCTCCTCAGACTTATTGCCACCGGCGTCGCGGATAAAATTACGAACGATTAGGGAAACGAATTGGGACGGTAATTTCGCTACAGCCCCGATGTCTCGTTTCACCTTGCCTGCGACGAATTTCACGTCGATCCGCGTGATTCGAAGAAACTGCGACAAGGGGCGAAAAAATATTGCGCCTCGCGTAATATTCCTCTCCTCCACCCTACGAGAATACTTTAATCAAAATGATTAGGGATCGCGAGATCTGGCGTTGCTCCTATCAGTTTCGTACGCGAAGCGAATAAAATGTCGCCCCGTTATCACGGTACACAAAAATATTGCTCGCACAAGCCGACAATTTAATGGAAATAACGCGGACAAGACTAATAATATGAGGCAGAAAAATGACTGCACAGTAAATCGGTATACGGCCGAGTAATCGCAGAGATCCCCCTCAATCGCAAATAAAACGTGTCTGTCGTTTCGCGCGACTTAGTTGTGCTATACGGTTGAAATTCGCGAGACGTGGCCAAAAATACGACGACGCGGTGGACATTTAATCGCGTGGTTGACACGGTCGCGTTATTATCTTCACGCGGGAACTACATACGTCGGTGGCGCGTATAAACGAGCGTCAACCTGATATTAATGGCGCCAGGTTTACGCCCTGACGTTTACCGCCTTCCACTGCTCGGTTCTCGGAAGTTATGAACTTTTCAGGAATTATGAGCGACGAGCGGGCACGGCCGAACGATTCTATGCGTACAGAACGAGGTCAGAAGAGGGAAGTTGAAAAATTCGTTAATGACAAACGAGAGATTTCGCGGGAGGGGGCGAACCTCGCATCGAGCATTGAAACAGGGACAAAGGAGGTTCGACCAGTGTTGGACTTCGCGCTGGCAAATTACTTTTTAAGCAGTCGCCGGTACCCCGGGTGAGCTCGGCCAAAGAAAAGAAATATCTACGGTCACGTCTTGATTATAAACCCCAGAAGACGACGCTGTTATAACTGGATCGAGGGAGGTCTTATTAAACTAGATCTCCTTTTTATGCACTCGAGGATGCAAGGTTGTATATATCCAGTTGGCGAGTCAACCGTTTCAAACATTTTTACGGCGATGGATATAGAAACTTCTAGAGATAGAAGCTCTGCGATTGTTGTTTACGTGGCACGTGGAACGAGATGCGACGAAATTCGGGGAATTTAAACGGCATACGTATCCTAGATACAATACAGCGACGTTATATCCTTCTTAGACTAAAGGGAGTGCACATGAATTCACGATGACCAACCCAAAGGCTGGTTTTCCCTTCGTTGAACCTCTATTGCGCTATAACCCAGTGCACACGTCGGCACTAACACTAAAAATTCATAACTGTGTCAATTGTTAATGCCGTGCCGATGCGTCCATTCTCTACGATCTATTTCGGGGAGCATTAAACCCCGGTGGAATTCGGCGCGCAGCACCCCCATCAGGAATTAACCAGTATCTTCACGCTGGCCCCGAGTTAATTGAAAGATAACTGCTCGCGTCGTGGGGCAACAGTGTTGAACATCCTCGCTGATCTCGTTTTTTACCAAGCCGCGGACGACACCGACGCGTTAATATATTTTACGGGCGACGACGAAGGAAAACAACGGGAGGAGGAAAAAAAAACGAAACGAACAGAATTTCAAGGAGCTGCATCGCGGTGCAAGGGCTGGGAACGCCAGCCCTATCCTCGCGTTTGAAATACGATTGCGACGCTGATATAAAGCATGTCACGGACTGGGACCTTTACAGCGCACTAAAACCACGGGATCGAGGATGATCCAAAGGATAAAGATTCGGCCAGAGACACCATCCTGAGGGAGATACCCGATCCTTCGACCCCGTACACACAGGGAAGGCTGATTGTTTGACGTCGACGTGATATCATTTCCTGTCGCTCGCCCACGCGCCTTGATACGTCGGATTTAGCCTTTGCTTTACGCGGCTAGACGCCACGGTATACATGTACACGGCCGTCTATCACTCTCAGGCAAAACACTGGGACTTGAAGTTTTAGGTGACACAAAGGGGTGTGTTAGCGTTCGGATATACTTTTGTAGGAAAGCGACCCCGTGGAAAAATATCTAGCGCTTAATTCGGGGATAATATCCAGTGGACGCAAAAATATCAATTGGGGTTGACGTTGTTCCAGCATTTAGATAACAAATTTATTTGTTAATCGTGACTCGATAAAGACCGTTCCGCGTTAGAGGCTGCAGTGTTATATTTTATTATGAACGTATACAAAATTCGATCACCCCTGGAACTCGTTCGAAATCATATTATCCGTGATAAAGTAGGTTTTATCAGTTCGTTAATAATGAAATTAATATCGGCGAACGCATTACAGCGTTCCCTCTGTACCTTGATGGGCAATTATGAATTTAAAGGGCCGGCGGAGGATATCGTTATGGCGGCGAAACAAAAAAAGTCATTCAAGTTCTCATTCGAGAACTTCTCTTATTCCGCGCCGAATGCCTGATATAGTGTACAAGAAAATTAGTGAACATCGATTTGCAGCGGCGGCTTTTTTTTTATTTTATCGGCCCCGAGTGTTTTCCGGCGAATAAAACGGCGGCAAGGTCGTAAACGAACATCGAAGGGACAGGAAGAACGATGCCACTTCGCGGGAACAGCCGTTAAGGTTAAGTCGAGTTATCGTCGTGGATTTACTGCAATGGATCGGCGTTAATATATCGTTTTACAGGCTCGAATGCCATTTATTTACGACGAAATAACTGCCGATGCGCGTGCGTACGCTACCGACGCAAAACGGAAATCGACTGTCATAAAATTTCTATGTTCCTAATGCGAGGCAAAGAAGCCACGCCAGAACGCGGACATCCTCTTATTTAATAATTGAGAATTAATTGCTGTGGAGCAAAGGAGCACCGCCGGTAGAAAATTGAAACAGAGAGCTTGCATTCGTTTGAACGACATTTGAACGAGTCGACAGCTCGCAAGCGTGCGAAACCTTAGATTTGTAACGCGGCGACTCAAAATAAGGGATAAATTTTAATGCTGCCACGTGTCTCGCGGGTTCGCACAACACGTGCATTTAAATTGCGAAACTATAACGAAAACGTGGGGCCGTTGTCGGCATCGACCATTTCGTTCATCGTTTCGCCGTATGCAAAGATAATACACGGCTAATGGAGCTCGTACGAATCGTAATTATGACACATTCAAAGCATCGGTACGAAGCGGGCTGTGTGAATAATAATTTGCGGTCCCGACCGCCTTTAACGAGTTCAAAGCCCCTTGCGATGCACGTTATTACCGCCGCGTACACCATACGACTTGATGTTCGCGCGTTGCAATTAGATTGCTTGCATATTATTTCTAATCATCAGAAAATGCCGTTTCCATCGCGCTCGCCGTCTGGTTACAAGGAATTTCATTTTCTGCCACGCTCGCCGGGGGGAAAAAAGTTAATTTGCTTCGTCGATCATTTCGAACCTTTTTCGCCTGTCCATAAATTCCAGCAAGAGGCTATAAGATATAGCGCAACATCGCCAACCGTCTCGCTGAGCGATCTGAAATCTAATTTACAGAAGATGGATACCGTGCATAAAACGCAATTAACATTGCACCCTATCTCATTCCCCTGCTTTGGCATAAAAAAAGAAGAAACATTTCCTGCCGTCTCTCGTTCAGTTTTTGTCGAAGCGAAGTGAAAAGAATGTTCGTCGAGCTTACGTACAAATCTATTCTCGTAAACGAACGATCATTTCGCGAGGCAGACTTCGACCTGTGCGTTTCGTTTCGGCACCGTGTCGGCAAATAACCGTTTCTCGTAAGGTAACGGTACGAACCGACTCGTTATACCGCGGGAAGTTCTGCGTGTTCACTGTACAAGCCTCGTCGTTCCTCGTTGCAACCGTACACGTGGACGAGCAGAACGGCAGCCGTTACACGTATGGTCTATCGGAATGAAACATCACCGAAATGGAAATCAGAGGAAAGCGTAACTCCCTGGCTCGATCCAGCCAGGTGTATTATATCTGTCCACGCTGGACGCCAGAGCCGGCTCTCTGCCGCGTCTGTATAACCATTCGTTCTTCCAGAAAGCAGTAGGAGCACGCTAGAAACACCGCCATCGCCATCACCACCCACCGAGAATTTTATCGCCTGCATGACCGCGGCAATAAAGCGCCATATTTAGTGCGCCCTGCGAATCTCGCCGTCGATGTAATGAAAAGCTCCGTGCACACATTCGTGATATATCCCTGAACCATGCTACACCCTCGAGGAAAATGTTTAATTGGGTCAAGGGACCGTGACCTCGTATCGTCTAACGTGTGTGCCTGCCAGCTGAGCCGAGGAAAAAAAGAGGAAAGAAAAAAATGGGGAAAAAAGAGAGGAAAGCTGCTTGCTTGACAAATGAGGAGGGCGGCTGGCTGGAACTTGTGATGGCCGGGTCCGCTTTTTCTCAAAGCCTTTCACGCAAAAATTAAACGGTCTTGTTAAGTCCTTTTTTCGCAGGGGTATTATAAAAAAAGGAAAAGGTATCAGGTCGATGTTTCAAATTTCTGCCGGATAAAAATATTTCTGCCCTTAAAATAACGAATTTCGTTCCCGCGTAACGAAAATATTTTCCGCGTCTTTTGGCAACCGATTTTACCGGTCGCCTTTCTATTTCGATTGCGCGTTAATTAAAAAATTGTACAAGTTTCCGTTCGTTAATTACCATTGCCGGGGGGTGGTCGTTATTGTGCCGAAGACAAGGTAGTGCGCGCACGGCGAAGGGAGTTAGAAACAGTGAAATTTCTATTCAGCTACGATATTAAAACCATCCCCCGTCCCTTTGTGCAACGGCCGAATTACGAAATTACTTAAAGGATCCATGGTAACTTCCGCCGAAAGGCTCTTTTAATTAATAGTTCGCTAGCTGCGCGTTGAATACCCAGCAATCACCCAAGTGGTTATCAAAGTAATCTCTGTTCAACGTGCAGAGACTTAACGGAGATTTTCTCTAACTCACCCGTTCTGGTTGTTGAGCAAAAAAAAAAAGAAACGGAAAAAAGAACGAGATCGATGGAACGAAGCGGGTAACGATAAATCTCGTTACGAGGATGCCGTGCTTCACACGTTCCCAATTTTATTACAATGACAATACGCGTTACCAATGTACGCCAATGTTTACGCTTATTTTAATATGCATTAAAGCGCAATTACGATCATAAACACGCGTTTCATACGGTACCGATTATCAGCGAAACGTTCCGAACAGATATACAGGTATCGTCATGCCAAAGAAACAAATTTAATCAGCCGTATCATAAATTTATAGTATCTGTAATTCGATGAACCCATTGGAAACTCGCAACCGAATTTCCCACGTCGTACGCGGACAATCCTGTTTCATAGTTTCCCGTGAAAAATATCGATCCCGTCCAAATTATGTCCGTTTTACAATCCATAAAAGAGCCACCGGCCGCTTAAACGATCAACCATGTCGCATAATTCACAAAGATCTAATTCACGCTTTCTGGCCACGCTCCCGTGATACCCACGACCCACTGACCTACCTCCCATCCGAATCGTGCACCCTTCCTGGGATGCAAGAAAGTACCTATAAAAAAAAAAGAAAAAAAACGAAGTCTGAGCGGTAAGTCTCGGTAAGAACCATCGACAGGGTTAGTGCCCTTAAAAATGCATACGATCCGGCTCGTATGTTTTTTATGGACCACCGTAGGTATATACTTTCACCCTTACCCTACCTACCCCAATGTATAACTGTGCGCGTCCTCGATCTTGTATAAGCGTCAGGCTTTCTCAATCCTTTTATCATTACGATTCTCGGTATGCGGCAGATCGGTCGCGAAAATTCGTAGAAAATTCGTAGGCGGATTGATTATTCATAAGACATTTGGAAGCGGAATGATCGGGGGTGCAAGTGTTTGTGGAATAAACTTCTCAAGTGTGGAATATTGCGCGGTTCGCGTAACTAGTAGCTGCGAATGCAAGTACAGGCATCAATCTCCGGTACAAGCTCCCATAACTAATTATAAGTTTGTTTCACTTTAGTAGATACTAAGCAGAGCGTACTCTCCATTGTTTGGAAACTTCAACTCGACGCTGTCCCTTTGTGTGCAACGCGGGACTAGCCGCTGACCCATCTACTACCTTCGATTCAGCGATACGACGGTATTAATGTTAGCGAACTGTTGCCAACTAATGACGACCGACCAAGGAAAATTCCCTCCCCGCCCTCGATGCCGGCTTGTTTATCTTAAAGCTGACTATTGCACAATTAGCCAAGTTGAACTCTGAAAACTCTATCGATGTACGTACATGATTGCCGCAGATATTTCCAGGCACGACACCGCGAATTAGAAGACAGCCGACAATAAAATACGTGCTGGTAGCCGAGGAGGAAGTGATTAATCGTAGAAAGTATATCGCGTAGAAAGCGTGGAAGAAAATCGATGAAAAGGATATCAGGTAGGAGGCTGAATTAATCATCGTGACAAACGATGTATGACACGCCGACGGCAATAGTTAAATCATACTTCACGGTGGCCGTGGGCTGTTTATAATCGAGCAACACGCACAACATATCGCTGAAACGCGGTGCGATCGGTGGATTAAATTAGTTTTCGACTTCCTGTCGGATCAGCCGGAAGAGTCTGTCGTCCCTTTCAGTTTTCCTCTTCCATTTTCCCTCTTAGTCGATTCGTTTGCTGAAATCCTCCGGCTTTCGCGCGAACGCATCGTAAGCGACCGCTTTACCGGATGCTTCGGTGTCGTTACGAGGCAACGGAGACGGAGAAAGATAGAGGGAGGGAGACAGGTTCTACAATTTATTACATTTTCCCGTTAAATAACCTGGCTCACGGGTCGGATGGAATTTGATCGATGGAAATGCTGGCTCGGAGTCCGACGATAATGCAATCTCCTTTATCATTATGGCAGCCGGCTTATGTAATTATACGCGAAAATGCAACGTGGACGGTGTGTAATGATTTCTGAAATACATTTTATATTCCCCGGCCGCTCCATTGAATATGTATGAAACACGGAAGATTGTGAATGTAAATGTAAATCCGGGGCGCAAGAAAACGAAACGAAAAAGTGATGTAACGTCACGAATGTGTTCGCCGCACGAGAGTGGCCCGGTATCTACAAATACCTTAGAACGACACGTATTTCGTGCGCGACAAACAAAAAAATGCAATTACATCCTACTTCTCGAATATAACGTATCATAGTCGAGGGCAACGGCGAACCGTATCTCCTATCTTTTTATTACGCTGTCGAAGAAGCAACGACTCACCGTGGACAGATTTATTTAATGCCGCAAAGAGGGCAGTTAACGCGGTATATTCCCCCGTCATAAATCAACGGGGCTCGATTACGTCAGTCCAGGCGCTTCTTCAAACAAAAAGGGGAAAGAGAACGGGAAGACGCGGAAAGTGGCAAGAAGTTCCGCGTGTCCTGCGAGCGCCGTTTGCGCAGCGGTGAAAGAAACGGTCGAAAGGAGAAGGAGAGACAGGAACGAAGACATTAATTTCTAAGCTTTATGCGGTTCTTATTAGAATCACCGTGAAGCCGGTGCAGGCGCAGCTGCCCCCAGAAATATGACTCTATTTTTCGTCCGCCCTCGACTTATTTGCACGACCGGTGAAAACGTCCGGCACCAGAGGAGGCAAACAGTTTATATTACGCGAAGGTGAACACGTGGAAGCTGGTTCGTAAGGTTACCGGCCATTCTTTTTTTTTCCGTACCTTTATCTCCGACCGACCTGGATAGCATCCAGCCCTCTCTGTTCCTTAAATTTGACAGGCGTCGGAAGGTATTTTCAAGTGAGCTCCACGTGCACGGGGCGATATATCGGCCGTCTCGATAGAACTTTAAAATTCCCTCTGCCGCGTGGCTCCTGTAAAAATGCCAAGATAAAATGGCACGGCTTAATTAAAGGCATTAAAGTAGTTTTTTGTCGAGCCGCTCGTTTCTTATATTATCACCATATTCATGAAAGTAATGGTAATTACATACGGGACTAAAAGCGTAAAGAACGTAACTTTTCGCAAGAAGAAAAAACGTTCGCCTGATAAAATCTACATGATTCTCTTGTTCCCACCCTCGTTCACCCGCTCGGACGCATCTGCGCGTACACGCGTGTGTGCTAACCCGGCCGGACTTTACGATTATCCCCTCTTTTTTTTTTTTAATTTAAAATTTGTCACAATCCAGAGGATATATTTAATATGGAAGCGTTGTAATGTCGTTCGAACCGGTTGCTTCTTCGTCCTTGTTCTTATTCCTCACCGTCCCCTTCGTCTTTTCGACTTATTTTGTTTCAACTCGCGCCGCGCCTCCTTTACGTTACCGAACGACACGTATCTATCCACGCTTTTACGCTTATCCCCTTATCCCGTTCACCTCGCGTTTTATCCATACGTCGAAGACGTCTCGATATTGGTAGTCAGTCAAGCGAACGGGTCATATGAAATTCCGCGCCATCGTTTTCTATCGGTAATGGACTATTTCTATACGGAGTAGGGAATTTAATTCGACGATCCTTTGAATGGGGCACGCTTCCCCGGGAGCATCACGGATGAAAAGTTCGAGGGCTTCATAAATTCGGTTGCAAACGGAGACGCGTCGAGTTTGGTCGGATAATAGGATCTGGAAGGAATCTGCATGCAACCGAGACGGCATGTGACGAAAGAACGAATTAAAATTGTGACTCTTTATGCTGCGCAGACGACTATCGACTATGTCTGAATAAATCGTGAAAATAATACCGATGGTAAATTCGGGTCGTACAGAAAATGTATCGGTTCCCTCGGGCATAGTATCCGATAGAATTCATTGATCCGCTGATACGAAAATGTAAGCAGTGTCATTCGGTTTCCCCCTTTGTCATACTGACCTACTCAGAAACATGTATCGGCGATGACGTTCTGGTACACCGGGAATCTATTTGTTCTCGACGTTGCTAAAAACCGTGGCAGCCGGATAACGGGGCATAAAAATGCCCTCGCTAGGTTCCAGTAATAAAATGAGCACAAAAGATTATTTACGCTCGCTGCACTTACGTCCAATAAAGAACAAGTATTGGACGACATCAGCGTGGATCCAATATGTTCCCTTGTGTTGGATACCGATGTGCATCGGCCACGAATACAAATAGGAACGAGAGTCGCCGCGAGTCGGGCTGCCTTTTTAAACCGACTTCGAGAAAAATTGATATTCTTGCCTGCGTGCGTTTGCCTTAAAACGTAATAAAGCTTATCCACCGCGGTAGACGCTCGTAAGCGTGGTGGATTTATCAGGGCGAGGCGAGGTTGGAAGTCAACGCCGGGAACAACGCGAGACCCGGGGGAAGTTATTTCGCCGACGTAATCAAAAAAAACTTTGAACAATTTATTCTGGCTAATTTCCAACGATTACCGCGGCAGAAGGAATGGAATTACCAGCAAATTGCGGGGGGAATTGTATTACCCTTGTAACGTAACAAACCCCATGGAAACTGTGTCTGTAATTGTTAGACCCAGCCGTTTCTTCGTTAAGAATATATATATAAAAATTATCTGGCGAGGCGGGGTAAAGAGAAAGACGTATTGAAAACGAATGGCGCATGCAAAAATGTATAACCAGATACCCAGTCACGTTGGTCGGACGATAAAGTTCAAACGAATAATATATGTAGAAACCTTCGTCGATCATTATTATTCTCCGTGGAACAGCGAAACGAACAAATCTGATTGTAAGCGTACTAAAGGGCAGCGAAGATACAAGTGATGCAAGCGCAAGTTAACTGTAAGAGACGGCGCAAACAAGTACGAAGGAGGGTGCATTTGTTCCGACGAGCATCGAGCCACGAGTCGCACAAAGAAAGAACAAAGGCAACGAGGAGGTCAAATGGAGAGATAGCAGGATCTTTTGTATCCGTGGAAAAACGAGGAAAGGAAAGCGGACTGAATCTAAGAGCGTTTTTAAATCAGCGTAACCCAACGTATTGCTTGCGGCGTTCACCTGTGGTAATGGCTGCATAAACTGCCGGCTCCGGTTCCCGTCGGTCCCTGTTCCATCCAGTCGAGAGTTATTTGGGCGCACACCTTTCTACCTTTTCTCCACCTTCAATTCCCTACCATCGGTACCACCTGTATTCTAATTTATCCATCACCGTACGTTCAACCAGCGTCGACCGTATTTTTATCCCTTCAATATCGCACTCCAAGCGATTTCAACTAAAAATATGTAAAAAATATGCGTATACGCGCGAAACTTCGTAGCGTCGTACAAAATATCTAATCAATTCGCTGTCAAAGAAACACTTAACCAATCATTCTATCGCCACATTACCGATTCTCACCATCGGCGAAGCCCACATCGCCGAGAGATTAATTCGAACAGAACGGAACGACGAAAACGAATAATATCTACACACACGCGTATATATATATATAATATATACCTGTTGGCAATTAATAAACGCGGTATCGAGAATGGCAGAGGCCCCGTTCCATTGGCGTTATAACCTGCGGTATAATGGCGATGAGGCCTGAACGCACGGTGTCGGAAAGATACTGCTTGAACGAATTAACCATTATAAGTACCAGCAGAACGTACCAGGATATCGGATCATTTGTAAAGCAATAACGCCCGATAAATCTCCATCCTTTCATTACTATAAATTCCCGGGCGTTGCGGATTTTTGCTCGTCCGCGCTCGACCGGTCAGACGGCCGGCAATAAATGTTATATAGGTATATAAAATTCAGGCTGCATCCGCACGGCTATGTTGTATATAATCACAATTAGCGTCCTATTAGGCACTGAATGTGCCTCCTTATTTATGCTGTGCATTAACATACCTACCTCTATGTAAACTTATATCATTTCCATCATCCCCCTTTACTTCCTCGCAGCCCTTGGAACATATCGTTCTCGGGCCCCGACTCGTCCGACCCGAAACCGCACGGTTCCGCAATGGATACTCCAGAAGACAACGGGTTCCCCCGGTCCCCCGACCCGTCGTACGATTTACGATTACATTTGCCGCTGGTCGGGCACTAAATAAGAAATATCCAAGCGGGTATTAAGCACTTTGGATAAAGTATCAGTATCGACCTGTACAACGAAACGTACGATTGCTCTTGATGCGAAATAAGTTTTGTCGCACGCGAATATTAACTGCAATGGTCGTTCTCGACGATTACTCGATGGAATGAAAAGAATTCGATCCAGTTAATACTGTTTGCATTGCCCTAATTTTAATTGCACGAAATTGCTCCAGAAGCGAAGACGCGTCTAATCGTGAGAAAAGTCTTGATCCCCCCCCCAATCTAAATAATAACCCCCAGCGGAATTCATATGTCATCGGAAAGAAACAGCTCTGATGTTTCGCACGATAGCGAGATACCACGTGAAATTGAATCGAGAGGGAACAATGAAAATCACGATGCGGCTCTCACCGTGTGTGATGCACATAGGAACCCGTGAACCATTCCCTGGACCCTGGCGATGGTGCGGCCCCGAGGTCAGGGCCTTGCCCATGGTGTATCGTGAGGACCTCAGCAGGGTGTCCATGCTTTTCTCTGTATTAATAACATGGCTCGACCAATGCCAGCTATACATTAAAGAAAATAATCATCATAATCGTGCGTAATACGTCCGGTAAACCGTGATTTCGCGTGCGTTCAACTCGCCAGAGACAAATAGCACTCCCGCCCGTGGAATGGTTATTGAATACAAATATTCGCCTCGTACCTATAAATTCTGGATAACTGGTTTATTTAAGAACAATCCTGACACAGATCCAGCCCACGGTGGGGGACCGTTTTCGAGCACGCCAAAATTGCACCGGCCGACCGTATCGCTCCAGTAGTCTAGCCCCGTTAACGACAGACCAGCGTAGAAAAGTGCATCGTGCCGGCGGAGCAAGGAGGTCGGCGGCGCCGCTGGATTAACCAGCGAATAAAAGGCGGGCCCTTATAAACAGCGAAAAATTATATTAGCTTTTTCATCTAGCCGCGTATCGTAAAGCTGGCGCGTTCACGTAGTTCGTTAAGGGGGCGCATATTGCTAACTGAGTGTATATGCAAATCATGTACGGAATTAATTTTTCGCATGCTGTGCATACGTTGCTGTGTACGAGCACACGCACGGGCGCGGGTACACCGCGAATCCTGCAGGAGGGGGGGCATAGACGCGAATATTGCGAAATGCTAGGGCAAACCAATGGCCGCGGCTATGCGTACAATTGATTACAGACGTGATCGTCATACCGTGCTAAATCCGCGACATTCTCCTCAATCTTGGCTGCGGCTACGACCACGTTCCCCGATTCAAGCCTAATGCAATCGATATCATTAGGTCGTTGTTTTAGATCAATTGCTCGAGCCGCTGGATCAATTGTGAACGCCTGTAGTCTTGCGGAAAGTAGTCGTATTTAGTAATCGGAGGAAACGTCTAGGTTGGATTTAATGTTCGACTATTGGCAACGTAAAACGAGATGATTTATTGTCTTTAGCTTTGTACCGTCATATATTGTTATTTGTGCTATCAACGTAATCTTTTTAGACCTCCTTTGGGAATCGTGGTAGCCTCTTGCACATACGGTAACTAATATTTGAACTAAGTTACATTTTGTCAAGTCGAAATGCATAAAATTGTGAAACGCAAATGCCCCCCCTTAAGCCCTTTAAACTCGTATGAAAAGAGCACCCGGGATTGATATTTATTTGTTATTCGTTTTGAAACCAAATGTGCCATTGCACGATAGGATAATTCAATAGCATGAACGATGTCGGATTTTAAGTACCAAATTGATGTATTGTACAAGCGGTGCTTGACAACACATTTGACAATTACATTTTGAAAAATTTTACCCGCTTTAAGTATCAATCGTTTCATGAGCGACAACGTATTAATTCCTGTCCAAATAAAATTGTCCGCTTTTATTAGACGATATAAGCAGAATTTTCAATAGCACGAAAACCATAATTAATCACTAAATCAGATTGCGAATCAGTTATCGGGCCACGAGAAGCCAACGCGTGAATATTTCATGATCGTGGCCGAACTTAAACAGTTCATTACATTCAATCCTATCGCTCTTTATTTTATCTTATTATATATATTAGACAGGCGACGGCAATATTCAACTTAACGTGTTACTAATGGGCACACCGAGTCGCTTAACGCAGACACAAGGTGTTCCCCGACGGCGTATGCCCGGGCACGTTTTCAATAATTCATTTTCCAGGGAACGTACCGGTAATAAAGTGAGTAATATCGAGTTGGTGTAAGTTCTCGACAGCACGCGTGACATTCGTTCCCGTGGAATCTCGGTCGGTCCCCTTAGTGTCCTCTTTCTTCTCCACCGTGTTCCCCGTTTCTTCTTCCTGCTTCTCATCCGTGTCTTTCTCTGCCCCTTTGCCGTTGTCGTCGTTCTAGTTGTCGTCTCCTTTCGCCCGTCGGCGTTCTTATGCGATTCGAGGTACCCGTCACGGGGCTTTGTTATGTATTTATGTGCATATTCGCCTATTTGTCGAGAAATTCCAGCGCCGTGTCGGCTCTAGGCTGCTCACGACTCGTTCCATGCACGATCCATTGAACGTCGACCCCAGAAGAGATGTGTTTACTCGGCGTGCACGCGCGTCCTTATACGTTTGTACACGTGAAATTCTGCGCTGTGAGCTCGGGGACTGTCTCTCCCGTGTCTGTTATATTCGCGTGACTTCGCCGTATGGAACGGTCCGCAATAACCAATACGATTTTTCATAGATTCGCACGGGATTTCTTCTCGAGAACGCCCGATCTCGATGGAATCAGCCGGAGAAGTATTAAAATCTGCCTGTACGATCTATGAAAAGCACGCTCTCTATGCACGGCGCGTTCGTTGTACACTTCGAAACGAGGATTTCGACCGACATAGGAATTTCCTTGCGGTCGTTCACGAACGTCCATTTCAAGCAGGGAACTATCGATTATTGCGAAGATTTTGCTAAAACGTTGGCCGTCTGCTTTTTTTTTTATTGCTAGTTTATGGCCACTGGCGTGTGGCGGTAAATTTTATTTGACAGAGAACGTGTCAATGTACTCGTCGCGAGCTTTCGGATAACAATTGATACGATGCTGCGCCGTTCTCAAACAGGCGGAACCGCGGTAATGCGAGCACGTTTAATTGCATCGCCCCCGATCAATGTTCTGGGTTGCAGCTACTGTATTCTCTGATACCAATGACCCGGGATTTGTTACCAATACATTTACGAAATTCAAGGTTGTGAACTATATTCGGGTCTGATCGATTGGAATATGGACGAAGTATCTTTAACATGTTTTAATAAAGCCCCAATAATTTGGTATATTACCAAATATTACCAACCTCTGTTTCTTTCGTTCTATTGGTCTTCATAACGATAACGAAGAACATTGTATGCAACAATGTTATTAATTCCGGCAAACGAGACACGGCGAATCGTATGCGCAGAACAAGAAGCAGCAGCTAAATAAATATTCTTCCCGGCCCAGCACAGAAACAAGTTTCAGCAACATTTTCAGCGAATTCGAGGACGCAATTTGATCCAAGCAAATAGGAGACACGATTGTACGTGTGCGAACAAATGCATCGCAGAAAATACGTCTGTATCACGGGGATACGGTTCGTCTTCCAGCGACTCCGGCATGAAAGACGGGAACAGCACGATGTTCTATGTGCTTTCCATCTGCATTTTTTATCCTCGATAAATTATCAACTGCGAGCACTCGTTGCCTATGCACGATAAAGGATTCATCGGAAAATCAGCCTTGCTGAACCGCCGTGACACATGTGTACAAAAGAATCGGAGAGAGCTTCACAGATTGGAATCGTTCCCATACGTACGCGAATATAAGGCAATGTCAAATAAAATCTACCAAATATATGAGTATTTGTTCTTGCCGCTCTGACGTTCCATCGAACGAATTAAAAAACCCCGACTACTCAAGAAATTGAAAGAAATATGATGCGAATAACAATGAGCTGCGCGAAAAATATATTTCGCAAATGACTAAACGTATTTTACCTTCTCCGTTAACAATAGAGAGAAAAGATAAGGAGGAAAAAAGGACGTATGTAAATAGTAAAGAACGGCAGGCAAAAGAATTATGCTTTTCCCACCGTGGAACACTCGAGGGCCACGTCATCTCGCAAACACGCCTCTCTTTTGGTCGTTGTAAATAATGAGCAAGCGGTGCTCTGTGCCCGGAAAAATCTCTCATTCCGGTTTCCCCAACTCGTCGGGGCTCTGCGCCGCAGCGAGGTCGTTCTCCAGATTTATTGATTACAAATTGCACGGCGATCAATCGCTTAATAGTACCCGCGCGCTCTCGCTCTCGCGAGATGTATTTATGAATCAATACAAAATATAGCCTTATTAAATCACCTATCGCCCCCACCGAGCCGCGGCCGAGGAGGTTCGTACGTAACGCGTCGTGTTTAGCCGCGATTAATGCGCTTTCGAACGCGATCCTGACGGCTATTATTTTCTTCGTAACGCGATATAATCGATCCAAGGTGTACGGACATTTCGTGTAGAAGAACGTTCGGCCAAGTCGAAAGGGGGTGGACAACGAATTTGCATTTAATTCTATCGCCGACGACGTAAATTTCACATCGCCGCGAAGTGAAATTCTGCCCCGGTTTCTTTTTTATTTTGCATTTCTTCTCCTAAGGCTTTCGTCACGATTTCGAAGTTGCTGAATTATCGTGCGCGCGGCTAAATGGCATTGGCGAGCATTGGCAATTATCTATTTTCGTTGAACATTTACGAGGCAAGGATCGAGTTGTGTATGATTTGTTTAAACATTTCTGACGAGCCTGGCAGAGGAAGATTTGGTGAAAGAAGAAACGCCGGGGCGAGGGCACAAAAGAGGCTAGCGAACGTGAAGCAATAAGATCAAAGCTAACGATCGATTCCTCGGAGACTGCAGCTTGGCACGATCCTTTGCCAAGATCGTTTCCGGAAATCGACGACTCTGTCGACGTTAAAATTCAATCCCAAATGTAAGAGGGGGGGAAATAAAAGCAGAGGGAAAATACGCGAGCGCGTACAAGCCGGGAGGAATTCCTTTAACTCTTACAAGAATCCTCTCGCGATCGATAGCCCCGGTTTCATCCAACATACCGGCACTCTAGGCTCGTCCACGTTGAATATCAATGTTTCACACGCCACAAACAATCGCTTGTTCGAACACCAAAACCGCCTTTCGTTGGAATTAAACAACCGTCCGCCAACATAACGCTCCCCTTCAACGTAGTTTATCTTTCATCTTTTTAACAGTCTCTTAACGCGGCGATAACGGAACAAGTTACTCGAGACGACGCTCCATCGGCGAGAAAAGGGGAAACAAAACGGGCAAAAAGGAAAGCCGGGGCATGAAAGCGACAACGACGTGCAAAGTGAAAAAAAAGCGAGGCTTTTTTCTCGAAAACTGAGGAAGTGAGAAGTCGAACCTTTGAATACTGTACTCGAGAATAGCCCCACGCCGCGTCGGAGCCAATTGCCGGAAATCGGCGGCTCCTGGGTGACGTCAAAGCCGAGACGAGTCGACATCGTCGTTCAGCAACGGGGACGTCGTCGACGACGACGACGACGAAACGGAAGGGAAGGGAACGGAACGGAACGGAACGGAACGAAGGAAATTGAAGAAAATGGGCGAAGAATGGAAACAACGAGGCGACGATGAACAGAAGAAAACGGGGCGAAGTCGACGGCGTGAAACACGAGGAAATAAATAAATCAACGACCGAGGCGGTCTCCTGGGTCGGAGAGAAAAAGATCGGGAGGAAAGGGTGAATAACAGGGATGGAACGGAGGGGGGGTGTGCTACGGCAGTTCGCGCCAACGAATTCGAAACACGGCTGTGTACGCTCCGGCTTCGTTGCCGTTCCTTCCTCTTATCCTTCTAGCTTCATTCAAATGTAAGAACTCGAAAGGAAAACGCATCCCCTCTATCGCGACCGATCTTACTCTTGCGGCACGAGCGGAAACGGAAAGGAGGCCTTTCCACAGACGCCGCCGAGTTACTCAGGCAACGCGACCACCCTCCCAGGATATTCTACTGATGTTCGAATACACGATCGCTCGAAACGTTGCCGGATTCACGCGTGCAAGCATGAGCGTGCACTCTTGTGTACGCTTGAATATTTGACACGGTTGTTCCGTTTACGTGTTCGATGCCCGGCCGATCGGAACACCGTGTTGAAACGAGAGCGCAAATTCTAGGGCAATATGAATCGATCGGTTGAATGACAATTGCTAATTGTGTTTGCCGGGAAATTCGTTCAATTAACTCGTAGACAGGATCATTGATTAGTACGGCGGCAGCAAATATTGAATGTTGCAAGGAACGAGTTCGTATTACATATTGTTCGATTACTTTTAACCGCACGTGTCATTTAATGCACGGGCAAACGAAACACCGAAACGGTTCTGCAGAGAGTTTGAATTTGAAATATCTGTTTCACTTACACCAATGTCCGCGTGCCGGAGAAATTCACGTCAGTATAATATACACCGTAAGTGGATGTGGCTGGTATGTGGTCAGACACGTAAAGGAAGTTAATTGCACGGGGAGAAGGGAGAACCGCGCGAAGTGATATTCGTCGCAGGTAAAGCGTTACTTTTGACATTGTACTTCTTGCTTGCAACATTGTCATTTGAATAGCCTAGGTAAATAATATCGCAAAATTTGTGATACACGCTAGAAATCTGTGAGCTGGATAAAATGAACACCGACGAACTTGCCCACCGACCTGACACGCTTCAAATGTTCCCGACAGAGGATGAACAGTAATTAGTTGTGATTTTACACGAGTGGGTAAGGTGGATACAAATGTTCTCCCGTGAAATCCACGAGGAAAAGCAATAATCGGAGAACACTAAAGCGAATCGTTAGTTTTGTCAGAGAATTTACATATCACAATTCAAGCTACCTGAGATTACACGAAATTTGGTTGGGAATTAATTGCCCTGGACTTTCGGTATTATTCGATTATTTCCAAGTGAAAATTTCGTGGCCGAGAGTGGCGTGTTATTTGCGTAACCAGAACGTCACGGCCGTTGTGGCTATTTTTCTTTCGCCGTGTGTGTTTTTTTTTTTTTTTTTGCCAGAACCGACCAGGAAACGACCATGCAAACGAGAAAATATATAGAACAACCGCGTCGCTTTTAAATGTGGGAAAATAGACATTCAATTTATTGCACACTGCAGGTCTGCAGAAATAGTTCGTGTATCGAATTCGCGGCAGTGAATACAGGGCTACGTAAATATTGGCGGGGACTAGATATAATTTCATCATATTGTGAATAAGTGAAGCACTCGATGAAAAGAATATTTGCAACGTAACCGGATTAAATGTCACCGATATGTCAGGTCTCTTTACGTATTTTATGAATATCCGAAAGTCTAATTTTCACCGGTGACACAAGAGCACACGCGAAAGGCATCCCCAGGAGGGGAACGTATTAGGAACCATGATGTGAAATTCAGTAGCCATCGAGCAGCCTGAAGTAAATAAATTACAGAGCGAACCTCTGGTGATTTATTCTCCGCAGACAACGGCGACAACGCGCTTCGCACTTTTAACGAAACGTAATTCGGCAACCGCAGTGTAATTGCCAATTTTAAACCGTCCTCAAGATTTCCCCTACGGGAAGTTCAAAATATCAAAGATTATTCTCGAATAACAACAAAAGGAAAAGACCCCTTCCTCCTTTCCACAGATTTCGAACAGATGTAAAGTGTCAAGTGCCCGTTCGAACTTTACCTAATCCGTCTCCCGTTCTTTTCCCTACCTTGAACAAATTTCTAATTAAACTCGAACCCAAATCGAACGCCATCAATAATTACCGGTTGTATCGCAAAATCTGAAATATCCAAAATCTGTCATAAATCTCCGCTTTGGTGCAAACGATTCACCGACGCAAAGGATGGTCGAAGCACGATATCAACGAGTCGCGTCGCGGTGGGAACTTTTCCGCGTCAGCCAGCTAACAAAGTAGAAATGCGAGACTTGGTCCCGCGGCGTCTAGGGCTTGGTTGTCATTCTGTTTACGGGCTCTACGTACTAACTAGAGCGGAAACCCGGGTGGCCAGCATTGTGTATCCGGGACTGGCTTAACCCGCGGTCCTCCGGATTAAGTCAGCGTCGCTGCATACCCTCTGCGGGTCCACGCTTCCCTCCTCGTTCGCCTCTTTGTTCCTCTTCCCTTGTCGCCGCTGCTCGGCCGGGGTTTCCTTTGCGCGCGTGTCTCTAAAAAAGGTAACAGGTGCGGAACGTGCGGTGCGCACCATCGAGAGGATTGTCAAGCTCCTCTTCTTCGTTCTTTCCGCTCCTTCTATCGTTCTCCGCCGTTCGTTCGCCGATCAGAAACAATGCTAATTTATTGCGCAACCACGAGGACGATACGCGCACTTTATAAGACACCGCGGGACGAAGCTAGAGGAACGCTCGCACAATGCCGCAGCGTCGACTTTGATATCGCTCGGCAAGCGGCTTCATCGCTGGACGTCCAGCGAGTTTCTTCGCTGCCGCCACTGTTGCGGAAAGGGAACGACAATTACTGATATGGCATTCTCTATTGCAGCTTCGATTCAGTTTAAGACCGTCGCGACGATTCTCAAGCAATCGATGCCGAAGGTGTCGCAGAGGATTTATAGTATTTGTCTGGTTCGAATAATTCAGCGAAGCAGAAGTCGAGAGCGGCGTTGCGACATCGCGCAACGCTACTCTCCGCGCAAAATTGAAAATTATTCCTTATTCGCCTTTGAACCCCGCTTCCAAGAGGAGTTCCCGTGCCGCGTAATCCGTCGCGACCCGCCATTAGCAACGTATACCCTCGCGCGATATCCAAGGTGCCGCGTGTCGGAACCCCCCTGTAATCCGCTTCCGTCCGAGATTCTCCGTGGCGCAGAAAGCTCCGCTTTTTATACCGTCCCGGGGATTTTTCTTTTTTACCGCGGCACAATGAGTCGATGCGTGCAAAACTCGCGTCGCTACGCCCCCGCTTGTTCACAATGCGACCCATCTGGCTCTCCGCGTGTCTTGTCGGCAGATGCGTGAAGCTCGGCCGGAATGCGTGCCACCGCCGGTCGTGAATGAGAAAGAAGGGAAGAGCTCGGCGGAGGCCGAAGAAAAAGGTGAAAAAGGAAGGATATTTGATTGATGAAGTGCGCCGCAACGCGGAAGAAGGAGAAGAAGAAAAAAAAAGAGGTAAGCCTCCGTCCGGCGCAATTACGCATTCGAACTCGCCATCAATCTTAATTACCGGCCGCGTTCGAAAATAGTTCGTTAAAATATTAAAAGCTCGCGCTTTCTTTCGCGCGGATAATTAAAAACCACGGAGAGTAATGATCGAGCCGGGTGGAATTTCCGCGACTATTCGCCACCTTCGAGACGCGATTCGATCGGCAACTGTTAACGTTGCACCTTGTACAGCCTGTGGCAAACTGCGTTCGTGCGCGTCGATCAAGCGCGGAGATTTCCTATTTCGCGGAAGGAACACCGGGCTGATCTATCGGATGGCGGTAACGCGGCGTTAACCTGATCCGTTTCAGGTGATACACGTGTTCCTGGCCACGCGCGATTGTCGTCGGAAGAATTTAGAAAGTAACGGGCACGCTCGCATTCCCGTGGAAAAGTCCTCGTTCCGTTGTCTAATATGTACGGCAATGCCGAATGTCGGCACTTCAAACGCGGCGGAACTCCGATAGTAATAAATAAATTCCGCGTGGAATAAGCACGGAACGCTATTACGGCCTCTTTGTAAACGCGTTCCTCGTGATTGGTATAAATTAACGAAGCCGGATTGCTTTCAGCCCGCGAAACACCGTGTCAACGTAAGATTTATCGGTTACCGTTGAAGAGTTGCACGCCAGCCGGAACGGCCTACCGAATTAATTGCCGGTTATCTTTCGCGTAAACGCTCGATCGAAATTGAACCGTTTGACATTGCCCGTTCGGTATCGTTCCCGATTCGTGAATTGTAATGAAATTGGTTGGCTCGGGGAAGACGCAATTGATTTAAACTCCATCCGTGCAAATGGAAAAAGCGAATTCGCCGGTATAGCATCGGGTAAAAAATAGCGAATAATAGACAACAATTTACGATGCGAAGTAATAAAAAAAAAAAGGAAAAAAATGGCAATATCCACGACGAAGTAATTTTAAATTGCACCGTGCGCTCCTATACGGCGAACGTGCCCTTTGTTTAAAAAAAGAAAAACGGACGGGGGAAAAAGTACTGGAAGAAATACTTCGGCGGACTGTACATGGTCAAAAACCTGGGCTCTCGACATCTATATTTATAAGGCATCGCCGAACGAGGCGACCCCCGATCCTTTGTAATTAAAATAATAAGATTAATGTTTCGCGCGCTGGCGCGCAAATTGAGCATTTATACATATGTAGCTGTCAGACGGCGAGACATAATGACTTTGGCTATAGCACGTACACCTAAAATACAATCCGCCTTTACAACTGCTTTAATTGTACTCATTACGCGTACCCGGGGAGCGTGCGTGGCCATATCAATTCATCCGGCCCGTTTAAACCGATCGATTCCAGATAACGAACCAGTTAAGACCAATAAGCATCGGCGGAAGCGTTATTTAAGGATGCGAAACGTTCCACGGGGTAGCATACTTTTCTCGCGAATTTGTAAATCCGCCCGTTTCAACCCGGTATTGTCACGTCGTTACGGGTAATCCGCTGCGTGCCAGCGACGCGACGTCTCGATTACCAAGCAATTTTCCAAACAGTCTCGAATTCTACCCCGTTTCAACGAAAATGACACTTCTACGCTCTATTACCCGAACGAATCCGCCAGACGGATACCACGTACGGACAAGAAACAAATTAAATAACGCGCTCGCCGGTGACAGAATAAAGGTAAAAATCGCAACGGTCAAGAGGGCCGACAAATTCTCGTTCGTACGAACGATCGCCCCCGCGCGTCCAATTTACATACGACGATGACCAGAAACTTTTATCGCGGACTGTGTTGCGGGCCGAATACAATGCATGCATAAAACGTATCGCGGCGCACCTAATCGAAATGCGGGGTTCATTTGACCGCGGGGGCCGCGATCGCACGGATCCAATCGGTAATCGAAAAAACTCTGGTCCGGTCGTTTTTATTTTCGTTTCGCCTGGGTCGAACGGCCGAGAAGTCGTTCGTTAGGTATCATTTGCATTCGCCCGTTCGTATTAGTTACATCCAACCGGCTGATCTAATTAGCCGTCGAACTTAGCGGGTCGTTAGCACATCCACTATCGTTGTGCATTATGCAGCCCCGTGGACAACCGGCCCCGGCCCAAAGGGTTGGGACGTGGTAAACGGGGCCCGGATGGGGGAGGTGGGCGGGGGTGGAAGAGAGGAAGGGTGCGCGACGAAAGAATTATCGAAATTATCGGAATCGTGGAACGGAACAAGGGCAGTACGACGCATGTCGTACAAACTGTTCCATTCGACCGCGTACAACTTAACTGGCGATCCTGACCCGGTGAAACCTGTTCTCAAACGTTGCCCCGGTTCGGATTGTTGCGCAAGGGTTTCCATTTAACGACAACGCCGCGGCGTGCCGCGTTATCGATCGGCGATAGCGTAACAAACGAGCGTTTGAAAACCGACGGACACTTTACGGCATGAAATGCGGATCAAAGGGGCATTAGCGCGTATCTCGAAGAGCAGATTGACACGTCGCTACGCGTCCCGTCGATGTTTGTCCGCGAACGAAAGTTTCCCTCGATTCGGTCGCTTGGACGTCGCAACTTCGATCGCGAGTGAAGGAAAGGCTGCTGATCGAATTCAATTTGTTCGCGCGTGGTGTCTAAATATAGAGGGGCAATCTACGCAATTCGCCGACCGACGTGTATAGGTGAATTGTCAAAATCGGTCAACTTCGGCGCGCATCGAGCGATGCGGTTTGCGAGACAATCTGTTTCGCAGCTGCGGTTTCGAGGTAGGCGGCTGAGATTCAGAACCGCATTACGGATCGTCCGGCCCGGTAACCGCAATAAATATGCAAGCGCATTCTTCGTCCCCGTTCGAGACACGTTTGCTTTCTCACACCATTGGAACAATCGAACTACCATCCGTTAATTAAACACACCATCGTTCGAGGAGGAACACGGACAAATAAATGTTGACCTATTAAAATATAAAACTTTTATCGAGTGAACAAAATTGAAGGATTCTTTTTGCACAGCTGTAAAATGCTAACAATTGTTCGGTACGCGAATTATGGAATAAATGATTTCATTGAAAATATTGATAATCGAGATAACGATCGGGGGATGAACAGGTTCACTCGAACAAGATTTTTCTCACGTGTAGAATTAATTGTTAGCCGGGACCGTGCCCTTTTTTTTGCTACTTTACGGTATCCGGCAACGGGTCGACGTTGGGGTTTGTTCCCTCGACGTATAACATCCTGCTGGTCAGAAGAATAGGTAACGCACTCGAGGTTTCTAAGTGCTATTGTTCTAAAAGCCGCTCTTGCCTGTTAAAGTGCGCCGTGCTATGCGGGCAGGTCCCCAACCCGCTTCTCCTTAGTCTTGCGCGTCTTTCACCCTTTCTCTATCTTCGTGCACCCCGCGCTGGCAAGTGTCGAAGCCTTGAAATCAGAGGGGCAACCGTGAGAACACTGTGGCAGAGTTCGCGCTTAATTTGTTCTAGCGTTTGCCAGTTTCATTCATTTATTGTTAGAATAAAGTTTTGTCTATCCTATGTAGAAGCTGTTAATTAATTTTTGTTCAAACATCCTCCGTCATTTTTCGTCGCAAACTGACCGGTCAATTGGAACACTTGTCGCGCCGCGCGGACGACACGGTTGTCCAGGTACGGTGAGAAGATGCATCAGGTATTTGTTGCGCGAACATAAATTAGCAAGCAGCCGGTTATTTCCTTGAAAGGTCTGTCGCGAGAGATCAGCGTAAAAGGAAAGCAACGTAGTTTCGCGTTCTGATTTTCCCCGGTGTTGCTGATGCACCACGTTCCATCCCGTCGTTTCTACGTGCTATCGGAGCAACCATGTCGTAAACCTATCTCTAACGACCATACCTCGTCACGGATGCTTTTACAGCTGCCCTACTCTTGCAACATTACGCACGGACAACCTCGACATGTACAGCGATATTCGACACTGCGGAAAGTTCGAAGTTGATCTGCGACCTTAGACGTTGTTCAGACTTGCATTGACCAGGAGGAAAATCTGAACTAAATTATTTATCCCCGTAATATAAAACGGCCGTTCGCGCAATTAGAGAGTCACCGAATCGCCGAAAAATAGACGATATTTCAATTGCTGTCATTTCGTGGAAACAAACGGTACAAGAGTCTGCCTGAACTGCCCTTTACAACGACCACAGATAGATTGGTGTACGATTTTTTTGTCTACTATTTTATCACACTTTCAATTAAACCATGCAACCTGCCAGTGGTCTGCCTCAGGATACTCCGTTGGGAAAATTGAGTGATCCTTTAATTTTTTTTTCGGGGAGTGTACATATATTTTTCTTTATATTTCCCCGGCTTCCCTAACTTCTTCTAGAGACGATAAGTTTGATGATACGTGGCGGAAAATCGTAATGTTTCCTGTCGCGGGGGTTGAAACCACAGCCGAGAGCGAGCACCGCGACGGTGGAAGTTTGGAAAATAAAGGAAACGCTTCCGTCGTGCAATCACCGGAGCACCGGATGCGACGGGGAGGCAGAAACGACGAGAACAAAAGTAAGGAGGAGGTGACGTTCCTCCGAATACATATCGCGAGGCAACTTTCCAAGGCATCTCGGATAGCAGTCAAGCAGATTGCTCGTGCATAATTAAAGCCAGGGCAAAGTTGATTTCGCTTGCATCCATGGAAAAAAGAGGGACTCCATTTTCTCCAGGCAGCAGCTTTGCTTAGCTTCCGTTGCAGCCGCGAAAGGAATTGCTGACAAACATTAAGCATTCATTCGTCGATATATTTCCGCTATTATTACGGGACAATGTATTGAGCTGTACGTAAGTTGATCGATAAATACTTAAGTACCAGCGTCGCGAAACGAACCATCGTTCTTCGAACGTTTAAGCTCACCCACACTCGTCCGGGAATAGTAAGAATACAATACACGTCGGGCAACTTGAGGCCGAACACGACGAAAGAATTTCCCCGTTGAATCCAGTGGATGTATCGAAGAAGGGGCAAGGCAAGCAAGTCAATTACGAGGCCGATGAAGATTTCAGGAAATGCATACAAATACGAAGCATTAAAAGATGTATAAAAGTAGGTGGCCGGATAGGTTTTCGCGGTAGTGGAAGCGCCGCCCTCGCGGGAGCGTACAGAGATTAAACCAGTAAAATGCAAGTGCCCATAAAACCGGTAAACGCTGCGCCCTCATCTCCAGGGCGCCCGGACGTCAGTTTAATGACGGGAATAATTTTACTTGTGACCCGGCCGGGAAACCGGTTTCGCTACCGCAATACGTCAATAACGCGGCTCTGCCAAGACGGAACATCGGACAATACAAAATATGCATGACAATCCACGAAAGCAAATGGATCTTTTTCCTTTCCTGGGTAACAAAGTTTTTCACTCGACACGAAGAGATAAACTTTCATAACAGAACGCGGCTGTACGACCGTGAGAAAATTTCCATCTCAGCAAAGGACGGGACGAATAATGAATTCGATTAAATTTACGATGTCGTATAGTTGATTACGATTGATTGCAACGTGTCACGTGGTTCTGTATCCCGACGCAGCACAGTATCCGTAAATCAGAAAAATTTGCATTAATCGACACGTATCAATTAACAGTTTCTTTCCGATCGAAATTCTCATATTATACTCAATCATCCCAATTCCCTCCATTACAAGTTGAACTTCGCAAGAAAAACTCGCCCATTCTGGGATCACTGTCCAATACAGCGTCGACCGGAACCGGTCAGCTTTGCATTAAACTTTGACGGAAACGCGCGTAAAGGTGCAGCTCTATAAACCGCGGAGCGTACTCTCTCGTTAAACACAGTGGCGGCTGAATTCTAACCCAGCTTAAAAAATATCCCGAGCCTAATCCAACCATCAGCCATGCACAATCATCACGCGGGAGCCACGCTGCGCCACAAAACTGGACCGACGCTGGCCCCGCTTATGCTGCACGCACTGAAATACTGAAAGTCATCAAACATTCAGAAGTATTCCGCTTTCGGCGCGACGAGCAATACTCGCGAGCAATCGCACGAGGGAGTCACGATAAATCAGAGATCGTCGCAGATTAGCCGACATATCGTGCGTGCGATTCGGGCGCCGGGCGAAGAGCAGCCAGCGGGCCGTGGCTGCGTAAATATACATGACTCTCGCAGCCGTACCTTCGCGTGTACACGCGCAAACATCAATCCCGTTGCTGCTTATGCCGCCGGTGAGAGTTCCCTTCGCGTATCTGCCCATCGATGCCGCGCGCTGTGCAAGAGTGGAACACATTGGACGAGAGTCGCGTAACGGGCAACGGGCACCCGTACATCCGACCGGCATTAATGCACGAATCGATCATACAACCTATCGATATTGCGGGGTAAATCATTCGCCTTCGCCGATGCTGGTGGCGGCGGCGGTGGTACGATGGCGGTGGTCGTCCTGGCGCACTAGAAAGTTACCCGGTTGCTCGTGCTCCGCCGCCGCTGTGCCAAGTAGCAATTGCCGTTCATTTGTCAGCCACGCCACTGAAATATCACGGCTGAAATAGAAGCTGCGTGGCAGGCCGACCGCGTTTCCCGTTGCCCCGTATCGGTCACTTTACGCTTTGATCACCATCCTGCAACGTGCACAAATTTCCTTAATGGTAACGTCGCTTCGCGAGCCCGGCGTGCGTCCGAAGCGGAGCGCAGGAAAGAGGGGCTGGGCGTGGTGGACGAGGGTGTGTCGAACGCTTCGAGCTTTCGGGGGGTATTTTTCTTCAAATTGTTCGCTGCCCTTTCGTTGGACAGTAGTGTATGCAATTGTTGTACGTGGACGATTTTATTTCGACGGAAATATGGAACTTTCCCTTTGCGCTGTTTCATTACTAATGTGATGCGGTGCTTGGAAGGTAGATTTTCCTTTAACAGAGCTCCCCTCTGCCGTCTTATTTTTCGCATTGCCCTTTAGCATTGCGTGTATTCTTCAAGTGCCCTTTACTCTGAGCCCACTTTGACCCGGTCCTTATAGAGCTCTAATCCTTAGACAACTCTCCATGGCTCTCAAGCCTGAAGAGGACGAAGGATTTACCGTGGCGGTACGGCGCGCTCTAAGCAAAAGAGAGAAAGATAATTCGAGGAGGGAGGAAGCACGGGCCGAATACAGAGTATTATCGCCTCAACTAAAAGGCATTACAGTATCCTAAGAAGCATTTATTCGGCCACTCGTTTACTTCGATAAGTAGCTTCATCCTCCTGTTACGCGACCACCGTCTAAGAACGGATCGCCACTCTCGTTCGTGGAATTATCAAATAAATTAGTCTACACTTGCGCGAATTCTCTTCGAATTCCTGTCACTTTATACGGTTAAGGAAAAACGCCAGTGTACCGAGCGGGACTCGCTGTTTGAAACCACGACGATAATGTTTGCTAATGCTCCAATAAATATTGATGAACATTGCACGGCAACGTCTGGCCCACATTCGGCGGGCAGTCAGGCCTCAAAACGGTCCCATTCCTTCGCGTCCAGGTAAGAACACGGTGATGGCATTTCGTTCAATGGAATTCCACCGTCGAATTCTTGGACAGCAATTTGCCAGTTGCATTCGGATTTCGCGAATTCCTAGCCCCTGTATCGGGCGGAGAGGTAACCGCCATAGTCGATAGGCACAAAAACGACTGCATAGATGCACGGACCACCCCACCTGACCACGTCCCCGTTCATCCATCTCCTCTTTCCAGCATTGCCGTCGACGAGCAAACGTTGTCCCCGATCCGGCCGGGCATTAACGTTGCAAATATCGAGGACGTACGTGCACGCCAGATAATGTCATTGATTCATCGGCTGGCCGAATTCAAATTATACCGCGTGTTCACGATGAACAGTGACACGGCACTGATAGCCGGGGCACTCGTAAAGCACGCGAGAGACGATCGATCGTTTGTCTCGCTTGATCCAATTCCAAATGGAAGCGGCGCTCGTGAACTATCGGACGCTCCCATAAATACAAGCCACCCTTTTGCACCTCGACGTCGACGAAAAAAGAAAAAAAAAAGGAAAAAAAAAAACGAAGAAGAGTATCGAGGGAAAAAAGTGGCGCGCGTCAACGGACGAAAGTTCGCGAGGGCGAAATGGCGTCAGGATCGATTGTTTGTCTCGTTTGATCCAATTTCAATCAGGATTTCGTTCGCGAGCCACGATCGTTTGTCTTGCAAAGTTCCACTCTAGTTAACCGATAACATGAATTTCACGACGAAACTCGTGTTCATATTTTACTTTCCCCGTGCCGCTTTCAATCAAGCCTCCCTTGGACGGGGAACATTTTTGTTCGACAAAAAAGAAAACAGAAAAATGTCTCCGTACACACCGGATAGTGCATTAACGTTACGTAAACGACACTAGGATCGACGCGAATCGATTAACACGGAACGCAAGGAGCATCCGGTACTAAATTCCGTAGCGTTCCGCGTAACACCTCTATACAACGTCGCAGAAAAATTCCCACAATCTTCCCACAAAGGTCCGCCGACCGGCGTATAACTTAATAACGCTATCCCAGTTGAAACAGGCCTGAAAGTTCAGCGCGGCGATCGTAGCTCTCGGCTGAAATCCGCGGATGTGCGAGCCCGTAGCGGCACGTACAGGTACGCGCAGCACGCACGCACATGGGAGGCGAGGGAACTAAGTCGGAAGGGTTATGATACGCGTGTCAAATTTGGACGGGGCCCCGAGAGACCGCCCACGCGGTCGAATGGAGCAGAGTGAAAAGCTGCTCCGGTGCGATCGGGGCCCAAGCGGCTCCTCGCTTAATTATCGTACCTACGCCACATTCGTGCGCGTAAATCACTTGACGATGCCTTGAGACGTGAGATGTTTCCTCCCTCTCTCGTCTCGGCTTCGTTCGCCTTTTTTTCTTTCCTCCCCACGGTCCCCCCCCCTTGCCATCTTCCCCATCTTTACGTTGGCACCAACTGCTCCCCCCTTTCTCCCTTCGTTCCGTTCCATCTCTCGCCCGGTCCTCCTCTTGCCGCTTCATTTCTCCGGATCGTTTTATTTCCACCACGTCTTAACCCCTTTTCGCGGACAGGCTATCCGTAGACTCTCCTCCCTCCTCCACGTGTGCCCGGCCGAGAACCGAAAATACCTTCTCCTCGCGTCCTCCCCCACGAAAGCATTTCTTCTCGCGGTCCATGCGCGGCCCTAAAATATGAAGGGCCCCGGAGTTAATACGGCATTTAATCGGGGATGTGTAGGCACAACATCCTGGCGTAGCATGACGGAGGGCGCGAGTGGACACGGTCTCGTGTGCGCGGATCGAATAGCCGCGTGTGTACACGGATGAACACGCGTGTGTATACCGAACGACGAACGGGCATCACAGCTAATTATGAAATATTGCGGGACCATTGGCAGACCACCGCCATCCCGGCCATCGTGCCCTCCGCGTTCCGAACGTCCGCGTGAGTGTATGTCACGCGTGTGACCTCGCGGCGCTCGCCTGCCCTATGACCTCGCGAGTACGAAACGAAAAGACGGAGGGACGGTTCACACGCGAGCCGAAGCCAAGGACGGCGCTTTTTCACATGGACATTTCTGTCTTTGCACGCCGCTGACCTTTTCCGCCGACTGCTTCTCGGAAACTATTCGGCGCTCCTTCAAGTTCCTGCCCGAATACTTTCCGAACGAGATACGGGCCGGCCGAAGTTATAGAGGATTAGGCACCTACTTCGCTGCTCTCGCTGATATTTATTGGACTGGCGATAGCGAAAGCTCGTACATTTCGATCTTCCTCTTCTTCTTCTCCTTCTTCGTACTCCTTTGCTTCTCCTCGTGCTAATAATAACGATAAAACTCGGTGCACTTAGCTTAGCCTCTTTTCTCGGGGCCGCGGGTCGTGATTTAAATGTGTCCGCAAATTATCGAACCGTCCCTTCACGGTTAATCAGAATTGTTGCTTGAAAAATCGTTAAAAGTGCGCTTATATATATAAGTGCGCTAATAATTTACGAGACTTCGTCCTTCTTTACTCTCCGCTCGCCCCTTTTTGCTCCTCTTTCTCTTCTTTTCTTATTTCTCCGTTCTTCTCGGGGAACGTCTCGCGCCGCGACCATGCATGTGTTCGTGATACGTAGAAGCGGCCCCATAACCCCGTGAATGGTGCACCGTACGGAAGAATGATTGGGAATGTCGCCGCGGAATCTCGTTTGCGTGCGTGAAGCGCTTCCCAGGGAGGACCGTTTCGCGGAACGAATTTGATTTAACTCGGGCCGCGCGTACTCTTTATGGCCCCGGCGAACTTTCGGGGATAAAGTCGGATAAAAGCCGCGCATCTTTGTCGATGAGGGGGCTGGCCTTATTGCGAATTCTCGCTTGCCCTCGTCGTGCCTTTCGAAGTGACCGACGATAAACGCAGTTGACTTCCACCACCCGGTAAAAACCGTTCGCGGGCTCAATTTTTCCATAAAACATATATCTACTGATTTCTTGATAGAAGAGAAAAGAAAAATATACGACCTTTAGTGCATTTTATCGGGGAGAAATTTTTTTATTTCTCCCCACCCCCTTTATATTCTCGTTACGTTCGATTTCAATGGTAGGAATATTTTTGATCGCGACGCCTAGTGTTTTATGGTACGCAACGTACTAAGTTTTAATTCTCACGAGCGTAACATCTCCGACTGGGTTATCGCGCAAAAAATCCTCCGGCGATGTTTGCACGCTGAGAAAGATCCCCTTTATGGAAAAAATAATGACCTAAACGATGCACCTGCAAAATGCAGCTGCAGCTACGTGAAAAATGCGTTCGTAAGAGCATCATCCTTCTTATGACATTCAATTTCTTTCCTCCTCACACTTTTTTCCCGTCATCAAGCGAAAAAGAAATACGACTCGAGTGACCCGGCCCATGTACGATTTTCACAATGAAAACTACGGGCCCGCAGCTGTTGAATATTAACGACCTCGTCCAAATGAGAGTGGCACTCGTTCGAAATATACGCGAAACATTAAGACACTTCTTTGCCGAGCCTTTTCGCCAACGCAGCAGCTCGCCCTTTAAACGATTACAAGAAAATTCTCCAACTTAATCAATAACCCATCAATTACCGAAGCCTCTAATCTATAACATCTTTATATTCCACCCGCGAATCCCATAAAAAAAAAATGTGATTACACAATTTCTCGCACGGTGCAACGTTATCACACCTCGGACCAGAAATTCAATAGACCACACGTGCGCATTACCGATCCCCATAATTCTTCGCATCCTTTATTCCCTCCGAACGAGCCAACGTTCGCAGCAGCGTTCCTTCACATGCCCGACTGGATAACCACCCCCTAGCGATCTCGAAGATCCATCGCGTCCCGGCCACAGAGTATTCGTTTGTACGACACCGCGACGACGCGTACGCATAGTCGATGCGCGCCGCAAAACCGCAGGTGGCACGAAATTTTCGGCGAGGGGTATTACTAAGTAATTTGCCTCCCCTCCGTAGTAAAGTCTGCGTCGAAGAAAGGGGGGATCGTCGCGGTGCATAAGCCGCAATACAATCTCGTCCATTCTCTGTGCGAAGGTAGCGGGGAGGGAAGCGACGATTGCGGCGCGAAGAAGACGGCGGACGTTCTCCCCGCGGCCTCTTTCGTGGCCACCATCGACGACGAAGAGCGGGTAATTAAAGCGGACAATGTCTTACACGCGGAATTAAAATGGCACCGACACCCCCCGGGTAGCGAGAAATGCAATAGGCCGCGAGTTTCTACACGCGAGCCCACGCCAGCACGTGTTCCGACAATAAGCGCCCGTGAAATTGCGCTCGTGCACGCGTGCGTGAATATACGGGAACGGTGGTACCAACCTAAACCTAGAAACGCTATCGGTTAAGTCAAAGGTAGGGAACGACAATGGGTCAGATTTGGCAGTTTAACGAAATTGCGGGTGAAGTGTTCCCTGGTGTATTTTAAGAGGAAGTCGAGAAACACTTGCGGGAGAAGATATAACGAAGACCGAATTCTATCGTTCATACCAATACTCCTATCGTTATTATCATCGTTATTTTCGCAACGATAATGAATACAGAGATACAGACGAGGTGCAGTACGACAGCGAGGTTCGTTGTCACTTGCACCTACTGTCAAGCCCAAAACCGCAGTTGTAATTTAACAGCCTAAGCATTTTGATTGCAACAGAGGATTCTTAGCGGCGAAGGCAGGGGGTATCGCAACTGTAACAACCGACGTGAAATAATCGCAAGCCGAATTGATAGGAATTTGAAAAGTATGTTACGCGCTGTGCCCGGGCATCGGGCGAAATTATAAATGACGGCCGATCAATTTGGATCGCATCCAGTCGAGGTGGACGTTAATGCCCGATAACGATAGCGAAGACACAAGGTTTCGAGGTGTCCCGACGGCGCGACCGTGGAATACCATATGAGCACGAGTGACATCTTTTCAACTTCGACCGATAAACCGGTTCACCGGTGGTCCAAGTATGGGTAAACAACTTGCTTTTTTCCTCGCTACGTTCCGAAACATCGGTGCGCAATTAAAATCAGGCTTAAGCCTCGCCGGGTGACTTTAATCCTCCGTAATGGCAGCTAGGACATAGCTCGCAAGATCCTTTAGCAGAAGTCGAACAGATAATGACGGCCGCGACGTGTTTCGTTTTCTCATTGGCTCGGGGACTGTTGTTAGTCCTGTTCTTTCAAAGTCGTGCACGGCCTCCATTAGAAAGTGCTGTATAATCGTGGATAAACCCCGATGATCTTAATGTTGATCCTGTTTTATACGGCGCGTACCGGCCTCGATTTTTAACGACGCTATTATACAACGATTTAAACGCTATATTCTCGTACCACGCAGATAATCGAACATGAATTTAATTGCACGACGGGCAAACCTTCGTTTACATCTGCTATAATATCCACTTTTGTTTTTACGCGGTTTAATAGATTGTTCTCGCGCGTACGAATCTCATTGGTCTGGCGTTTGAATAACGTCGGCGATTATTATCCGCTCGAGGTAGTTTCCCCGTCTACGGTCCAGTTTTCTGTTTTCTGCTTGCTCGTCATAATGGACGATCGTAATTCTAATTCGCGACATTAAAACTCAGCGAGCGTTTCGCGTCCGATCCATTATCGCCCGTCGATACCCATTCTACCCGCAATTACAGACGGGTCCCCCAGAATACGGAGCGCAGGTATAGCGAGAGTGGCCGGAGTCATAGAAGACCCCGGTGTCGTCGGCACTTTCATCTCAATCGACACACTGGCGCGGGGATAAAGACATAAAACGTAACGGGCGTCCGTGAAGCGAGTGCATAATGGTAGCTCGCGCTCGGACGAAACGGTCGAGGAGCGATCGAGGTAAGAAGGAAAGAAAGGTAGGAAGAAACGGGCAAAGAAATGAAGGCCAGATGGAAGGAAGGAAGGAAGGAAGGAAGGAAGGAAGGAAGGAAGGAAGGAAAGAAGAGCCAGTTGGTGCACGCAATGGATAGTTGAGGGACGTCGAAGAGCGGTCCAGAGCAAAGAAGGATTCACCTCTGCTCATCTCCTTCCTTCGCGTGCCTTTCATTCTCTACCATTTCTTTCCCTCTTCAATTTCCCTTCTCCCTTGTCGACCTGTTTCTTTCCTTTCTCCGCGTCTCTTCCCGTTTCTTCGTTCGCGATGCGACGATGTGTGTGGTCCATCGTGGCAGCCGCCAGGGTCGACTCGCTAATAACATCCCCCCGGCCCTTCCGGCCCCGCTCACCTTCACCCTTCTACTGTCCATTCTCTTCCATCCCTGGTTTGGTCCTCCCCGTCATCTCCTACTCTCGCCCGATGCCGGCGAAGGAAAAGGGTAAAAAGGTACCAAACATTCAGAACCCAGTCCGCAAATCGTCTTCTATGAATGCCTCCACGGAGGAGCCTCGGGCTCTCCTCCGGCTTCCACGCAATTCGTCATCCTCGTCCTACCTTATCCAACTTGCCTCCAATCTTCGTGATTCCCTCCTCTTCTACCCCGTTCCCCCCTTTACTACGGCCCCAGCTCGACAACGACGCCCCTTCCCCTTTTTGCAATGCATTCGAAAACGCTCAGGACGCGCGTCCGCTTGTCGGGCTAGCGAATTTTTCGCATTCTATCGCTTCATTATAAAGGCCGGCCTCTTACACCAGCTCCCGATTTCGGGGGATCGGGACGCGACACTGGCCACGCAGTCGAATCACGCCGTCCTTTTAGAATGTACGAACCTGTTTTTCGCCCCCTCCCGCCTCCCCCTCGGGCCATGGCCAACGTCAGGGGTGCGGTGCACCTTCCTCCGTCCGCTGTCGTTCTTTTCTCCTCGATCGTCCGTCTTGCCCGCGTATCAACGCGGCCCCATAGTTTCGCCACTTTTCTGCGAGATCGGCCTCATTTCGCGAAGAATTCCACGGTAATGATAATTGGATCGTTGAAAGCGGCTTGATAGCCCGACCGGTATAAAAATTCTAATAAACGTTCAAACATTGTCTACCGGTTAATCATTAAGTGGTATAGAAACGTCGGTGGGAAATTTCGCAGCAATAACAGGATTTCTACGAACGGAACAAAGGAGGAAGATACCCGGCGAGTTTCATTCGCGAGGAGAAGAAAGAAACCGTGGGGCGGGGAAGAAACGTAACGGAGTTAGCAGCGTTTCAAAGAAATCGACGGGTTCAACGTAAATGGAGGCGCTCATCAACGCGTCGATTGCAAGAGGTAGAAAAGAAAATTCCTTTTGAGAGATACAATCGTCGGGAACAATCAGCGAACCCGTGCCGAATCGTTGTTTAACGTTGCGCCACCGTAACTGGCGCAACGCCGCTCACCGTTTGAAGAAATTAATGCCAGAAACCGCGCAACTGGTCGTCGCGTCAGTTTCGCACGCGAATTCGTCCCCGTGAATTTATCAGCGACCAGGCGAATGTATATTCGCCGAACGATCACGGTCAGAGAGCTGAACGGCTGAAGAATTTAACCAACAAATTGACCGTAAAAAAATTCTATAAATTTACATCGAGCATGGTATATAGCCGATGGTCACGATAAGTCATTTTACGCACGGAGTCACGGTTGTCCGCTAATTCTCGGCGAGCGCTGCCACCAACGAATTATCTATTCGCAAATTAAAGGAGGGAAAAGAGTTATGGCTGCTTAAAAGGTGCCGTTTCACGACGGCCATTTGTGCTTTATCGTTCCGCCCAGGGTATCCACGTAAGCACAAAGTAGTATAATCGATTGTTCGCCACCCCTAAACGCCGAAAATTTACGTCTCGGTTTACGAGTGAGGCCGGCTCCTCCTGCTTCGACGAAACACGTAACTCAACGATTTCGAATAGAACAAAGAAACCGTACAATGCACGCCTCTGACAATTTACGCGGACTGCCGCGAAACAAAATTCTAAAATTGATATTTAGTGACGCGAATTTGTAATTTATCGGCCTCTTAAGCTACCGTTTCGTTGCCCCGCTCGCCCATCTACCAATTCGACAATTTTTTACGGTCACAAATTACGGCTAATAAATTACATAAAAGATACGGGGTTGGAGCTCGGTTGCGCGTCGACTGTACGCGAGATGTCTCCGGTCCTTTGACTCTGTTCGAATTTTTCGTTTTTCAGAAGTTTTTGTGGACCATCTTTTTCCCTCGTTGAGCAATCGACGTGAGATTTGAATTTTATTGATCGCGCCACCGATTTACGACGGAGGGTTAGCTTTTGAAAGTCATTAGATTTTGTTCGGAGGCAGGCAATTGCAATGACCACGCCGTGGCTGCTGTCGATACTCCATCTGATCTTATTGCGTGTCTCGCACCGTGGATTTACGTGGGCAAGTTGGGCGGAGTCATCACCAGTGGTTCTCCAGGTGTTCCCGAATCGCGTGAGCATTGAAAATTCGCCGAGGTTCATGGAAAATTGGACGCGAAAAATAATTCGAATTACAATTGGAGTAATATTCTCAATTGCGATTTCGTCAATTCGTTAGGCGCATTTGCTAATATCAATTTCAATTCGGGCCAGGTCAGAATAAACATCGATCGCCCGTCAACCTCGATGTACAAAATTCAAACGTTCAAAACTGCTGCGCGTTCAATCAAAATGCACATAAAAATCGTCACGTTCCTTTCACAATTATCAAGCGGTCTGTGTGCACGCTTCTCCTCCAGGACAGCGTCCAAAAAAATTGTAACAACAAGTTATACACATCCGTCGTCCGTTTAACGCGACAATCCGCGAAACAGCAACTTCGCGCAACGAACGGTGCCAATCGAAAAGTAAATACAGGCTGCACAGCAGGATTTATCAACGATCCTGTGCATGCATACCTGTCCTCCGCTTTTTTTTTTCACTTTTTTTTTATTTTTTTTTTTTTTCAAGCGACGACAAGTGCGATCTGTGCGAGACGCATCGCTCTGTCAAAGAAAAAAAATTGCTTTCGAACGTTTCGAAAGGATGCGTTTAGAGATGAAAAACGTAGAAACAAAAAAAAAGTACAAAAAAAAGCAAGAAAAAACAATGGGGAAGCGAAACAAAATCAGTGAGAAGACCAACGAAAAACCGAATGAAATAGAAGAGAAAAAGCGACGTGAATCGAGGCGAGCATTGCGTTTCACGCGACCACGCAGACGCGACGCATCGTTCATCCCCGACGCTATCGTTCGACTCTACCTCGTCGTACTTTGTCATCATACCTCGCGTTTAACGATTTGTCGCCGCATCAGGTTTTACCCCTATCTCCCTCTGGATCTATCGTTTTTCCCATGGACCCGTTCCAGGCGGACCGACCGCTCTTCCTCTCAGCCGGCGTGTGTCCGGTTCCCAAAAAGCCATCGTTAGAGCAATATTTTCGCGCAGATCTCCACGCGTCGCTAACATAAAAAAGCAAAAACCGCCGGTATGTGTGTGTGTGTGTGACGGCGCGAACAATACCTGGCGATATCGATGCCCATCGAAATCGATAATACATATCCGGGAAGCTTCGCCGAACGAACGGTGCTAACCTTTTTGACCCTGGTGACCTCACTTTCATCCCTTCTACTAATGGTAACACGAACCACCGATATCCAGCCAGCTCGTTGATGAATAACACCTGTCCAAACCGATTATTTCCGTCGATATGACGAATTTCTGCGCGGCCAGTTTCTTTTTTTGTTTTTTTCTCTGGGGTTTTTTGTTTTCCTTGCTACCACGCCATTAACCGTACAGTTCGTAGCTATCGAATTCAAAGGTGCGAAAATGAAATTGAATTTCGGCGAGAGAATGGATATTGATATTATCGTGCGAACAATGGCGACCTATATTTTCGAAGATGGACGAATGCTGGGAGTCGTCGGAATTGAATTGAATCCCAATGATTTCTAAAATTCGTTCGTTTTCAACATTTCCTCCAGCCCTTTCGTCTCTTGCGAACTTCTGTATTCGCGGAGAGCAAATTCCGAAGGAAAATTCGGCATTACATAAATTCGGATGTTACAAGCAAATACCCCCGTGTAGACGTAAGCCAGGCAAAATTCTGCACCATTTCTTCCCGCACCGGTTTACCTTCGGTTCACGTACAAAACGGGACACTTGCAACGGCCATTTCTCACGGTGCAACAAAAGCCGCCGCAATGTGCACATATCTTACACGGTCGCCGTTCTAGTTGAAATGCGTGCGCGCGTGGCCGCAAAACTATCCAGGTGTGTGTGTGTGTGTGTTCACGTCGGCCGGGCCTCTTTAATAATTGGACAGGTGGACCTTGTAAGTGACCAGTAAAGACTGGTATTTTCACGCACGATTAACGCGAACGGCGCGTGCTACTATTGCAACGAACTCGAAACCGGGGCAAGAAGTGTGCCTATTATTCTCCGGTCTACGACACACCGAGGGCGATACCAACTAGACTCGACGTATTTGGTAATGCTTTATGGCGATCTATCCTCGAAAGTGAAACGAGCTCTAACCGATACTCCGTAAGGTAGAACTGATTTCACGAATCAGAGATATTACTCGCGACAGATTCAATTATCCAATGTAGACGAAAATCGTTTTTCTGTGAATCAAAAGCGAAGGATAATGATACCAAATGCTTGCGGTATTGCGGATTAAGCTGGAGCACACCTGGAATTCATTTAGAGAATCAAGAAAACGTTCGAGATACGCAAAACCGGTGGAATGAAAAGTTGCACCCTTTCAATCTAATCCAATTTCAGTCTAATAGGTCTTCATATTAGAAGAAGAAAGTGCGTCAAGCATTCCTTGCGATTTGACTGCGCTGTAAAGAACGCTCTACTCCTCCATTCTCTCGTTCCACCTGGCTCTTTCTCATTTTATTACCGGTAACGCGTGTGTCGTGCGTTACTCTTCATCTGAAACGCGAGCGCTTTATGCCTTTGACGCGAAACACGGAAGGGGTGAAACGGTAATTACTGTGGCAAAATTTTCATTGCAATTTCACGGAGGAGAGCGAAAAGGATGTGCATTATTAAATCTGATGTACGGCCGAACGTCCAATCTATGAATAACCAAGAGCTGTGCTATTATGTATTTCACAAAAGAAGATTAAATAGTTCATCCGTGGCGCATTTACAAACAATTCGATTCAACGTCGCGCTGCTGTACGATAAAAAGAAGAATAAAAATGCCGCGCCACCGCGAGCAGTTCATAAATCAATGAACACGCCGAGAATATGGGCAGGAATTTTAGTGTCTTTCTGCGGTTATTTAATGCGCCACGACCTGTACGTGAAATGGGGGGATGCATGCAGGCAAAATAGGTGTCCACTAAAATTCTACCGGAACATTTTAGATCTCCCGACCCCGGCGTAGTTAAGACCAGTCAAGGGCCGCGACATTTTCCGTACTTTTCCCGCAGTGTCCTCGCATTTTTCTTCCTCGTTTCTCGCCCTTCTTCCCGTATTTTCTTGCGATATTTCGTTACTTTTCCCGGGGATTTCCCTTATTTGCCTCCAGCTATAATCTACTCCTCCCCATGTTTTTTCCCCCGATTTTCAATAGAAATTAAATTTAGTTTCGCAAGCGATGCCACGGCTCATTGCTTATTCAGACTGCATACTTTATTAGGCTGGAACGCAGACCTACGCAGGAAGATTATGTGATGGTCTCGCCGCTGGTGGTGTTAAAGGAAAGGACAACGACGATGACGCCAAGAAGGAACTTCACCAAGGTAGAAGGAAATTAGTAAGGGGGGGCGAAGGAGAATGGTGTCTATAGGACGGCCCACATAAGGCAGAGTAGGATAGGATGAGAGAGTTAGGTACACAGTCGAGCTGTGGGAGGGTAACTCGGATACCTTGTACAGAGCTACCGGCGTTTAACTTCTAATTGAATTGTGAATCCCAATGCCGGAGCGGTAGCACGGAAAGACCCGGCAGTTAAATCAACCGTGTGAGCTGTCTAATTCAATTATTAATCCCGGTATGGTGGCAGAAGGAAAAACCACGGAAAGATACACGATCGAGTTAACGAAATCAAAATGAGAAAAATCTGGCCGGTAGTGAAAAATCAGGTACAATGAGTATCGTTAAGATTGCAAGACGAACGCGACTTAGGAAATTCAATCGACACGATCCTTTCGTTTACCAACAACCACAATAATTGGGAAAGTTAAATGGTTAATAATCCGTGGGCGATACACGTACTAAAATATTAATGAGCCGATCAATGTGTTACGCGTGATACAGATCGAAGAAAAATACCTGCGTGAAAGTTCTTGACGATTTCAAAGTACTCTGCTGTAGAGTAATCTAATATCGCCAGGCGTGAAACGTTTCAAACATGACAAAGGTTTTACACGATAGACGTGATAGTCATTCTCGTCATAAAATTCGATCTGTCTGCGTGAATCGGTTGAACACGGTCGACCCGTTATTAAATTATCGAGCAGACATAGACGCGAGCTTTTGTGGAAGGGATACACGAGGAAAGCCGCTGTAATTGCAGTAACTATGGCTGGTGAAATGAAGTTCGGCTCCAATTTACGATCGAGTACCGACTTACACACACCGACCGACAGACAAATTGGCAGCGGAGCAACTTACGCTTTCAGGTAATTAATCAAATCTGTGTGCGGCGGCGGCGACGGCGGCGGCGACAGGTAACCTTTAATGAAAGAAGGAATTGGGCGATTCCCGTTAAAATACTCTTAACCGCAAATATGTTTCCAGAAACAACCGTGCACTGTCGCACGTTGCCGCAGAACTTTCGCACACAGGCGAACAATAAATTGTTTCTCGTTTCCTCGATGAAAGTATATACTACTCTCTTAAAATCGCGACTCTGTAATTAATTTTCTCCTCAAATACGCAAGGAATAATTGACGAAAGTATTAAAACGATATAGTTAAAGAAATGTCTGTCATTTCCATTAAAAGAATCCTTTTATCTATGCCTGAAGAATTTTTTTTACAGTACGAATAAAATGGCTATAAAAAATGTCCATCCAGCTTTACCGAGGATAATTTTATTGCGTTGCTGGAACAGGAGGCTCCTGGTAAAAAGATCGTATGTGCCCTAACTTATATTATACCATTCCATCGAGTATTTAGCACAGAGAATTTAATCAAACTCCGACCGAGATTACTACGAGGTCTACGATACAAATACAATTCACATTAATTTGAAGTTAATCCTTTACAAGATGGGGATTTTTTAGAGTTCCTCCAGCGTGCCGAAGCGTTCACATTTTCCCGGGAAACGAGACGGATCCCGTCTACAATTCAGTCCCGCGGACGAAAACGGCATTCGTCGTGCTATACGAACTATTCGCCAGCATCAAGCTCCGCGAAACACGCCCTCGAGACCTCGCAATTCTCCTGTATTGCACTCACCGTGGACTCGCGTTGCTTGCCCCTGTAGCGTTTTCCTCTCGAGAGCATAACCGCCGGAAACGAGCTGTGGCAGTCGGTGCCGCCGCGGCGAGTGTTTAACGCTTGTCAGAATGCGACCGGCGCTATCGCGTATCGATCGTTGGAGCACGGTGCGCATCGAAAGTTGCACAAACATGCTCCTCCGCTTTGGCCGGGGCGGCGCAAAGAGGAGCGGGCGGGCACCAAACGAGGAAAATAGAAAAACGTGAACGGGACGGAATGAAAATGTAAACGAGCACAGGTAATTAAATATGTACCCGTGGCCGTCCGCCCTCAATTTCACAATTAAACGAGAGGAGACCGAAGGGGTTATGCAAAGGAGCACGGCGGATCCGTACGAAAGGCGAGGCAACCGCGTTCGCGACTTTTATTCCACTCACGTAATCGCCCTGCGATCGCGATTTTTTTCCATCTCGGAACCACGGGGCCGGTGGTGGTTCTCACGAGCGCCGCCTAATTAAGCCCTGCAAATGGCGCATAATCATGACTATCGGGATGATCCACGAAACGGGGTGGCAGAAGAATCTCAACGATGGCGGTGGATCGTCAAGAGCGGATCGGGCTCGCGATTATTTTTAATTCAATCAATGTCAGCGGTGTTTCGCTGGTGGAATCGTTCTCCCTTTCCTTTTTTCCGCTGTATCGTGAGTTAGGGGACGTAGTCGTTCGGGACGGATTTGAATACGCACATGCCAAATGTCCCGAGGTCCGTGCACAGCGTTCTGCGCTACCCGTTCTGGCCATCGATCCGTTTGTCCGGCTCGCTCGTGATCCCGCGGCAATAAATAAGGGGAGACGAGACGCAGTGGGACAGTCGCGATGTCGTGCGGAATGCATCGGCTTCTGTCAAACGGGCGAGTGCTGTGGAGACAACGACGCGGAGGACGAGGAGACGGCGACGAACGGGCGAAACGAAGAGGGGCCACGATCAGAACGGAGACAGATAACAAGTGGAGAGAGGAGGTTCGCTGAAGGAGGACGGACAGATCGAAGATGGGAGACGAAGACGAAGGCGAAGGCGAAGACGAAAGCGAGGACGAAGACGACGACGACAGCAAACGGCGACGGGCCATTGAACGCCCAGAGGGGCACGTTATACCCATGCGCTGATCCGAGTCTAGATTGCATTAAGGCTTTTCCAAAATGAGCGATCCCTCTGGCTTGGAACACAAGGGAAAGGGAAAGAGAAAGAGAGTGGACCCTCCTGTGGATATTCTGCTAACGACTCCCAAATGTGGGCAAACCGAAGGTCCGAGGCACGTAGACCTCGTCACCTTTTCGTGCTTTCGTCTGAGATTTCATGATATCGAACGCCGCTACGCGGAACGTAGCTGCCATTTTAACGATGCAAATGATTCGAAATGCCGGATGGAACGCGATGGCGGTATGTACGTACCTGCGCCTCTGACCCCTTGACAGAATCGAATCTCTGTGGACACGTTTCCACCGATATTGCGTAAAATTGCATACGCCGATGAGATATCAAATAGGCGCGGTAGTTTCCAAGCGTTGAATTGCGTCGAACGTTGACCAGGCAGGCGAAAGGGAAAATGTATGTTTCGTTTTATCTTTACGAGCGGGTATTGTTTCAAGGATCATACTTTTGCGTAAATTTCATTGTACAACTGACGAGACACCGGTAACAATGCCCAGTCGTACATCGAAGCCGCGAATGACACGGGTGGACCGGTGCATACGAAAGAACGGCCTCCGGGGATACACGTAATGGTTGAAACGAAAGGATTGAACGCGATCGAGCTTTCTTTAATCGTGCGCGAAACGTTATTTAAAATAGTCGTGCAACAATCAAACACCAATTCGATGTCCTTTCTATCATCCGCGATCTTCGCTTAAATTCGTGTACTTTTTGTTAACATTTATCGCTCTCCTCTTTTCATGTTTTCTCACTTGATCGCATGCGAAACGCAGGCCCAATATAATTATCGAAGATCGTGATTTTGTGTAATCGGAGGGAGCTCTGATAAAATCAAGGAACATTTGTCGCGAAATGAAATTACGGGACACCGAGCAAGTATGTAGCACTTTTCACGATGTGCGCTATCGAACATCCTAGAGGGACGTTGTGGAATTCGGGAATCAGCGTTAACGAACGGATATTGCATCAGATGGCAATCAAGGAATTAGTTTCATTAGACCGTCTAAGAGCACTCAGGCCGCGATCAATCTGAACTTTGACACGTTTCAAAGCACGATACACCGTAATTGTTCGTCAAGAGCACTCCGGGGAACTTTAATCCGCGTGTATCGTCGGATTTGTCAAAAAAGGAAGGCACCGTAAGTGCAGATAATTTAATTATAGCGCCGAACACGAAGGACGCGCGTGGACGATACAACGAGGCGATCAAATCCCCCGATTCGCGTCTACGACTGTCTAATACTATAAAAACTTAAAATTTTGATGGTCAAAGAATTTTCAGTCTGATATTTTCTCATCCTCCACAACACCACAAAATTTAAATAATAAATTTTTCAATTATACACGCACTATAATAAAATCAAATTTACGCCCCTCGAAAACACTATCAACGAATACCTTGCTTACGATAAAATGATACTGAATTGTCGCTAACAAATGATAGATTATAACGTTCCAAACGCATCGTCCGTGATACCCAATTCTTTTTCCAGGCGAACAAACGATTAATAAAATCGCCGTATTGTTTTCGCAAAAAGAGAAACGAAGTGAAACGCAATAAAATGGAACCTGCTTCTGAAACAAGGCAATACATACGCGCGGCCCAGCCAGCTAACCAGCAGCGGAATATACATAACCCTCGACCCCCTGGGTGCAAATCTGATCGTCGGGAGATAGCTGAATCTATCGACTCAAGTGGAATCGGTAGAAAAGGGCGCGACGATGTCGCGAGATCGCCGTCGAGTCGGGGCCTATCTCGATTTATACTTTCCATATATTATCCCCCTGACGTCCGTCGTAAAACGATACTCTACCTGTGCCGTTTGTCCAACGAATGAACACATTGCCACGGCTGACAAAGGCCCACGTTACACGTGGCCGCTACTAAACGCATTACATATCCAGTCGCGCCTTCAACCGTTCTAACCCATCCTTCCCTTTTCACCGCCAATCTTTCTCCTGTCGCGAACGCAAATACGCGTAAACGCCCGTAACTATCCGTATCCTATCCGCTTCCGTTTCTATCCTCGTACATCTACCGGTGTCAAGCGAGGGAAGAAGCGGCAACGGTAGCATTGATATTCGAATAATAAACGAACCGCGAAAATATGTTGGCCCGTGGTCCCCTGTGGGACGAGCTGCTCTTATTGTCCGTCCATTGAGTAGTCGACGGTAACTAGATGACACAAGGGCAAACAGCTGGATCGCCTGTGGTGGCGAGATATATGTACGGGATAGGCGTCGTTCCCCAATGCTTCTGTCTCGCAAATTAAATGAAATTTCGCTGCAGGATAAAACTCTGCGCTAGCAAAAGCGAACGAAAAATCGGGAAGCACTTTTTGGGGAACGAAACGATGAAACATTGAAAGCCCTCTCAGAAGCGGGCTAGTTCGATGACGGCTGGCAACAGTTCGTGATGGAAATCCAAATGGGGGGTGGTCGATGAGGAACGTGTGAAGCGGCGAGACTCGACCCATATTCCGCCTCGCTGTCCACGCATTCTACACGCGATGCTGCACACGCCGGTGGTAATGGCGGGGGTATTTTTGAAAGCATCCGCAGAGAAAGCGAACGAGACGGAACAGGCCGATCGAACAAGTGGGTCTGTCGCGCACTCGCACACGTGGGGCAGCGCTCGTTAAGCGCAGCGCGATTCCCCGAGATATCGTGCCGGCTTTAAATCAAGTCCCTCTGCCTCCCGACTGCTGACTGACTTTGAGCCAAGTCCACGGGCGTATACGTAAAACAAAAGAATCGTTAACGTCCACCGCGACGATGCACGGAACCGCGGCGCATTCAAATGAGCTATTGGCCGTGGCAAAAATGACGACGAGAACGAGAGCAACGCGACGACCGTTCGGTCCGCCTCGGTCCGGAACACGAGAAACCGATCTGATGAGAAATAGGCAGCGCCTCGACGATTTCAATAGCTGGTCGAGGGGTAAGGCTTCGCGAAAAATCGTTGCAACGATTCCGCTCGTCCCACCGTGGTTTCTTCCATGATCGAGTATCGTTCGTGGTAAAATTTAATTACTTCTTTCCAGCGATAATTAGTTCGGGCGAATATACAAAATTTCGAACTTTTTTTATATATATATATATACCGATATCTCGATTATGTTCGACGAATTAAGCAGACCGAGAGGCTGTTGCGTGCAAAGCGTTACTACATCAACAAGTTGCATAAATTATTTCGAGATCCCTCGGCTGCGCAGCTCTGTCTACGTTTAAAGAGTAATTACTGTAATTGCTGCGCGACGGTCACTTTTTCTCCGTCCGCGGTGTAATAAGAAGAAAATGCGGTGTCTTTGACAACCTTGTTCTATAAATTGTCAAGATTTACGAAGCAATTAATTGGCCTTAAGCAACGCGCTTTAATCGAAATCAGTGTTCAACACGGCGACAATCGCCCGTGCATTGGAATAAGCTGTCGACTAGTGGAAAAGCAGAAACAAGAAGAGCGTCGCGGGGCTACTTTGGCATGCAGTGTTGCACGAGTACAATCTGACGAGAAATGAGACCGGTTCGACGATGAGGCGAGCTCGCGTGTCGACTGTTAGTACAATAAATTTTCCCCCGGCACTATTGCGTCGAGTATCGCGGAACAAGAATGTACGAGTTTCGCGCTTAATGCACGCTCGTCTTCTTCGTCTTGCAATTCGTTAGTTCCCACGATTGAAATCGCAATAGGACAATGTCATCGAGACATTCAACGTGATTTAATACATTGAATTACCCGCTGCAATTAGAACGGCCGTCATTACATTGCTCGACGTTCCCCTTATCAGTAACACGACGGATATTTATTTGAAGAAAGCCACCCTTTTTCCGCCCGTAACGTCGCGGAGAAGCGTCTCGATGAATCGCAAGCCACGCATCGAGCGACGCGCGATATCGTACAATTATTTGTCCGCTCGATTTCGTGGTATCTCGCGTTTCGACCCCAGCAGAACATTTCGATGCAACTTCTAACGAGCTGATACGTCAGAAAAGTTTGCCACGCGTACCGCAACTGCATCGCAGCATCCGCGCGCAATATCCGACGAAGTAATTATATTATCGTTCGAGCTCGAGAGTATTCGTTCGCCGCGCGACTCGCACGAATAACCGTGTTTATCATTCGCGGAACGAAAACGCGACGAAGTTTCGGGCAAAAAAAAAGGGAACACGCTTCGACAAACGTCGGACGACGCGCGTGGAATCTAATAGCACGGTGAATATCGATCGTCGCCACGGTGCATTCGCAAAAGGATCTAATTTCACGGGAATCTTCTATGGCAATGCCACCGATAAACGATCAACGGATCGCCTCCCTCGTTCACAATTGGCCCGATATATTTCACTTCAAACAGCTTTAGCGCGTCACGGCCCGTCGTGAAGCTCAAAAGGCACGCGTTGCCACAACGGCTTTGAAGTTGCATCCAGCTGAGATTGATCTTTGAGAAACTCCGTTTCTAACGAGGGCCACGCCGTCGATACGGGACACGTATAAAGGGAAACGGATGCAGCAGACGAATGGAGGGGGATTGGTATTTCTCTTAGCGAGTAACGACGTTTCAAAAACACACGTCTAGCTTGGCTACCGTGTCGATAATTGGCAGGCCAATGGAGGACAGATGGAACCGTAGGCGGCCAAAAGGTCGCGGGCCTGAATAAATGAACCGTCTTAAATGTGAAACGCCGCGACGCTGATAGACGAAGATGAATTGGTCCCGTCCTGTCGAATCTACGCTGGGAATGGCTACCGTGGAGACAGGACCCGAGATCGCGGACGATAAACGTAAAATCGTTGCATCGTGGTAATCATTTTTACGGGACGTCGAGCATCTAACGAGGAATCACGCGAGACGTGGCGGAGCGATTTCAATAAAACTTCGTCGCTTTCGTAACGTACTGTTGCGTACCACGGCAGGCAGCGTATAATTTATGGAATATTTAATAGGACGGATCGCGTTTCCACGTGCGGATGCGTGAAATATCTGCCACGCGACGATTCTGTGGTGACAGATAACTATCAGATAGATATAACGCCACTGGACAGACCTAGCTCCATTGTATAAACCCGGCTACGAAATGAAATGTCTAAATATAAATATATTACGATTTGAAACTCGTTGCTGACACGCGAGTGCGGTAAATAAGTCTTGGCAGTAATCATTTTCGTACTTCAAGTCTCATTGAACGACAGCAATATTTTGTGCCGAAACGATTCTATTTAAAAACACGCGCATATGTCTGACAACACCGGCGACCTATACTACTTAATAGAACGAAGCCACAAGTAATCGTACGTACGAACCAGGCTGATCCAATATTTCTTTAAAATTGGTGATTAACTTCGCGTAGAACTTCCCTGCTGGTGTCCTCGGTTGCAAATAAAAATAAAATCGTTTCAAAAAAATTCTGCACACGAAGCTTTTTTCCTACGACTACTCGCGCGACCGTGGTCCAATTGTTTAACGCAGCTGTCATCAACAGTTCGTTTCGTTCAATTCCATCTGGAAATCCGGCGACGTTTCAGCCAAACGAGAGGGAATAAGAAGCGCAGGGGGGGAGGGACGCATGATCGTGGTGCACGGCGACGTGCACACGCGCGTGTTCGCGAGTAGGTGCACGTAAAAGAGAGATAGAGTGGTCGATGGCGAGGTGGAATTGGCCGGTGCTCGTCTCTGCCTAGAAGCCAGTGCATCTCCGAATATGATTAGCATATGCATGAGTCGACCAACCCCTTTCTGCATCCTCGAACGACTGACCGCGCATGTCAGCGTCAGCGTTCTCCGCTACCATCCCCCTTCAACAGTGGTCCCGTACAAGTGCACGCATACAGAGTGGTCGATACCCACACAACCTCGTGCACGCACATCGAGGCGCGTAAACGTTCCTACACGCACAGGCACGATCGGACGCAAACAACCAGAGCGTCCAGTGTCTGCCCCACTGCCATCAGAAACTTCAATAATACCTTCCACGTCCCTCAATTACCTCCTATTTAATTACACCGCCGCATAATTAATGTCGCGGGACCACCCTCGCCTGACGTGTCACGGCTTGACCGGTCGACCGCTGGCCACGGGAAGCCCGTTTACTCTTGCATATCTAAGTTTCCATCCGAAAGTTATGGAACAGACGAAAGGGGCGCAATCTGAGCTACATTTGAGAAATATTAATGCCACGAAATGGAAAGTGAGCGGGTGCTGCTATGTATAAGGGTGAACATTTGTTTACCTGTTTGCATGATTTAATGGGATGTCGAAGCGCGTACGAAGGTCCGCACTGGTTCTCACACTTAACGACGAATAGCTTGGAGCTGTTCGAGGCGTAGAAATCGTCGGGCACAAGGATATCGTACGTTGTTATTCGCTCTTCCGATGCACACGTCCCTTGCATTCGTAGGAATGTCGTAGGGACGTGGCTAAAAAGATCACGCACGCTCGATAAAACTTTCAGGAGATCTCTGTCGGTTGCATAATGCACGAAAGCGGACAGTGAGCCGCGGCTGCGGCGACGCGAGCAGTTTCTCACGTTGCCTCTGTGGTATTCTGTCGTTGCACGTTGTCGACCTTCATCCACTTAAGGAATCCGATGCTTGACAGAGAAATTAACGTGGAAAACTCTCTGGGGCACGATTTAGAATGCGAGGTTGGGCGGGGATAATTGTTCGAACGGCTGGTGCATTATGTACGACGGGGTTAAGTGCGAATCGATCAACAATTGATTAATATAATAGAAACTTCGTCCAAAGTAAGGAAGAAACTATCTGCATCGCTGAACGAGGAAAATAGAATACTCGTTAAAAAAACATGCAGAAGTATTTTTAAGAGGATCGAATGCAATTTCAATCAAATAATAATTATGTCACTCGATAATACTTCAATAGAAATTTCGAACGTAACGATTTGAAATATTTCGCGAAAATTTCTCAAGTAAAGATATCTTACCAACCGACCCGCTTGTTCAGACTACGATATCCATTCCAAAACGCTCGCACCCATTTTATCCGCTGCAAATAGACCACTCGAAAAAGGTAATCTGCACTATTGCGTAAAAGCGACGCCGATGCAAATGGAAAACTGATTGAAAAGTGGTACCTTAACCGCTTTGGTACACTATCGATCGGCGTGACGCGCAAAGATACGGTTTTGTTCTGACTCTACACGTAATTGTCTTCCACCGGATTGGCGTACAATTTCCGTCCAAAAATGTCTACGCGAGAGATTGAACGTGATTATTTTACAGAAATCTCCGCTGTTCAACCCCGTTATTAAAGAACGCTTTGTAAAACGATCGCCTGATATCCATTGCGAATCCATTAACTTCCACAATGATAACCGCCCTACCGATATCGATCACGGTTTGTAAATTACTTGTCTACAATAGTTCTGTGAAGCCTTCGAAACCAGAAGACCGGCTCGTTAATAAATGTTTCCCAAGAAAAACCATCCCCGTGCCGTCGTCGTTTTCTACAAACGTTCAGACCACGATTGACGGGAAAGATTGCCGAGAAACTGTACCCTTTCACATGGAGCAGCTTTCAAGGCGGCGCGTCGAAGTGACGGACTTAGATTAACTTACGAAAGAGGCTGGTGGAAGTTCAAAGGGGCGTCGCGACGCCGCGCCGCGTCCCACCACCACGAAGTATTCGAAGAACGGCGATTCGGCGGGCGCAATCTGAATCGGTGGGACGACGCGACGCGAGGCGACGCGAGGCGACGCGACGCCGAGGACAACGTAGCCGGTGCGGAACTTTAACAAATTTCCGCGCTGCAGGGAACAGAAGGAAGCGTGAAGGGTGTGTATAGGGTGCTCGTATCGAAACTTTCTTGTATGTCGACGGGGCTGCTGCTGCCTGTGACACTGAGTAAGCGCGAGACTTTCGTATCGATTAGAGAGATTAGAGTGGAATGATGGAGAAACCTGAACTGCGGAAATCGACGGCGATTTCGTTTCTGCTTTGACGATCGCGGAGAACTCGCAACGCTTCGTACTTGTCGCCCTTCTGAAAAAGACACCGTTACACGTGGTCCGAATACAAAAATTAGTTACAAGGTAATTGTTCTCCTCAATGAACATCTTGGGCGAGCTCGTCGGGCACGCAACATCTAACGCAGACCATCAATGGTTTCCTATTCTGTTGAAAATATCAGAAATCCAACCGAGTCCAGTGACGAGCTGGAGTTCCCTGTATCCTTTGGACATTCGAAGAAATCAACCGAACCGGATTTTCTGAGATTCCCGATTCGCTCCTGCTACGCTGTCGAAACACTGCCGATCTACTCCCGCAGGTATCGAACATTTTCGCGCCCGGCAATATCGCCGGGCCTGAAATATTCACGGACTTTTAAAAGCGTACAAACATTTGAACTGCTCGAAATCGTGTATACCGTCGTGCTCGAACCACGCGAACACACACCGCGACCGGCGCGCGGAATTTCCGAAGTCATATCGAACGGGAAGATTATGGAAAGTATGTCGTAAATGTATTCCGGCCACTTGGCGGAATGCGTGAACAGGGTGACCGCGTGGATGCCCGTGGCTGAAAGGGTGCGCGCACGAACGAAGAGGTCCGGGCCATTTAATAATCAGTAAACTAGTTACAGGTCGCATACATTCATGCAGAAGCGAGCCTAGACCGGTCGCATGTGCGCCCTGAATTATTTACACGGAGGATGACCGCTCGCCAAAATGGACTTAGAATTCGTAATTAAGGTGCACGGGGCCATAAGCCCCGAAACGCATTATCACATTATTATTAAAATCGAGTAAAGCCGTCGCGCTCGCTCCGCGTTCGCAAAATGCAAAGACCTTCGTTCGCTTAAGCATCCCCGGCTGTCAGAACGAAAATGCGGACGGCAGAGGGAACGTTGGGCGGGGACGAGAAATGAAAATTCACGCGTGTGCCGTGTACACGTGCGGGCTTACAAGTTGCGGCCAAATTTTCATCCAGAACACTCACGGGAGTATGCGTTACCGGAGGGAACTAGGAAATTCTGACCCCGGACTTGTTTATACAACAATTTCGTTCGCAACGGCTACAACGCCCGCCGCCGCAATGCCCCCGAATAATCAAAATTCAATCAGAAAGCATTCCAACGTACACAGGGGGGGGAACGGCGATCGAGTGTTGGAAAAATGAAAAGCTCGTGGATTAAGGGAGAATCAGATTTTTCAAATCGTCGACAATTGAAACAGGTGTGCCAGTCGTGGCTTTTAAACCGCTCCAGTGTTTCTCCTCAATTTTTTACCGGGCTCGCGGTAATTCGATTTTTTAATTAAAAAGCGAAAGCTCCATTAGCAACTAGATCTTCTGATTCTTTCAATAACCCGTCCACGTGTTATTAACGGCGCGCCGTTGTTGGAACCAAGTGGGTTGTTATTCGCCGCGTGACGGGAACGTTCGCTCATTTTTGCAGTATCATTTGCCGGGCAAACCAGTGGCTCGGTAGACGCGTAATAACGGGACAAAAATTTGCCAGAACCTTTCGCAACACGGGCGCAATGACTTTTTATTGAAACAGCTGCGGCGCGCACATTCGAGACGAGCCCTACCATGGTACCGTGCATGCAAATTTTATAGGCTAAATAGGGCAGGCGACCGACCGCGGGAATAATTATCCCAGTCACCTTCTTGTATTCACTGCCTTACCCATTTCTACCTCCAACACAATCTTCTGTACAGGCCGTGCACCGAGTTTTACATTCGTATGCCCCCTACATTCGTGCCTGTTTTCAAGCACCTTCGTCGATAAGTGAATGGTACACAATTTGCAGGAAATTAAAGGCCGCGGTGTTCCCGAACGAAACGGAAAATAAATTTCATTCGTAATTTCAGATAAAAACTGGTAAGATGTTTATGGAGAACAAATAACTGCAACGTAATAGGGAAGTCTGCGAATGTTATCCGTCGATTTAAACGTAAAACTGAGCAAAGAGAAAGTACTGAAGCAGATCGGTTGTACGATTCATCTGAAATCAATTTTTTCGGAACAGAAGCTAATAAAAAATCTCCACGAGTTAAGCTAACCGAAATTGAAGTGAAGGGACGAAACCGCGCGGGGATATAATAAAAGGCGCCGACGCTGGTAATCCGCGGTGCAACATATTACAACGAATGTGCCAACGAAAACACTGTGCGTTCGTGTTATCTTAACCCGTTATTACTAAACCTTCGCAACGAGTAATTGAATCGTTCGTGTGTTCCGGCGTATAGGCCAAATAGATTAACGACGCTCGATCCGAATTCTGCTATATATATATATTCCGCTTGCAATACCTTAATTCCAGCCGGTGCAGTGTCTAGGAAGTAATTAAACGTCCGATGATTATCTATTTCCTACCGAGCCCCCCTCGACTGCCATATCCTGCTTCGCCCGCCACCGTCCACATCTTCCTGATTCCTAGTAACTAGTCGCCTTTGCACAATGACGATGCGCCACCAGTTGAACCGGAAATTACCACGGAGTCGGGGTTAGTCTGCATGCTCGGCAGCATCACACATCGACATTACGCACGGTGTACACGTGCACGCCATCATCGGGAACCAGGTACTCGACAGGGCGGGGGGGATAGTATAATACCTGAACTGAATTAGCATGCGAGCAACCGTTTCGAACTTCCTATCACTCGAGGACCAGACGTCACCCCTTCCTTCGACCCAACAAATACAAGCATCGAGGCGCGGATGCTTCCTGCTCGCTTCGAGCAAGAAAATATTTTCACGCCGTGCAAACGTAACGATCAAACCCGTGTAAACTGCGCGGAAGTGTATTAGAGTTGATGTGCGATGTTAATAAAAAGAAATGGGACAGATAGCGTTACGCGAGATCGATAACGGGTAAATATTGGAAGGAACTGCTTCGATTTTAGATATTTGACTTTCGTGAAGGATCCAGGCGAACGCGGGGGGAATTTAATTTCGTCCCGGTTAGGCTATTCGACAGTTCCCCCATCCTTTTTCTCCCCTTTTCCCTCATTTTTTTCACAATTCCGCGGTGAACCTGCAAACTTGTTCTTTAACTTGCGCCGAACGAACGTGAGAAAGAATTCGAGCAGCGAGTACCCTCGCCGCTTCGAGCTCCGCTTTAATTCTACGCTTCTCCCGAGATATAATTTACCGTGTAATCAAGTGAAACATCGCAGTGGGTTACTCGAACTATTTCCTAGGGCTGCCGCGAGCGAGAATTTTTCTGCCCCCGGTACGAGCGCAATGTGTAGCAACGAAACCGATGTTTCATCATCGTTTCGGTAACGCCACGTTAATAGCGCGCTGTTGCACACGCGTGTGCATGTAAGTGGCGGTGTACGTCGTCGGGTATTAATTTCTCAGGTTTCGAGGTGGAAATGAAAACGCGGTCGAAATCATCGCGAATTACATACCGGCGATGATAACGCGCGATACGTGCACGTCGGTGAAATTCATTTTTTCTCCCGTCGGTATTTTTGTTCCTTTTTTCTTTTTTCGCGGCGTGCAATTAATAGACAACGAAATGCACATCTGTGTTCGACGAAAATTGAGAGGCATCGAATCCATAACGAAGGATCCATCCAAACGAGGCGGTGCAAATGAAGCATTGGTTCTTCTTCTTTCTTTTTTTTTTTTTTTTTTTTTAAATTTCTATTTTAACCACACGCTGTAACATTTCGGGGGTGGTTTCGCAGAATAGTCGGGACACAACGTTTCGGCTTGAGGGACGTAAACTTTATTCGTTGCCCTTTGAAAATTAAAATTGGTTCCTCTTCGATAGCACGTTATCGTTTCGCAAAGGGCATTCGGCTAAAAACTCCTCCGCGTCATCCTGATGACATTCAAGTGTCGACAATCTGTTTCGCTGGAGAAAACGAAAGCGGTTTTCACACATGTATTTCGGGATGCAATATATTCGGGGCAAGATTTTATTAGGCTGATCGATCGCTTACCAGTCTTCCATGCTCTACCCCGTACTCGAGGTTTCTTTATTTGCAAGCGCATATTATGTACAGCGAAGCGTGGTAATAAATGATCCATATAACAGTGCATATTAGATACAGTGTCGCGTACGTGATCGATATCCTAATTATCCAGGCAAAGAAACAGCTCCTCCAATCTAGAGATTGGTTCATGTCCAACGGGGGGAAAGATCGATCCGGCATTCACTGTTTTAACAAAAAATGCTCCAGTACGGTCAGGTTATAGGGGCGATTGTATCGATTCGATGAATTCGATCGCTCGTGTCACTGTATAATACCCAATTGCACACGGACACGAATCTTTCTTATCGTTCACGTTTGTACTATCGATGCGACCCAATGGAGGAACAGCGGACACCCCCTATACTTTATGCGTATATTGGCCTGACGAAGAATTGCACGACTGGAATCCGTCGTGGGTGCAATCGTTGTTCAACATCGACAGTTTCAGCGACAACTGCTCTCGCGACTACGCGAACGGAGCGGAGCGTGACAAAACAGCGGAAACAAGCGACTGTAAACAAACGAGAATCTCGTCTCGTTGCCGTTTCGTCGAGCATACTTTGAATTTGTTTGCTGTGTCGCTCGTTCCACCTCTACCATCCGGCCCGTTTCCTTGATTTTACGACATTGCACGCGAAAGATGCGACAGATAATTCTTGTAACGCTCGATTAATCTCGTCGCGACAGACTTACCGATCAATCGGCGAAGATGTTGCTTGTTTGTTCGGCCAACACTCACGGTGCGCGTCGGGGAAGATTCTTCGAGTATTTCGCCGTGTCTACGTTTGCCGAACGCCCGAGTTACCGAGCGATCGTTGACCCCGGATTAACAGAAGACTGTTCACCCTCGAATAAATTACGCCGAACCGATCGAAACTTTCGGAGCAAACATGCGCGCAAGAATTAAGAAGGAACGCGGCGCGTGGAAACGACTGACCGCTTTCGGAGCCAGAAAATTCGTCGGGACCCGGCGAACGGCCCGAGTTCGGTAGATGAAGTCGCTTCCGAAGTGTAAACCGTAATCTCGTTGCTTCCGTTTCACGGTTGGTAATTATTGTAAAAGGCCCCGCGAAGCAACTATCAATTTCTGATAGGCGGTGCCCCGCGTGTCGTGTAACAGGAGATTCTCACATAAATCAGAGTTATTAATGAATCCGCCTGTGTACGGACGTGGCCCTGGCGAAGATGGCCAACCGCGGTAAATACGTGTATCGTCCCGTCGAACACTCAACCAATCTTGTCTACTTAGCCGGAAACGAGCCCTCTAATTCAATAACAAACGTATGCAAGCGTCGAACAGCCGAGCATGTTCGCGTATTCGTCGTCGATTAATAATCGTTTATCTGGAATGAATAAACGAGATAAATCGAACTGCTACAGCTCTTTGACATTTCATGCTTCGCCAACGGCCCCGTAATGTTTTTCTAAAGGGAAGAAATAAATGGAATCCTTTTATCGTCCTTTCTGTTTCATACTTTCTCTATTTTTCCTCTTTCCTCTTTTTTTTTTTTTTATCATAATACAGCGCTTTCGGTTGACTGGCCTTTAACCAGGAAATCGAGGACAATTCAAAGAAGAGGAAGCGATCGGGTAAAAAGAATTGAAAGAGGCCCTCAGGAAAACTAACGAAATCGTGGGGAACGGTACGAGGGACAAAATAACGGCAAAGACGGCGAAGGAAACGCGAGAGTTCGTGAAAATAATTACTCAGCAACTACCACCCTTGTATCTACCATTAGCGACGCAGCGATGGCAATATTCCAGGGCGCCCATAATCGTATTTAAAATTGTTAAATTTGTCGAATCGCTCGCGCGCCCCTCCCTAGGATCCACGAAGCTCGTCCAATCGCGTCTTTTTCCGTATAATTTATCCCGGGTACCGGGTTTGTTAACGACGAGCAATTTGTTCGTCGAGTGTTTATCGGGACACTCGTTTGAGGGAAAGGTAATGAGGTCTGAAAAGAAACTGCCGGGACAAAAGTATCGGACTCTTTAGCGACATCGAGACGAAGAGATCTCGTCTCCTCTATTTGATTATTAATATGCATCTTGCGCTTGACTCGTCCTCCACGATCGGACGCTAACGATTGCTATTTAAACGAGTTGCAAGAAACGAGCACTGAATTCAGGCTCCTTCTGCGAAAGAAGAAAAAGGCAGCTCGGATGGAATCGTGCTTGCAGAGTAAGGAATTTGGGACAATTATGGAACGGCAGAACGAGATAGCGGCAGAAATCGCACAGTTGTATAAGTAATAATGCAAAGTTGAGTTTCTATTGGAGAATACTAGATACGAGAGCCACAGCTCCACCTCATATTTATCTGTCGTATTAAACGGAAGAAAAGTCAAAGGAATAATTATATCGGAGCTCTGTGAAACGTAATTATCATACATTTTAACAGTCTTCAACATTTTTCTCGCGCAAGCTAGACAATGCCGCGGAATCAGTGCTTTAAGAAATTCCAAATTCTCGTGTAGCACTTATAGGAAATGGTGCAAAATGAGGGAATGGCACGCTGCTCCGAAACCTATAAACGCCTATGGTCGATATTGGTCGCAGGCCAATCGTGGCTATTTCGCGACCACAGAGACAATATACAAAACCGTCGAATATATCAGGAAATATTGGTTCGCCAAAGTTGTATTGCCCAATGATGACGCCGATCGCTACCGCGAATGTTCTAGCTCTACGTTAGAGGGCCGTTATCTGGCGCGTGAGATAAGATGTTCGCCTCCTTAAAATTCAGCTGACTAGCAACGTTCTCGGGTCATAGTGCACGCTGCGATCTGCATTTTTGAACGTCTTGAGGGCTGCTAAGCGAATGCACATACGAACGCCTCGTCGCTGACATCGTTTTAAGATTAAGGTCGACGGTGAGATAATGTCGCGTATTAAAATTCCCGAGTGGCACAATTTGTGCCTTTCTTTTAACACGTCGCGCATCTAATAATCCTGATCACCAGGGTGACAGCCACTTGTGAAACATCGGCAGTTTCGTCCCGCCTTGGGTTAAGCGTTTATCGGTCATCTGAGATTAAGAACGATGCGATACCGATGCGAAGCTATTGCACAACTTTGGAGCCACCGCTCTACACGCGGTCCAAGGGAATTTCTCTTTACCGTCCGACGCGTACAGGAAGATTTGTAAACGGATCGTGACGGATGTGGTAACAGAAGTAGGTCGCTGCACGCTTTTGTCAACAAGAACAAAGGGTGCACATCGCCCAGCAGCTATTAATTCTGAAGCGTGCCCAATCATCCTCGGTATCTTACGTTTCTGTCCATTGCGAAATTACGACGCGCATATTGCAATAGGTGTGTCTCTTAAAATAATTACGGGGGACACGTGACAATCCATTCAGCCGCGCTGTGCAACGTTGTCCGATCCCCCGTGTCCCGATCTAGATAGTATCGTAATTTTCATAAGCGTCTCCGCCCGTCGATATGCCCCTATTGTTGTACCTTGCACCTGCACCGAACGCGTGCAACCCTCCTATGCGCCGAACGCTTATCATGCATCGTCTATCCACAGCGGGCTTTACGACCGAAAGAAAGAGTCAGGCTAGAAAGGTGCTAACAGCGACACCGTAATCGACCCATCCCTCCATAATTCATTCGCCCCCGATCTCGAGACGATGCATCCCTGTCGCCGGACGAGCATCGCTCTAAATACCATCGGGAAGTTCACGCCGCTCGACCCAGAGGCATGAATCGAACACACGTAGAGATCGTACGGCACGTCCGTGATCCATCTCCTTGCACCGGTGGGCCCTTGCACGCTCGATTACGGATATTCCGTGCGGCTGCTAATTAATCAAGCGAAAAAGTGATTTAATTAACGCGGAGATAGCGTATCTAATTATTCGCGGCGACTCGCACGACCGGGTTCATTCGTTTCAACTTCGTATTGCGAAAGTGGCGGCCTAATGATCACTTTCGTGGACGCGTTTCCCAGAAATCCCACCACGGACAAACGCTCTGCGTGCACACGACACGTATACACTGGAATAACGTACGTGCACACACACCCGGGGGGCGTACGTGTCAGAGAATTATGCCGATCGATGAGCACGGGCAGAGCGGCGGCGAGCGTCGAGCGGATCGCGCGAAAGTGTGACAGATAGTTTCGCGTATCGTTTATTATGTGCATAATTAGAGCGACGAATAACCGTGAAACTTTCAGCCCTCGACTAACGAGCCGAGCATCGGGAACGTTATCGCCCGCGACTTCCGAGATACGAACGGCGAACAGATGACGCCGAAAGTCGCCCGCGAGAATGGTATTTCGCTCGAGAAACCTCCGGAGAAAGCTTAAAGGTCGCTGGTTTGCGAAGGACGTTGCACCGTGTGCACCACGTTGCACTTCCCTCGCCCGTTCGTGGCACTCGTTTGTACGCCCAATAATATTCTGCCGCGATGCCCGGGACTGCTGCATTGTAACAGAAGCTGAGAAAAAAGAGGAATAGAGTAAAGCGAGGAAACCCCTGAATATCCTCGATACATGTTCGAGATAGATCATTCGCCTCGGTGGAATGAAACAGAGTCGTTATTCTTATCTCTGATACGACGAATCAGATAAGCGTTCCATAAATTGACTTATCCTAGCCGAGGTCCCCTAGATACATTGGCCAATTAATCTCTGCATCGCCCAAGGATAAATCACCGTCGGCACACGAGATCTAAGCGAACGGGGTAATTAAAATATCGTTTAAACGTTAAAGCAGAATCGTCGTAACGGTTGCTTGAACCGGCCGATTATTAGACACCATGGGAACGTCAGATTCCAGGTGTCGAGGTTCCTATGCCCGTATTATTATCCCGATAATAATAGTAATTAAGCCGCTTCCAGCAGTTCGCAGTAACACTTCGCGTGTAATATCTGTACCTAATCCAAAGCAGCATATGGCCCGACATGCTCGCTGTCTCGGCCCGCTATCGTCTCCCCCTCTCCCTTCGCCGTTTAAATTCCCCATTAAAATGTGTTACGCTGTTCGCCGATTTACAGCTCGTAGACAGATATTTCGCGGGACTATATTATCGATCAGTCATTCCGGCCGACGAGGGGTGAAGCTCAATTTATGTGGGGGCCCCCCTCGCGACGAGCTTCTCCTGTCGCTTCAACGTTTCTACGGGGCGGAAAATATTCCCCCGGCTTACTGTCTTTTAAAAGATTATATTTCTTTTTAACGGTGCACGGCGGTACAGCGCAATCGAAAGTTTTAATCACTCGATCCGAGCTGCCCCGACCGATTCCCCCTCGCAGATATCGAGAATCGACTAGAAAGTCGGCGCCAGGCGAACGCGGACGCGGTTATAATGAAACACCGTCGCGACGCCAAGGACTTTCGCGGAGACGTCAAAGAATCGTCCGTGGATCCCGTCAACGCGTCGTCCTTGATTCAATTTAATTTAACCCTCGTTGAGCAACCCTGTCGCGCATCAATTTTTCTCGAACATCGCCGCAAGCCGCACCGACGACGCGTAACGTATTTTTCTAAACATCCGTGTCGAAATAAATCAGTTTGAAGCAGCGTTCGCACTACATTTGCTGCTACCGTTGACAGACAGAATCAATAAATAAGACTTTACGAACGGATACACGGCGACCGTCTTCGGTGTCCCCCTCAGCCTCGATATAATGTGCCAAGTCCACCCCTTTCACTTCGCCCCCTTTCTCCCTCGCTGTGTAATGGGTGCATAAATTATACAGCCTGAAATATGCTAATGCTAGGCTCAACCGGCATTGCTATATCGGGGGACATAATCTAATAAAAAAGTCGGCATCCTCGGAGGAAAGTCCGAGAAACGTATTCAGCAGTGTGTATCGTGCGCAACGATAAGATCGGGGGTGGTACAGCGCACGATGCTTTTCTGTGTCGCGCTAATTACGATCGTTCTAATTAATCGGCATAAACAGCACCGAGATTCGAGACACGTTAATATTAACACGCAACTGACCGGCGTTCATTAACAGTGCTATAATACTGGTTCCGTTCGCGGCCAGCAAGAATGTGGAGCAATTATTTCATCTTTCCCGAGATGCGCAACTATCGGGCAACCGGTTCGGCGTAAAATATCGACGCCGTGGCGTCCGCGAAGTAAGACGTTCATGAATATTTAAAGGGGAACGCTTTAATATTCGACAAACAGTTTTTCATGGTGTCACGACGAGCATCGTGTTGCGCTCTTCAGGCTAACGTAAATAATCTTTTTGCCGGGATATTACCGGCGCCGAGTAACATAATTTTGCCCGCTGCCCGGTTAAGTGGCGTAGACATTTTTCTAAACCGAAAAAAAAAAACAACTCAACATTTCCAACGACCACGTCCGCGTTCTGTTCTCCAACCCCTTCGAAGTTCACGAAAACCTATTTCACGAGCTGATCACTTTTCCTCGGGCCACGTCAGAGTTCGTTCCCTTTCTTACCCTACCTTACCCAACCCCCGGGCCACTCTTTCCGCAGACAAGGGGTCGTTAGGCGGGATAACAAATTATGGGAGCAACGATGGAAGAAGCGAGTTTTCCAAAGGCGCATTGCGTTCATTTTACTGGCAAACGACCCGATATATCTAATCATTAGAAATCTGCATAATGGTCAGTTGGCGTGCCCTGTACGCGCACTCTACATACACTTAACTCTGAAACGGCAACCTCCTCTGCACGTTTCGGAACACCGGCAGGCGAATAAAAAAATTTCCACCCCTATCGTTCATTGACGTTGAATCGAGGCGAGTCGCCATTAGCGGGCCAGGTAAAAACAAGATCCCAGAAAGATTGATGCCGCCGGGGCGACAAAAAGTTCTGCCACGAATTTTTCAATTAAAAATCGATTTGCATGAAATTAAACTCCGCGAACGCGAGGCTTCCAAGATTTTCGTGCTTTCATCTTTCTCGCGCGAAGGCTCGCGTTGAAGAACCGCTGGCGGCATCTATCAGGACTGCTCTGTACAAGGTCCGCGAGCTCCGATACCGAGATTATTTTACAGAAAACTTCCCGCTCCGTGCAGAATTCGAGGAACCGACGTAAATCGATGCGCAAGCGAACGTAAATTTATATTTCGATCTATCAATTCGATCGCTCCGTTGAATTTTAAACGAAAAAAGGTATACGGTAAATATACTTTATGCGCGATGACTTCCCGTGCATACCGAGCCACCCCCTTTTGCCAAATAGATAGCGCCTGCGATTTCTTCGGCGCCTGTCTCTAATTGCCGACCGCCACTTTACATCGACACGCTTCCGTCTCCCATAAATTAGCTCAGCTCGTCGCCGGAGTGCTACATATTCCATAGGGTCAAACAAATAGGGGGTCGAAACTGTACCGTTGACCTGACAGCATCCTGCTTTACATATAATGGGACCCCATAAGTTACAATGTACCAAGGCGGTAATACACCGGGCCGGTGTGTACGAAGACGACCGCCATGGCTCACGGTTGTTGCCGCAATTGTACACAATGGCCGATCCGGAGGGCCGGCCGGTTCGAAAGGGCAAAAGGAAAGGGGGAAAGAAATGAGTAGAAAGATAAAAAGAAACGGGGATAGAAAGGGCCGGTGTCGAAACATTTGGACCCCGCTTACCGGGCCAGCCACAATGCATTGATTAATGAAGGACATCAAGACCGACACGCGGTACCCGCTAAGAATTTAATATGGACCAACACCGTGTGATGCTGTCCGAATGTTTTACTAGCGTATTAAGGCTGTCTAACGATGCCCTGGGTGAGAGACGAACATATTTTCGTGCATGATATACGTCCGCTTGTCAAGGATGTCAGGTGGCGGATCCGCGGAGAATGATTGCTAATAAAGAAGAAATAATGATCCTATTTTTTGCCCGGGGTTACCTTTCGGTAAAAAAAAAGAAAGAAAGAAAAATAGTGTACACCGTAAGTCGACCGATGTTCTTTTCGATAACTTAATGCTTCGTTTCGTGCCGTCGATGCATCGCCGCGAGAAGAGTACACATTGAATTTTACTTGTCGCGTCTCGAAGGATCATTGAAGAGAGCCGGATACACGGTAAGGGTAGAGAACGTTAATTAGAAGAAATTGATCCGTGCGGGGAACGTAGAACAATTTTTCCTCCGCTCTTTTTATAGTCCATAGATATCATAAATTCGCTCGCCGGTTCAAACTTAGTTAGTTATTATCCCCATCCCCGGCAGACGTAAAACTTTCACGGGAATCATTCTGGAGTTGGTGAAAAAAATTCGAAGGTGCTTCGCGCCGTGCAAAAGTCGTTCAATCTCGGTCCACCGTGAAACGTATCGCGGTATTGAACGCGGAACAGTTTCCTGCGCGAAGCACCTACTCGAAATCGCGCCGCCTTAGTAAATTCTCTGCATCGGGAAAAATGCTCGCAGTCCGTTCGCGGGTTAGTCTATTTTTTATTATTTTACTTTTCACTTTTTGTTCGATCCCCCGCCGTCCCCGGGTAAGTTATCGCCGCGTGGACGAGCAGAAGGTATTGTCCGATACGGATACAAACCCGTATAGACGTTGTTCACGCTTGGCAAGAATAAAGTCACATTGTCCGCAACGGTGAACGATGATGGACCATTAATCTGGGGTTACCGGGACGGGGGAAATGCTCGGGTTAAAAATCTCTCCTTTCGCGGCGGGGTAATAAAAACGCCTTGGAGAATCTGACTGCCTTCCAGTTTGAATTTCTTCCTTCGTTTTCTGCCCAGGCTCTGATTAATTTCATTCCGGTGCTTGCGGAAAATCGCACGAGATGATTCGGGGATGTTCAATTGAACGAATTCGTTGCGCGATTAACGCAAGAATTCGTTATGAAATTCGAGGATACTTCAACTTCGTCGAAAATCCTTAGAAAATGAAACAAAGCAAGAAGATATTTTCATGGATTCTTCCTGATTTTTTTTTTGTAATCTTCCATATAATAAGAGAAACAAATATTGAGACCCAAGGAAGCGCAAAAGTTGATAGAATTTTGTAAATGACAGGTACAAGTTCGATATGTTTCCCGATCGAATGAAATGTGCACAATAGATTGCAAATTAAAACATGCATCTCTGTTTGCATCTGTTCGCGGTTTCACGAATAAATGCTCGCGTATATCGATACTAAACATTTCGATCACGTTTCAACGCGTGTACGCGTACGCGTGAAATTTCATTTGCCAAGTACTTCGCCGGCACGGAAGCCCGGGATCACGTGCAGTGATCGGTCACATCCACGAATCGTCATTATCCATGCAAATCGTCTGAAAGATATAACGATCAATTCGTTCGACAGTCTGCAAAGAAGGTTTGAAGTTGTCACTTTCGAACAATGTGCACGAAAATTTCACGTCTTACGATTCCCGTTGAAACATTCTGCGACTCGTCCAACAAAAGGACAAATTCCAAATTCTACGGGCCATCCACAATAATTTTCCTCGGTGCAGCAAATCCATAGTCGACGAGCCTCGTGGCGTTACTCCCAACGATATTCACTTTATTAAAAACGTCCAGCTAACGAGACGCGCAGGGTACCCTGACGATAAATTACAGCGCAACCGTACGGCCGAAACAATGAGAAAGGATCAATCACGCTGCAATAACACCGCGTTCGAATAACTTCCCAGATACGTATACGGTCGCGATGCGAATTCACGCAAGACTTACGCCACCCACCGAAAGAGCGAGACAGAGGGGCAGAGAAAGGGACGACGAAAGAGGTACGTGAAAGCACGGCGCTCTGTTGGCGAGCTTTTGTCGGCGTTTCTGCGCCCGGTACCAAACGAAAGAATGAAATTCGCACTGTTACGAATGGTATTGTCCGCGAGAGCACTGTAATCGATCGTCGCTCGATGAATGCCAGGAGTAGGTGGTGAGAGGCGAGATCGAAGGGTGGAGAAGATAGGGTGCGTGCACGGACAGATACGCAGAGCCGATTTTTATTACCATCCGTCGCTTCCACGAGCTTTGTAATTCAGACTATATGAAATCTGCCAGCCGGCTTTATCCTCCTCACAAAGGAGAAGCTCCGGTATCGGAGGAGTCGATCGGTTAACGGCACCTATTCACTCAGCCGGTGAACGTCGAAACGTTGATGAATGAACGAAACAACAGTCTTATGGAACCCGTCCCGTCGCTACACGGATAAGCAAAGAAGAACCCACAAGGAAGTTCTATATTATTTTATTACCGCAATCCACCACGCTGCACAGCGATCGGGTGCAATGATTTCTAGAATCTAGAATTCTAGCAATGATGCTGGAATTCCACGTAACTTACAGGCACGCCGTAGGAACGACACTCGCGGAATACACGTAAACACGTATTCTACCATGCCGTCGTCCCTAAGAAGGGTGGGGAAGAAAAGCAATTTTTCGGTGAAAAGTGGGACGCGAAGTAACGCGGAAAGTTAGATTATTAAAGTCTCCGAATGGCTGCGGGAGGCGTATTATCCGCGCTTTGGTTTACTTCAGATTAAGAAAGTTCAAGCGGCTGGGCTTTTGCGTCGAAACCCGACGAATCATAATAACGATCCGCAAATTCCGCGTGTACTCGACGTGGCAGCGTGTATCGCTAAGTAAGAGCGAAAGGGGTGTACACAGTCCGCTCCGTGCATCGAATTATACGTTGGAAAGTTTTTCACGACAGGCGAATTAATAGTTTACAAACACTCGGCGCACGACGATTGCGGGGCTGTATTAGCGAAAGAGAAGCTACCGGGAGCGTGTTCGTCCCGTCTGACGTCTCCGCCGTTATATTTATGCCTGGTAGAAACGTTGCTTTCCCACGCGAGGAGAATTACTCGCGTATCTCACGCACGCGCTTTTGCAGCAACGCTCGACGCTGATCGACGAAATATCAGATCGTTGCCGATAAAAATGTCCTACCTTTCCCGGTACGTATGTAGGTACGTTTGTTCTCTCGCGTAATGGAATTATCGTTCCGCAGGCACACTGGCACGCGATACTTCGATTACGCCGAATGCCCCCTTTCGCGGCTACCGCGACTGCAACCCTCTATCCACCCCCTTTCCCACTCTATCCTCTATATCTTTCCTCGACGTTCGCGGTTACGCGATCCATGCGGTTCGCGCACGAACGCGTGTACGCGTGCACGTACGTATATGTGACACACGAAAACTCGCGTTGGCCAATTACGATCGGTGCTTAAGGGAGATTAGGAGCGGCAATAAGAAAAGGATTAAAGGGAGGAGAAGTTGGAGCGCGTCGATTTACATTGCAAATCTGGCCGCGCGATCTTCGTTCTCGCTGAAAAATCGACCATTCCGAAAGGTGAATCGTTGCCGATTCACTGGCCGAGGAATGAATCAGAACGGAGGACGGGGGGGAAAAAAGGGAAAGACTGACAGAGCCCGTGAATAGAACGTCGTCCAGGAGCTTGAATGACTCGACTATTCCGGGCAGCGAGGAGGAATTTCGTTCGGAAATCTTTCGACGCGAGACGATGTACAAGCACGTGCAAATAGCACCGGGTCCGAGTAGGTACGGGAGACACGAGTATCGTCTGGAATGACGCTTTCTTCCATTTACATGCTACTGGTAGACATTTATAGATCCCGACGTTAAGGAACGTCGGGGGATCCTATGTTCGCATTGGACGCGAGTAAGTGTACTTGCTGGCTGTTGACGGAACAAAACGGACCGAACATTCGTATAGGAATGAATAGGATAATACGGTAGGATAGAGCTTCGCACGAACGAGGATTATACCGGAATACCGATTACACGGTCACGGTTTAACCAAACGTTCAATCAACCGAACGCTATGCTGCATAATTAGTTATTCGATTGTACTACATTATGTATGGCGAATGTTGCGTATTACGTGGATGGAACGGAGCAAAATGTCATGCGTTAACAGTCTGGAATTTTCACTTATATGTATTACTTCTATAATTACTTTTCTAAACTGAACCGATTTTGTATGTTTAAGATCAACCGTTTCGCGAATTTTTTACGAACTCAAAGATATAGAACTAACGATATCTATTCCATCGTACGATACGTTCGAATATTGAACATAAGGTATCGCCAAAAGGGATTCAATGGGTAACGTTGCAAAAACTAGCGATCAGCTGTGGATGTGCGGAACGGTATATGTATACACGAATATCATACACGGTGGGATAGATCTCTTGGCCGAAAGCAATTTGTCGCGAAACCCTTGACGCGCAATCCGAAAGCAAAACAGAAAACGTGCAGCCGAGCAACCTCCGACAAACGATCCACGTGCAGCCGATCTTTTTATGCCAGAACCTGGAAGCTGGGGTGCGTGGCTCGCTTGTCCGCTCCGTGGAAATATTTCGCATATTTTTGTTACGAATTAATCCAACCCGTAATACTCGTCCGTCGACGTGTCCGCAGCTGAAAATTCTCTTGACAAACAACCCCCTCGGCTGCATTCGTAAACCCCGGTTTGCTAAAGGGCGCGCAGCTTTTGTGTTTGCACGCTTCTCACGCGTGTGTACACGGAGCCATGCGACAGTCTGCGAGCAACGAAAACGCGGGGAGATCCGACGAAATGGTCAGCGGTAACCACCGCCTCCAACGACATCCCCCGTTTGCAACCCTTTGCACACCACCTCTGCGCGTAGCACGTGGAATTCCTCAAGTTTGCCCAGGGACAGAAATTAGTTGGAGCGACGTAATTGCTCGAATGTATGCGTTCGGCCGTTAACGTTATGGCACCTCTCATTACGGTCCTAACACCAGCTGACACAAACAGTGGACGGGTTCATCCCGTGTGTACGGTTTATGCATTGTCGGGGAGAAAAACCTAAGCGTTGCCCAGGGAAATCCTGGAAAAATTTCGCGATAAATTCGTGCCCCTACGTGGCGACCTTTCTTTTCTTCGTTTTTTGCCCCTTACGTAATGCAAACGCGTAGGTATTATATTAGCGTCACTGTTTCAAGCTGAAAAGAAATGTGAAGAGGGTTAAAAGGGTGTTGGTGATTTCGTTGTTACCCGTTTAAGAACATCGTCGGGAGGAAATGTGGTTGTTTACGTTTTTTGTTGCCCTTGTTTTTTCATTGACAATGCTCAAGACCATTCGACGATAGACTGAATTTCGTTGCGGATTATTATACGAAATTGACGCGGCAGGTGAACACCGGCAAATTATTGTCATTCCATTGGGTCATCCCGTTAGTCATGATTAAGCAAATTTCATACCCGAACTATTAATATTAGAGTGGTTGACCGCGCGTTGTCCACAAAATTCCCCTGGCTAGTATAGAATGCATATACTGACCCAACGACGGCCACCCACTAGCTAACTTCCTGAAGTTGATTAAACCGGAAAAGGCCTGAGAAACTATGTCCACGGTGAGACTGCTTTGTTTCGGGTAATTAAACAATTATTAAATTAACAGCTGTCTGATAATGATTTGGCTGCACGGAAAGAAAGTGCGGACAGGGATTTTTGTAAATAGTAGTTTGTCACATTGTTCTTTTCAATGGAAATGTTTGCTTTACGCAACGAGAAAAAGTTAAACAGATACTTTGTAACAATAATCATTTTCTGAACATGAAAAGAAACCAGGAACTTAATCCACTAATTCTAATGAAATCATGATTCATATTTATAAAGAAAGGTACAGCGATCAGTTGAAGAACTATTATTTACTGTAGTTGTGTTGCCGTCAGGAGTCAAGCATGGCTATAGTGGCTTTCTTACTTATTTTAATTATGAGACATTACTTTTTCGTCCAGCTTACAAAATTGGTTAATTTGCATTTTCATTTAAAAGTCAAGTTAATGCAGCTTGAAAATCATGTAGCTACACTTTTGTTATTGCTCTCAGTATAATAAATTATCTACGATTGTAGCTACAGAATCCAGTTGCACATCAGCGTTCACTTTTGCTCCTCTGAACCTTTTTTCTCCATTGCAACCCCCTTTGTACACGACTATCCATTTCTCGTAATAAATAGTTAAATTGGTTTTTTTCTTATTTACTTCCCTTCCGGTTGAGACGTCGTTGATTAAAATCGGCCCAGCAGAAACCGAGATAATAATTTTTAAATATTTTGTCGGTAACGATGTCGGTAATCGTGTATGTGGCGCCATCTAGCGTTTGCGGCCTTTTTCGCAGTGTGCCTCGGCTTCAAAACCGAATTCCTGGATTACATCGTTAATTTAAACAATTGCGTTTTTCTCGGCTTCTACTGCGTATTTCTTAACCGGACTTGTCTTAAATGAAAGCTGTGAACCATAGCTATATTCTCCAAAAGTTGCAATAATATGGCGCATCTGGTTCGAATGTTATTAACAATTGAAAAATAGGCAAAAATGCACTCCCGGTCACTGTAATTATCTCGGCTTCTGGATGTTCTAGATCAATGATCGCGTGCTCAAAATGACGGTAAAGAGTGCTGCTACACCACAATAAACGATTTACAAATGTCGCATGTCCGGTTCATTTGTTATAAACAATTAAACAATTGGAATTGTTATTACGGCCAACTGCATATAGTTAGAGTAACGGGGTATTTTTTATCGCGTGGCTCATTTCTTTCCCTTTCTTTTGAGATGTAGTTGATTAAAATCGGCCCAGTAGAAGCCGAGATAATAATTTTTTAATATTTTGTCGGTAACGATGTCGGTAATCGTGTATGTGGCGCCATCTAGCGTTTGCGGCCTTTTTCGCATTTTCCGCACCGCCAAAACCGAATTCCTGGATTACATCGTTAATTTAAACAAATGCGTTTTTCTCGGCTTCTACTGCGTATTTCTTAACCGGACTTGTTTTAAATTAAACCTACGATCCATAGCTATCACCTCCAACAGTTGAAACAATATAGAACAGCTGGTTCGAAAGTTATTAACAATTGAAAAATCGGCAAAAATGCACTCCCGGTCACTGCAATTATCTCGGCTTCTGGACGTGCTAGATTAATTATCGCGTACTCAAAATGACGGTAATGAGTGCTGCTACACGACAATGACTATTTACCTTCATTTTGAGCACGCGATCATTAATCTAGCACATCCAGTAGCTGAGATAATTGCAGTGACCGGGAGTGCATTTTTGACGATTTTTCAATTGTTAATAACTTTTGAACCAGTTGTTCCATATTATTGCAACTGTTGGAGGTGATAGCTATGGATCGTAGCTTTTATTTAAGACAAGTCCGGTTAAGAAATACGTACTACAAGTTGAGAAGAACGCATTTGTTTAAATTAACGATGTAATCCAGGAATTCGGTTTTGGCGGTGCGGAAAACTGCGAAAAAGGCCGCAAACGCTAGATGGCGCCACATACACGATTACCGACATCGTTACCGACAAAATATTAAAAAATTATTATCTCGGCTTCTACTGGGCCGATTTTAATCAACTACATCTCAAAAGAAAGGGAAAGAAATGAGCCACGCGATAAAAAATACCCCGTTACTCTAACTATATGCAGTTGGCCGTAATAACAATTCAAATTGTTTAATTGTTTATAACAAATGAACCGGACATGCGACATTTGTAAATCATTTATTGTGGTGTAGCAGCACTCTTTACCGTCATTTTGAGCACGCGATCATTGATCTAGAACATCCAGAAGCCGAGATAATTACAGTGACCGGGAGTGCATTTTTGCCTATTTTTCAATTGTTAATAACATTCGAACCAGATGCGCCATATTATTGCAACTTTTGGAGAATATAGCTATGGTTCACAGCTTTCATTTAAGACAAGTCCGGTTAAGAAATACGCAGTAGAAGCCGAGAAAAACGCAATTGTTTAAATTAACGATGTAATCCAGGAATTCGGTTTTGAAGCCGAGGCAAACTGCGAAAAAGGCCGCAAACGCTAGATGGCGCCACATACACGATTACCGACATCGTTACCGACAAAATATTTAAAAATTATTATCGCGGTTTCTGCTGGGCCGATTTTAATCAACCACGTCTCCAACGAAAGGGAATCGAACATGGTACACGATAAAAAATACCCCGTTGCCGTAATTATATGCAGTTGGCCGTAAGAACAATTTTAATTGTTTAATTGTTTATAACAAATGAACCGCACGGGGTATCATGTTCGCACCTATTGGAGACGCTAGCTGATACTGCTAGCTTTAATTTATGTCCGTTGGTCATTGATGTAGCTGGCCTGTAAGCCGAAATAATGGCATTTGTTTATAATTTCTTTAAACAAATTCAATTATCTCGTGTTCTACTGGGCCGAGTTTAATCAACGACGTTTCAAATGAAAGGAGGGAGATCACTATGGCACATCACATGTTGCATTGATCCACCCTTGTTTGCATTTCGAATAAATCTAAATCTATACATCCAGTTTACGCGAATAATAAATTAAACTAACATTTTGTAGAACTTTGTAACGTAATTTTATACTACCTCATCACTTTTAATTTCCCCAGAATGTTCCAATTCCATATTCTAAACAAGCACCAATGCATTATTCATTCTATCGAATGTATTATAATTTTATATTCAGTCTTGCATTTAAATAATATCCCCGCTGTGTTATAAATGTAAGTTACTGATAATTTATTTACACGTACAAACAATTTCACTACCTTGCTCAAAACCACGGGTGGTTCATGGTATTTAGAAACGATTCGCTTGTAGTTCACTGTTTCTAAAAATTACTCTTGCATAATCATTTTTATCTCATTTCATATTTCAAAATGATTTTCCTGCGAACTTCTGTTACAATGTGTCATTGGTATCTTTGAGTAAACTCATTCTATCATTTTGGTTCAAAGTATTCATCATATGTTAGAAGCTTTTTATAACACATACTACATTATTGCATTATAGACATTCACTTTCAATACATATATGCATATGTATAGTGATTTAGTGATCCTATTAAATTCTTCTTCCTTAACGTTTCGTAGGTGAAAGAGATTGCTAAGTTCTATTATCTAACACCGTGAATCACTGCTACTCTTTTAATGGTATTCCGGAACGGGTTGACGAATGAAAGGGTCAGTTGAATAATCAGATAAAAATATGTTTTAAATGTTCTTCTTCGCAATCATATATTCCGTTGTCAGATGTATAACGTTAGACTCCTTTTTACTTATTACCCCTCTTGATTTTGTAATCTCACACTGCCACTATATTTCTTTCTTAAAATATTATACGAGATAACGTCATTTTTCTTCAGCTATTGTAGCTTCAATGGAAGTGCTCGTACAGAAATCATAATAATTACACGTCTCGAAGGAATTTGATAGGTTCCTTTCTTCTTTCGGTAAAAATTGATGGTTTCAGACTCCGTGGTACAAAGGCACGCTCACTTTCCATCATTGTTCCATTATACTCATTGCTTGAGAACCTCGAATTTTGACACTACTGTCATTAGATTCGGCTTGGACAGAGGCGAACCGAATACCTTCGAGACTTAACAATGGTGCTTATCTTTACACGTGACAAGAAGGGTCGCGTACTCGATTTTATTCTAATCGACACGTTCTCCCACGCGGTGTTCTCTCGTCTTACGCTGCAGACGACAGTGATTTCCGTATTGTTGTGCGAGTACAATTGCCGAATGAAAATAAACGAAAAGTGAACGCGGATGGTGTCCAATGCGAAACGTACTTAATGTCCAACCACGCGGACCACCCCTCGATGCAATCGAAGAGAAAGGGTTGACAACCACTTGGTCAAATCCTTTATCTTTCCGGCGACGTATTTTCTCCGCTTTTTTTTCTCCGTCTGCTTAAGGGTTGCATCGGCAATAATGCTCCGACCGAGCCTGCTATAGTTTGTTTTGCGCCGTTCCGTGAATAATTCTACGAAACAGAAAAGAATAAATAGAATATTCAACGTGGTGCGTTCTAGTTTATGAAAAGTTCCGGTTGCTTGTGTCGACAGCCCATGTTCGACGCGTTTTCAAGCGTCGCGAAATTTTTATTCGGGTCGTTCTAAACTTCCTGATCGCCCCTGGCGACGAGTTGCTAACAGGCCGCCCGTTCCGTTCGATACGAATTCTCCACCGAAACGAATTTGCGTCGCGTAAAATTTCGCAGTGTTACGAAATGAAGGGAAATGTCGACGATAATTCTCCACGGCGCGGTGGTCTGGCTGGCGCAACCAGACATGCACCTCGATTCCGTGGCGATGGTTTCACTGGTAAACGACGACGGCGATGATTGTTTGCTTTTCTGTTTTCTACTTTCCATAAATCCGCCTGGCGAAAATGCGACGAGTCTTGGCAAACGGTCGCGCAATTACCACTTCGGGATTGACGACGAATATCCTTCGGTGCTCGGGTCGTTCGTTCGATTTCCCGGTGTCGCGTGAAACCTCGCGATAAATCGGAGTGGAACGACACAGAAAGGGCTGCGATGAAAGAAAAACGAAGTAGAGGGAGAAATAGAAAATCGTGCTACAGAGTAAAAGGGACCACACATTCCACGATGCAGCGAGATTCTTTAATCTCGTCCGGGCGCGTTCGACACGTATCTGTGACAGATGTTCACACAGATACCTATGCGCCTATCGAGTTTCAGTTTTGTGCCTTTTAACCTTTCAGCCGCGGGGCTGAAAGAATCGCTGCTGGTTTTTCACGTTACTTTTTCACCCCCCCCCCCCCCCCCCCCCGGTCGTTCTCCTTCTACGTTCTATTCGCCTCTTTCTGTTTTAAAATGTAAAAAATAAGCGTGGCACAAGACGAAGTGAAGGAGGAAGGGGTGGGTGGGTAAAAAGGGAAAGCATTGTAGGAAGAGGAGTGCACGGGCCCGGGCATCAGAGGAGCCGCATTCATTAAAATATTCGTGTAAAAGAACCCTGGGCATTTGTGCATCCGATTGCGGCGAAATAGAACGTCGGTATGATTTAACGCTTTTGCGTACGTTATAATGTAACGATGGAAATGATAAAGAGGAAAATGGTGGAACGAAGAAGTGGTCGGAGCAAACAAAGTGTTTCACGATGCAAACTAGAAAAGTGACCGACAAAGAATACGAATCGGCTGAATGAAATTGCTACAGTAGCGAACGAATATGTACATTGTGCATATGGATGAAAGTTCTGAGAATCCCTCTGATTCCTGATAAAAAAGAAAACAAAATTCGAACGCGCAAATAATTGTGCGAAATTATACGGAAGCGATCGTTTGTTCCGCAGACATTAAATTCCCCGCATTAGAATCTATAAGACGCGCTCGCGATACGAATCTCGTCGCGTAGGGAACATACGGATCGATAAGAAAATTAGAAAATAGAAACGGAAAATTGGATGACATGGAAATGAATCAACGCTCGAACGAAACACGACGGATCAGGTGTCAGCTCGTACGTCTAGAGTGCCGACGGCGTCGAATCGAGGGAACAAGTTCGCCAGAAATGCATCTACGATTCTCGCGCTAAATGCAACGGCGTTGATCGATAAAACATGCAACGGGGGCTGCAATAATAAATTATCCGCGCGCGAGGCGCGAAATAGCGATCCGGCTAGATAACGTCACTGCGCTAGAACATGCTAAGATTACCGTGGGATTTCTATTTGCTGCTCGTCCTCCTGCCTCCTCCGTCTTCTTTAAATCTCGCTTCCATTCATTATTCCGAGGGAACGTGCTGATAAAGTAATCCATTTTGTAGCCCGCCTTTCATTGAATTTTTGCTTATCGCTCGACATTGCCGAACAGAAAAACCGTTGATTGCGATATTAGTTTTAACGATATTTGCGTGGCGAAAGGTATGGGAGGAAAAATTGTCGCTACGTCTAAGAAAAGCTGTTCATGCCCATGAAGTTCACGAACAGACAGCATCGGAATGCTCGTGTCTTTGCGGAGTGGTGAGAGGTAAACGACGACAACGGTATTACGCTACGTTTTACGCGCTGTATTACGTCCATGCGGAATGTTTTGCGGGCTTCTGCGATCGCAAACGTGCGACACAATGCTAAACAAGATTCGAATTGCTCGTCGTGTGTACACCTTGAGTTTGCGAGGAAAGTCTTGCTGTCGAATGAATGGTAATTGGCGTTAACGAGTACGCGGGGCTGCGATTGTTGCCAGTGAGGTAACATTAGAAGCTTTTTGCGTGGACTAGTAGCAGTGTATTGAAACGTCGAACTGTTTTTAAATCAGCTCTTCTACACGCGAGATCATTTAACAGTTCAATCGCAATGCTGTAATCGAGTCGTGTGAGATGTTCCGTTTCAAACGTTCGTTGAATAATTTAATAGGGACGACTGTGAACTTGAATGTGCACCTCGAATGATTTTCATCTCTTGAATTGTATATACCACGAGTTCGTTGATTTATTATTAATAGACTTGGCGGTATGGGCAATTTGAATATTATTAGATCGATAAGAAATTTTTAATCGCATTCTGCTCGAGAATCTCGAGGGTATTAGTTTTTTGATTTTCACTTTTGCAACAGATCACTGCGTTTGAAAAAAAAAAGATCCCACGGAATACTGCAGCCGTGTGAACACTTCCCGAAGCTTGTCCGACTTTTAAACGAAGCCCGCACGACGAGCTTTAGGATCCTCTTCGTTTTGGAGCTTTCCAGTTCCTTTTTCCTTCGCTGTTCTTACTTTAATTAAATACTTTCTTACGGAATCGCTTAGAGATTCAAGATCAAGGGGTGGAAATCTTCGCGTTGATACGAAATTGCTGCTAATTAGAGCTCGTTAACCTGGAATGCATAATTTATTCCCCCTATCCACGGCCGTTATCCTGCTAAATAAACTAATTAATATATCCTTGACCGTGAATAAAGGGATCTAATTAATCACTCATCACTTTGCTGCTTACTTAGCTATCATTTCTTTTCTCGGTCCAATTACATGCATTCGTAACATTCGAATCCCCTTCTCCCCTTTTCTCGAACACTATCGAGCGTCTCTGAAATAACGTTCCGCCAGAATGTGGGTTACATTTTTCTCCGAGGAATACTTCCAAACACGTACTGTGACCGCATTACGCAGGGGTGGGTGAGAAGAAGGTCGGTTACAAAAGGGGAAAAGGGAGAGTAGGGAGATGAGAATAGGTCGGACAGGAACGACACGACGAGACGGGATCTTTGGGACGAGTCCCGTTCTTCGACAAATGCTCTTACTGTTACCCTGTATTCTTTCGCGGAGCGAAGCACACGAATTGGAGAAATTAATTGCTATTTCGATTATTATAATATTATTATACACAACATGCCTTATAAGAACGTCGTATATGTATCTCTCCGAGAAGCGTGGATGTAACATTTCGGTCTGTGGATCGCGCTGCTATTCCCGATGCGTCTAGCTGTTCGCGATACGATCGACATAGAGCAGCGAGGAAAGGATGAAACTTTCAATGATAATTCGATGGCATCGCTCTATGGTCGACTGCGTTCGCGTGTCGCGAAATTAAGCAACGGCGCCGCGGACATTAGGTTGACGTAGATCGTGTTACAGAACTACGAGTGACGTTCGCGAAATCGACGTCCGACGCCTGTCCTCTCCGTCGAAACTCGCCCCCTCGATACGTGAACGAACGACGGCGAGCGCCGGCAATTTCCTTCACGAAACGTGGCGCATTATTAGACAAAACGCGAGAGACAATATTCTACCTGCAGTTACCAGCAGACAGAATTCCCCAACTATCGTCGACTTTATACCCCCTTATTCCCTAATTCCACGAAAAACTTTCTCCCTCGGCCATTCTAACGCGATCTCTAATGCCATTAACGGTGACAGATATCGAAACGGCATTGAGCGTAACTCACAATACGTTTCCTGAGCAAACCGGAAGTAACGTTAGGTCGAAATGTGGGTTACATTCTCATAAGTACAGCGGTGGTGCTTCGTAGCCGTATTAGAGCGCCCACGGGCGAACGATGCGATGGAACGGGGTTGGCAGGGGTGTAGAAAAGCAAGACGGGAATGAACGAGGGTGGAAGGGGGAGGTGGAGGAGGATAGAACGACGAGGACGCCCTCAGAGCCCGGAGGTAAAGGAGTGGAACGTGAAAGGGGGATGAGCGTAGATGGCGATGGAGATGAGAAGATCGTTGGAATGGGAATGGCAATGGGTCGGATAGGTGGGTATGGGGGTGTGTACGGCTGTATATATGCGGTGGTACGGGACGACGACGACGTCTGCTTGCTGGAGCCACGCTGTCGCTGCTGCGGCATCGATCCACCACTCACCACGACTTTTTGCCACGGTTCCAACGAGACCTTTAACCCGAAAACTGCTTTGCGGCGGGGCCAGTTTTCCTTTCGGAACGGCCAAGTGATGTTTCTATTACGATTGTCCGCCATTCACTCCGTCCAACGAGTGATATTCCCCGATTCATCTTTTCACTGCCGCGGCTGTTCTTTCGAACTCATTTGTAGATTGGCGCTGTCCCTTCGATTGTTCCGTGAGACTTTGTTCAAAGGAATCGGAGTCGGACCGGTCCGTCTCGTGTTCGCGGGACCACTATCGTGGCAACCCGGTCGGGATGACATTTTCCTTCTGGATTAGAAGGACATTTTATACTGCAATCTGGTATAGCCAAGGTGGGGCAAATCTACTCGCGTAAAATTCAACAGTCGTGCTTCAGGGGCACCGGTAATTTCGATAAAAATGAAAGGGGAAAGAAATGAAAACGAAAAGAGGGAAACAATGCACTCGCCGAGTTGCAAAACTTTAGCGGCGCACATTAATTTTCATACGAGGTACGAAAACATTTGTGTAACAGTTTTCACTCCTCCGTAAAGTGTCGCTTAGCAACAAATGCAGCACGAAGTAACGATGTTTGCGGGTGACATTATTGGCTGTTTCGCTGCTGCAAATTTATTTACGCGTTAGGACGTTTCTGTGTTGTCGTTGAACATTTCATTTTTCACCCTCCCCGCTTTATGTACACCTGTCTCCGTACCTGGGCCAGCCACGAAACGCGCGTGTGTGCACGCGTGCGTTAGTGCGACACTTGGGGGTGTAACGTAATAAACGGTCCCGTAGAATCTCAAGCGGCACTCCATTTTCACCGGGGATAATTTGTCACCGAAAACGTCTGGGGAAAGTTCAAATTAGTCTTGGCCACCGGGGATCGCTGAGCTTTCCGAACTTTCTTCTAGATATTTGCGGACGGCTGATTTGTGCGGCCTTGAGTTCTCAACAGGCCGGTTAAAAATATAAATCGTTAGATCCTCCAGTATATTTTACACGGATGACTCAGCTCATGGTCGCCGAGCCGAATGATATTCATTTGTTTGGAGGGTATCGATGCTTGGGCGGAAAACGCAGACGAATTAAGCGAACGCCGAAGTACTCGAAGAACGGTGGAGACAGTGGAAACCAGAAATATGACAGTGCCTCGAGTTCTCTGGCATGTCGTTGTGTACTTTGCGATTATAACCGCGTGCTGTGCATTACTCTTTCGCTGGGACGAAGTGAATATTCAGGAAACGACACGACGGAAAAGCTTGGCCTCCGAGAATAATACCGGGACCATAGTGTGTCGGTCAAGTGTTTCACACTACTGGACGTGACCTTTGCAAGAGTGTATACCTGACGAGTGACATCATGACTCAGCCGCGTTAATTAGCGAATTCAAGGGTCTCGCCGCGTAAGTGGGTCTCAGGCTTTCAGAAAGACTAGCTGAGGCAACAGTAAACGCTTTCAATGCAAAAAAGGACATCCTTTATCACCGACTCTACTAACGAAGGGAACTTTGAGCCCAGCCGGGTCTTTAACCCCGGAAAAGTAATCGGTGTACCAGCCACTTGCTGTCTTTCTTTACTTTCATTTTTGCTGAATTTCTTTGTTGTCCGACATTCGGTGTCCACCGCGCTTTGACGTTCGTCTCGAACGATTTAAAACAGCCCTGAATGCAAAACGGCTGGATAGGTTCTATTGAAATTCAATTATTACCGTACGTATTAGCATTCTGTGGTTCGTCGCTTGGTTTCGCCACGTTTGAGTACTTGGATCTTGAACTTCGAATGAAACGATCGTGGCGGCCGACGATTAAAAGTTTCCTATGGGCATAACGGAAGGAAATGCGCCTCGAATCATTCCCGCCGCGAGGGCAGACACTCGCGAACGCGAAAATCCTGTCGCACGCGTCACGTGTCATGCACCGCATTTTCTGCATTTTTCCCGAAGGCGAAGCACGCGATCAGGAAGCGAAAGGCGGACGCGAGCATCCTGGAAGCGGTACGGTAAATACGAACAATTTGAACTGCAACAGCTGGAGCTCTTATTGAAATTCCGGTCGGTCAGTTCTATCTATATTTTTGCCTACAGTACAGTCAACTATCGGGAAATCTTCGTCTACAATATTTCATTAGCCGATCGTGCAATCGTTCCCGGAATAACAGCAACGGCAGTAGCAAGAAACCAGGTCCATCGTTGCCAGATCTGCCGAGCTTGCAACCAAAAAATGAATCGAACCCCCCGATATCACGACTCTACGTTAACCCGCCCCGAATCAGCCGTGCCTCGTTATCCACCGGCGCGTTTCGCCGCGAACCGTCCGAGTCCAGTACCTGTTTCGGGCCCAGGAGCGACTGTATCTTTCGAGCTGTCGCGACGAGCGAGATCACCTGCGGAAATTCACTTACGCGAGCAAGCTGGCCGTTTACGAGCAAGTGCTCGACTACTCTGCCAGCGCGGCACAATGAACAATAGACCTCATCTCCTTATATCCACACGGGCGTGCACGGAGTCGTGTGACACGCGTCGCCTCTCACGTGCATATAGAACGAAAACGTGACACGCGCATGTACGGGCGGCCAACGGGCTTGCAAGTCATGGGTTTGCGGGAAGAAGCGCGGCTGTGTTCCATCGTATAATGGCGCCGTTTATGCGGCGCACGTGCCGCGAACAGCTGCATTTTAAAATCACGGATTCGGCCGCGCGATTTGTCTGAAAATTCGCGTGCTTCTGCGGGATCGGCGTATACCGAAGTCAACCGTGGACGACCGCGGCGACGGCGACGAATGCGAATTTTTCCGCACCGCCGACTGCTTCGCCCCTTGACAACATCAATTTCCTACGGGCAAGGACAATCAATTCTTGCCAGCGACGATTCCCACCTCGACATACGTCGAAAACTCTGTGTGTGTGGGGGGGGGGGGGGGGGGGTTAAAGAAATCGTCAATGGATTTTTCCGGGACGATGGAAATGCGACGGAGTGGAAGGTGGGGCGTTGGGGGTCTCCGCGAGAACGGTTTTATTATTGGTGGCTGACAGAATTTTATATTCCGGGGTAACGCAGCGGGAATTCCGCGACGATATTTTGAACGATGTCGTACGTGCGCGACCGTGGCGCGACAATTGTATATTTCGACGATTTCCACGCTTTGAACTTCCGGTTTTGTCGGTCCACGGAAGCACTCGGACGCATGCGTTTACGCGACTGAGTTATTAGCACGGGTGGAGGTGGGCTAGGTTTTTAGTTTCCTTGCTGGATCACGCGGTGGTACGGAGGAAATATTTTCATGGCGTTGAGTGATCTTTGGAGGTGGCACCTGTAGTACCCGTGCCGCAATTGGTGGCGAATAATGCGCGTGAAAGTGAAACTGCAACAGACGGTGCTTTAGAAGCCTGTTCATTTGCAATTGCGGCTTTTCATGACGCCAGTTAAGTCTTCTTCGTCGAGCTCTTTCGAGACAACAACTATGTTATAAGCAGTACAAACAGTATAAACAAGTATAAGGTGCCTGAAGTAAAATGTAAACTATTATTAGTATTATTTCGGTTAAAAGCAGAAAGATACAGTATGCTGCCCTATAGTACAAGGAACGTGGCTGTTGCACCTGGCCCAAGGTTTCGTACAGTGCATGGAAAAAAAGTGTAGCTCACGTGCATCTGACCAAGATAAAATGAACAAGAAGGTCACACGCACTGTGCGTTCGTTCAAAGACAATGTGGCAACGCGAAAAATGGCTATGAGCAAAGAGTTCGCAAACGGGTTGACAGTCAAGCAGCTAGAATTTGCTTTACACAAAGTCTGACTCGCGTAGAAATCGATTTCACGCCTGCAGTGCGCACGGACACTTTTATTTGCGTTCTATACGCTCGGCAAGTGAAACCACACATTTGATCATTTGCGCGTGGAAGCGCGTACACGTATTTTTGCTTCTGCCCTTTTCTTTACCCGTTTCGTTATCAGTCGTTCGTCTTCTTATCGTGGAATATGTTGCGCAGCTCGACGGAGTGGTGCAACGACAAGGTGCAACGAAAGGGTGCAACGCTGATCACCGTTTGCAGCCGTGCAACGTTGGCTTTATTCAGCATGTAATTAATACATACAAGCTGCGCACTTTTTTCCCCTTTTTTTTTTTTACTTTTCGTCGCGAACAAAATTCCCATTCTGTGCACGGAATTTTTCATCTATCGTTTGAATTCATTCCAAGAGCAAAGTGGTTACACGAATACCTTAACGTTTGCCAAGCGAAATCGGCAAATTTTAACTCGACCGACCGACTGACGAGAGCTTTGATTGGTATACGTGTTGCTCCCTTTTTTTCGTTTAACGGTTCTATTTGTGCAATTTAAAATGCACCATAAATTCTAGCTACTTGTGCATGCACCGTTCCCGTCGGTGCAGAGCAATTTCTCGTTTAGATTTTGATATTAATCGTTTCCAACGGAGAATCGGCGTATAATGAGATTTTCATTTTGATTCGGTAATTGGAGTTTCTTTGAAAGTTCCCTGCATCTTCCCTTCCATTCGTTTCCTTCGCTTCTTAGAAATTAATACAAAACCTTCTTCCGCCCGAGATAATATACTCGGTGCAGCGTTAACGCCAGAATTTAGCCTCGATCGATATTATTCTACGTTTGGTTCTTGCACGTTCCTGTTTTGGCTTTTCTTTTGTCTACTCGTCTTTGAACACACTTCGTCACTCATCGAAATAAATGTAGCGGAAAGAAAATGAGAATTTTATAGAATATTGGCTGCGTCCTTAACCCCTGCCCAACGTTTATCCCAGACTAAGGAATGGAGAGCTCGGCGCTTCATGCCATGGAAGGTGTCAAGGATTTTTTCTACTTCACAGTTCTAAAATTTAACGCATGTCGATTAATATAATGTTTTTCTCGTTCGATTGATTAAAGAATACGCGGCGTATGAAAAAGAGTGATAAGTAAAACAAAATTGTATTTTTAACAATAATCTCGATCCCAATCGATTATGGGACGAAGTACGAAACAGATTAAATTTGTCGGCAGTTCCAGGGTATTAATTACCAACGAAGTGGTCAGAACAACTACAGACACGTGAAACCGGGACAGGTGCCGAGTGCAGTTAATTACATACATCAAAACCTAATATTTAATGGTGATATTATTGATTGATCGTTCGTCTGCATTATGAAATCATCATCGTGCTATTATTGTACGGCTGTTCATAAATTAGCATGATTCTGTCGACGTCGAGTCAAATTTCGACGAGACGATTAATTCGTTCACACTTCGAAAGATAATGAATCTACGTGTTGAGCAAAGATCTGCTTTTGTTATTTGGCAGATAGAGAAATCGACTTTCTGCGGCTTTTCCGTGACACTTCCCTTTGGGCATCATCGGTAATAGGAGAAAGTAAGGAAAAAACGTGAAATGCGAAGAGTGCTCGTTCGATTTAAGGTGCTGGTGGATCCAGTTTATCCGGATACCGTTTATCTAAAACGGCAATCGTTCGAATACGGCTTATTCGAAGTGGTATACGGGAACTTGTGCACAGGTATGTCGTGGGGGACCTTGTCTTGTATCGGGCACACGTTCTGTGACTCTGAAACTCGGCTATTGGTTATACCCAGCAATTCGATATACGATGTATTTATCTTTGAACAATAATGGCTATTGTAGATCTAAAAGAATTTGTACTGCAGATTGATGGGAATACAGAATGTTTGTTGATGAGCAGATATTTTATTAGATTTTAGAGTCAAGTTCCTCCAGGTAAAGTATATATTTATAAAAGATATCATTCTGTACATTTTTTTTTTTTGAAAAAGATTGTAAGTTGGAACAGATATTCTTAAGAATTCTTCAATTCGTATATCCAGTCTTCGGCAGAACACTTTCGTGCATCTTCGAAAATTGACCTACTATTGCTGCATTAGTAGATTGCTCAAAGAAGTCGAACTTCAGTAAACACTTTCTTCAGACGTACATACCGGTGCATCTAGAAAATGGACCAACGGGTTGCAAATTTAATAACACCACATTCTTCCTAAATACGTTCCCGCATAAAAATAAATATATATTCAATGTTAAAACACTATATCATAAATTAGCGGAGCGTGTATGCGATTGAAATAAAAGCGAACCCGAATATAAACCAATTTAGCTGATATAAAAAATTATTCGATCCAGCGATGCTTCCCCGTTATTTCCGCCGATATGTTTCCGTTTCCTTGATAAATGATGAGTCTCACATGAATCCCATACAGCGTGGAATGATTTTCACGAAAACGGTGGTATCAAATCACGGTAAATTCGAACGTCAACATTTAACCCAAATGGCAGGAAGAAAAAAATAAAAAAAAATAAAAGGACGAACGAAAGTTTATCGAATCGGTACCACGAAGATGACGCGGTGCAATTTCCAATTGAAATTCCGTATTACGGCGTGTATTTTCCAAATAAAAAACGTTTAACAATTTGTCCGGATATTCCCGTCGAACACCGGTGGCTGCAGGTCGCACGCGTCATTTCTCATGTACGCAACGTGCACGCAGAACAAATAGACGCTCGATTCGACGCGTGGATACACGCGAGCGCACACACGCGAGCGCACACACAAAACGGGTCAACGTTTCGATTAACGTTCATCAAACAACGAACGAGCGTATCGGCCTGTACGACAGTAATCATTCCTGCGCTGACCGATTTTTTCACGCGTTTGACAAGCTTTCAAATAATGCCCAACTTCTCCGGCAAATTCGATTTTCAATGCCGATAAATCTTTACCGGGGGCGTCTCAATCTCTGTCACCGGGGGGGACTGTCTCTTCGTGGGACATTTCACAAAAGATATTTCCCCCAACGAATCAAGAAATTCGTCGAGCTATAAAATTCCCGTACGTACACAGTACGCGGGTTGTTCCTCTGATATTTACAACCGCTTGTTCTCATCCACCTGTCGGCAATGTCAATATGTATTGTACATCCTGTCGACGCGTTTAACCTCACGCCTTCGTCCCTTTCGTTTCGGGATCTGTGGTTCGGGGATAGAAAAGGTTTAAAGGGTTAACGTATTTTTGTTCCAATTGTATCTTGTTTTCGGATTTCTCGGACGTCTATGACTCGACCCGGAGAACGTCGCCGTTACGATTCCGCAGAGGTGTAAAATGTAGGCACTTTATCTATAATGTGAACGCGACAGTACGCTTCAGACAGGGACTAAGCTAAAAAGGTTGAAGTGCCCCCACAGTCAGCCGTTCTTCTTACCTTCCAACAATCTTAACCTTTCTCAATATTCTTCCATCGTCCAAATATGCTCGAGAATACCGCGAGCCGTCGCCATTCATCCGCAAGAAAAACAAAGTCGACGTTCAGTCCGCGTGATCGCCACAAGCTCCTCGCGGCTTACATTCGCCCGTCTCCCTTTAATCTACCGCCGTTCCGATTAAACCGTCCTTCTCCACGCTCTTACCCCTTCTTGGTCTCGGCCAGCCAAACCACCCCTACGGCAGCACTTTATTCCAACCTCGGCCTCAACGTGATGTGGGTAGACGGGGTTATGCGAGGGGTGAAAACGAGAAAGAGGAAGAGGAACAGGCACATCGGAAGGGGTGCTCGGGGGGTTGGAGTTGGCATTGGTTATACCTGGAGGGGAGAAGGGCAGAGTGTGTTTCTCCGCGTACCCCTCCAGCCCCCACCCTAGCCGCACGGGCGCCAACGTCAAGCGCTTTCGAGACGTTAAGGCCGACACTCGTGCGGCGTACTTCGGCCTGACGACATCGTCCGGGAACGTGTACACGTGCGTGCGACGATAACGCTCCAGAATCATCCCCTAGCAGATCGTCGAGGATCGACGCGGTTATCTCGCGACGCACCAACGGTTCGTTCGTCCTTTGGTTCGATTAAAGTCGTCGATTCCCTCGTGGCCGTCGCCTGTCTGTCGCGGAAATTCCTAATTATTTGCGTCACGGTTGAGTTCGCTGTCGCGATTTTTCCAGCCGCTTTACGGAAACGGAGAAGCGTAGAACGTAGGACGTATCAATCACGTGTCACCAGAGAGGCACTCGATTTTTGTAAGGATGTGTAAACGGTAACGCGAGCGAGTGTGAAAGAAACAAGTGTCGCCTATGTAAATGGAAAGTGAGACACTGCGGAGTGATCTGTCTTCGGGAAAGGGTTGAACCGGTTCCTCGATGCGCCCTTCCCTGGAGGGCGCAGCCTATACGCGGTGGCAAGTGGAAGATCCTTGACAAAAGCTCGCGGGACCCATAGTGTTTGGAGTACGTAGAGGCGGTGTGAGTACGATCGTAGAGGACGGACGAGAAACAAGTTTCCCGATTGACGACTGGGAGGACCATGGAGAAGCCTTACCTCATCCTGGTGAGTAGCAAAGATAGTTTTCTTTTCTGTCATCGGTGTGACTGGGAGAACTGCAGTGAAAATGCTTGATTGGAGTGTTCCTTGATAAGGGACTGTGCCCTTTTCAACATTTGCTTCTTCTTTCTCTTGCTCTTTTTCATTCTTCCTCCTCTTCGCTTTTTAATACACACTTGGTTGTCGCTACTCGCGAGTTGACAGCGAGTTTGCATTCTCCGGGGAGTTTGTCACCCTCTAACGCGCGAAAACTCCTGACCCATGCTCGCCCTGCCTCTTCGTTACTCCTGGCCGAAGATGAAAGACGAACGACGTCGATTTAATCCACCAATGGTCGAACGATGCGTCTTTCCTCCGACTCCCGAACCTAGCGTGTCCTTCGTTCTGCTTGCTTGACCGTCGCGATTTCTTCGTTCGACCCTTTTCGTTGGCCCGAGAGAACTCGACGAAATTAACGGAGAGGCCACGTGACTCTTGACTGGAGAAGAGAACGAGGTCAGACGCTGCACGCGATCCACACAATGTCGTTTTCGAGACTTTCCGAAGCTCAAGGGTTCCATCCTGGAAGTTTCGCGAATGGATTTCAAGTTTCTCGCCGGCCACCTGAGACACCTGGACAAGGCCGATTCTTTCTTCGTTCTCATGAAGTTCAAATAGCCACTTGGCAAATTGATTTGGACCGGCAATGGTGCTGTGTGCCATTCCAGATACATTTGTATCGACGTTTTACAGACGTTCAATAAGCATTGATTAATCAAGAGAGGCGCAATTTACGGGGGGTTGTAAATTTTGCTACCGTATTTCTTTGCCCGTGACGTATGTAACTGTGAAGTACCGCATGCGTTTACGGTCGGAAATTTCGTGCTGGTAATATAGGTTACAGAAAATCAAGATCGAAAAGCGTATAGGTCTGTGGACACGGGACGAATGATAAATTTTCGAAGCTCGTCGTACGATATTTGGGTCGCGGGTAAGCTGTACCTAGAAATGTCGCACAAAGGTGATCGACGGAAATGTGAATGCACTTGATTTATGGTGAGAGTATAATTAATACATGACAGATGTATTGTAAAGACGATAAAATTACCTTTAAAATCCGAGTGCATATTTTTCAACTCAGCGCAGTCTTACTCATACAGAAACTCGTGTCTGAGATTAATTAGCCGCTGTAACGAGCCGATTATTCTTGAACCGTCGAAACGATATTGTCGAAATCTCTTCGTGTCCTAATTAATAGAAGACTGTTAATGTCAGAATGCTAGCAACGAATACGGTGGATTTCGTATCAACGGAATCGTAGTTATTCGCAACTGGATTCTCAGTTTCTGAAGAAAGTTATATACCTTTCGGATCGTATTGTACGAATTTCGGGGCATAGCTGTTTGTTGCTGCAGAAACTTGGTCGAAACTTACGACCGGGACTTCTATCCGTATAATACGAGGAGCAGAGAAAGAAGGAGAGCTTCTAGAGCTTCTGGAGTTCGTTCCTGTTTCGAGGAAGCGTTTTCAAAAGATCTTGCAAATATTCTGACGTATGGCCGTGGCTCGAACAAGACCTCGTTGTAATTTTCATTTTGGTAGCTCTCGTCGACGATCGTCGTGTTTGTTTTCGAAATTTTTCTTTCCACATTTATTACTCCCTTTCTTTATCCCTGCTTTTAAAATTATTTGAAAGACGTCTGCACGAATGTGAGCATCGTCTGTGAAAAGTGTAATAATTAATTGCACTGGAGAATTTACTATAACCGTTACATCCTATCCTTACATATTTAATGATTCATTGTATTGCAACAGAATTCTAAAAGTGCCATGAAGCTTCAACGGCTTCAGTCTTTACTCGTCGAACCGTGGTGGTATAGAATTCGTGGTTGAAAACGCAAATCGTTATTTTTTTCCCGTTTTCAATTTTCGGCCCGTTAAAAAATTGTTTCATAGGCTCGGTTGTAAATCGTTCCCCGGCAATGAGGACTCGCCGCAGTGCGCAGCTGCTGTTCGCAATCACACCGAAAAGTCCCTGCAAGGTGTACAAATTACGCAAAACCAGGTTAAAGATAAAGAAATTTTGACGCTGCGTTTTCTCTTCATTTACCCTTCTTACCAGCTTCAACCCCGTAAACTGCAACCCCTGCAGTATACTACGGGAACACAAACTATACGTCTTGCGTTTTTTTCCAACTTTGATCTCTTCTCAGAATTGGTCACGGTATAGATGTGACAGAGTATACATGTTTTCCCCAAAAGTGGAGCAAAAATTCGTGCCGCAAGAAGCATCGGTACAACGCGGTCCAATTTCCATTCGTACGATGATGGAACCTAATAAACTCCGCGCAAGTCGTGATCGTATCCCTGCTCTGGTAGCTTCTTTTAAAACAACACGGATATTTCACCAACGCCCCAATCTTACCACAGACGTGTACCACGAAAAAGTTGTCTGTTCACCTCGGGATACGTTGAAGCAAGCCTTCGGCGTTTTTGCGTCGAACGAACAGAAAGACGACGGGCTGTAATCTCTGTGGACAATACGGAAATCTCTGTTCTGGTGCCGTAGAATTTTCTCACCTTCTGCAAAGAAGCCAAAGTGCCGTCAACGCAGCTTGACAAAAATTTGCTTTATTATCTGGTGGATTTTGCCTGGCCCACCCCCGTAGACACGGTCGTCCGCTGCGAAGAAAAAGCGCCGTGGCATCTGTTTTCTTCTAACCTGTCGCCTCTCCACTCCGCTTCCAACCCCTGGTAGCATATACCTGACCGAAAGGGCGCGGAGAATGGCGTCTCGTACAATAGCATTGGAATCAGCACGGGCCAGCTAGTCGCCAACATCCGGCAAATAAAAAGTTCGTAAGCGTGGACGCAATGAACGGATAATGGAAGCGTGAAAGCAGGTGAGTCAAAGAGTCGATCGCGCCTATAGAAAGCTCGGCTGGCGGTGCGAAGAAAAGGCGGTGTTCAAACGGTTGCCTTGTTAATGAAGACGCCACTACTTTGTTCGAAACGATAATCCAGCACTCACGAGTCCCCGCGACCGCCAGACCTCGAGCATTCAAAATAATTCTCGACGCGAAACTATTTTTTTACTCTACCTTTTAGTCCATCGATCGTGGGCTTCGACGAAGACCGTGGACAGACATTCACGATTCATGGACGTTGCTTTAATACGATGGCTAACAATGGTAACAGGAAATTGGAGAGGACAGATTACACAGACATCGTCCATTTGACCCATATTCGGCTAGAAAACCGAGATATTTACGCCTCGCATGAAATATTCGACTATTCTTCGGGAGTGAGCATCTTGCGGCCATTTACGAGGCCGAAATGGTTCCATAGCTCATTGTCAGGCTGGAGCTGCGTTTACCGGTGAATCGTAGTGATTCAGTTTGTCGAGTGCATCGTTGCTGCGAGACATAAACACAATTGGAAAACGTTTACGAATAGATATAAAATATTTACCCATCGTCGGATCTTCCATAAATTAACCTGCCATCCTGAACACTGATTCTTATTTAATACGTTAAACTTTACTATTCTCCATGAGCCACGCAAATACTTTGACGTCAATCAATCTTTATTGTCAGTTTGAACGATCGAGGCTAATAAGGGACTTCAAAAGGACTTGGTAAAGCCTTCGTGCAAACTATGTAAACTCCAAGCCGAACGTGCCAATTTCTCTCAGTTTCGGGACTGTTTGTCGTACCTGTCGTACCTGTCGTACCTGCTGCCCCGCCAGGTAGTAAGCGCAGGTTTTTGGCAGAACCAGCAAAGGTTGTCGACCAACAAAGATCCCACGCCTTGTCTTCGAGCTTCGACCAATTCGACCACGTTTTCTAACGAGCAGAAACCTTCGACCCATGAACAGAATTACAAACGAACGAATTCGTGTTCTAGTGCAAGCCACAACCATCTCTTTCTAACCTGTTGTCCATTGCCGATCGAAGTGTCAGCTGGAACACCGATAATTAGAGGTTCGACGATCAGAATCGACAACGGTGCCGTACGGCTATCAGATATTCTCGGGGAAAATGGAGATACGCCGTGTGATTATATTCGTTCGTGCACCTAATATCATTCCCGCTGATCGAATTCGTTGGAATTCGCGGCAACTATCCGTACTACGAATTCTTAATCTATAAACTTCCTCTGCCATTAGAAAATTGGAGATATTTTCATATTCCTTCGCGCAGATTGCATTCATCTTCAAAAAAATGCTCTCTGAGCAACAAAACTTTCGCGGTGCATTTCTTTAAAGGTGACAAAGTCACGAACATGTCTTTCTAGGAAACAATCAGTTTCTTGTTGGCAATTGTGAAACACCGGAGTCGACTCGAAAGCCTTCGTCCGCAACTCGGTGCAATCTCGTAAATTACACGCCATCCTGTCGGTCGTCCAGTCGGGAATAACCGTATAATTCGGGGAAATTTGATTGAGCGGTTTCTAATTAACGGCTTTTGCTTCTGACAATTGAAATTGGGATTATCGGCGATACACGTGACGCTATGCAAAGTAAGAGCACATCAAAGGCCTACAGCGCACCCCGTGTACGCCCGGCTTCTAGTTACACGACAGCCCATGGGAAATCTCGGCGATCATCTCTTACTGTGGCTCGCAAAGCATAAGGAAATATTGTTGTATAGTTGTGTCTCCGTGAGTGACTGGCGCACGAAGATCGGCAATGGTTGCGAGAATTTCAGTGCCGGTCTCCTCGGACCGGGTCCGAAGCTCGTCTATCCTTTGCCCGGCGAATACGGAATGTATTCCGATCCCGCATCCTGGTCGATTGAGTCTTTTGATTAAATTCTCTCGAAGCCCAGCAGGCAATTTTCTCGCGCGACAATCAGTCACTACCGGTATGACGCGAATATTTGTTACAGAAAGAAGCCGAGGCCGATGTCAAATTGGAAAAATCTTCATTCGCACAGTTACTTATAATTACTTCGTCTAACTAGATTCTTCATTAGACAGTACCAGTAAGCTTTCTTCTTTAATTCACCATCGAGCATCACCCGAATCTCAGTACTGCACATTAAAATGAAACAAATTTGCGCAATTTTCTCTGAATAAGTTGAACCGTTTCATTTCAAGATGAAACTTCAAATAAATATACGTATATACAATTTTTACAGGAGTACATATACCTTTTTCTTCATTTCATTCGCCAGCCGTTTCTTAAGGGCTCCACTTAAAATCAATCAGATTACTATCCATACGCGTCGTGCATGCGGTACCCCCGTGTCCCCGAATTCTCGAGCATCCCGCAAGCGATGGCCGTGCACAGAATTGAAGCCGTCGCAACGCCGCTCTCTAGTTTCGCGACGCGGCGGGGCCGTCGTTAGCCGGAATCGGTCGCATCGATAACGGGCCAACTTTTCTTTCCACCTCGGACCGTGTCGAGGCACGCACGGTTCTCGCGTGCAAATACAAATCGAAGCGGTCGTAGAATTCCGTGGCGCATTGTCGATAAAAAATACGCTCATTACCGGTGTCGCGGCGGTGGCGGGCATCGCCGATCGTTCGTCCCTTCGATCAGTCTTTATTCGGCGATAAGTGGGCCGTTAATGGGTCGAGGAGCGGCTCTCCGTCGGTCCTAGTGCCACTTTACAGATTGCCCTCGAGTAGTAAGCCGTTAAGCCTGGCGCTGTACAGAAAATGTTTTAAGAAGCAAACGGCCGCCAGGCTAAAAGGATTATCGCCGAAGACCACGCGCGAGAGACGCCGCTTAACCGTAGGGAGCTTATCTGTGTGTTTCTTAACGCGCGTTTTACGGATTCCCCTGTCGTCTGCCGATCGATCGTCCGCGCAGGTGAGACGTTCGTCGGATTCCGAGATTACAGGGCGGGGGGATCTATGAATCGACGTGCACGATAACGCGACCGTACACGGTCGATCCGTTTCAGCCGCGTTACATCGCCGATCTCCCGCACACTTGGCCCGCTGAATCGTTTCTCGCGATCGTCGGGAATGTCGTACCTTGTGCACTTTGCGCTGCAATTTCGATGCGGCGAGCGTTCAATGGAACAAGGGCGCGGAGGGGAGGAGGGCCTACCTTCGTCAATTTTCATCTCGTCTGCGAGAACTTTGTAACGTGTCATCGGCGACGCGCGGTTCCGCGGCAGATAGAAATTAAGATTCCGGTGTTTGTCGATAACGACGAGGATGGGAATGCCTGGGCCGAGTGGCGAGCAATTTTACGCACGGGTTACGGTCGAGATTCATGGATTAAGTCATGAACTCGCAGACAATGGATGGGTCTGCGCGTAACAGTAAACGACGAATATAGATGTATCTAACTTTGTGACCGGTTTACGTGCCAAAGGGGCACAATGCTTTTTCCTCGGTAATAGCCTCTCCTGCGTTTTATGGATTCTCTAGCGTCAATCGATATAACCAAGACGTTTCAGTTGACGCGGTCCAAGTGGGCACACCCGGCGACCGAGCGAGACATCGATGCGCCCGGACTCCTTTCATCATTTCAACCTGGTAATGGGCCAGTACCGTCGGGATATTCTGTATATTGTATTCTGGATACCATCGACTACCGCGGCTGGTCAATAATTCTGCGTCCGTCGTACGCAACCGATGCTGCCGATAAATATAACATCGCGGGTCGTATAGTACTTGTACCCGCGTTAAGAATATATGGTCACGTTGAAGGAAATATCGACTAGCGGGCAAAGTGGAAAATATTTTCACGGTGCCAAAAGAGAAATAACGTCCACCCTGGTTACAATAAGCGAATTAAAATTGCGACGGTTTCGGAGTCGTATGAGCAGTAAAAAGTCGTCCGGCCGAGGGACGACCGCATTTGAATCTGTACCGACCCAACGATACTCCCCTTGGTGCTGAGCATTACGTAACAACGGACGATTCTTGCATGCACGGGTGGATTTATCGCTCGCGATTAAGCGTCGTTGTCTGCTTGCCCGTGCTCGAAGGATCGTCCTGCCACGCCGTCGTTGACTTGCACACGTGTCGGAAAAGCAATTACCCGCGTAAACGTCGACCGTTCAGTGAAACAACGTCCGACGAGAAATCCAACCCTTGCCAGCTTCTTCCAGTGTGATTGATAGTCTTAGTTAGCTTTGCACGTTGTTACAGCTGTTTCGCCGACCGCCGTTCCACGTTCTCCAGCGGGAATCCGGGCGTCTGCTCTTATAAATACAGGTAGGCGCCCGTAACGATCGGCATGAGTTGTAAAAATACATGGAATATATACGGGGGTGAGAGTATTTGCTGTTCCGTTTATGGACAAATGTTTGCGCGCCCCGTAGAGACAAACCCCTCCGGAGGGATAGCCCCGTGAACGAGAAATGCGAAGGGAAAAGGGAAAAAGAGCGTATTATGAAAATGTAATTTTTCTCGGACGCGTCCGTGGATTCTGGTCAGCTTTTAACTTGCCCTACCCAGCCGGGGAATTCGAGAGTCCGGAGGAGTACGAGAAATCTTCGAATCCCCGGGGACTTTTGCTGGCGAACGAGCGTAATGCCTTCGCGGGGCCGCGCTCGCGCAAACATTACACGTGTGCGTCTGAGATTCATCGAGGAACATCGCGTTCGACGGATTCCACTTTTTTTTTTTCTTCTCCGCCTCCGTCCACCGCAGCTTTATCATCGATCGATACCCAAGTGGAATTCGTCCTTTCGCCCCTTGCACGGCTGGTAACGAGAACGACGAGATTAGATATCGATTACATCGATGTCACGCATTGCAGACGAAATGATATTTCGCCAAGCCCTATGGCCGACCGATGGGACCGTACAATATCTCGAGGACACGGACAAGTAACGGTGTGCCTATTCGGTTTAAAATGAAAATGCTATTACGCCGATCCTGTATTATTGACAGGGGGTTCCGTTATCAATCTTTATCGAACAGGCATCGGTCGAATTTTAGTTGGAACATTCACCGGCCCCGTAAAATCGACTATAATATAACAGACCCGGACGGGAATGATTTTACCCCGTATCAACGTCGTATCTGGTACTTGGCAGTTCGCTTTCGTTTCAGATTAAAAATTCGTAGGGAGAGAGCATGTAAAATCTAATCAGAGCGGTGTCATCAAGAGAAAGCATTAGTCACCAGTTAAATTTCGACGAAGAAATAACCGTAGTCTGATAACGTGTATAATAGACACGCCGGAACCGGTCGTGAGAAAGCGGCCTTAAATGCACCGTTCGCTCACCTATGTACCCTGTAGACCTAATCTCGCGCGACGAGGATTCCTCGAGGGTGTCACGTTATGCGGACCGATACGGGCGATAAGGCGCGTGCACCCAAGTACATCGAGGCGGCCCCGTTTCGCCGCGGAAGGTCAAGGAAATGATTTCGACAAGCTCGAAACTCTTGCAAGGGTGTGCGCGTCGCCACGCTTACTCTGGCGTTTCTGATTCGCGGGCGAGTATTTTATCGTCGAGACGGACACCCCTCTTATCTATCGAAGAGGCTCGTTGATTCGATTGTTTCATTGGACCGCTCGCGATTCTTCCACCCCCTGTTAGAGCGTGAAACGTTTCCATTAGGTTATTAGAAAATCGTTTCTCGATAGGCCGAATGATTCGTGGTTAATTTCGCGATACCAACGTGCACGGGGCACATCGTTAGTTTCGTGTAATAGCGCTAGAACGTTGGTTAACGAGAAAGCCGCGAACCGGGCAAGGAGATTACGTCGTTAAAGTAGCAGATTTCATGGGTGCGCTACCGGGTCGCGAATGTTCATTGACGGCACTCCAGCCGCGATACCGATGCTCCGAACAACTTCCTACACGCGCGCGCAATGTTCGTTTCCTCCGTAGAGTGCTCGTTTGCAGGTGGACCCCGCTAGTTTAGGAATAATTTCAATGTTACACGCTTTGCCATGTGTTTGCTCGGGGAGAGCGTTGTTGCAACATAATTAACAGAACGGCCCCGATGGAAAAGGCTCGAAGCTACGAACAGAATTGCACTGTAAAATTGAGATTTCACTGGCGTGTTATAACTGTACGGGAATAGGCGCGAGTACCCATATCGACGACGTCGTTAGCCTGGCTATTTTCAGTTCGATACATCGCTGTTACGATATCGAACGATCTCACCATTGCCGTCTTGGTATCTGTCAATTCATGCGACATATGGCCCGCTCATTTGGTAAATTGGTCAACACCGCGGAAACGAAATAATGATATTCATTTCAAACATAAAAAGTTAAGAGTCAATCGAAGGATATACAAAAATTTGTTAAGCGGAGCTACACGATTTGACTAACGTGCCGGCTCGCATGCGAGGCTATTCCATATTCCCGTTGGAGAGAAACGCTTCGGTAACGGAGTGATTAAAGATCAATACGTATTAATGAAAAATGATTCGAATAGCTTTGGCGAAAATTTTACCTACGTGCGCGTTTTTATGAAATACTCCGGCGCCGTTATCGATACGCGAGATGTTACAAGAGGGGAGGCAAATTTTTGTCAAGCCTCGATAACAGGTGGAATTGGAATTGCTTTATCAGTCCACGTTACCATTTTATTCTGGATTCGACTTGGAGCGAACAAAATTGATTTCGCAACGCGGCCGCGCGCTGCTCTAATTTCTACATATTCGATTTTATCGACGGGGCAACGAATAATAATCAAGCACGGTGACAGCGTAGTCGCTGGTATTTCGTTACTCTCAGCAAACGGTTTGACCGATTCGTGCCTTACATGTCGTTGAATTCTCACCGTCGAACGCTCTCGATCAACGTACATAATTATCCGTGACGATTATAAACAGACTGTGCCTTCGTTTTCATTAAAATTTTCCTCGCGGCCCTGATTTCGTAAAATCGTGCCACGCACGCAGAAACGTGTGCTCGGTTGCGAGCGTATTGCCGGCGTAAGGTTCAGCGTGCACTTTGTTAACGCTCGCCGGTTGGACGGCTCGTGTCGTTGACAATCCAGCAGCCACATAACGTTGGGCCACGTTTACACCAGCCGGCTTCATTATTATCGTGCAACAACTCGGCGATGAAGGCAAATAGCTTTCACCGTCTTGTTAACGTGATGGACCTGTGAATTAATATCACGTGTCGTCCTCCCTCGATGGGATATCAAGAAATTGAGGCTTCGAGAAGAAAATTGTTTGCCTTCGGTTCTTCTTTTCGTATCGTGTTATAAGTTATAAGTTATAAGATAGGTTGGCCAATCGGAACGAAATATTTCTTGTTCCGGTATTGTTAGTGACACGTCATTCACTGTCGTTCTTTCTTCCCTCGTTATTATGCAAAGATATCACATGTACATGGGTCACCATTGAAAATTAATCCGAACTGTTACGAAGACGGCTGAATACATTTCATTCGGTTAACGAACGATAAGGCCGGTAACATGTCTCTCGAAAAAAGTAATCTACTAAGGTAAACGATTTATCAACCCAAGACAATTGTTCCCCCGAGATCGGGTAATTCATGGGATTACGCGGTCTTTGTTATGGAAAGAATAATTCCACGGGGCCGAGTTTTGCCTTGTCCTCTCGGGGATTATGTAAATCGTCAAGCACGATTCGAATCCGGGGCTTACATCGAGGCAATTCGATCGCGATAACCAATTGCTAACTGTCCGTCGTCTCTTTTCTAATTACTTTCGCCCGACCCACGTTCTTGAATGCCTCTTTTTTTTATTGTCTCGCTGAAAGTCACGCGAAGAGTAAGTCGAACGGCAAATGAAATTCGCGAGGAGAAAAAAGTATCGCGTCTAAGCGACGACCGATATCGTCGAACGACAAGATGTTTCTCAGTGACCTGCTACGGCGCTCGACGAACAGACGTTGCTGCTTTAAGCAGCCGATTACATGACGCAGCACGGACACAAGCGTCACGAGGAGATCGAGCAGGACGACGGCGGTATAAAATTTTTATAGAGAATTTCTGATTGAACGAGCGTTTTACGACATTAGCGAGCCACCTTCGCTTGTACTTCTCTATTCGATACACGTTCGATTCTGAAATATGTTCCGACATCTACGGCGAAAGGGGTAAATGCACTTCTTGCTTTAATAAAAACGCCAGCATCCTTTTTCCGCGGGGAAGATGAAGCACAGAATTAACTGTAACGCAGAGTTCGTCGTTCTTCCTCTCGGTGTGTTAATTGAAAATTTATTGATACAACGTTGGATAACGATTTGACGGAGGAAGTAGCGTTGGGTTTAAACGAATAAAAAATTTCTATTCGCGTGTGAGTGGGTACACGGATCGTTAGCAGTCGGTTCCAGCAGTTTTTGTTTTGCACAACGTTGCGGGAAAGGTTTGAACGCGAGTGGGAACACCTACACGCAGTGTACGCGAACGAGAGATTCCGTGGCTTTCCATAGTTCCCCGATGGTATGCGAAGTATCGCCGCAGCCGGCGGTTTCCTGCGCGAAACGCTCAGCTACGAGGGCGGCCACTTTGTCCCGCGAGTACGAAGTTTATTAAGGAGACTGCGAAAAGGGACGCGTTTCAATGCAAAACCTGTCTTAGAATCATGAAGGGGAAGGGCGAAATAGCATTCGGTTAGAAAATATCACATTGCTGTCCCGCATTTGTCTCGCGAGCATTGAATGCTCGAGTGATTCCATTTTTGTTCAAAATTTGTTGAAAACATGTTCGAAGTCTTGTGCAAATAGAATAATACATTCGTTTCCCACCGCACTGTTCAATTATATTGAAAACAGCGCAAGCATTTGTCTCGCCAGTTCGGCAAACTTAAAATCGCGCTCACGTTGTTCTCTATCTCCCTTCTTCCTCGAAGCGACCAGGACAAATGGGCCAGATAAAACTGATAAATACCCCCAAGTTCACTAATTGGATCCGGCTGTTCGAGAGAAAAACAGTCGAATCGGAAAGGGTTAATAACGATTGCCCCCGCCCCGACTTATTAGAGCACCTCCTTCCGTCGGGCTCGTTATCCCGCGAAAGACAATTATCGTGTCTGCGCGTAAACAGGATCAATCGATCGAGAGCAACAGCAGTGGCTCCTTTCGATTGAGTTGTTCGACCGGTTAGCCGGTGAAGCACCATTAGCGGCGACTTACCTAATTATTAGGAAGTTCGTCGCTCGTACTGGCGTGTCTCTTGACAGAAGAACGTCGTCGCGGCAATTATCCGGACACGGGGATACCGAGAATCGTTCGTACACCGCGATCGTGAGACAGGAAACGCGCGGTACCAGAGTCTTCGACCGATCGAATAATAATCGTTTCACCGGTATCGAAGTTTCGCATCGGTATAATACTCGCGACGGAAAGTCTTGGGATAGCGGCTCCGCTTTTCTTTCGAACGCGACGACGGGAGTGGAATTACGTCGATCGCGCGATTTAACCACGTGAAGCAGGAGCGAGTAAAGTTGGAGGAAGGTAGGATAAAATTGTCGAACCGATTGCGCAATCTTTGCACGAAAAGATCCTTTATTGCTGCGTCTGGTTCCAGTAGAGTGATTTCCTTTCGGTCGATGTTCTCCCCCGTCGGCGTTACAATTTCAAACCCGCCGTTGGAATTTTCGTCGACGCGAGCTTGGTTTCGTGTCAGCGCGGGTCGCGGATCAGCTGTTTCGTGGCGCCGATTATCGAATTTAATTCTCTCATATTTGGGGGTCGATTTCTTTTTTAGTTTTCGTTATTATCATTCTGTCAAGATACGCGTCGATTCGACGTCAATTAGTAAAAATTGCCCCGGGCGAAAATGGCACGGAGGCGCGAACGAGTCGGTTCCCCCCTCTTGACGCCGGCGACTTTGAATCGAATTTCGTGGCCGACCCTCTTCGTTTGTTCAACTTTAATTACCTTTACGCAAACGACTTCGCATTGGCGTAGCGCGCCGCTGCGGCAGGCTCCCTTCCAACTATCGACGATGTTTCGATCGTTAGGATTCCCGCAGACCCTTAAACCGATAAATTTTTATTGCACAATAGAATTCCGCATTAATGCAATTTAACTGTGAGTATCCGAGTTACTCCGTTGTTTCTATTTAAGTCGCAATATTACCCTCTGCGTTTCTTGAACGCGAATAACGCCAGAAGAGACGCATGGAACAAAGGCTGTGTTACTACAAAAGTGAAAGTGGGTTGATAAAATATGAATATCAATTTTCCTTATTTTCGTTACATTTGGAGCGCCACGTTCTGCCCCAATTTATATACGTTCCAGTTACGAACGTTTGGCGCACATTTCGGTGTATGAAAACGTTCGCGGGCCAGAAAATAAAGAGATTGCTGCAACCAGGCTGCAACAAAGGCAACCGCTAGTCGTGTCGCAGCTAAACGGAAGGCCGGAGCGTTCAAAGCCAACCTAATTAACACTTGGAGTGCAAGGGGTTAAATGTATCCTAAACGTGTGCATCTTTGAACCTTTGCCGTGTAATCGGCGAATATTTACGTGTAATATCACAGTCGAATAACGCCCGTGCCCTCGGGCCTAAATTCTGCGCCTCCTTATCTTCGTGCCGCTCTGAAGCAAAACGGGGTCAACTAAAAATATTGATACCATAAAGCTAGGAAATAAAGGAACAGAGAAAAACGGAAGTGGGTTTCATCGTTGTCCCATTCAACTATAACCCAATTTCTCCTAACGAGACTCGTTTCAACGGCATCGATTCATCGCTCGGGCGCAATAACGAAGCGCACGATTCACGGTTCCGCGAGTATCGCTTCCAATCCTGGACGAGCAAGTTTGATCGGCCAGGAGACACGCGACTCGGCATTTATTATCAATTTCCATCTGCGTTCCCGTATCCGCAACTTGGGCGCAACTTTCGTCGATACGAAATTCGAAGTTTCTCGCATCCCTCACACTCCGTCGAATAGGAACCGAAAATGCACTGGCTTCGAAGAAATAACCGTGAGTCCCGGGGACGCCGTGCTGGGGAGGAGGGACGCATTCGTGTGCGAGGACGTGAATTCTCGGGCAAAGTAATGCGCTAAGTTGGAGTCGCTCGGGCTATACGGGGAAGAGCTGAAGAGCAAGGTGGACAGAAAAAACTCTGCCCGAGTTGGCGTCAATTTGTCAAGCGTACCGAAACGTATCTCGTAGTCTACGTTTTGTTCGAACTATCCTGAATCGTCGTCTCCGCGCGATTCAAACGAGCAAACATCGTCTAACTCTTCGTTCATCTGATTAGCTTCCATATTTTTCGTGAAATTGAGACGAGGCTCAGTGACCCAGGTTCGCGCAACCTAGCTGTTCGATTAGAAACCTACGGGGACACGGATTGTGCACGTATGGAAGGTGTTGGATTTTCGGTCTTCTTTATTCTTTCCGAGTACACGGCCGCCATTACGGACGAGCTTCCAAGAACGAAGCATTCAAACCAGCAAGCAAAATACCGGACGCCGACTTCACGGTTCTCCTGCTGGGAAAAGTTCAGCGTACACTTAATGAGATTTGTAAGATACGAGACACCCCGAGACGCGTTTCTCTTTCTTTTTTTTCCTTCTTCTTCCGCCACCCCGTAAGTACGTTTCCTACGTTGCATCGATTTCAATGATTCCGCTGGCACGGTTTCAGCGGCTCAAGTTCGCGCAATTCGCACGGCGCCGCGGAATCTCCAATTCGAGGCACAACTTTCTTTTTCCACGCGAATTCTATTCCCGATGCATCCACGGATTTCAGCCATCGCTCTCGGTTGAATGTCCTCCGAAATTCTTTCAGTTAAGAGGGGGCACCGCGTCGCCCCTGCAGTACACCGAACACCTTAATTACGATCCTTCGTCATACGGAACGTTATCTCTGCACGCTAGGCCGTCGCCTCTAACCTCCCGGTACCTTATTCTGCATTAATTAACCAAATTAAGCGCGCCATGCTTGCACGCAAATTACGTTCCTTCATCGTCTGCCCACTTAAACAGGCGAGTAATCCAAATTTTCCCCTGCAGTGATATCGCACCTCGCTCCCCAACGGGGGCTCAAAAGGAGCTGTTCGTTCAAAGAAAAGTCTCGCGAAGAAAAGTGCAGTCTGACGGGGCGCCGCGCCGGGACGCGCCTCGCCGCGACGCTTTCAAGCGTCGCGACGGCGGTGGTTCGCGCGGAAATTTAACGCGCTTCAACGTCGCCGCGTTACTTCGCCCAGGGCTGTGTGTTTTCCGTGGCCATGGCCGGTGCACTTGCGTGGCGCACGAATATCCTTATGTTCCGTTGGTCTCGCGCGTTCGCATTTCCGCGGCTTCGTTCGCGAATTCTGCCCCGGGTATCTCGGAACCAGCCGTCGGCCAAGCCGAGAAGATGAGAGGGACAGGGGGGGGAGCCGTTTATTGATCAGCTTGTACAAACGCGAACGCTCCAGCGCGGCGGCGGATTATAAACGGGGCAACGAAGTTCGCGAGCCACGCTCGTAACGTTGCTTTCTATCGTTGGTGAATTTCGCAGCGAGTTACGTTTCGCGGCCCGGACCCTCTCTCGATGCAGTTTCTGAATTACACGCGTTTCATACGGGCCAACGCTTCAGCGAATTATTAATTCCCGTTCATTGGGACGTGTTTGGGGCTCGAGCCACGAGGCACACGTATGCTACGGTACAGCTTTTCGTGTTTTTCGACGATCGGATTTGTTATGCAATCGGGAACGCTCGTACGAATTTCTTCCCTTTTTTTTATATTTATAGCCATCTCGTATGAATTTCGTAGTTCTATCTCCGGTGACAGCTTGTAAGCACAGTTTGCAGCGACAGTTCATTGTATTCGTATAGTATATAGTTGATACACAATTCTGATGAGTTTATAGCTAAAGCAAAAACATTTTATATGGACGGATTGAAAATTGAATGCGACCTCGTGGAATGAAAGTGACAGTAGAAATGAAACGAAATACACATTATTTATTAATTGGACGGATTCTAAATCAGCTCAGCTATCTACAATCCCATGGATTGCGATTCCATTTTATGGAAAAGAACATTTCTTGAATCGTTTAAAAATATCGAAACATCAGTCGCAAAGCGATACGCCAGGATTGTTTTGCGCAACGCGTGTTAACCTGCACGGCGCGTTTTACTTTTCCTCGCCGGGTGTCGATAACACTGCACCAAATTCGTTCGAACTATCGATACAACATCGAACAAACTCGGCACCTTGGATGTTAGACTAGCCTATTTCTCGCTGCATCATGCAAACCGTGTTGCGCGCAGGATAAGTCCATCAATCTTCCAGCGAGGAAATCCACCTTCGCAGTTACGGTACGGGGCTCTTGCCGTGGTGTTTACCTTGTTTCAAGCTGGAAATCAAGCGGAATTCTCGTCGATATTTGGAAGAACATCCCTCTGGCCTCGGGTCTTGTTTATTCGTTCAGCGTGATCCTAGATTGCCTCATCCGATAAATTGTCCTGCCCTATATAGAGCCGAGAACTTCGTAGGAAGGGCGGATGACGCTGGCAGATGCAAATGCAATTTCATTCATTGATTGGCGTCACCATGGCGACCAAGACGTAGATGAACCTGCGTCACTTTGATGCCTTTTTACTCCCCCCGGCCAAGATCCGAACGGAGACAGCATCGCAGTGTCTCGGATAAGAGAGCGGCACGATTCTTCTAATCATTCGACTCGAACGTTTTTATAAATCATGTTTATCGCTGAATATATGTACATACTCCCCCGTTTCAGCTTTATCAGAATACAACGCTGTCCGATACACGGTTGTCTTCGAATCAATAGCAACTTTTCTGCGTCGATTCTCCGTGACAGTTTGGCGCACAAACGCCGCTACTCGCGACTACTGTCTATCCAGGCACGAAAATAGACGGTCGAAAATCAAGAATTCGATATCGGTGGATTAGCTTCGGCGACGGCGGTCTATGCACGGCGCGGAAGCTCGTCGAGCACGAAGAAACTGTTCTGCAGTTGTTACGCTCGGCAGGAATATGCGAAGGAACGCAGACGATTCGAGGGAACGCGGGTGTTGATCGAGTCAATTGACTGGAGTTACCTGGTCGTCTAGACGGGCCAATACTTCTTCCAGCGTGGCTGTTCGTGAAACGTCGCGGAATTCGCAGTTCGTTGCTCGTCGCGTTGTTCTCAATCCGTGCGATCGAATTTTCCATAAGCAGATGTATATCGCGCTCGTGGGAAAGGTGTGTCTACGTTTCTCTACAGTCGTGCGGCTAATTTCCGGCGAGTTTCCCTTCGGAAAATTCGCGAATTTCTCTACCGTTGATCTGAGTTGGCTGTTACGCGTGGAGGAAAAAAAATGGTGAAACAGGAAGGACAAAAAAAACGGTCTCCCTAGCAGTTACGACGTGGGATAGGTTTTACTCCGCAGTTCGTACCTTAGCATCGGTGTGTTTCGTTTAAACAGCTTTTTGCAGAGTCGGCTACTCTGATTCTTACTTCTATTTTCGACGTTCTTTTTTTCTTTCTGCACCACTTTTTCCCCGCTCCGTCGTTTTTCCCTTTTTCCGTTTAATTGGCCTCTCTTTTTCCCTCCGCCTTCCTGTGCTTTTCTCCGCTTGTTTGTGTCCCTTCCCCTCTCCGGTATCCCTCTCTCCCTCTGCCCCTCTCCGCCCTGTATGCTCTTTTTTCACCGCCGTCTCCCGGTGCGCCCACACTCCGTGAGTGTCCACAAATTCGGATTCCACGTTGGCGCGGAACAATCCGGGTAAACTGAATGAATAAACCCCCTGTTCGGGGTTCTCCTTTCTGCGTTTCACCGTAGCCATCGATGACTTTTTAATCAGTGAATTTGGACAAAAGCCGCGGGGACGTTCCCTTTGAATTTTCTTGTTGGCTCTTCTTGGCTTCGAACGCCTTTTTGTTCTACATTTTTTTTTTCCTTCTTTCTCTCGTTTTACATTGTACACACGGGTGTTCGTGCTCGTATCGATTGTTTCTTTATTCCTTTCTACGGTTGGATAAAAAGTTGCGATAAAACGGCGGCGAGGACGCGCCTTTTATTTGCAATTTCTCCCTGGCCGCTGCGCAATTCCCTTCTCGCTTCCGCCCGCGACCCGGGGAACTTCTCGAAATCGCTCCTACGTACTCGAACAGAAATACCAATACATAACTGGAACGAACTCACTGGAGAATTTGTCGGGCCGTGTGTGAACCGCATAAAAATCGATCGACCTATTCTTCCGCAATTTTCAAATCAACATGCCTTTTTCCTTCGCCGATTTTTTTTTTCGAGTAACCCTATTCTCGGGGAATCTGCTCGAATAATCTCCTTAAAAACTGTTAGAGGCAATCGCCACTAGAAAACACCTTAATATAATTCATATAATCGCAATAATTATTTATTTTTAACAAAATCTGTACCCGTCCAAAATTTCTACCATTTAATCGAAACGGAATATACAATCCTCTCAGCAAAAATTGTGCTGTCACTGAAAAATCCATTCGAAGCCAAACAGAAACGCCGTCCAATAGTCACTAATTCAACCCGCCAGTCGAGCAAAACCAATTAATCCCCAAAGTCCTCCCTTCAAATCGAGCCGAAAATTTCATCCCTCGCATCAATGATACCCCCAAACATTTGCCGTTACATCGAAATCAAGTAGCTGTACGCGTATGACACACAGAGTACTCCGGTACGGATAGGTTGATGGTTACGGGATGGTTAGTCGAGGGAATTAACACGTTTCGCGATGGTTGATTGGCACGGCTGGTTACGCGTCGTGACAGCAGACATTGCGTAAGTGTTATCGTCGGGGTTCGCGAGGGATGACGGGAACATTGAACACAGAGGGTTGGAGTCGCGATGACTGCGAACCAGCCGCACGAAACTCAATTCCCGTTCTCATATTTCTATCCCCCTGCCGAACACTACAAGACACATCGAGATAAATGCGGCGAAACGCGTCATGTCGCAGTGGCGAGCGCGAAAATTTTCTCCACCAAACGAAGCAGGCGTCGGTGAACCGGGCAGAAGAATTTCTCGAGTCGGATTTAACATCGCAACGGTCGTCGAGCTCGATGTTCCGTATCGGGTGAATCCTCGGTTTAGCCAGGAAAATCACCGACACGTTTTTTCCTGCTTGAAATCGTCGAAAATCGTAGTTCCTTATACGTATGTGAAATTCCTACGACGTGGTTCCGTCATTATCGCTATTCTTATGCAATCAATATTATTGTAACAGTCGACAGAACCGACTTGCAAGTTCTTTTTCGAGAGGAATCAATTGCTATTATTATTTTGATTATTATTCCCGTTGTATGTTTAATCGACACTATTTCGTTACTCATCTGCGGCTCGAATAACGAAAGAAATGTATAACCTGAAGGGAACCCTCGAGATATTGAATATTAAGATTGCCCAAAAGTACAGGATTGCCGCCCGATACTGCTGTGTCCGCAGTATCAACTTGATTGCAGCTCTCGAGGAAACTATTAGAGCGTGCTGTTCCCCAGTATTGATAAAGATTAATAGTGTCCCGTCCCCTCGTTCATTTTCTGACCCGCGAAAAAGATTAATCGCACTTTAAGCTAGGACTCCCTCGGTCGGACGACTATCCGTCCTCGAAATAATCCTGTAAAAGAATTTTTCGAGTATCCTTCTGTAGACGGTACGCTATTGAAGAGGAACGAATAAAGGACCTTTCACCTTATCGCGCATGCGATGCATAAACGAACAGATTAGCGCAGCCCTGTTCGCGGACCGGAGATTAATTATCGAACCACCAATCTTAATCAGGGCTAATTTCCGAAGGGCAACGGGACGCTTGCTGACACCGCGAACGATTTATCTATCTCGATGAACCTATATTTTCTTCGCCCCGATACCCAGAGCCAGCTTGCTGGGGAAAAAGTAGCACCCCGCAGCGTCGAATACCTCGAGCGGTCGCCTCGGCACGTTGTTACGTCCGTCTGATTTGTTTGAAACAATGGATGTGAGCGTAATTTTGTATTCTACAAATTCTATTAATAAACACGCGTAGTCAAGTTATTTTTAGGTATCGTTCCGATCCCAAACAATTGTTCTCCGGGTATCGCTGTATTTCTTTGACTTGGCGCGAGTGCAGAGAAATAAATTTATCTATGTTCAAGATTTTTCAATTCAATCCTCCGGGACTATCGTTTTCTCGTTCTCGTCGTCTCATTCACTCCCCGAGCACTGATTCAGTCAGTTCGTTATATCGAAAAGAACAACCGAGGCCACCGTGTTAATGCTACGTAACGTCAATATACTTTTCTGCACATTTCCATTTTCGTTTCTCGACCGATTGATTTCGACTGTAACATAACTATCCGTCGAGTATCGCCAATCGCCGCAGTACCTCGGTCGACGAATCTTCCAAACGAAGAGAAGGGGAGAAAAAGTGCGCCGCGCGCAAAGAGCACTACGCGAGAATAAACATTCGAATTGATTTTATTATATCCGTCCACGATGACCCGTTCGCGGAGGCACACCTCGCCGCGCATCGCAGTTTCGAAGCCTCTTTGTCGCGTCCACCTCGTCCAATTTCGTTTGTCTCATTTGGACGACAAATTACGGCCGTTCCGCTTTCAAACGTCTCTTTTCGCGCGATGAACGACGACATTCCGCGAACGGGTCTGGCGTGAACGAGTGCATGAAATAATAATAAAATATCGTTTTATTTATCGACGATTTTAACCGTCCCACCCTTGAAATTCAAAATATTCCAGGTGTACAGCACAGCCCAGTTTTAATTAATATGAGGGGGACGCGAATGTAGAAGCGCGGATACTGTGCTAGATTAATTAAGATATAATATATCTTGCATAGGTGGCCAAAAAATTGTGTTCGTATCACGTTATGGGGGACTATTGTGTTAAGAACATGTACGGTATACAAGCGAGAGAGAGAGAGAGAGAGAGAGAAAGAGAGAGAGAGAGAGAGAGAGAGAGAGAGAGAGAGAGAGAGAGAGAGAGAGAGAGAGAGAGAGAGAGAGAGAGAGAGAGAGAGAGAGAGAGCGCGGGGGGAGTTTAGTATGAAGTGTAGGATAAATTTAAAATTAAAATCCGCGCTCCCTCGAATTGTACCACCCCTCCTTGGGATAACATCTACCCGAGGAATTTTATGACACCGTAAAGTAAGCAAAATAAATTCAACGCGTTTCACATTCGTTAAAAGATATTTCATGAATCTTAAAAATAACATAACGGCGTATCGCGAAGCTTTTTCTATTTATTTACGCGTCTTTATTTTCGAACATCTAGCTTCTTTGTAAGATTCCGTCCCTTCTTGTGCAGCTCGTCTTGGTCCTCGTGTTTGCATGCCACATTTTAAGCGCATCTTCGAGAACAGAGATTCGTCGGATCAGGAGCAGTCTGCATGCTGAAGCGCATACAATTTATCGATGTTGACGAAGCACTCACCTGTTCGTGTCACGTCCTTGGTTCCAGCGCGACGTCTAGTTCGGTACATTCTGTCGAATGTATTTCCCGAGCTTGCGTTACAAATATACAAGCGAGAGTGCCGTTACACAGCCGGAATAATTTCTGTCGTCCTCGTGTTCCCACCGCCTTTTCGCACGAGCGGCACGCGAAATTAACGTCAGACACGCGTCTGACTTGAATCCTCTCGTCGCTGCGCATTGTACGCGTCGCGGCGAAGACTGAGAATCGTCTGGGGCCCCAATGTGTGTACGTCTCGAGAGGAGCCAATTATAATGGTTAATTATACAGACATAGACCGATAAAACTCTTCCATTAAGAGATACGAAATGATACGTAACTCTTTATCGTATTATCTATACATCGTAAATATATTTCATACTATCCCAAGTTCTTAATAATAATGTTTATTCATATGCTATCTGAATATATGATTATTCCTATAATATCGATTGCGATTCTACAAACAATTTCACAATATAGAGAAAAAAAGAAGGAAGGAAATTCCCACGATCCTATTACGGACCTCTTAGCAATACAAACGTTCCGAGTTTTCATTTCAACGCGGTGTTAATATTGATAAGGAAACTGTCGGTTCGTTGAACTGTTTGCTATTCGACAAGTTTTCCACCAGGAGTGTCCATCGATGTTTGCCGCGGGTAAACCAGCGCAATAAGAGCCGAGGTAATTGCGAAACAGCGTAATAAAGCCAGTTAAACAAACTCCGTTCCGCTCTCGGTCGCTAATAATCAGAATCGAATCAGGAAACCCTTCGTTACCCTATCTAGTCCAGAGGGATCGTCGGAGTCGGACAGCGTAAGACATCTCTCCTTCGTTTTCCCAAGCTCCGGCACCGACAGAAATATCGTCCGTTAACTGTTTTCCCAATGGTTTGAGAACCTTCATCCACCTCTCGTGGTTGAATAGGGCTCTATTGATTTTCCAAAGTATGATTACGCGGCTATGGAAAAGGAAAAGCGACGATATGCTTCTTGAACCAATCTACAATCTTCGGTTGGTAGATTCTGGTTAATCGACCGACCAAGCTCGAGGAAAATCGAAGAAATTCGAGCGAGAAATACAGCGCGAAACTGCTTTTCATGTTTATAATTATAGATATATTTAACGCATACTCGGCAAGTATTCGTATCATTGAACCAAATTATTAAGCCAGACGTACGAACGCAGGAGAATTCGATTCTTCGTCGAGGATTTCTCCTCGGTCGAAGTTTCATGAAACGAAGCATTAATGTCTACCAGGTAACTAATAATTCAGCGTTCCATTGCTTTCGACGCTGGGATACATTTTTAAGGATTACATTGCCATAGGTACGACATAGGTATCATGCGAATTTCAGCTACTGGATTTATTTCTTCGACAAGGTACTTCATTTCCTTTTAAGGTATCACGATCGACGGGCGAAATTTTAGTCGAGCCAACGGGAAGATTAGAAGATGAGCGTAAGGAATGTTGGTCGATTCGAATCGCGAAATAGCCCGCGTATTTCTATCGAACATCCCGCTGCTACAAATGAGATCGATTCCGCTCGAACGGTTGTTCGTTGCAATGCGATTGCGTGGCACGGTGTCATTCCATATCCGCGAGCAGCCAGCGAGAAGCCTCGTATTTTCGAACTTTTGTCAAACTCGTTGCATTTTGATGGTCTTGTTGCCGGCCCCGAGGGACTAATTCCGCCGGAAGTTTAGATTTCCTGCTCGAGCTGCTTAGAGGCGCGACTCGGCTCTCTGCATTTAACGAGGACAATTTTAACGCTCGTGCATGATATTCGTACTCGGTGAAAGATGGATAAATTTATGTGCAATATTTGCGGCTGGACACCCTTACAAATTATATTAATGTTATATAAATTATATTCGAGCAACGTTTGTACCTCCATTAAAAGGAAATCGAGACTGGTACGCATTTCCGTAACGATCCGAGCGATGCGAGCTTTCGGCCCGAAAAAGAAAGGTACATCGTTGTCGATTAAGTACAACGGGCCAATTCCTTTTCGTTGCCCTGCTCTTAAAGACGGACACGAGTTCCTCCACGAAGCGAACGATACCTGTTGTCGATCGTTTATTTCTCGTCGAACCCTTTTTCGATGCACGTTGATCAGGATTACACCGTGCTTAAACTGCTTGGCAAATACAAATTGTTTAAGAATACCTGCATACATTATGTCTCCTCAGAATTCATTTAAGCAACATCCTCCCGTACCCGGGAACGCTTGGTTCAATTGACCCGTTCGATTTCCCAGGGTGTCGATAATCGGGGGCGACTGGGCAACGGGTTTAACCGGGGCGAATTGTAATTCGAAGCACCCTGTCTGTTCTCTTTTCTTATATTTTTACCATTGTTCAGGCGACTTGAACGTAATTGCGTAAGAGAAAGATCGGGGAACATATTTAACAGGATAAAGACCGTTTCCGCGAAGTTGTGTCGAACGAATCGTTCACGAAACAGGGAACAGAGGGTGCAGGCGGATCGGTATTGTCCATGGGAACGATCTCGATTTCCTTTTATTTTGTCTCCCCGCTTCGTTTCTCTACTGTGGGAATAACGTCGTTAGTGCGACGCTGCACTGTTGTGTGGTTAATTCGATCAACTCCTGTTATTCGGTCCCATCTCTTCCAATCACCCCGTCCCGTAAATCAGTTATCGATTAAGAAGCACTCGGGTCGAACGAAAAAAAAGTGGAGGCGTTCGCCGGCCCCGAATCAAGGGGCGGCACGTATGTAAGCTGGTGAACGGAAGGAACTCGTGGCGGATCGAACTTCGATAAAATTAACGTTCTTATCGTTCGGTTTTGTGGGTACCCAGAGAGGCTCGGGATATATATGATCGACAAACACGTAGTCGAGAACGAGGTTCATATTAAATTCATGTTAGTCGACGGTGGAGTACGCGTTGGAAAAAAAAATTGTACGAGGCTTTATTATACACCTGGCAACGAAATGAAAGAATCGCTAAATATTGACCGGAAAATCATTGACGCACAAACTGATGACAATACCGACAAGTATTTTGGTCTAAAAGGGATGCTTCACTTTTCTGGTTCTGGAATGATTGCAGTAATTGGCATGCATCATTTACAATTACGCAGTCACCATTTGGCCATTTGGCTTTTCGAAATAATCAGTTCATATAGAAATTAACGAAATGGCGTAACGATCGTACAGAGACGAGCCTAACAGTGGCGAGGCCGACAGAAATAACCCGAAAAATAAATTTCCATCAGTGACTGTCGGAAATTGTTCCGTGGAAAACAGTCTGGCTGGCATCGAAATTAATAAAATCGATGGCCATCGCGATCAGCCAGCCGCGAAACAACAAGCCTGCGAGAGACCAACCTGATTTACATTTCCCCGGTGAATTTTAATTAACGCCCCTTAATTAATCCTCGACTCGTCCAGGGTGGGGGATGTGGGTAGGAAAAGCTCGCGCATAAATCTCGCTACAATCCAGTTTCATACCAAACGAAAAAAGAAAAAAAAAAAAGAAAGAAAGAAAAAACCCTCGACCTTCGCCGAGCACCGGTGGACGTTCGTAAATCTTCGCGGTGCCCTCGAGAACGCGCGTGATTCCCGCCTGAAAGCTGACCGTGGACAAAAGCGCAGAAACGACGTCGACGATGAGGCGACACGCAAATCTGGATGATTTAAAATGCAGCTCGCAACCGGTGCCGGCTGTTTGCGTTCTGATTGGCCTATTGTGCCAAGGCAAATTGACGTCTCTGCTGCTTTTGTGACTGGCACGCCGTTGTGTACGGGGGGGAATTCCGCGTTCCAGCCCTCTGTGGCGAAAGGATTCGATGTCCGGTACACCGTGGACCGGCCAGAAAAATGCTTGTCGCTGTCCACCAGGTGTTGTTGCCCCGTGGTTGTTGGGCCTCATCATCGCGGAGAATCACGAGTGTACAGAGTCCGATCACGAAACCCTCCTGCACTAGAGAAGACCGTCTGTCCGTGACGTGGCTGGTCGATGGACTTGGTCCCTGTTTTTTAGTCGGACAAGCGATGTCCGAGGGGAGATCGCCGATAGGAGGAGAAATTGATTCGTTTCGGCTGGTTTTTCTACTCTACGGACGGATATCATACGGACGAATCGAAAAGCGTCGCTGAATGTTAATGATGGATGCAAGTTACAGAATCCCATGGATCGACGAAGATAAACGTGGATACGATATTATAAGTCGTAGTCGCACCGAACGTTAATATCTTTTTAAATTAAATTGGGGTAACTGATTCACCCTGTATGCATCTCACGATCCTGCCACCGGGACCGCCTTAAAATGCATGCAGCTTCTTGCAATTTCTTAAACTTTTATTAAACTATCATCCGTGTCCTCCCGGCTATACGGGACGTACACCTCGGATTACATAGTTCCCGAGGAGTTACTGAACGAAGCTGATGCGCACGGTGATCGAGCAGTTTCGATTTTAAAGTCAATCTGCAGGCATTGAATCGCAAAACACTACACGAATCCTGTCGCTGCTCCCATCGTGAGATTTCGTTTGGCAAACGTTCGCAGCTAGTTCAACTATAAAATACGAAATTCGTAGCTGCTTCTTATCGTTCTCTATTCTCTCCACCCCCCCTTGTTCTATTCTTTATCGCTGTACCGACGCGACGGTTCTTCCCCGTTTTTCTACGGTTTCCAAATCAACCGAGACATTCAATCCGTTGGTCAATCCGAATTTCTCTATCCTCCGTTAAGTTACGCGAAGGTTCGAAATTAGAACACCGGTGGTAAACCTCCATTTTTACGCAACATTCTGCAGTGCATATGTAATTCCCTGCAACTGCACCGAGGATGCTTTTTATTCCTCGCAGTAATAACACGAGAATACTGTACGTAGAACCAACGAGTTTCGTACACGCTGTTTAAAAGAAAAGAAATGAGTTACCATTATTTTTCTTTCAATCAGAATTATATATCATCTGTACTCCGTTTATATCCAACAAGCCGACGAGACAAATTTAACGGCAACGAATAAGCAATATGTATATCCATAGGGTCGCAATAATAATAATATTAATGATAACGATTACGATTGTAACGATGATGTACAGAATCACTTTCGACGACGAACCCTTTCGCAAATTCGTGTCCAATACTCGTGGCCTCCTGACGGTGCGGATGCTCGCCGTGGACGCGCCCGCGTATTGCACTGCGGCTGCAACCGACGCGTGTTGCACATCCGTTCGTTGCAGCATGCGACTGAGGGCAGCTCAGACCGCAGACCGAGTTCCCCGCATCCTCGACTTAATGTGTGGCGAAACTTGCACGTCGACGAGGAGTCCTAGATGCTATCGCGACACTGGCTATGAATTGCTAGTTAATCGTGTCCTGCAGCGAGGAAATTGAACGCCCCGATAGAACTTTGGGGCAAAGACGAAGGTGCGATCCGGTGGGATCGGGGAAACGATCCGATTGCAGAATAAATAACGATATTATTGTGTTATGAGGCTGGAAGCAAGCACTGCTTGCTTGGTAAATTTTAATAATTCAGAAAAACGGAAGACGCGGAAAGAATTGTCTCCGCGTATTACGATAGTGTCAGTTTCACTGTTAGCCGCTTATTTTAACCACCATCGCCAGCAACAAAATATCCTTATCCCTTTTTCACGTCATCGCCGCGGCGGTGCAATTAAATTGCGCGACGCGCGAAGAAAAACGGAGCTTGCGGCACTGAAATTACCGTGCTTCGCTCGCATGGAAACATTTAATTGTACTCAGAAGCGCCACCCTCGACCTACGCCATCGTGCTTTTCAACTTCAGAAACGTTAATAAAATGGCCAAGCTTCCCCCTTTTCTTTCTCTGTCCGCCCTGTCTGTCAGTGCGTCTGGAAATATCCCGTGCTTATCAATCCTCTTCGTCTATCCAACACTCGAGAAGGATCCCCAAAGGGGTGGCCACCATCATAACAGCGTTTTCTCGTGTACACGTAGAATACAAAGTACGGCGAAGCCGTACGAGTCCCCTGGGTGATGACTGAACATCTCTATATACAGTGTAACACGCTGCGTGAAGCTTGCTGGATCCGAAGTTATTGTAAAATGAAGAAGAAAGTACTTGTAAGTTCTGGTGTCTCCCGAACGATACAGACCAAGGGGCGACTATTTTGCATTCCTTTTTTTATCGAAGAATTCGACTATACTTAGATTCGAAGAAATATTCAGCGAAAGGGGATTTTTTTCAAACGGTGTTTTAAACGATATCGATGGTAGGGTAATTTGAATTTTTTATTGGGCCCACAGCTGATACGCGGCGGGTATCTAAATCATACTTTCGAGGCGACCGCTTTGAAATATAATGGCCTCGTCGCGGCGAAAATTTATATCCCGTTTTATCGGGCCCGTTCGTCGTTTTTCGATTCGTCGCGCCTGATAGGAACAACGTCGAGTCCCGTCCTCGATACAGAATGTCGATGCAGCTGTTCAACGAATTTGTATTCTGGTTATTGCGCGGACTACACCCGACGTATTTTTAAATATTATTGAAAAGTCGCTTCACTGGCAGAGACGGTAAAACATTATTCTATTCCCGCCTCGCTGTGTTCAGGCATTTCGAACAACTTTACAATCGACGCAACAATCCGTATTTAAGAATCAATTGAAAATCAAAGCAAGTGAAAAATTCGACAACCTCTGGAATCCGTCGGCAATTGCGAAAAAAAAATAAAAAAAAAAAAAAAAAATAGAAAGCCACCTGGAGCTTCAATCAAATTTCCAAATGGCAGTGTCCCGCGGGTCCAGCGACGCGAATCAGTGTAACCCGGTTGTTATTTAAACTGCCATTCGTCGATCATTTATTTATACGTTCGCGCGTCAGATTTACACAACAGAATCGTTTCGCCTGTACAAATATGCGGATTCATTGACGCCCGTTGCACAGACTACGATCTGTTCGTTTCATTATCCAAAAACACGCAGCAGCAGGATCGACGCGGGTCCAGAGCAAACATGAAATGGTCTCGCGGAAACAACGGCGCAACCGGGATGCTGCGGTGTCGTTTCCGGTGTCCAATGGACGTCTCGTGACGCTGAACAGGGTTTTTCAGTTCGAAGAATTGGTAATGGCTCGTCGTCGTCGTTGCTTCGAATCCTCCGGCAGGATCGATCGGCTCTCGTCAATCGATGGCGAGTAACGAGCCTTTTGTCGCGGCCTCGCGTACATTCTGTTATCGATAATGCTCGAACGAATCCCGCGATGCAGCCTTTGTCTGGGCGCTGCGGCTAACTCTGGCCTGTTCCTTCCTTCCTGTTCGCGGAGAGAATTTCCGCCATATCGAGAAGGTCCGCCGTATTGAAACACCGTTCTATCGTACACATATCGAGCGAAGAATTAATGCATGCTTTCTTGTAGTTCGATAGATTATGTCTATTTTTGTTTTCTTATTTCAGAACGGCTTCCCTGTTCTGCTATTTATTTGTCTTCTGTCTGCCAAAGCTCGGAAGTTAAGCGATTCTAAATAATAAGGAACTATTAGGCTTGGGAATAAAAATACGGTCACAAGTAGGTCAATAGCAGAACCTAAATGCAGTTTCTATGCTGTGGTTGATTCAGAAATTGAACAGACGATGATGTCGACACGTCGATTCACCGTCATCTGTTCATAAGTTGGAGCAAGTTTTTATTCGAAACAACGAACTCGATTAACCCTTACATGTACAACGGTGCATAGTACAAGGTAGAAATATCAAACTAATTTAAAAGTTTCCTTCGTTACGCAGCGCGGTAGCAGACGAATGCTCCTGGCAGTTTAATCGAGGCGAAAAACCGGGCAAAAACACATTTAATCGAAATACTATTATCCCACCGACTCGAGTTTGAAGTGCAACGAGAATAACTTTCAAAACGAAGGTTTTACAGACGTGGGCGTTGTTATGAATGAAATTAAGCCAGGCTTTTATTCCCGTACCATAATTTGTTTAAAAAAAGAAGAAGCTTCACAGAAATGCGTATAAAAAAGAGAATATAAATACTGATTAATTTCAACAAAAATGCAATTAAATAAATAAGGGTCGATTTTATGTAGCGATGAATTAAAATTTTGTTAAAGCTCGATATAAATGTAATCTATTATCGACATTGTCTTTTTATAACGAAATTCTTGCACATCACTACGAACTCCAGAGTAATAATTGTCTCTCGATAAAAAATAAACCCCGATCTAAACAAAATTTCCAACACCATCAACAGCTTTCTCTATTATGTCCCATTCATTTTACCCCCTGAAGACTTGGGACACAGTGAACGAATCGTCCCTTTAAACGTTCCATTCGGAGGCCAAGTAGTTCGGAAGGCCGATCGCGTAGCGCACCGGTGTCCTCATCACGATCCTTCACCCTGGTACCCTATTTTTTCCGACGCAATCTGTACGACGAGCAGACTTCGGTGTCGGGCACGAGAGCTGCTCAAGATGTAGGCGTGATAACGAACTAATACGGGTTACGGTGTAATCTGCATAATAATACGCGGGCGTTATTGGCCCGTGGATTCCTCTTCGGTTGCATACAGATTCAAAATTACCGGGGTAGACGACGACGAGTGTTCCTACTCCGTTGGCGCAGCACACGGGCCGACGAAAGTTGAACCAATGAGCTCTGGTGCACCTCTTCGATTTCTTTTTTCCTCCATCTTTTTTTCTTCTCGTGATACGAGTGGACTACGTGCTTATTATTAGCCTAGAATCCAAGGAGCACGCTGTCGCTTGTTATAGAAGATATTGGAATACTGGATAAATAAGTTACCGAGGGTTCATTTTTTTCTTTTCATTATTATGGATCGTTACGAAAGATGATCGATTCGATGGTATCATATGAATAAGGTTTATTCGCGTAATCAGCCGACCAAGTACACCCTTGGATATAATTAACTTTAGAAGAACCTGAGAACGCTATTTAGATGCACAAAGAAGCATAACGGTTGACAACTTGCATTTTTAAAATCAATTTCCCGAGAAACAAAATCTCCTTCCGCGGAAGTTTCCCTTTTCCCACTCGTTCCCGGGCAGAATCCTCCTCGTTTCTGTTATCATTCGAAAGTGAGTTCCGAAACTTTTGCTAAATTTCATTCACAAGCACGGCGCGTGGTGCTGCGGGGGCGAAAAAATGATAAAAAAACAGAGCGACTGATTCGCTGTTGAATAAATCATACGCCTCGACTGAGTCGAGTGTACTCAACGACCTAAACCAACGATCAACTAAATCACGCTAAATTACCCTTCCCTTCCCGCGTCGATACATCTACCGATAACTCTTCCAATTAATTAAAGTGCATTATGGGAACACTATCAGAGAAGTTTCCCTATCTCGGAGTCAAACGAACCGAATTTTCCATTTAACGCGAAATCAAGTCCGTTTTAATTGCACCGAACGGATAGTTGGTGATTCGTAGTTTCACAGAAATGTGTGAGAGTCTGCGTTACAGAATCACACCTCGACCGGGGCTCGATTGTATACACATTTCGATCTCTCGTTTACGAATATTATTAACCGTGCTTGCGTGTCGGCGCTGTTTTATCCTTCGTACATAACTGATTCTTTGTACTGAATTTTTTCGTTCGTGATTTACGATACGTTGGAAATAAAGCACTGAATGTCTGATACGTTGCAGCGCCGGAAACTGACGGTGTGCAACCGAGGTTGTCGCTTCCGCTGCTCGTTCGGTGGGTACCTGATAGCACCATGCTGCGGAAAGACGCGGGTCTAGCCAGTTCACCGCCTTGCACCGTAGTTAATTTACGCTTAATCTCTTGATGCAGCCAATTTCCGTCTCTTCTTCACCCCATCGTCCTTTTTACGCGTGTTTTAACTCTTGTTTCGCAGCTTTTTACGACGTTTCTCTTCTTGTTCTTTCCGTTTCTTTTGTCCTTTTGGATTTAACCCCTTCGGCGAGGTTTGGTCCTCTGGAAAAATAATTTCAGCTCTGCCCCCGCCAAGACGAGTGGATTTAAGCGTGCATGAAAATAAAGTGGCGACGAGGCGAATCCTTAAGGGTGTTCCTCCATCGTGTTAATTATTCGCAAGCTAATTTTAGCCGCAGCTAGCGTTTTATGAATGTTCCTGCTTTTTATTATTAGGATTTAGATTTCTCTCCTGGTAGGATCACATTTTTTTGTGGTAACTCTCATGAAAGTATAATTATAAGCTTATGATGTAGAACGAGAAGAACCAGAAAATGTTCTGGTTCTATAGTCAATAGGGCGCCGATAAAGTCTCAATATAATCTTTTAATTAAGGCGGACCCTTTCGAGGGTCTGCCGGTTCCTCGAATTATTAACGAATATCCCCGGCGTTTCCGTCATTAATCGAACTCGTTCAATTACGTTCAGCCGTGGATTTAGCTTCCCAAAATCCCAGGGACAGCTCGTGAAACGTTAATACCTGCTGTGTGAACCGTGACCGTGTAACCGGGAGGATAAGCGGCCACAAGCCGACGGTATTTCGGGATGAATCCCGACTTTACCTTTCCATTTCCTGGCGCCAGTATGTCAAAGGTGCATTTCATATCGTGGATTTATATTCGATCAAACGACGAAGATTAAATTTTTCTCTCTGTTCGGGGATGTTTCGTAAAAGAAACTGGAACCTTTTGAAACCCTTTAAACATCACACTGCAACTGATCGTTTGAAGAAAGCTTCCTTCGAGAGAAAACATTTCAAAGGAACATACGTAGATTTGTGATGTACGATGTAAATAGAAATTTTGGCGCAATACAGAAATAGAAAGAAAAAAAAGGAGGAAAGATTTGTCGGTCGGGTATTCACGGTTCAGGTAAGAGATCGAACATGCTGGCACAATTCGAGCATTTCATTCTCGAGATGATTACGCCCCTTCGCGTTGATTTGCGTCATTAAGCAATTAACGCGGCTATGCTGATTACTGACAAATATATCGAGCTCCATTTTCGGCGCAAACATTTATCGTCAAATATTTCCTACAGAGGCGGTACCCGCAGATCTGTGACTTCTCTTGCAGCTGCTCTGACCCGTCGAAATTCACATTATTTAATAATAAACAGTTGCCATTTGGCGCTAGCGTGATTACTCATCATCAGCGACGTTTATCGATGTACTCGGAACAAATTGACGCGTATAACTGAATAACGCAGGCATAATGAATGAAAATTGGAAATGGTACAGTGACAAGCAATACGAGGAACCGGCACGAATATTTTTTAATTATAAAATTCGTGTTCACGGTAAATATTATATACCAACATCCATAGTTTTCCCGTCGTGTTTGTACGATATTTACGGACCCATGACTCCCGAAACTACCTATCCAGCTAGTTCGTGCGTATTCGCGAGAGGATCTACGTATGCGCGATATGAATAGATAATTAAGTGGTACCACGTATATGTACATATATGAGCAAAGGAATCGGGAGCAACCGTTCTATATCCTATGTTCAACAAATCTTACAATATTCATTGAAACATCTTGCACATACTCACCGTTTCGTTTGATTATTAATGAAATACGAATTTTTCCTTTCGAAGCGAAAGCAAATCCGTCCGTAATATTTTTTTTTTACAAATGACACCAACGCTACTAAATCCCCCAGAAATGTACCCGCGGACAAGGAATTCCGAAAAATACTGAAACGAAAAAATCTCTTCAACCTGCACTTTGTACTCCCAATACATACAATTCACATTCCCAGTTGCACATCGAATTCACGGCTGGCGGGCTCGCTTATTCGAGCGAAAGCGATCTGCCTCGACGATTGAAAATGTTTTCACGCGTAGATATTTCGAGGGGGCGAGCGCGGAACGACCGTGCAACAAGTTATTTTTTTTCCGCCCGTTAGCCGGGTCTAGGTGACAATAATGGACGGCCAGGGTTCAAACAGCCGTAAGATTTATTACCGAACGTTCAATCGACTCGATCGCGCGTTAACGTTTCACGAAATCGAACGGTCGAATCGGTGATTGCGAATCGGCCAGATGTGTACACGGCTCGCGCGTGTACATATCATAATGAAACAGGTGATTGCGACTCCGAATTATTCACCACGGAGGATCGAGAGAATTGCTGATATGGTGTTTGAACGGGATGGAAAACTCGAAATATATCCGGATACGTTACGGATTATGCCTCGCGCCAATGAAATGTAAGTTATTATGGACTTAATGGGGGGGGGGGGAGGGGTTGTGTTTTGAACTTTAAGTCGACTATCTTTTCTTGCGTTTTCACAAAGTACATATCTTCGAAAATATTTGTATCGATGGATACGTCGGAATTCGTAAAAATAAGGGTCTGATTAAAAAAACAAATTCCCAAAGAAGGCCATCAAAACGACGTTAAAAACACATGCATCCCCGTAAAGGTATCCCCGTGGAACAAAAAGTTTTAGCAAGTGTTCGGAAAATATTGAAAAATACTTGGACCTCTTCAAGAGGGTCTTGTAGTAACTATGAATAAAAATATCTAGAGCACCGTTTATCAATGATGATTTCTGAATGGACTCCCTTATATGTATGCCTACAACATATAACAAATTCGACTAGTAGGTTACGGGTTTTCCAAATTCGTATGGCACAAGCGTCATTAGTTTAACTCGGCAAATATTTCGTTCAATGGAAGCACCGCTAACAGGCAGATCTTTCGATTCATGTATGGTAGCATTCATCAATTTATCGAGCTCGCCAAACAACTTGCGTATCCCGATATTCTTCATACCTATTCAGACTGATTGCGTTAGTATCAAAAGAGTTGAACCAATATTCTAGCTGGATAGAGTTCGAATTTCATTTGCCATGCAATACATCGAACACGAACTCGGGAGAGAGAGAGGGAGAGAAGGAGAGAGAGGTAAAGCACAGGCGAATATCATAATTGATATAGCCCTGTTTATTGCGAGCATCGAGCTGTTTCGCGATATTAAACGAATCTCACGATCCAGCAGAACAGTATCGTCGGCAAGTAGGTGCTTCTGGCCCGAACAGCACCTCCTTTGATTTCAACAATTTCATTCGCCTCCGTGGAGGCCGGTCGTTAGGCGCCGCGCCGCTCCAGGATATTCGCGTCGTAAAATATTTTCGAACGTGCTTATAAAAATGTTTACGGGCAGGTCGTCGTTGTCAATGGGGACTGAAGACGCGTGGCATCGATTGTTTGGATATTTACGTAAATCGATTGTTATATTTGTTACATTTTCATCTCTGCAGTTACGCGCAGTCACGTGCAGCCTTTTTCAAACGTCAATTTTTCATCGTCATCCATCAAGAACATCTCTATCAAAGAGAATTCCCAAGTTTGGACGAAACATTGATACAAGTCGGACGAATATTCACGAGCCACTACGGGACGCACACAGTGGGTAAAAGATTAAAAATTAATGATTATTGCTTCTACAATGGACTTAATCGTCTTGACCTATTTGTTTCTGCGTGGGAAAATAATTTATCCACGAGCTATTTACACGTCACGGCCCTTCTTTTTTCTACTAAAGATGACATTGAAGTATTCTCTCGTGCACGTCGGAGAGGGCCGGTGCAACCCCTTGCAGTCGATTCGTCCTTGCTGGTTCCGTAGCTGGCCACAAAGGGGTAAGCCGGACAAACAAGTGAATCCACGGCAAACATCGATGCTAAAATAGAACCGTGACGCGCGTTTTCCCGGTAACCTTCAAAGGATTTGCATGGGATGGATGCTGAGGTTAAGCCGGGTAAACTATCGTTCTTCCCCTCACTGGCTTTCCACCCCCTCGTCTTTCATCGTTTACTATCGATTCGACTGTTTTTTACGTTTCTCATCTCGTACATCGTGCGCGATGTCTTACAGAATAGATAGATAGAACTTTCGTTATCTTTGCGCTTCCTACTTTTAAGTCGGCTGCATTTCGTTTATTCTATGCTACACAATTTTCAATTATAAATAGCTTCCCTAAAAATTCAGTTCATATGTTTATAATAATGATGTATTATTTTATTATCGAATTTTATTCGCAAGACTTCTGCCCGTGTCCCATGGAAATACGAACGAAGTCCAAAAAAATCCAGTTTCCACGACGAAGTGTAATCAGGTTTGGTCGTTTGCGGAAGCACGTTGATTGTTCACTTTTCCGCGGACTCTGTGTCTTCTTCCCGGGGAAGTTCCGTTCCCTGAAGGATCTCTCGGCCAGAGGGGTGCAACAAAGAAACGAGTTGTTTCAGACGGGAACGTTAAAAGTCGTCCGCCCTATACCGTCTTTGTTATAAATTTCTGCTCGAAGTGAATTCCAGAGACGCTTCGGCTGAATGAACTTTCCAACAGAGTCCAACACAATGGTCTTCGAAATGGAACGGGCTACCCCATCAACTCGAATTTTTGATGCCAAGTATTAAAAAGAAGGGATCCCCGGGCTGGCTTAGCCAAATACTTAACGTAGTTTTCAAGGCTCTTTGTGCTTCTACTTATACGAACTTGGCTTCGAGCGAATTGCCTCTTTGAGATATTTTTAATACACTTAACCGTAGGGAGTTTCAAATAACAGCTAACTTAAATATCCCCGCAGAAATTGTTAAAGTTTTTTTTGCGTTCAAACATTACCTATCCGGTAATGGTTATTGGGTATCAAGAAACCGCGGGATACGAGAAACCTGCGCGCAAGTAGAAACAGACCGCACGCGGTCAGACGCAATTTCTACTGCAGTCTCTGGTTGCGTTAGAGCAGATACGATTTCTTTTGTAACTGAAGCTGTAAAAGTTGGTCAGTGATGCCATTTAAAATTTCTCAAACTACATATCCCTCGGTTATTCTAACCCAGAAAAATTCCATCTTCCACAGCGTCCCGGTATATAATAAAATATCGTAAAGATAAACAGGCGATTTAACGAAACATTCGTATTTATGTATGTACGTATGTATTTACTACACGCATAACTGTGGATAGAAATTGAAGGGCCGTCAGAAGAAAACAGTACGATGAAAATCTCGGAGGAAAGTGGACTACAGACGGTGGACGATTCCATTTTCTCCGACCAGATCGAAATCGTAACGAGAGGCTTACTTTGTCTTATCCGCTTTTCTCCCTCTGTGATCCCCTTTGACCCGGAAACCTACATGTTCTCTCTTTCCCTTCCTTTCCATTCTCTCTTCTTCCCCCGCTGCCCAACCGCCCCGGAGCATATTAAATTTCTGCTGGATATTTTCGCAGCGTTTCCCGGATTTTTACGCGATCAGATGAATTCGCCTGGCTCACGGCTGCGGTATCCACCGTTGACTAAACGACTTCATCTCGTTTCACCTTCCCCACTCCACGACTTTTACCCATCGTGCATCCAGTTAAGATAGAGCTTGCACGAGAACACACCGCCACGGGGGTTGAATTCGTTATCCCTTGCGGAACGATTCGACGTTGGACAAAACTGTTTCGCGAAATGATCGTGTACGTTCTCCAAGATTGCCTTGCGATATTTCTATGGTGGTAACGAAAGTTTCGGTATTTTGGACGCGCAGAACGATCTGCGAGGAGAGTAAGAATAACGAAAAGTCCTGAAATTTATTTAGAAGTGCAAAAATCGTTCCAATATTTTCCCACAGTAAATCTTCTTAATTATTTAATATTTATAATATAGTAGATTATTTCCAGCGAATTTGTACAAGTGTCGGTAAATATAATAAAATCGTCTTTTGAAAAGGTTTAATTTTTCCAAAATTATTCTCGAATAGATGAAGCATTTGGAACGAACTGTTTAAATAATATACTAACAAAGTTTATGCCACCCTGCCCGGCAGTCAGTTAATTGTCGGGTACCATTCGAAAATCTAGCACACACGCCGCGAAACGAACATGGTGTGTCCAGTTTCATCTCTGTATATCGATAAGCATAACTCAACCCGTGGTTCACGCGACATCCCGGTTTTTCGCGTCGAATTTGCAGACTCAATTTAGGAGCGGCCGCCTATCCAATTGAATCCTAATGTTGACCGTGCTGGCTGAAAATCAATTAGAACTCGGCGAAACGCGCGACGAACGCGTGTCGTTAATGAAGTTAAACGACGCGACGCCTCAGGTAATTGCAGCTTGCAAGCAGGCCTTTGCCACACGCGGAACGCGTGAATTCATCGCAGCTTTTGATTTTCCTCAACGATCGGTCGATGCCGCGCTGAATTGTACCCTTCTTTCGGCTCTTTTTTTTATTTAGAATGCTGAAAAGGAGAAGTTACGAAAAGAAAGAAAAAAAAAAAATGCAAACGAAGCAGCGTATAGAAATGGTGAAAGTTTTTGACGGAGTTTCGTTTCGAGAAGTACGGTTGTGTTTTAGAGTGGCTTTTTTAAAGAGAAAGAGACTACTGTTGAGATTAGCGCAATTTCTTTCGACGAGCCGATTACTTTTTGAAAAGCGAACGAGACACTTTGAGTCGGCCGCCTTTTCATCGTGCACGCTGCTTTTCTCCTCTCGTCTTGTCCCTTTTCTTTCTTTTTTCTTTTTTTTTTTAATTTCGGACGTGAAAGGTTCCCCCAGCGAACTTCCGCGTCGTCTTATTCGGTTCGTTTTCGCTCCTTTGATACGCGGCAGGAACCTTTCGTCCCTATTCTTTGATTATTTCATCGCTAAACTATCTAGCAGGACAGACAATCTGCAGTGAATATAATGCGGTTTCTCTTCCTCTAGTTTTGAAGAGGAATCGAATGCTACTTTCTTCCAAAATTATTTGACTTTCACATTTCGAATCTTTGGTTTATTACGAATATAAGCACGCTTCTTTCATTCTGCTTGGTACGAACATTTTCTATATGGAATGATAAAAATTAAATATCGTGGTTTGGCTTTAAGATTCTTATACCTGACCCTTTCATGCAGAGGCTAATGGTGCACGGGCATCCTGTGGCCTAGAACCCTTTACAAAAAGGTGCTCCTTTTTCTTCCCCTCTTTGTTTGTTCCCCACCTCTTTACTTGGCTCATCTTTTCTTCATTGACCACTTCCGCGTCACCTTTGTCCTCCACACCCCCGGCGAGCCTCTCAAATAACACGGTCCTCCCTGCAATTATCCTTCGAGCAGCTTTCTGCTTAAACGCCTCCTCCGAAGCGAAAGGGGAAGAGGATGGTTGAAACAAAAATGTCGTAGGCGCGTATCGTGCAAGATGCTCCCTGATGTTGCTCCTTTGTCAAATTTATGAAGTTCTTGTATGCACTTCGTACCGTTCGTGTGTTTACGTCGATATTTTACATGTCACTTTAAAATAGAACGTACCTGGAGGCCGATTCAGTATGTTTATATCAAGACAATTGGAAGATGTACAATCTGACGAAGGCTATTAAAAGACTCTGAACGTTCTGCTCTAAGCACGTTGCGTATAGGGGAACGCGTAATAATAGGGTACTATTTATATGTTAGACATTGAAATAAGGCATGTTGCAGAAAGGGTGACACAGAAATTACTGTAAAAACATAATAAGGGTGTTCCCACTCGTGCTGGAAAAAAATTATTCTTCCCCGTTCAATTAAATAATTGCTCACCTATTTATACTCTTCCAACAATATAAACAAAAAAAAATACTTTATCAGATTATAGGACGTTCTATTAAAAACCAGATTCCACGCAGCACCTCAATTCCTCGAAGAAACAAGACACTCGTACTAAAAACCCAGAATCCCAATCCGACCTAAATATCCACCCCTGTTTACCCAGAAGAACAATCAAACGAATCGTCTCCCACAGGCAAGAATCATTCCGAGTAATCGTCGTTGACTAAGACCCATAGAACTTATCCTCGCGACGTAAACGGACAAGCGTTTATTCTCGTCAATTTTCGGACGGTCGTACAAAGGGCAGCGCCACGACACGAGATATTCGACGTCCTTGCCCTTTAGGGTCACGAACGTGGCCGTCTGCTTCTTTCCCTTCATCCCTGCTTCATCCCGTTGGTAATTGAGCTGGCGATCTTAACGCTCGAACGACCGGGAATGGGACGGCAACTCTGGGAGCGCGGTGTAGCCTCGTCGAGTGTTTCATGGGCCTCGACGGGCCAACGATTCGCACTTTGCGGCCTCCTCGTAGATACCTGCTTTGTCGTGGGTATATCGCGCTCCTTTCGCGGCTTTGTTCCATCCTGAAGCGGAGATTTACGCGCGGTCGCCGCGGAACCACGAGAAACTAGTTACACGCACGTGGTTTTTCATTTATCTTTCAATTGAATCGCGAGGAGAGACGCTTCGTTAAATTGTACGCTCGCCGCGGTCACGTATTGTTTAGCAACGTTTCTATAAGGGGACTTTTTTGATTTCGCTTGGTCGAAGCGCGTGCATGCGGAGGTTCGAGAAGTGGAACGATAGTTTCAAGTGTTCCGATGCAATTCAGGTTGCTAACCGGGTTGAGTATCTGGACTAACAAAACGAGAACTGTTCAAGTTTCTCGAACTTCGTTTCGGCGGGTTAAAAACATCATTTTTTACGCAGTCTTAGGAATCCATTAAACAGCTGCGGGAGCAGAAACATTTGCCTATTTTTTCGATCCAGATACGCGTACATTTCAATACAAAGTATAATACAGCTCAAACCAATGGTAGTAATAATAATAATAATATTCGATTCGCCTTGCCGACAACTGTATAAGCATAATTCTTTATTCCCATTTTATCTCGGCTGATAAAATGGTTACGACTGAAGCACAGACCCTTGTCAGTTTTCTACACCGTCGCTTGCCATCCTTCGAATAGTAACTTCAAAAGAAAATATCATTATTCCACTTTCCCCAATCCACTTTTCTAGCACGCTCACTTTCCCCCTTCGCATTCCCCAGGGCGAATCTCCGAAACCATTCCCCATCCACGAACGATTGGAGGGATTGCGGCATTTCCAGTAGAATCGCCCGTCAGTCAGCCAGGGCGACCCTTTCAATAAGATCGCCGGACAAAAGGGGATGAGTCAGCCCCGCGATACAAATTTTGTAACCGAGCCAAACTCTTTTAACAGTTCGCCAAACCTTCCTCCACAGTTTACCCCCTCGGATTCTCCACGTAGTTTTCTTTCCCGCTACTGCATTAGAAGCAGCCAGACAACCGTGCGAAGGAACGATAGAATGCTCGAGGAGCTAGAACTTTCCTATCGAAAGGGGTAACACGACGAGACCGACACGGAGAAGAGGCCAACTTCCTCTTGCTCTATCCTCCTCCTGCATCCGTTGGCTACCCTTGGGATCCTCGCCACGATTAACCACAGTTTTCATTGGCGAATGCGTCTGGAATGAGCAAGCGTGCACTTAGGTGAACTCCGTTTTTCCACCGCGACTACTCACTCGCGCCGTCTCTCTCTACTTTTGGAAAACTTCGATTCGAGAGTACGAGAGGATTCGGCTGACTCGGGATTTGGTTAGTTCGTGATTAGTCCTTTCGGTCTAGGTGTTGGAGAAGGAAAAACGATTACTTTTTGTTGTGTTTGTACTCGTCTCTTTTTGTAACAGGAAGAAATCGTTATCTATAGGCGATGGGAATTACGGGAAAGTTAATATTAAAATTAATATTAACTACAGTAGAATCGTTTTAATATCGTTGAAATGCAAAGTGCCCAATATACCTGAACGTAAATCTACGCGAGACTTCTTTCAACTTGAAACAGAATTAACCAAATCGTGATAAAATGATAATATGGAAAAGTATTGTGCCAAGTGATTGCACCAGAGATCCACCTCTGTCGCAGAAGGCAGCCGGAACCGAGGCTAGTCGAGGTCGAAGTATTCTCCATTTTTCTCTCATCGCAGACAGAAGTCCGTGGATCGTATAATTACCTTTGAGCCGAGACTTTGATCGTAAGGCGTCACGGCACGATCGGCCCAGCGTCGGGGAAGATGGTGCACCGGTAAAGGAAGGCAATTTGCAAGCAATCAGCGTCGGGATGTAGTTAAAAGCGGAGAGATCCGTTCTGGGACTTGCTCGCTAACCTGCGAGTCAGCCGGTCCGCTGCAACTAGGACTCTCCTGAGAGACACACCGACGGTTCTTCTTCCTCTCGAATTTTTTACCACCCCCTTAACTCAGCTCGAACGTCTCCCCTTCATTCTTTAGCCATCGGACAGATCGTATATTTTCCATCTGTCCTTTTCCACCCGATCGTGGGATTCAAATTCATTTTTAATTGTCTCGACTATCATTTTAAGCTTTTCGGTCATTTCCAACACACACACTGGTACAGAGAAATACTCGAATGGTATAAATAATGCGGGTAATAATACGTTTCATGATTAAAACACGACCACAAGAATTGCCCTCGCTGCTTACAGAAACTAATACACTCGTAAGCGTAATCGCATGCGTGTACGAACACGCAGACTGCCTTCACGCGTGCACACAGATCGATATCGTGGGCCTGTTCCACGTTGCCCGAATCTTAAGCAAGTTTGCGGACACTTTGACCGCCCTGCAACCCCGTCCGCTTTCCCTAATTTAATTGCGAGTTCCGCGAGCTAGGAGTACCAGTCTGGCACCCACCCTAAATCATTCGTTTAGCGTGCTTAATTCCCCTTTGGACTGTTTTAAAACTGCCGGTCACATCCCTGCCTATTTTCGAGCCAGCCAACCATCTCGCTAACACTTCCTCCACGAAGGTACTTGGCATTTCCGTCACAGTGCTCGCAGATACTCGCGATGTCCGATCGTCTCGCGGAATACTAAGCGCCATTTGGCAAGACAACCCGGGAGCCATCCAACTTTTACTCCCCGCCCAGTGCTTCAACCCCCCTTTTTTACCCCCCGTCGACAAGGTTCGGTCTTCTTCTTCGTTTCGCGGCTGGAATATTTTATTTGTAGTTGTTGTAAAAAAAAAATCGACCGCTCTCATTTTCGGCATTATTGATTCGAGAAGTTCGCTCGTTCGAAATTTAAATAGCCCAACAGATCTTTCTGGATGGGTTATATCGACGCTTATATCGACGAGTTCCCGACTTCTTGAGGCCCTAATACCCTGATTCTCTATTAATGTTAACATTTCATACAGATTGATGGAGAAGAGGGCGATTTTTCTGTGCACTCTTGCATAAAACGCCGCAACTAACCCCTAAGGTAAAAGTAGAAGCGGTTGTAACTGAATTCGTCGAGCAACATGTCGATCCGAGGGGACAAAGATTAAACGGTTACAGGAATTTTGTGATGCTCGTTTCCACGTCCGGCCCAAGGCTTTTAGCACGCCGTGCTGTCCAGCGTGGAAGAGAACAAGAAGAACATAAAAGTGTTCGTGTCACTCGGCTTAAAACAATCCAAACACGATTTCACGAGTGTGCCGTGACTTCTCGCGCCCGATGGCCGAGGAAAAAAAGAAGGAGCGAACGCACGATCGCCTTCGTGTGATCTTTCCCTTCTAAAAACATCGTTTTCCACTTTCCGGGCCCTCGCTAAACGGTCTAAAACGGTTTTTATCCGGTGGCAGGCGAGCTTCTCGGTAACGTGATTTCGTTGCAGGACGCCATCCGGCCGATCGATAATTCCAGAAGGGAAAAATAGAGGAAATCGAGCGTGGTCGAACGGTTGGCCACGTGCTTCTTCGCCAACTTCAACTCTTAGCTCGCCACGGTTACTTAGCCGATATTATTCTTCGAGATTTCTTCCAGCGTAAAGTCTTTATTAAAAGTACCCGGCAGCTTGCGCAAACTTTTAACTCGATTTTTTTTGATACCCTTTTCGCCGGCTTGTTATCGAGTTTCGCGAGATCGAAGAACCATCGGTGAAGCTCATGCTTTTACTTCTTCCCCTTTTCTATCTCTTGTCGGTCCGAAACGAATGTCGAACATTTATCGCGAATAGCCGCGCGCATTAGATGTCCTGTAAAATGTTTTCTTTGCCTCGTTTCGTTTTGTCTCTCGTGAACGTTCCTCTTTTGGATGGAGCGGAAAATTTTCTTGTCACTCGTTCCCGTTAATTGCACTTTCTTGCGTTTGACTTCGTTATGCGCGAAGTACGGTTTTAATTAGGTGGAGATAAAAAAAATGTAACGGAATTGCGATAATTAAGGAAGGGTTAAAAATAATGATAGAATTAATTGTGTCGAGTTCGAAGAAGACAGCCTTCACGGCTCACTCGATCTCCCGGGTACCAATTAAACCCCAAAGGAAATGAGCATGCATTTCGTCAAATAAAGTTTGCATACCCTCGCGTGTGCATTGCGATTTCAGTAGAAGCTTCTCCGAAAGTGGGTTACCGAAGGTGTTCCTTCAGGTAGGTGATTAATTTATCGCTAGATTCGTTTCCGTTTTTTCATTTGGTTTTCAAAATGTTGAAAAATATCGATTTCAAGCATACGAAATACTTCGAAACACAATAATTCAAAAATTGAAGAATCCATAAAAAAGGCAGAAATTTTAAACTCCTAAAAATGGAAATATCGCTTCCCCCCCCCCCCCCCGCTTTGAAAATCTGACCATATTACTGTCATTCAAAGTACTAAATATTCATGTTATTCTACCCAAAGCTGCTTAATTCTTAGAAGGGAGCATTAATAACGCACGAGTGCAGCGTGGAGCTCCGCCACTACTTTTTCGATAAAATTGGCTCGTCACTGGCCGACCAATTACATTTTCCGCAGCCTCCTTGTGCTACCCGGGCATCACAATAATTCATTGGCATTGTACGCGGACATAACAGGCTCAGATGTACGGCGCAACATCAATTATACATATTATATTTTAGAATAATTCCCCATTCTGCTTTGCCTCGTGACTAAAGGGAATCCCATCGAATGGTCGCGGTATTAGCTACAATCATTGCCCCAGGTTCCGCAGTACCTCTCGCCACAATACTTGGAATTATGTCACACCGTTGGAAAATGTTTAACGCACTATTATAACCGCGTATCTTGCCATCTATCAATTAAGCAATGGACACACGATGTTCAAATTATGTTAATTATCGTATGCAGAGTAGCTTGATGCTTAGCTGTGGCACAGTAAATAATATCTGCAGTTCCACATATCGGACGAATTACATTAATTATGATTGACACGAAACAGTGACATTATACCCAGCAAAAAACGTTTACTACTTAATAGCTAATAGCGTGGGCATAAGTGAGAAAATTTTTATCGGAAAAGTATGAAACATTATAGATCCTCAATACCAAATTGAAATCTATGAAAAAAAGTTCTTGAAACAAGAATAAGGTGAAAAGTAAAAGAGTGTGGAAACTGTTACAATTAACGCGAGTTTCTATCGAGGACCGACATGTTGGGGGTGTCAGGGTCATCACGTACCACCTGCGACACATTTTCGTGCATTAACAGCTTGGTGCATCGCAACAAGGGAGCGGCTAAAAAATGAAAAAGCTACGCACGCGAAACCGGTTTAGAGGGAATTACAGAGCGGTGATGTTGTTGCATAAACAGACGAGAACGGTGCAAAATACAGGGGACGCGATATCAGCGGCAAGTGAATTTCCATTTCTCCCGGTTACGTGCGCTCGCATATCATAGAACCGTTGCACGCAGTTCGTTCGAGGAATACGCATAAAACTCGATTCCGGACCCGGTTGATGTGAATGTTAATTAACCAACTTTCCGCGGTCAATGAAACCCGACTTCGACAATATAATTTTCATGCGCTCGCTATCACGATTGAAACGTTTGTCGATTCCGCCAGTATGATGCGGTAATTACGCGAAGTGGAATTTCGCAGAATAGCTATTAAACGAATTCAACAATTTAATTCGTTCTGTGAAATACAAATGAATACGCATAACTTTCCGCTCGAACGTTACAACCATCCTGCAGAAATTCGTGTATACAACTTTTCTGACATTTCCTTCGTTCCCCGAAGCTTATGCGCTTTTCCATTCCGAACGGGCACAGATGCTAATCGTCAGGTGCACAGGGGCTTTTTTCCGCGACATTTATTCGCCGGAGAAAATTTATTTTTCGCGAATCAACGCCGTCTGAAAGAAGAAAAAAGAGGACGCATTGCTCTGTCTTCTTTAGAAGGTGCAATATCGGGACCGTTTGAAACAGCGAAAGAATGATTAATCGTTTATACCGGTATTTTGTTGAACGATTTTAATCTATTCTAAAAGAATATATAGGAGATATTTCTAATAATACTTAATTCTCTGCGAGTGTAACAGGAAAATAAAACACAATTAAGAATTTGGTGCGTTTGGTCGTGGCCAGCGATTCAACGGTGTCGTGATGGAAATCGGCGTATGCGCTCGTTGATTCGCCATTCACGAACGTCTCGCCGTTATTATTACACGAATAGCACGTTAGACGCGAGTGCACGCGAATCGATTTCACGGCACGCACGCGTACTCTCCGTCTCTCTCGTTTTCGCATGCTCCAGGTAATTAATAACAGTGTTATTGATTAATAGCGTTTTTCAACGGACTCGCACTTTTCTAGCGACGTGACACGCGGGGCCGACTTGTCGACGCGTGCTGATTACAATTAGCCCGTCAATTACAAATTATTATTGCATTCGATATGCGTACCAGAACCTGTCACGGTTATTACATGACGTAAATAGAATTTATTGAAACGTTGAAGAAAATTTGTAAACAATTATTCCAGCAAAGGTTCGTCTATTTCCATCTAGGTACAACGCAACAAGTCGAAACGAAATGAGATTCGTAAAAACAGAATAAAAGTCTTCTTTAATAACAATTTAGTAAGTTTCGTGCTTATGTTATTCTTGTGCTATCGAATTTGGGAATACTAATTATTTCTTAGATATCGTTTTGGTGCATACGCAGCATCGACTCGATAGATTAATAAATACATACTTTCAATCGGCCCCAGTGAAAATTGAACGAAAAAAATAATCGAGCAAATTGTTCGCAGACAATGCACCCGTAATTCCAGTGAAGAATCTTGGTTCGATCGTGTGCACGTGTTGTTCGAACTTCCACTGTTTATCGACGATTAAATTACTTGCAAAATTCTGATGGAATATCCATTAACGGGCACGTCGCCGCGGCATAACTCCCGTCACACGGCCAATTTCCTCTTCGCGGAGGCGAACATCGAGGGAAAATTAGTTGCGGGAAATTTTTTACGATATCCGGTTTCCTCTCCGCTTCTTCTTTCTGCGGTTCTACGCATTCCTCGGACTTTCGATGGAATGTTTTCGTTCGGTTTATGCACAGATTTAACCACCGGTTATTACGTCCGATACTGTAATGAAGGTAGAATAAAATGATTTAAAAACAATCTTTTTCTACCAGCGAAATTAATTTCGAAACGGTTTTCTGTATGTATTAAAAATGTTTCTGCGCAGCTTTTTTTTCCTTTTCTAAAGACTTTTCCTCCATCTCTGAGTTCTCGATTATTTCGCTTCTTTCATTACGTAGCTTCTTGAAAATTCTGTTAAGTGGTCGTTGTACAATGTTACGTAACGCTCAACCTTGTCGCACTGTGTTTCTGTTTTCGTCCGTTCTACGGAAGTTCGACCTAATTTTCATTCTACCTCTGGCAGGTTTGCTTGAAACAAGCAGAAGTGGAGAATTTCGTGGTTTCCTTCGTGCCTTCCTCATTTGTCGAAAAAATGCAATAAATCTGACAAAATGGTCTCTTGAAAGACGGCTGCCTTAATCCAGTGACTACTTAAATCAAGCTGTAAATCACGACTTCCTTCGGCGGTACGTCGTTGAAGTTGGAACGGTAGATAAGCCGAAGCATCAAAGATTTGTAGTAATTTAAAGTATGCCCCAGGAGGCACACTCTTTGGAGTTGCTCAAAGTCCTGTGCAATGGGGGGAATAATTTTTAATCTGCCGGGGGACCTTGCTTTTAAAAAACAGTTACTCTTCGCGAAGAATTTAAAGCATACATTTTTCTAAAATTAGTCAAGATTAGCATCGAAATCTGAACGGTCTCCAAGTATAATTAACATTCGTATGGTAATCGTCCGCAGAGATATTTCTAATTCGAAACAAAATCCAAAGCAAAGAGCTCCTTTAAAATCGTCGAAGTAAACCTCGAACTCCGATAAATCATGAAAATAACCAAGGATTCGGAATTCAATTTTTCCGCAATCCTTTCCAAAATGAATCTCGCCCACCGATACCAGACATCTCTGGATCCCTGCAGCTGCGCGAAACCCCGCAAAGAGAAGAATAGAAAAACGTTCACCCCCAATTGAACAGAGCGAATCAAATATACCAGAACGACGTTCTCAAGCTCGACGACCGCGAAAAGTAATTATTGTACAACGAAGGAAAAACAGAGACCTCTGTTGTCGTGTCCGGGGGACATTACAAACCTGCCCCCGTAAACTGGACCATGAGCGCGATAAATATGCATGAAAGCTAGGACTTTGGAAAAAAAAAAAAGATTGCCCCGTCCACTCCGTCCGTGTTATCGTCGACGTTTCACAGACGTACATACCTACATAAGTATTCACAGTTTTCATAAAGCCTGACCGGAAGCTTCTTGGTCGGCTACGTCGTGTCTGGTCTGGCATAATAGAGCCTTCCCGACTATGGCTCCCTTAAAGAACACGCGGCCAGCATCATCGACTTTGCCCTGGCGTATCAGATGATGTAACCGAGCCAGCCTCCACCCCTCCCTATCCCCCAGCCCCTCGGTTAGGGTGAGCGGCGTCCGAGCGGTCTTTTAGGCGCCACAACGGCTAGCACTCTGTGCAGAGCATCGTCCTCGTCGACCGGGAGGGGGTCGATAACCACGCGTCTTCTTCCACTGGATATCCGCGACCCCACCGCCAACCCTTTGTTCGCATTCTACATCTTGCTAAATTACGTGCTTCCGTTCGTGACGTTGAAAAGACCAGTTTTGCGTACTCACCCGACGCCGCTATTATCCGACGAAAGTGGGTCGGGAAGCTGAATACGCGCCGTCACAGCTGCCTCGGAATCGATTAATGAGCTATAGTTTTTGCTGGCAGAGGAATCGCGGCTGATTCGCGGCTATCGGGGGTAGTTTAGTTTCGTTGGCTTCGGGCAGAGATGACAGCACGGAGATACGGTTGGATCGTGTTGAACGCGAAGATTTGTTTTACCTTGTTGGTGCTGTACAATGAAGCTGGTTCCTTATTGTCAGATCTTTGAGAGTTGATAGTAGACCGATGAATTGAATAGTTATTGTACAGATAGGGTACGCTCTGTTGATGTATCGCAATGCAAAAATATTTCTGACAATTTATTGTATCGTATTTCGCTTTTAGATAATTGACAAACGTCGTAAGAAACTATAAACGCGAGCGCTTTCTAAGGCCTCGCGATTTTCGGAAAATTGTTTAAACGTCGGGACGGCCAGTTCTTCTAAGACGAATATCTCGAATAAGTGGGACGTGATCACTGGTGCTCGACAGCACGAGGAGCACGCGAGTAATGCACGTTGCATCAATATTATTGCGATGTATCTATCATGCGGATAGAGGGGAAACGCAAAAAGGGCATTCCTGTGCATCGCGCGCCGCGAATTTGTCTGGTTTACATGGATCCCGTTGTTAATGGAAGATAAATTGTGTAGAGCCGTTAGTTGGAATGCAAAGGAGCACTGGATGGTGTACATAATAGCAGGAGAAGATTGATACAGTAGCTCTCGCGTACTTTCATAAATATTCAGGGATTATTCGACGGATCTGCATCGTGATTTAACCAGTCCATTTACGTGTCGTTGGGTAATATTATTTATTACCAATTTCCATCGCGTTATTAAAGCCAGCACCGTTGATAATCGGGGCGGCTAAATCAATCTGTCAAACAATTTTCTTAAGATACCTGGCGGAGGCGGAGGCACGGGCAATTTAGAGGACACGTTTCTATATACACGAAAATGTTGCTTTGTTGCAGTGTAATTGCCAGATAGGGATGTTGGAGGCCCTGTGGGATACGAGTTGGCCAAAGTCTGGATTGTCTGAATGATTAATTTCGTTTTACCAGCTACCACTCTCGTGCCCTGGGTAATAGCTAGCTGTATTTCCTAGATGCTTCCAGGAATTTCAATTTCCCAGGCTAATGATAATTAACTTCACACCTGCTGATAATTCCAATCGATGTCTAAATCGATATTAAACCCCCCACGCTCTTCGAACGTCCACTTTAAAATATTCTAATACGTCCAATTGTCTCAAACGAAACTGCAAATCTTCCGAGCCTCCGTCGCGAAGCGAACCCAGGCCAATATCAAGCAGAAGAATATAATGTCTGAAGTTAACAAATTGATCTGCATTATGCAAGATCCATCCAAAACCCTGTATCCATCACCTGTCGAGTCCCCGACGCTCGAGATCATCGATAGCGACACGGATCGAAAGAGAGACAAGGGGCTCACGCGGCGCCACTTTGTATCCCCCGCTGAAGGATCGGACACGTCGTTCGGCCGCGTGGGTGGCGCAAGGGTGACAAGGGGTGGAGGCGGGCCGCGTGCACCAAAAGTGCACGAGTAATGCCCGGTGATTTGTCACAGGGACAATTTGTAATCGTTTGTCAGCCGCTGTACACCGTAAACACAACTAACTGCCGTCTTATTCAAATGAGCACGGGGGCGCACGCCCTATTCCCGGCCGACTCGCCGTTCGAAACGCAACGCGTTTGCTAAAATTCCGTCTTGTACAAACGCGGTCCTCGCGATCCGTCTCATTAATCTCGCGGCATTACACCTACGTTCTCCTCCACGTTCCTTGGACCAGATTCCGGGATGTCTTTCGCCGTCTTGGTGAATCGTCGTCCGCGTGTTTATCGAGAGATACTGCTTTACCGGCTGTTGAAATCGGAATGCTTAACGTTTTTGGCTACCGCGCGGATTCACGGGACTGTCCAGTTCTTGGCAGACCTATGAACTCAGATACGACTGACTTGGTTAAACCTGGAAAGCTTAGAGAGTTCCCTAGGCTCCGTCGTCTCGAGTATTCGGACCAGAGTGTCAGGTTGTGTATGAGAAGCGTGTATTAGCGAATACGAATGTGCCCCCAGGGACGGCGATAATTCCCTCCATTCCTCTTTACCAGATTATTAAAGAAATTTCTGGGAAGCCCTGTAACAGTTACGTGTTTCCATCGAGATTTGTGTCAAGCTTCGTGTCTCGTTTGATCATTCGAGCAACGATGCTTCAATCGCGTCAAATATCGCGGCACAACCAAACGTACTTCATCCTTATTATATTTTACAAAGCACGGAGACACCGGCATCGAAGTCTTCGATATAATCGCAAGCCGCGGGTGAATCCCGTCTCGCACGTATCCTTCTCGTTTCTCCAACTCGCAATCAAAAGTCACGGGAGAAAAATCGTTCCGTCTCGATCCTTGTTCGGTCCGCCCGTCGAATTTGTCGCACTTGCCACTCGTATTTCATCCCCCTTTACTTCCGAACCCCAGTTAGCCGGCCGCGCGCTGTAAATTCCTTCCGATATTTACGAGTCCGCGTATCCAGTTCGTAAAACGGACCGACGAAAATCACCGTTGCTCGAGGAAAAAGTAAAGCGTCAGTTTCCGGCCAGCGTCGGCGTTCTCGGCGCGTGAAGGGTCGACCGCGAGATATCGGCGAGAATCGACGAGATTATCGTTGTCCCTGAAACGCGTGTGCACCCGGGATACGCTTATGAAACAGAGTTACGAAGTCTGGCGCCGCGGCGCCTGTTCTCTGACGGCGTTATATCGCCCCGTTATACCGTGGAGGAGAAGTGGAAAAGGATGGAACGGAATTGGAAGAAGACGAATGTTTACATCGAACGGAGTTAGGGGGATGCAATTAGGTTTCGGATGCTGAAAGGCGAAAAGAGGGCCGATTTCGCGAGAAATTGGAGCGTCACCTGCCTCTTGCCAGGATTAACGAGCACAATTGGCACGGATCGTGCTGGGACGGCACTGGAAAATTTGCCAGGTAGATCTTGGCGCTGGTTTCGTGGTTGTAGAAAATATCCGCGAAACATCGGGCGTGAACGTACCGGAGTGAATGGCACGAAAGGTGGAACTGAGGTTTCGTTGAACTGGTAATGAGACATTAGACGCTGGGAGTTTGGAAATGTTTTCCGCGCTTGTTATTGGATTTTTAAAGCCGGTCTACTCTAGTTGGAGTAGAATCGTCCATACGGTTGAGAATATGAATATATTTCACAGACCGGGGTTGCTGGATTTTTCCGAATGGAAGTTTTTCAGGTTCGATGAAATATTTAATATGCCCGGAGGGTTGGCAGAGGGTTGTCATTATTGTAGGAAAGAATGGCGAAGGTTTCCTAACGACTCGATGGCATCCGGGTTATTAAGAATTTATATTACGCATTCGTAGTGACGGTGGGCCGTGCAGGAAAAATCGGACGCCGTGTTTACTCTATATTAAATTCTTCCGGCGTATCTCTAAAACAAGAACACATCGAAGAACTTTAATCTTGGTAATTCTCGAAAGAAATAGAATTGCGTTCGCAAAATATAGAAGCTTCTAGATCGTATTTTGTCAGCCGGTATACGTGCATTTAAACAATATTCGATAGCCGTAAACTTTATTCGAAAGCTTCGCTACGCCAAGGCGGTATATTTCCTGCGGTTCAACCGCGAACAAGCGGGCACTCTTCGTTTATTAGCCCTAGATCTCGTTCGATCGAGCACGCAACAATTGAAACAGGACGATTATATCTCGCGGGTGGAACACGTAAACGCGTTCCCGTCGATCATCGCGCGCCGCAGTCATCCGCAGACATGACGCATTAGCGACGCAGACACGATATCGTATAATCTTGCACGAAAGGCTACAACAGTGTGACGCCCGATTCCTGTTTAGTTAATCGGAAGCTGGTCCCAGCGAGAAACTGTCAGACAGCTATCGCACAGGTGGCTCACTTCGCTCGACTTGGCTGCCATCATCGAATGAGGATTATCAATTAAGCAACGAACAAAGGTCTTGTCTACGACAATCGAACATGCGGCGCAGGTTAATGATTCATCGATCGCTTCCGATACGCACACCGTCGGCGTACCTCGACTAGACCACCTCTGTGTACATGACAGATGTCATCTTCTATTAATTGGATCTTTCGTACGTGCTCTTCGTACGATCGCGGAAAGTTATTCCGTCTGGGGCGAGGTGGGAACGTGGCCCCCTATTGGGAACGCCGATGTCTCCTTGTATTCGCCGTTTACCGCGGGCATCTAGGCGGCCTTTGCCATTTCGCCAATTGATTCGCGATACGGAAACGTAGCGCCGTGGACTTGCGAATAGTGGAGGCCCTTTGGGAAATAATTGGGATGTTTGGAAATAGTCAGCGCATGAGAAAGGTGGCTCTGTAATTCCTCTCGATGCCCGAGCCTCATTACTTTATCGATATTGCACGGGATGTTCGTTCATAATTTACCTGCGATATCACTTATCCGCAAAGCGTTCTACGTTTTGTATAATACACTAAACGATATACCGGAAAACGAACACCGAGTTCAATTAAAGTCACCTGCGCGACGCTCGCGAAAATGCAAAAACGAGGGGATGCACGTTTCATAAATTCGTACTCGGTGTCCCCGGGGTACGAGCACGAACTAGTATTCGAAGGCAATCGGAAAACGAGCACGTACACGGTAACCGACGTCTTCTGTCAATTCGGCTTTCCGGATTATTACAGCACGATTGCGTAGAAGCCGTTTACCCAGCAGGTGTTGCGCAAGCGATTGCCCTCGGGGGGGCGGCAGTGGGGTACAGGTCGTTGCCGCACGACGTCTGCCGGAAATTGTAAACGTCGTTGAATCGCGTGCAGCCGGAAGGTGCGACTGACAGTACTCGGACCACATAACGCGCCGGGGACTGATGTTGCTGTGCGTTGCTTGGCTTTCGTGCTCGGCGGAAACTTAGCAGAACGACGACGTGTTCCTCGAGGATGATCCCGCTGGATGGATATCCAGTCGAAGTTGGAAGATTGCGGGAAATTATCTTGCACGGGAAAACTTTCCTTCCGTGAACGGAAGCGTTCGATGACAGGGCGGAGGGTTGCGAAGCTTTGAATTTTTATTACTCGTTTTTTTATCACCGTGGGCTTTGCACGTTTCGTAGCTGGTTCGTTCGTTGTATTATAACGGGAGCATTAATGTTGGATTAAATACTTTCAACTATGCACATAGATCCCAGCATTACGTATTCCACAGTCTATGGGTCTTGAATATTTCCGCCATGAATCCCGAACGATTCCGAAACCGATCCCCGAAAGAGTTAACAATAGAATCGCGATCCAACCGCGACGGTTCAAACGTTATTCATTATTACACGCAATCGAAATTGGATGAACCAAGCGGACGGGATTTTATACTATTATATATCGCAGTCACTTGTCTGCGGAATTATTGATCGTCGATTGGCCCTGCTACGATGTCACTCTTACCCGTTCCATCAGTGACGGAAATTGATCTTCAAATTGTTGTATTATTTAGGATACAATGTCCCCGGGGAATGTTTCAACAAATTTCAATCGAATAAACACCAGGTGCATGCCGTTTATCGATTCGCAGGGAGTAAAATCGAGCAGGTAGAATCGTCGAGTTACCAATATATCTGCACATACGTATGTACATATTTGATATCGTATCGGAACAGTTGGGAGGCAGAAACGCCTATCAAGGGAGCGATGGAAATCAGTCTGTCCTCTCTCGCCCTTCGGCTCTTCCGTGCGATGTACGATCACGTGACAGGACCTTTTGGTGTCTGGCACCGAAACGATCAGGAATCGATGTTCACGCGTGCCTCGTCCCGCTCCGACATAGACGGTGAACGTTCGTGCCGTCGAGTACGCGGCTATTCGTGGTATCCCGACACGAGTATCCTCGCCCACCCAGCCGACGTTACACATCGCGTGGAACTCCTACAAAGCGCTTTCACGGCGCAAATAGCCGGTCAAGTCGTAAATACGCCGCCGGCAACAAAGTAAGCGAATGATGGAGGGCATACGCCGTCGTGATTTCTTGCTGATCAAGCGTGGTACACGTCCAAACGATCTTGCACTTGTTAAAGCAAAGCAGATTGCAAGGATGACGGTGGTTATAATGGAAGTGGGATTGGGGCGAATCAAGGAGAGAAAGTGGACGCACGACAATGGCGTTTTAATTCGGAACGACGAATGCGAGAGCGCGTGGTGCTCGTCAATTCGGAGATCTCTATATCTTCGTTCCTTTCATTGTGAAACAATTTTTTGAAAGAGTTTGGAATTTTAAAAGAAGCACACTCGTTACCAAGCTCACCCGAGATAAATAAACAAAGTTGAACGAAGGCGAACATTACGAAAATTTCTTTCCTCGCCTCGCCTCGTCGCGACCATTTCAAATTCGACCAATACCTTGTTGAACGTGTTGCACGAATTATCGACGAAAAATTCATCTACGCGTATACGGCGTAGCCAAGAATTCTGTACCCTGAATTCAGAACCGAGAAGCACTCGAACGCTGGGCCGTACCGATCGCTCAGATATCCCCAGGAAAATACATAAACCGAAACAAAGAAAAAGCAAGAGTCACAGTTGTCGATGGTGAACGGCGTCATCAGACAAACGATCGCCCGAGGGGGGTTAAGATCGTTGTCGCTTTGCGAAGAGGGGGCGTCACCGTCCCGTCGTCTTTACACCCGAGGAGGGTGGGCGACGTTAATCCCCACACGCTTGCCAAAGTTTAATGCACCTTTGGTTTTCGGTGGCCGTATTTCGGCGACGTCGCCCCCGCCACTCTGGCGCCGCAGATCCGTTTCCTTCTTCCACTTTTCACTCGACCATCTCTGTCCCCCCCCCCCCAACTTCCTATCTCTCCTTCTATCGCTCTATCTTTTAACGTTCGTGACTCTACGTTTCGACTGTTCTTTTACATCCGGATGCTGGCTCACGGTTCTTTCTCATCTTTCCGCTTGTGCTCCTCTGTTTCCACGGTTTCTTACTGCCACGACGCGACGGTCCGCCACGTCCGAGGAGAGATATCTCTCCATCGTTGCGCTTTATTGCCAAGCTTCCTTCGTCGTTATCGAACGGCTCCCCTTTGTGCTTTCAATGGTGGTGCGTTCGCAGGGTTGAACGCTTGCAGATTTGTTGCGTATTGTGTTTATGGCGTACCATTTGATGACCATGGCTGTTAGATGCCCCGGTGATCGTTTCGATGGCGGATTCTCGGGAGCAGGCTTTTATTGATTTGTTTGTTCGACGACGAGGAGCGTATTTGCGTCTTGTACTTTTGTGAAGCTACTGCGTGTTGTTTCTCGTTTCTTTGTAAATCAATGCTCACGCACATATTCGACGTTCTTTCCGTCGAGAGGATGTTCAGACGCGCCGGCTGAAACGTGCTGATATATTTCTTTTATTCCTGTTACGGACAGGTGAACGCATTTGAAAACGTAACGATGGCATATGAATGCAGCGTGCGATTATTATCGTTTTTATGCCGAGCGTTCGCGCCCGACTCACTCGGTCGCATAAAATACGTATTATGTAAAACGGCAGGCACGAATTGCGGCGGCTCGCTCTTAAATCGAGCAATCGAGCTCGATGGGTTTCGAGCCGGATACCTCGGCGCGTACGATCTTTCGCGCTTGGTTACACGTGTCATTTGGCCCGGCGCGATGTGAAAAGATTTGCATATAAAACGACTAATTTATCACGTTCGTCAGAAAAGGAGAAGATCAGACTCATTGGTTCCATTTCCATCGCCGGCAATCGTGTCGTGATGAGACTAAACATTTCACCCCCGCTCCTCAGTGTTGTTTTCATTATCCTCCTTGCAAAATGCATTAGGGCCGACAGAACGCCGAAGTCCAATTGTTTATGCTCGATACCGTTTGAGAATAATGAAGGAAATCATTCGATGGTACGATCGAATTATCGACCGGACGGATTACATACGCCGTGGATGTGCAGCACTTGGTATCGATACAGAAGTAATTCGATTCATTACCGCTGGACTCGCGGTACACGGCTCTCAGAAACGTCGACGGGAATCAAAGGTTGTCGCCGCGCGGCCATCCCGATTAGATTCATTAAAAAGTATCGAGCTATCGAGTATCTGTCATTCAATTAGCAGCAGATTCGTTCCATCGGCTGGCAAGGCACACGAGTAACCGGGGATTTAATTTCGTTTCTCGTGCCGCCGCTGGGTCGCGATGTTCACGAGGAACAGAAGAGAATCGGAATGTCGAGGTGATCGTGGAAGCGAGGAACGTTTCCGCACGTCCGCTTTAAAAGGATCGACCGCGCCGTTTTTCCGCGGCGAAACGTTATCCTGCTTTTGTCTTCCGGCCCGCGAGGATGCAGAGCAGAGTTCGAATAAACGAGATTTCTTTGTTTCTTGGCCGAGGAAGCTTGCACGCTGGATTTTCCTTTCGTTCCTGTTTTCCAGATCCTTCCCTCTTTTTCCTTTCTTTTTTATCTCCTTCGATCCCTGTTCTGCAGCCTTCTCCCCCTTCACTTTGAGTGAATCGCGACGCTCGGGGCTGACGCTCAATGATAAAGTTGTTCCTAGCCGGCGCGCGTTTAACGAAAAGAGGACAGACCTGTAGGAAATGTTTGGCTTGCAGGGGATTCGTTCTTCTTGTTGACGGTTACTCGTGATATATTTCCACTCGAGACACGTGCCCTTCCTGCCTCTCTGTGCACGTTTCTGGTACTATTAATGTCAATTCGTAACTGTGCTCGATCATTTCGGATATCATTTATTTGAATAATTGAAACAGCGATGGTTTATCCTAGCAGCAGTTCACGTAGATTTCTCAGCAAACGTATGCTAAATATTCAAGGGTGTATTCACGCGATCTCCGATTTCAAGATCGTTCGTCAAGTGACAACGCAGATCCTTTACGCATCGCGTTTTAATCCTCGCCATTTATAGCTCGCTCAAACGTACATCCATGTTGAGCGGCTCTCCCCGTTTCCTTGGACCGGCGACATTTACACAGTCCCGTATAAAGGCTGCGCCATTTATAAATGCTCCCCCGCAAAAGGTTTCACAATAGGAAAGTTCATCGAATGGGAGCCGGCTTAAACGACCGATTAAGTTACATTTAATTAAGAGTGTTACCCGCATCAACGGGTTCGCGCTTCCTTCATTGGAGAACTCGTTTCTCTCTGCCCGCGACTTGCTGTACATTACCCGCGGCAAAACGTCCGCGGTGTTTGCGAAAATAATTCGCATAATAATCCAAACGGAGCGTCGGCAGTTTCCAGCCGAGAGGGAAAAACAAACGTTCAGCCGGGCCGTTGGACGGGAAACTTAATTAAAACGCGGCCGCTCAGAGGGCGGATCTGGTTTTTCGTGGATCGAAAAGAAAAAAAAAATAATCGAGGAACAATCTCGCCGTGCCGCCACCTTGGAGCTGGCGCGATCAATTTTTCTGATTCTTCGTTAGCATAACGGGACTGTGTAGGAACACGGACGGGCAACAAATGGGCTGTCGAATATCTGGGGCGTAAAATTAACGGATTTTAAAATAGTTGAGCGTTCACGGCCGCTTAGCCGTGGCCGCGTATTACGTATATGCTGCACGTTAGATGGTTTATATCGGAATCGACTTATCGATTCGAACTCTCCTACGAAAGCCGTTTCCTACGCGCCAGCCATTCAGGTGAGCTCGACGCGGCGTTACGCCTGTATCGTGTTCAGGCTCGAGCACCTACCGCCTATGCAAAATTGTTTTCCTACAAGCTGAATCGGAGGAGGCATAAAGCTCGTTGCCGTTGCCGGCATGGTTTTTTTCGCTTCTCATATTTCGTTAGTTCTTTCGTAAATTTGCTTCTCCTTTGCGTTTCGCGCCAGGAACGCGCCAGGTGCGCGTTATTCATTGTAATTTCTTGACTACGAATCCTCGAACAATTTATGAGACGTGTAATTTTACACTTCGACCCGGTCGTTGTGCGATTCAGAAAGTAGCGAGGCGAAGGATATTTCCCGGATGATGTAGATGGAACGGGAATTAATGTGACGGGTTTTTCTATCTCTCTGAAAAAATGTCTCTCTTGAAGCTTTTTTCCCACGAACGCTCTCGTTCATCAAGCACTGTTTGCCTTAAAAAAAAAACGCTCTACAAACGAATACACGCGCATACATACATTTGTGTGCTGCACTTGTCGTCCGCTTATTTTCTGTGGCTAACGCACGTTTAAGTGGTTAATTGATCTAAAAAAAATATACGCCAATACCAATGTATTAAGTATAAGATTTAGAAAGCTGCAGTATTATTACTGGAGGTTAATTTAAGAAAAAATTGTCCCCCCGCACGCAATTCCACGTTGACACAGTTTCCTAAACAGAATCATCGTACAGAATATTTCTGATATCCTGGAAATGACGACGGATCATGATATTGAAAAGTTTCCTCGACGTCGATCACGATTTGCTTATCCTCTAGCTAGGAAATCGTGGTGGGGTCTTAATTTTACCGTCGTTCGACGACATAAATTCGCGGATAGAGAGGTTCCCGCGGGGGTTAAGTGTTGCAGGCGTTTCGTGCAAGAAATATCGAATCACCGATCAATCGAGGGGGAGGGAAGCTCCCATCGATATTATCCAGCCGATGGACCGATATTATATTATAATCCTCCAGCCGTGTGATGGATATTCTGATTGGACCGGCAAATCGTTTTATTAATAGTCCGCAGTTTTCAAAGTGGATCGCGGACCGATGGCTGAACGCCACGTTTCAACTTCTTCGAAGTACGAGTTAAATCCGAATCTTCCGAGGAATTATTTCGTTAAATCTGACTACGGAATAACGATCGAACCGACTCACTCCGTGTCTTACGAATTTTCCTCTTCCTTAACAGAAGTCTCGTTCGGTATATTTTCAGGTAACGGAACAAAACCTCTCTTCGATGCCACGAAAATAATGTTAGAAGTGCCGTTTAAATCGGGCGAATCTCGTAACCCGATCAATTTCTGATATTTATTCCGCCAGCTAGATGGTAGACGTACAAAAGTGGCTGGCTTTACCCCATTAGCGGACCAACCTTTGCCCGCGAAAGTTTCTGCGTTCAGCGAACGGCCAGCGATGAACCGCCTCCCGAAATGCCCTCGAACGCGAAAATGTTCTCGGCGCGCATTAAACGAATAATCTCGCTCCGCGACTGGAGAAATTCACCCGTTTTTATCCAGCAAAGTGACTCTTCGGGCGATGTTTCAGCGAGCTAACGGTTCGAGTGGCGACGACCACCAAAGTGGCCTAGGTTTTCCGCCCTCGAGAGGGGAAGTTAAGAAATAACAAAAAAAAAAAACAATTAAAATAAAAAATCCGAGAAAGAAGAATGTTAGGGAAGGGAGAAAAGGCGAAATAGAGAAAAGGGAAAGAAAAAAAAAATGATTGTTCATCTGGAGAGTTCCCGAGTATTTTCGCAAACGAGCGCTCGCGGCCTTTCTACGTCTGTAACGAACGGCCAGCAGCATCACAGGTTATTTGCCCGGTTAAAACGTAGCCCATTTCGCCGTTTCTGCTTTGTCCAGGAAGCGGTCTGAGCCCACGATGATTTATATCCTGAACGCAATATTGAGTCGCTGCCAGTGGCACGCGACCAAGAAAATTCCCCAAACAGTTTCCTTTCTGGTACGACCATTCCCTAGCGCTGCAAACCTTTGCAAACCTTTGCCTCCTGTCGCACGCGCTGGAATATTGTCTTAAACGATGCTCCCTTTCGTTCGTCTTCGCTATTCTGCGAACTTCTGTCGCCGTTCGTGTTATGGATGCATCGGAAAGATGAAAGAATTATTGAAATCGCTCCTTCGCTTCCTTCGCAATTCCCGTTTCCTGCATTTTCACGCCAACCGATTGAATCGGTCAGGTTTCAAGACACGAATTACGCGGAGCGACGTTTGCGCGTGAAAGTATCGGTAAATGTCATTTCTTTCTCAGATAGCCAACTGGAGGCCAGCCAGGCCGTTTTATCCGCTTTCTTCATCTGTGTTATTATATCGAGTTACGCAAGATGAGTTCTCCGCGAGGCGCTGATGAGCCGTGCTTCAATTCGCGACAGAAATCCCCCCCCCCCCGATCTCGGCAGAAAACCACGAGAAAATGTTATGCATACATATTAAATTTTACAATTCCGTCGGAACAAAGACGAGGGCAAATAATCAAGGAGAACAGAAAGCAATGAGAGATCCGTCTTCTAATTCAATAAAATTCCCGGCAAATGTCCCCTTTAGAAAGCATTCGAACAATTACGGAACTTAATTCACTGTTGCAACATAGTGAATCGTCGCAACCACCGAGACACCCACGAAAACGGAATAATCGTGGGTCGTGTCCGATCGTGGCGCGTCGTCGCAACCGCGGAACAGCGGAGTTCCCTTGGTGAACAATATCGTAAATACCCCATTAAGGTATCCTCCGTGCTCTCACGGAATCCATTTGTTTTATGCTTGTCGATGCTTTCGTGGCGGAGATTGCAGCATCGTTCGCCGATAACGGTAACTATTCGTTCGATTGGATACGGATACACGGCGTTCCTTTTTCGTGAAGGTAGAACCGCGGTGAAAAGACACGGTTTTTAAGGCTTTAATGGCGGAAGGTGGCAATGACCGAAAGAGAGCACGCCAGTTTATGGGAAGGGAAAGAGCTTTACAAGCTCTGCATAACCGAAACCGTGAGACCCCGCTGCCGAGCGCTCTTTATTCGTCGAGTGCCGTTTATCTGAGCACTTGCCCAGGCTACTCTCGTTCTGTTTACGACGAAAGCGTTTTGGTAGAAATTGTTATAGCGAGACGAAATGAGCTTATACAGGATGTATATATATATGTTATGCATGTACGTGGGTGTAGGCATGTTGCGATGACTGGTGAACTTTCATTTGCAAAAGTTCAAGATATACTCATCAATAACCATTTGCTTCTGTGTTCTGTGTTGCAGGGGCTCTGTCTTCAGGTGAGTTTTCTACCTGGTTTTTCTTACCGACCACGAACAAGTTGTTCCTACGTGAGTAGAAATCTTTCGACGCGTTATATATTTTATTGATGCTATTTTGGTGGATGCTATCGAATTACGATATCTATCATCGTCACCTCCAAGTAATTTTTATTAATTGGCAACGTATGTATTACTTACTAAAACAATATAATTATTACTTTCGATAATCCGTTCAGTAATACCTACGGCGTGCATACTTCTTCCCAACCCAACTATAACTCGAGGGGGATCCCATAAACGAGTCCCGCTAAATATCTTAATTGCAACATAGCAGACGAAGGAAACTCTTCGCGAGGCACGAGCAGAAATTCGTTTGGCCCCGGCCGGCATTAATTTCCCTGAAACAGAAAGCCAGCCACGCCGACGGGTTTCTCGTTCCGTTTCCGCCGGGGTCTGGCCACGCACCATGAACGACATCGTCGAGATAAGAAGTTGGCGAAATTATTCAAACTTAATGCGAACGTAAACGCAGCAACTTTCGGTTGTTATTGCGAGCTACAGCATCCCGGAAGTCATCGAGAAATTATGAAGCGGAGCCGCACCAGTCTGCCTCGTCCTTTTCTCGATAGCTGTTCGAGCATAGTTTCGCGAGCCCGCTACGAGGGTAATTGTCCTAATTCGTAAAAAACGCGAACAACGTTTCGACAGCGATGAAACCGCAAGAGCCATCCCATGGTACAAGCCGAAACGCTGACGTTAAAGGGCTTCGTGTTGCTTATTTGTTAGAGTGGTCTTCTGGGGCGACGGATGTTACGGAGGTGCCTTGAACTACGGGAGGATAAAGGAATTTTCGGAACTCGAGATAATATCTACGCCCGCGAAGGGTTATTTATCGCCCTCGTATTGTAGCGTTCGGGGTGGTTCGAATGATCTTGAGTTACAACTAAGACGGGTGATGCTGATCTCGAATGAATTTTCTTGGTACTCTGGCCGCGTTCTCCGAAATCGACAGGACAATCTCAATAATACATTGATACGGCTAAAGGAATTTCCGAAAGGAAGAATTATCGCGCTTGGTATTTGTAATTTCGACGCGACGGAGATTTCGTAATGGATAATTGGTGGATGAATTTCATCGTGGTACAATATTTCGGATAAAAATAATTTCGGCGAGAAATAGTTAATGGTCCTCCGGTGAACTCGGGTCTATTGACAAAAATTCGACGACTCTGTGACATTTTGCCAACTTCGATTGTCCCGAGGCACTTTCGATGTATTAACGGTGAATCTGCTACGAAACGTTGCGGATGTAAAATGGTACCGGTCTAGAAAACGCGAAGATAATCCGACCAACCAGTAATCCGAAAATCCAGTGAAATCGGGGCACACTTTCAGAATCGTTGTTCGCCGTGTTAAGAACAGATCGTTGCCCGTGCACGGTTCGCGATCACGCCGTTTTACGAACATGCATTTCAGCCGTAGAGGGGAAAAAGGAAGCGTACCACGCGGCGGAAGAATAGAAAAAGAGTAGGTGAAAAGGTTCGTCGATGGGGGAGGTTTCTGTGGTCGGCGATGCATCGCCACGAATGGCGAAGCCAACGAAGCGTCAAAGCCCGAGAACAGGTCGGATTTTCTCGCACGCGTCCAGCAAAAGTGCATCGGGAATAGTGGCCGGTCTGTATTAGGATTCGGGAAGAGAAATTCTTCTAAAAGTCGATAAATCTAGCAGCTGGATGCTCGGTTTGATTCACGCATGATCGCTGTTTCGCCCGGTCTTTCGCGCCGTTTCTCGAGCGATTGGTCTGCGCCGCATTGTTTAGCCTTGTTCCTTGATTTCTCAGTCGTTCGCGGTTAGATCGGATGGATTCAGACAGTATGATTTGAGAAGACTGACCGAGTGACATATAGGGCCATCGTTGCGAACTATGTGTTGCTGTAGCAAAGGGAAGATAATGGATAATAATTTTATATTTATTTTTGATATTTTCTGTCCCTGTGTCTGCGTATAGGGCCATTAGAATTCAACGAAAAGACGGCGTATTAAATTGCCTGTGTTCTACATTGCACACGCGATAGCGAATATTCCATTTAAACTTGTCAAACCATGTATCCATATCCCTTTTTATTAATAAGCTATTCTATACAGGTAACTATCGGATAGTTGCAGAGGTTAAAAAGTTAAAATATTAAATTACGTTCGGTGCCCGACGAAAATTGCACCTGTGGATACTGCGTATCGTTTAAACGTAATAATGCCTATTCGATATTTCCTTTTTTTGGCAATTAACCAAAGGCAGCATGGTATCATTAAGGGACCTCTTTAATATAATTCCCGATATTTCTGCCTTGGTGTTTCGTTCTCCATAGCAGGCATAGCTTCTGAGGCGGTGTATCCAGGAAATGTGTTTCCACGAACTATAGGGTCGAATGTAAATTCGGCAGCTTCCCTTGGCCTTCTGGCCGAAGAACAAGCGCCTGGACGCCAGTTAATTCTAGCAAAAAGTCCTCCACGTCTTTGGGAGAACCTTCGAACAATTCTTATAGATCGAATCAGTAACGCAAAGAATAGGAAGAAAAAAAGAAGAAATATTTAACCGTCGATGTTTCACCTACAATTAAAAACCTATAAAATTACAATTTTTATTTCACTTTGATGCAGAAAATTGATACAAATTTATGTCTACGGTTTCCTTCAAATATAGAACGAACGGAAGGTCCCCCCCGACTAGAAGAAATTTATCGCCCGGAGAAAATCCACGCAATTCTTCGCCAGCAGTTCATCAAACACGCGATAGCTTCTACATTCGAGGATTCCACGAGCGTTCGAAATTTCCCATTCACCTTAAATCCTGCTTAATTTATTCCCTCGCATACGCGAGCTGTGTCAAATAAATTCTCAAGCCTACATACGTATCGAGCAACGAGGGACGTTTCTTAATAATCGTGCTTTTGGACTATTTATTAATTCAACGAGTCCACGGCGTTCGCATCCCGCGGAAGACAATTTGTATCGTCGTCCTGAAATTTTATTCGAACGCTGCGGTTCCCTCGAGGGTCCCCAAAAATTCTTTTTTAATTTATTTCCCCCACGGTTCGAGGGACAAAAACAGGGGACGCGAATCGAAGGAAACCGCGCGAGATAAATCCTCGAGGCAAGGCACACCCGCCGAAAACACGGCTCCCTGGAAAAAAGAAATATTCACTTCGAAAACAAGTCGCGAAATTTATTCGCCTTACGCCCACACACGCGACGGCCTTAATCTAATCAGCCACGATCCTCTTCCATTGCATCGCCCGTTGGAATCGATCGGCGAGCATCCTCGAAGCTATAACCAAGCGGATGGTCCACGATTTCAATCTAGCCGGCTGCGATATCCGTTGAAAAAAGGGGCAAATCGAGCGTGTGCCGCCCAGGGGATGGAAAGGAAAATAAGGGAAGGACGGCATGAGTGGATGAAACGAAAGCAAAGTCGATGGATCTGCTGGGGGATTCGAGAGGTAAAATGTTAAGGCATCGGTATGTAGGTGAAAGACGACAAATAGAGAAATCGGACCGATATTCCTAAAAGATGATAGGATGGAGGCAGTTTCGGAAACTGGATGGGGATGAAGATTTCGAAGGGAGGATTTGATATAGTGCAGATCAAGATTTCGATCATACTCGTTACTCACAAGCCGAAGTAACGTGACCCGTGTGTTCGAGCCGTTCGTACGATATAGCGGAATTATTCCGTTTCAAATTCTACGTGCAGTAGTTATCGGCGAGTTTTTTGTTTTTTTCACCCCCGAGTCGGTGAGACGATAGAAACGTCGAATTTATTATTCGACCGCGTTACTTCAATGTTTAAAGGATGTTAAAGTGGGACTGCGGGCGGCAGGTTCTTCCACAGAAATTCCAAGGATACCTGGCGCATACTTACAACCTATCGATCTCTCGAGCAATAAAGCAGACTACTAGTTTATATTCAAGCACCGTCTGTATGACAAATATCCATTCTGCATTCGAAATTAGACAGTAATTTCCATAGACAAGGGTATTGGAGAGTGCGAAAGGATCAAGAATTCTGTATAACACGAGTTTAGAAAAGTATCTAAATTCCGTCATAGTAATACTGCCCGCTGGTGCGGTATGCAATTTTGTTGTTTACCATATCCAGGTATTCCGAATTCTCGAATGGAGAACAACCCTCGGAGACGTGAAACGCCAACAGTTGCATCGATTTCTGTGCGATTGTACCGATTCGACTACGATTGGCTGGTCCGATCATAAAACGGCAAGACAGGGGTCGATAAGTAATACACTTTTTCGTTTCCATCCGGCCTTCGTATTTCCAATCGAGGGAGAAGGTTGCGGGACAAGCTCTGAAAGATAACGAGATAACCCGGTTTTCGAGTGGAATTCAAACGTCCTTATTTCCAAACGCCGAATCGCGCATTCGTGCCCCTTTCTTTCTATATTCGGTCGGATTCGAACTTTTCCACGCCACGAACATCTCTGTTTGTCGTGTCTGGCCGTTGAAGGACTCCTTTCGCGTACATTGCTTCGAGAAACCGTGTACAATGTGGTCCGTTCTCGTTTCTCACTTAGCCCGCAATTTTCCGTCCCATCGTTTCGAGGCGCGCAAGGCCGTCGCGAATAGCGGCGGACATCCGCTGGAAAATGTCGCGGTGGAATGCCTCCGCTTCCGGAACTCGATAGCAAGGTACGCGGATACCTGAGGAAGCACCGAATGGCCGGTGATTTGTTTCCAAGCGACGCGGGGATAGAGAAATAAAAATGTTTAACGAAAGACGAGATCCTGTGAAAAATTTCATTAATTTCTCAACTCTGGAAAATCGCACCCTGACAGTTGAGAACAAGAGACGATCGCGATCGCATTCGTATTGCTAATTATCGAAGTAGCCTGCAGCTGTGTCGGAGGGACAGATGGCAAAGGATAAATCAAGATTGTTGTCTGTCTAATCAAGACCAGTGCTTAGCCAGGCTTCCCTTTCGCGATTATTTGATAATCCATTACCGATTATGCTGTCTAGGTATAATATGCCAGTGGATATATTCCATTGTCGTTTACGCCATACCTATCGAAAGTGGGCTGCCGTTCTGACAAGGAATTTCGTTTGCTTCCCCAATGATTTATTCTGAATCGACACGAATTTTCCATTCTATCCCAAATTTATCTGCCACTTCTCTTTTCAATGTAAAATCTCCATTTTCCGCCTAGAAAAATAAATTAGGAAAATCTGCAGCACTCCATTTTAGAACATTCGATAGACGAAAACTTTAGCGAATGCTTTCCGTTGCCGATATTAAACGAATGATATTCTCGGAGCTGGGGCGCCTAAAATTGAATAAACGGAAAAGCTGCTCTATTACACATCGATAAAAATGCATCAGTTTTTTTTTTCCGGAGACGGCGTCGCGTTATTTTCGTTTCGAACGATTTGCAGTTGTCACGTGTCACACTGCACGGTCACAACTTTCGGATTTATAATCGCGAAGGACGCTCGAATGAGCCGTTCTCGGTTCGTCGGCACACCAACGTTTTCGATTACACTCGATCTCGTTTTTGTTCGCTGCCTGTCACTGGGAACGCGTTTTTTTTCACCCGGTATACTATTTTATAGTATACATACATCGGTGTTGACGTTAAACCGACGCATTAAAAAAAAAAAAAAAAAAAAAAAAAGAAAAAAGAAAAAATGTGCAGCCATCCTTTTAGACATCTCCAAACTGCACACTCTGGTTGAACCGATAAAACGAAAAAACGTAAAAACGAAAAAACGCAAAAAAACGACGAAGAGTGAAACCGAAAATTCGGCTACCGTTTCTTTCGTGAAAATAATGCCGCACGATTTTCTATTCGACGAGCTACCCATTACCGTACGATTGCCGAAATACAAATGCTGTGGAAATCAAGAATTAACCACGATTAAATAGAACAGTGTACGAAACGTTCGCGTTAAAATTCATTCGCGAGAAGAATTCTTCCCTTCAGCTTCAACGTTGCACTAAAAATAGCGGAACGAATTTATATGCATTGAAAAATAATTTGATCAAATACAAAATTCGAAGAAACATATGTGTTACTAAAAAGTTGCACCGAATTCAATTAACGATAGCAGTACTCGATAACAGTGGCTCCAATCAAATCTAAACAACGTACGCCACCCCTTGTTTCTGAGGGATGCAGTGACTTCATCCACCCTTCGAACTTCTTCCGTAGCAGTCTGCAATAGCATTGGTAGGGTATCCATCAGGTGTCACGTTCTCCAACGGGCTCATCGACCCTCAATAGAACCTAATCTCCCGTTTCCATCAACATCCACTCCTCGCAGAACTCCCTCTCGGCCAACCAAAACATCTTACTCGTCGCCCCTCTTCTGTTCACGATTGAATTTTTTGAACGGTTCCGCGCTTAATACCCGTTTCATGGCCGCAACATCAACACGAGTGAACCCTCTCCCCTTGCGCGATTCCCATAAAATCCTACGGTGATATTCCGACTCACGTAGAAGACGTCCATCAAGTCGGGCTGTCAACGTGGCACGGCTGCCACGAAAGTAAACCCTCTTCCTTTGTCGATCTTAAAAAAGGGCCGCGAATCGTGGCCAGGAAATTGGACCCTTGCGAATTCAATCGCGAAAGGGGAAAGGACGAATCGTGCGATCGAGGAGCGGCTTTTCATGTGTCCTACAGTCTAGACAACAGGCTATCCCATAGGGGAAATTCGAGTAGCGTGCGGGCTTCCATAGCTGCAGGTGCAACAATATGCCCGTGTTCGCGAAATCGGAGAAACCGGGGTTCGAGGTCGAGGTATGTAGTTAGGGGGTGAAACGGAATTTAACCCTTTATTACCTTATGATTCAATTTGCAACTGTGCGCGCTGTAGAGTAGCGTTGGTGTATGTGCTCTGAATCGCATAAAAATATTTGTGGGAACAGTAACTCGATTATCGCGATCTCACCGAACGAAAAGTATTTTATTCAGGACATTCAGAAATTGTTATACAACAATCAAACTGAATGGCATTAAAGTCGAGGTATCGTTACGATCAATTGCTTGTATTGCAAATAAGTATGTTAAAACTGAATCAATGTAATAATAACAATTTGAAGAAGGAGAAGAAACAGATATTACTTAATTAATAAAACGGGGAATAAAGCGTTCGCAAGTGTTTCGCCAATAATGTACACGGCAGACTGCAATGATTTTAAGTTACTATTAGGATTGCTATTGTGTTCGCCTTGCTATTTCGATCTCGAGCCTCATTCGATAACGTAAGCCAAAGGGTTAAAGTCATCATCGAACAAGGGGAAGTTAGTGCCGATTCATTTCACGAGATCGCTCTGATGTTCCGCCGCGGGGTTTCTCACTTCCTCTTGTTTCTAGCCTCGAGTCGGTAGGGATCTAGAAACGGTTCAAAGGTCTCCGCACAGACTGACAATGTTTTAAGACGAACTCGACAGCGTAAGCAAGCTGGAGTAGCGAGGCGTAACTACGTGGCGCGTACGCTCGATTGCTCGAAAATCGACGCTCCCCTCTGTCCCGGTGGACCACGATGAAGTTTCCGTTCAGGAGTAATCGATCGACGCCAATTTTCTCCGCGATTCGATATTCCATTCAGCTCGAGGAACGTCGCACGGCAACCGGGCGCATTTCCTTGATTAAAGACAGAAACACGATGACAGAGACTGCCGCGTCGAATTTTCAGCTTCACGGCTGGCGGGTTCGATTTTTCGTGATATCAGCAGCAATGTACGCGCTAAAGGTTGTGTTATTAAATACACTCCGCCGCACAATTACACAGGCACGACCGTGCGAGTATATTTCGGAGTAAAATACTACAAATATCAGTTGAATTCGTAATTCCAACGAAAATCGAAAAATTCGCCGACTGAAATTCGGCCGATGAATTTGGATCGCGAAAGCATACATTTAAGAGAGTTAAACGTAACGTTTACGGATGCCTATATCTATGATATATGTATTTAAAAAAACTGGCAAACGTCAGAGAGCAATTGGTATAGCGAGGTATAGAGATGAGATGAGGAAAAATCGGGTCAGTCGGTGCTTTTTATGACAGAACGATCTATCGCGATGCATACGTTTGCATCGTGTATAACAAATGTCATAGCAACGATGCTCGCGGTTTTTACGAGGAGCCGGCTATTGTTTCGCTGGATTTACACGAAATCGATAAAAATATGGAACATCTAGCATTCGAGTTGAGTAGGCGCGCGCCAGCAACCGGGTGCATTGCCTTTCTATTCTAGTTTCTTGGATGATGTACACGATCCCACGGTTATTCACTCCTCCCTGTACACGTATCCGCGTGTGCAGACCGGTTTATCAACGCGGGACCACGGATATAGGCGGCTCGATTATTGGCCACGCGTGTAAAGAGAACTGGAGGAACTATAATTCCACGGAGTTTCGCCCTTAAACACCTGCTCCACGAATATGGCCGGTCCGCGATATTGATTTCATCCCCTTTCGCAGAACGCAGAATCAATTTTAGGATCAATTTATCGATTGTCTGTTTGCTTTCCTTTTTTTTTATTCTAACGATTATTCGATGGGCCGAAAAGGAAAATGCATTTATGGGCATGCTTTCTATTCTCTTTTTTCGTCTCGCTAAGGGACTATGCGCGTTTCACGCGTGGGCAAACAGATGACACGATCGCTGTAAGGGTGTTCCACGCGGGAGTAATACTCGTTTAACGCAATAATTTGTACAGCAATTTTCTGCAGCTCCCTGTACAATTTTCCGAAACGCGACCGGCATAACTCTGACACCGGAGTAACGACCATCGTATAAAATAACGACTAGCCCGGCTAAACAAGGATCACGAGCACAAACGATATAGGGGCGAGCTTTATGCGCTTGCTGGTAAACAAGTGCGCGAGTACGTAATCCTTTTTGCCGAGATATGGAAGGAAGAGCCTCCTTTGCGTTGACTAACGATGAACCACCGATTGGCCTTCGTCGGGCAGAATAATAGTTGGTTCAGATTGAATAATTCTTTCTCCATATATTTCTTTCTATTCCATGTCTATTCGTACTATTTTTCTGAACCTTTTTAATTACCGCAGCGATGACGTCCTACCGAATAATAGTCTTATGTATGTATCGCTTCGAACAAATGACTAAACATAAAATTCGTTACTACTAAAAATGACCGAATTGTTACGTTCGAAATTGGGGAATAAAATTTGCATCAGCGATAACATTTCCGAACTAATGAAATTCAGGCAAGGATCATTCTCATTATTAATCGCCGCGTGCAGCACATAATATCAGCTCGATACCTGATCACCTTATCACATATATAATTTTGTTGGAACAATGACAGTTGCTTGCCAAGGCAAAATAAACGCGTCTAATTGTCGCGTATTGAATATGTGGAACCAGTAAATTCGACGCCGCCGTTCGAACGTATAAACACTAATTAGACCGGTGCGTCGATAAATTGAGGCAATTAAACCCTAATAACTATCGCACCGATAACTGCCATTAGGCATGCATGGTTTGTCATCGAATCGCCCATATCTGTAATGATCACCGGTTACAGTTGCAGAATGTCTTTGCTAGAGGTTCCTTCCCTGCGACCGGTGCTGTATGACGGCCACAAAATCAGACCGCTATAACACGTGCTCCATAAACTGCAACGAGGACGAGGATCTACCTAGCTTTCCTATCCTATTGTCCCGTCGTTCCTCCAGGAGATTCCAAGGGAAAACAATTTTCACGCTGGAACGATTCGATGGAATCGTGGCGACGTTCAAAGGCTATCGGGTGTTCTAATATAGCACCTCCATGATAGGGAATCCCGATTTGAAACGATAATCGTACCATTCTATATTAGATTCGTATATAGATTCGTATGTGTATATTAGGGATTTGTATAATTATATGAGGGAAGAATGGTAAAACTAATATAATAATTAGGGGTGATCTATTTCGATGTCGGGAGTTCCGTTTTGGTTACCTCGGAACTAAAATTATAGCTTTGCGTGTCTATTAGTTTTTCGAACGAATCGTGATCGTAATATATGTGTATTGGACGCTGTAAAATATTAAGCACGTCGCTTAATTCACCCCCATGGTAAACTCGCACAAAAAAATACTATCTGCACGTTACGTAACTTTTCATACGGTCCGTATGATAATACGATAACAGGATTATATGATAATAAGACATATATATATATACGCGAAAAGTTCAAACTTTTTATCAATTACTTGTACCTAAAATTATCGAATAACTGTTACGTTTCATCTCTGCTTTCTCCCTTCTTTCTTTTCATTATACACACTATTTTCGCCCACGGTGGACAGAGAGAAAGGGGCCACAGAAGAATCATGATGACGATACATCAATTTTCTCTATGCTGGTATCGAATACGAAAAACCCACGTCCTCCAGCGTTTACCTGATTGCTCGAATTGGCCGGTATTATACCTGCGGTGAATTCGGTATTACCTCGATGCACCAGTCCTCGTTCTCTGCGCGCACGGGTATCGATATGAACCAGATGGAAACGCGACGGGAATTTTCGATCGATTCCTTAAAAATTATATTCGGCCCAATTTGCTGGAATTGTCGTCTTCGTGAACGATGCAGCAGATGGTGCCGCTATATGTACGTGTGTCGCAGGATTCGGGGTGTCCTTTTGCCACTCGTTCGTTCTATGGATATTTTCTAGATAGGGCAATTCCATTTCTGATCAGCGAAAGCCATGCTCGAGGTTGTACTGTGCGAACGAATAAACGGCGTCGCGTTAATTCGATTTCAACGATGGAATTGAAAACGTTTATTTCGGACGCACGCATGCATATCATATTGCGCTTGTAAAATATATCCTCCACAAATGCCGGGGTTCAGCCGACGCAAAGAAAGATGAACAAAAAAATAAAACGATAACACAACGGGAATGGCCAGCAGGTATTGTGAAAATCGTCCGTTCAATTGATCTCGATCCAGCGAATTTATCATCACGACGGTCGGTCTCGCGACATCCGCGGTGTCCGTGCAAATACCGGCCAATTGCGTCGGTTCAATCAGTGCATCAGCGCGCAGAGCTTCCATCCACGAACCGTGAACAGTATTCCAAAGTTTAAGGACACGTTTACAAAGTGTAGAGCCACGTATCCTGCCCGCCGTTCACGTAGAATCGTATGCAGAGGATTAAGGTTGCATTATCTCGCGGCCAGATGCTCTGATGATATATTTCGAGCGATGCATCCCGGACAGATCGTCGACGTCGATGCTTCTCGACGCTGCGCTCCTGCGCGCTTGATTAACGCGAGATCAGGCCCGTCGTCCGCAGGCTACCATCTCGGATTAATATCGAATTCCCCTGGCCGATCCGTGGCCACGCCGTTTGGAAGGGGACATCGATCGAGAGAGGGTCGAGAGAGGGTGATAGAGGGTGGCACGATGTTTCGCGACCGTGCACGTCGAGGCTTTAAGCAGGATACGTGCCTCAAAGTGGCGAACATGTTTCTGCGTGTGCTCACGTTTAAATACGCACGTGGCTATCGCGGAAATTTCAGTCGCACAAGGAGCGTACAAAATATGCGCGGATCGGTTGAAGCTGCAAGGTGGTCGTTGCAATTTCAAGGCGACCAGTGAATGGAATTTCGTTTCGTCAAGGTTGAGCTCTTCTTCGGAATCACGATTGGGGAAATTGATTAGAGGGGTGGTTCACGGGATTCGGGGGACGTCGGATCTTTCGAGGGGAGTGGAACGGATGGGGTTGAATTTAGTTGTGGGTTCTTGGAATATCCTGTTAATGCTTGAGGAACTCCTCCTCGATGAGATAGAACTGATATAATAATGCACAATTTAAGGTTGGAGTTATTTAGACAGTTATTCTTATTCGTTATCCTATAACCCGCTTTATGATAGTAAAGATATAATTCATTCTGTGCACCATGCAATATAACAAATATAAATAGTAGTGCATACAGCAGTGCAAGAAAAAGCCGCAACTATTCAACGTATATTTCCGTCTTCCTTCCATTTCACCGGGAGTTTAGTTGCTCGCTTTGAAAGAGATCGCGAATTAATTAGACGGTCCCGAGAAACGTTTGCCAGGTGAACACCGGGATCCACGCGAGCGCGCGATCCAATTAAAAGTTAAAAATGACCACTCGCGACTGGCTTCAATTTGTTTTCTTCCGCGGCTAACAAATGTTATTGTGCTTCACGGGCTCGTGCACGTCGGGCATTTTAATAAGTCCTCCGCTCCTATGCACCCAGAGCGCATCCTCGTGAACGATAATACGCCCACGCATATAAAGATAAGGACGAACGATATTAGCAAACGATCTCTCATTTCCGTGCGGCAACGCCTTCTGCGGATATTTGCGAAATGCTGCGGGCAGCATTTAATTTAGAACGAAGATAGAGAAAGAGTAATAAGCGCGGAAAGGATAATACAAGCAAACGACGAACTTAAAATTTGGATGGCAACAAGTGACGTGTAAATTCATTGAACGATGCCATCGCAATGATGATTTGTAAAATTCCTGCAACGATATCTGAGCGGTTTGAAAAAATGTCTGACAGATATTGGAAATCCTGCAGGTAGTACGAACGCGTGGGATAGCTACTGAACAGGAATTGAAATTGAATAATCCTTCTATATCGATCGGATTAGCTGCAAATATGCAGTACACGTGCAGCCTCGTTGAACACCTCCGCGTTGGTACACCTTCGCTGACCAGTAAACTGATAAACACTGTTTGGTGTCTCCTCTCTGAAGGGGTTTACAATCGATGTTAGTAAGCCAAGGTACACAATGCCAATCGGTTTGCCTATCGTTCGATAATCTTTTCGCACTGGTTCATCCCCGAAGACGTAGTATGTGTTTCTTTCGTTATCTAGTATCGTTTCTATGACTTCACTTCGTCCAAATAGCCAGGCAGATTCAATATACAAGCAACTTGCCCAAGGGGACCGTGAATAATAACATTCCCGTTTCACATAGAAAGACTTCGAACGGATCATGATGTTAGATAACATATTTTTTCTACACATGTCTTGATTTATTTTCGTCCCACTACTTTACACAATTTCTCAAGCACCAACGTGACGCCATGTATGTACTCATTTTCGTGGCAAAAAAAAATGTCAACCCAAAGACTAGTATGAAAAATTTCCATTGCAAACACACGAAAACATTGGTCCAATTAACGATTAAGAAAAATTCGCGCAACCCGGTGAAATTCTTCGGGGTTGGCGCAATATAAACAGCGAACTAAGATGGGGGGAAAAAAGTTCGGTCGCGGCACTTTTGTAGTTTCGCGCCGCCAACCACCTACGAAGTGAAGGAACCCGCTGGCGAAGGTAAATTCCGAGAATCTTGGAGATCGTTAAGACTTTCGACGAGGCAGCATCGGCTCTCGGATCTTCGACCCTCTCTCGAGGTCTTACGCGGAAACTTCCCGAACGGATGAAAAGACGAAACCTCCCTTGGTCGAAAGGTGGCGCGAGGACAGAGAGAGAGGCAAAAAAAAAGAAGGAGCAGCGAACGACTGCAGCTGCGAAACTTATCGAAATCTTTTCTGCTGTCAAGTAGTCATTGTTACGTACGTACAACAATGCCTGTTCCTTTCCCCGATTTAGCCCGGCCACCCGGAAGGGCAAATACCAGGGTTTCGCAGCGAAACGAGACGAATTTCGCGGGGAAGTTATATATAGGTCTGTTTCTTGATCACCGTGACGTGCTCGATCATAATTTAACGTTGCTCCAATGACTGCACAGTGTGTTATATTGATACGTATGTATTTGGACAGGTTAGTACTACGAATGCAGGGATACAATTATTATTCGATGTATTGTGCGCTATTGAAAACAGCAAACGTGTTATTAGGAAGCGATGTTCAAAGCAATAATTATAAAACGAGTATCACAGTGGCTCGCTTGAAAATATAAATTGCTGTCCTAATTAATATCAAGAGCGGCTTAGCGTCGATTATTTTTCGGAGGTTCAAGATTATTAAACGTAACAAATTTCTTTTCCCTTCAAAGAGGATTTAGGGGTGAGCAATATAGGACGAACACGTTTCTACGTAAAACGGGTGTCTCGCAAATTGATTCGATTAAAAATATCCTTAGTCGCAACGGGGAATGCGAATTGGTAGAACACGTGATTCGTTAGACGATCATCGAGGTTTTTAACGTGGAAAAACGATCTGCCTGGAACTATCTGCCTTCAAATACCTTTTTCCTAGAAATCCGTGGTCGATATGCAATTAAAACTGCTCGTTAGATCCGAGATTGCGGGTGGTCAGTGTAAAGCTATCGATATCTCGACGGGGATAAAGGACGAAACAGTGGAAAGACTAGTTTATTGGTCTCATATCGTAGACAAGAAATTACGATGTACTAAGCTTTCTAAAATTGCACGTATTTTTTTGTTATTCCTCGAACTCCGTTTTTTTTCTTCCAAACTTTCTCTTAATCGCAGCTTACTCGAATGGTTTATCTGTTCGTGACTTATTCTTTTTTTTAAACAGCTTTTACAAATTCCTCCCACGTAAATATACTCGAGCAACATATATATCTCACCATTTCCACCAACAATGCTACGCCATAGTTTAATTACGGCCCTGTCGTTAATTTCGCACCGGTCTCGCAAATAACGTGCAACAAGTTTCGCTATTCGTTGCAGTAGTCGCGCTGCTCGCAGTGAAATACAAGACTCTGCAGGTAAGGTGTATATTGCAGGTCCGGTAGCTGCTTAGCCGAATCAGTAATTTCAAGAAACGTTAAAATCACACGTTCCACTTGCCTACAGGTGCTTTATCGTGCTGTGTATCTTTGAACCCACGTTGATTAATATCGCTCTCGCGTTATTGCATATTTGCCGGCCCCTGGAGAAACGCTAATGCAGTTCAGGCAATTTACCTTCAAGCGAAGACGCAATAATGATACAACATTAACGGAATTAACAGGGCCGAGCGATCTTTGTAGTAAATTAATGATCATTTGCTGGCGAATTAAGCATTTCCGCAGTGAATATCTAGCAGCCTGAAAAAAGGTTAAAGTTAAGATTATCCGATCGAATAAGAAACCGATCGAAACCGTGCCGCAAATTTTTCTAAATTTCAATCCTACCTCTGCATTCTAATATTATTGATTTCTCATTCCATGCCAGACATAAATTATTTCACCGCTCGAGAAATCACCCGAACAAGATCGTTATCTCCTATCATTTACACGAATTCCACGGTCTTGCCGCGGGTCTAGCACGCGTAGGCTCGTGTAAATCACGCCAAGGGAGGGCTCGGGGTCGTCGAGCCAGAAAATTCGCGATGATAGCCTACTTTCAACGTGGTAACACACACGGACGTACACCGCCTCTTCCTCTACCGTGAACGATTGCGGTCGAGTCGAGCGGATCCAGGGGATCGATCAACCGCCTAATCGACCAGCACGGTGAACTGAATCATAGAACGGAGAAAAAAAAGAGAGGAGGAAAGGAAAAACGATAGGCTGTGGAAGGGTGAAGGAGGTCGAAAAACGAGCAGGCTTCTAATAACGTGAACTCTCGAGTAGATGAATAGACGCGAGTATAGCCGAGGCGTGGATCGGTACTATCGTACGCTCGAATCGGAAACCAATTTGAAAGCAATACCGCGCTCATCGTTCCACCTTATCTGATCACACCGGTTCGAACAAAACGTTCTTGGATTTGGCCCCGATCGCTCGACGAAAGCCTGATGACTTAAGCGCCTTAACACCTCTTGCTATTTAAGTCGATTCCTACGATCTACCTATCCTGATGGGATTTTCTTCGTTGTACAGCGAGAGTCGCGCCGACCAGAGTATTCAACCGGCTGTTGTACAGAGGTATCTGGGATGGTCGAAGCGAACGACAAATTCGGGCCGCTCATAAATTCGGACGCGACGATGCATGGATTAACGGCACAGAAACATTTCACTGTAGAGGGTGCACACTTGCTTGGGCTTTCCTTGCAAGTTTAACAAGACAAGGGTTAATCGAAGACGTATAATAGATTGAAAGAAACCAATGTTCAGCCGATGAATCGACATAATTTACTCCTTTCAAATAAACAAGTTCCATGTGCCGGTTCGATTCGTTTATTATTTATTACTATTTATTACGAAGCTCTTGTTAAGTCAGCATTAGCCCCATTAGGGATACAGTTATGGCACGCGTTCGACGCTTCCCTTGGACCCACCCCGATGCACAGAAACGTGACAAAAGGGCAGGTTATAAATTCGACCGCTTTTCTGTGCACCCCGCCCGTCCACTTGAGGCAAGAGGCCCGCACCACGCCCTCCGTTTCCACCCTGAACATTGTAAAAGGCCCACGTTGCGCCCACGCGGAGAAAGACCGGGCGTGAAGGGCTCTAATAAATTTCTAATCCAGCTGTAAGATCTGACAAAACACCGGTGGACGCATGACGAACAAGAAAAGAGGAACGCTCGCTGGTCAAACGCCTAATTGGGCGGCAGGATTTGTTTCGATTCTCACGGCTTCCCTCAAAAATAACCGCCGCTGGGGAATTTACGGGCAGACCACCAACGGGATCGTTCCTTGGAAAATTTACGGCGACCCTGTGGAATCGATTTTTGAACGGTCAGGCGGATTAGATCTTACAGTCTTTGAATCGGTAACTACGCGTTCGACGAAATGGCAGTCTTCTCGGAACAAGAATTCAATGGGTCTGTTGTAACACGCGTTTAAATGCCTCACGGAATTGAATAACTCGCGGCATTCTCTCGTATTTTTACAGTATTTGCCGTGAAACGGCCAGGTTTTGGAGCAGCCGCTTTTAATATTTTCATTCATTTCGACCTATTTTTCAAGGAGCCGGCCGTGGAAAACGAGCCGACCAGGGTCAAGACTCTCCCGCGGAAGAATATTAAAATTCCGACAGGCTCGTCAAAATCCGAACATGGAAGTAACGTCCACGATAATTACGAGTAAAAATATTCCAACGTTAATTCATACGTGAAAGCTGTTCAGATAAATTTCATTCAATGTTCGATAAAACGCAGAGAAATCGAAACCCGCAAATCTGACTAATTGGTTATTAGTTGTAATATTAATCGAATGTAATCATCCACGAGAAGCCCCTCCCAACAGTTGTTCCGAGCATTACACCGGAACGATCTCTTGTTCTCCAATTGCATGCATATCGATCAGAGTGTAGATCGCACGGAGAACACGACGAGTATCAGGAAGAACGTGGAACCGGGGCATATTTCATCGAAGATCGATCACGCTGCCCGAGACCTCGCCGGTGACTTCCGATTACCAGCGAATTAATTCCATGCCGGGTAGCTCCACTTAAATTCGTTCCATTTTCGAGGTTAACCAGTGGCGCAGGCAGCTCCATTATAGCCTATCATTAACGGATCTGGTCTATGCGGTCTCCTCGATAAACCCCATCCCCTTCCTTCGTCCACTCTTTTTTTCTTTTCGTCCCACCCTTCCTCCCTTCTCCTGGGCATAATTCAATTTACTAGCGCCGGCAGGGTTAAACGGGGAACCCTTTTACCCGACGTCTATCCACTTCAGGCTTGTACACACAGGGCTGGAATAGAGAGGAACGGGACGTTTGATGCAAAATGCCGGAGATATAACTGGCCGGCGGACTGAGGTGGTGATAAATGCGACCGAAAGTGCAGGACAAGGGAGGATGACAAGAACCGCGGGGGTGAACGCGAGAAGGAAGAAAAGGAAAATGGGTCGAGCAAGGAGGGGGAGGGGAATGAAAAATTAAGAAAGCGTGAGGATTATTAAAAGAGAAATGGCAGAGGGAAAGAATGAATCTGTGGAAAGGAGCAATAGCGAAAGAGGATTAGAGTGAAGAGGCAAATTGGTTCATACAAACTAGGTTGCGGTGAAGAGAGTGAGGGAAAGAATAGGATTATTAAGTCAGATGAAGGGGGATGAACGGAAACAAAGGGACACATAGAGGGGATAATACGTATAAAGACGATAGTTGTGGTTGAGCATAAAGTTCAGTGTCGCATATACAGATATACATATATATATATATATATATATATATATATGTATAATAGTAAGGACAAGAGAAGGGAAAGAAAGGGACTCGAGAGCTGAAGCCTAGAAGTAAATTCTAGACGACTAAAGGACCAAGGAATGGAACCGTAAAAATGAAAGGAATAAAAGAAAAAATACGACAAGAGGGTCCGGCAAGAAAGGGGGAAACAGGACGATAAGAATACTCTATCCAGAGGTAAGAAAATAATTTACAAGAAAACTTGTCCTTATTTTACCCTTCTACGATCGATCCCTACCAGGACAGATCAACTGAACTGAACTAAAACCTGGCCCAGTGCCGTCTTGTAAGTTCTTATCGCGTGCAGGATCATCGAGATCTTATCCACGCGAGACCAGGCCCCTTTGTCTTGCTAAGGCGCGACACACCGTGAAATTTATCGTAGGTCCCCGTGGACACTTCCGTTCTCCGTCGAAATTTCCCCGTCCCACACGGGAATAACACTTTTCCAAACACTCTCTCTGCCACCTACACGGTGAACCAACGGCGAAGAAAAAGAGAGAAAAATTCTGCTCGCCACGGATATCCTCCTCGACACGGACCAAGCGTCTCGCGTTCGCACGCGTAAAAACTTTCGCAAGAAATTCGTAAAACCGTAATGAAAACCGATAACGTGGCAACGGTACCACAAATTAAGCGAGTTCACTTCTTATCCCCGACCCGTCCTCTATTCAATCGTCCCACGCAGTCGCGGGAGCTTTCCCTTGCAACTACTTGACTCCCCCTGACTGTGAATAAAGATTTTATCTGGTTGGAATTTTCCTCGCAGCCTAGACCGCTGTTGTCTGGTATGCAAAATTCGTCTAGATAACTGTACCAAGAGAACCGTGTGGTTCTTATTCCAGCTTTTTGTTTAAACAAAAAAAATGTCGTGGATTTCTTTTCATTTTTAGCTTTTCATTGTTTCTTCCGGACGTTGTTTGTTGAATTCTACAATCTTTTGACTGCCTGGCTGCGAAGCAGGACAAACTTGTAGGAATATACAGCGTGTCCTGCAATAGGTAGGCGAAGTAAAACTCTGAGGTTTGATTTTCTTAGAATTTTGCTGGCGTCGATTATGTCTCGCGGAGTAGATTTTACTGAAAATTTCTACCATGGATGTTAACCGAGAGCCTTCTTATGTGATTGAGAACTATTTTCATCGAACTTGGGAAGTGTAACTTATAGAATGTATGATTCATAAGTTAGAGCGTAGATACTAAACTAAAGAGCACTTCAAAGTGTACTTGTTCCTACGTGATACAATCTCGAATACTTAAGATTCTTTATTCTTGAACGGGTAAAGTATTATGCTTAAATCTGAATCACCTAAATGCAACGTCAATGTTCTGTAACACTTTTTTTCCCCCAACGACTCAGTTACAGTACTTACGCAACCGTGTTCCCATAGGTTCCCCCGTGCAGGCATCATAAACGTTACTCTCGATATTAGAAGAGCCATTCCGGTGCAATTCTAGGATACTCTGCGTTCTCTCGCGAGATTGCAAATAACCTTCGAAAACAATATTCTACTTTAAATAGATAATTGTTCCTCTTACGAAATTTAATATATTATCGAAGATTAATTAAAGTAAAAATGAACTTCACGATTAACATAGAACTACTTTCATTCCGTCTTATCCAAGAATAGCTTTCGTAATAGTCAAACAAACGTGTAACGCAGACAGAGAGGGATTTGATTAAGCGACTTCTCACCAGGAAATTGACGTTCAAGACACCCTCGTCATGAACGTTAGCGTATCATAGTCGTATCAATCTTGGAAAATCCAGACGCCGAAAGACAAGGAAGTTTGACAGCGAATAGACAGCGATCTCTCTAGATGTATTATTCAGAGGCAGCTGGGTCGATTAGCTGGAAAATTCACGGGCCGCTTTAATTGGCTTAGTCTGAGCAGAGATAAGAGTAAATGAGGGAGATAAGGGTCGTGGGATAAGCGGGATCGTCGGATGTCTGCAGCTACACTGTCCTCTGTTTCCACGTACGGTACAGAGTAGTAAAAGTTTGCAGGCTGATTAGGTTTTAGGGAATCGCGTATTATTTTTTTGGCGAATCGAGAACGATGACCTTTATATAATTAACAACTGATGAAATAATACGAACGCTTTGCAAATCAATGATATTTCGTCCCATTGAATAGAAATGAAAACGCAAAATAGCAGAATAAGATTCGTAAGGTTAAAAAAGAGAAGCTGCTCCAATTGAAATTAAATAATTTCATTTGCTTTACACACTTTTCCCATAAATACCAGAAAAGATTTATTCAGATCTAACTACCTCGGTTTCTTCAAAAAATAAATATTCTACGTAATGCAAAGTGTAAAGAAAATTTGTGTACACGCATTTTCCTTTTCAAGATATTACGCTTTTATTTATTCATCTTGATAATTGAAAGCTTGGAAGAATTTTCGCCCGGCGAATTTTTATTCGTATAGAAACTAGCAAGATGGAACTGGAACCAGACAAAAAGTCACGGGCGGATCTTAAGGCTCGTCAGAGAGCATGGCCGGGATTGCCCAATCTTATTTTATGGGGTTTAGGGGGCGAAGAGGTGTTTAGGTTTATAGATGAATGGCAGATAGACGAAGAGGGGTTTAACCCCGTTTAAGCCGCAGCAGGAAAAAAAACGCCTTTGCCCTGGGTGGACCAGGAAGATTTTATCGCGCAAACTATTGGGCGGTTAGACGGCGCACGAACGTGAACGAGGTTTGGCATACACGCGCCTAATACATCATGTATCTGACAATCATGATATCGAGTAAATGGCTCCATTTCCTTTACGACTGATCAAGCTCATCGTCGAGGAAAAATTCGAGTAGGGAAATTCCTCGGTCGATGGGTTTTTTTTCTCGTTCGAACAGTAAAAGGAACGAGATAAAACAAGTAAAATACGAGTGAGCTTGGAGGGTGATTTTGATTTTCATTATTATTCAAACGATAATTATTCTGTTCGTACTAGAATATAAGACGAATGAACGTTCGCTAATTAAAAGACACAAGAGCAGTCTGATGAGTTTAAGCGTCTAGGTAGAAGAGAGATGAATGTTAGAAAGGGTTTGCGAGCGAAGCGCGGATTAACTTTACGTAATGATATTTCATTAAGGGGTGCGGGGGAGAGTTAAGAGAAACACTGTTCCCATTATGGTGGCAAGGAAGGCTAATCGAATCGGATACCAACAGGAATAATCCTCTTGCTCTTGTATCTACCTGTTAACCAACCACTCAATTTTTTCCAGACACCATAACTGTTATAACGAAGTTGGTTAATTGAATCGTATGATTCGCTCAAATTTTTGGTGCCTATAATTGCCATTAATTTAGATATGTTTTAATAAAATAATATGTAGCTCTAAATTTTTGTCATTCCAATGTACAGTACATTAATTTGCATACTATAAAGTAGTTGCCAATAGGTGATGCAAACAAATATTACCATGAGCATAGTGCTTCTTTGCAAGCGGACTGTACATATGTATTGTGGTCAAGTATGCTTTATAACGTGTCAATTTTTTTTTTCATTCACACCAAAAGGCAAGAACCTGCAATTATTATCACTATTGCCTAGAATCGTCAATTTTCTTTGCGCAAACCTTTCTTCGCGTGCGAGCGTAATTATTCGAAAAAAACTCTGCGCAATTACAATAGGGTTGACAATTGCATGAGGTATGTAATAATTGGAAGTCCTCGTATAAATAAAAGAATTGTCGCGTCAGAATGAAACGAACCTGGGCACAAAATGTATAGCCCGTTTTAAAAAGCAAGCACTTTACTCGTTAAACAGCTGATCCTATTCGCAAATTTTTTCATCGCACAGAAATTAATGCATGGCTCTAATTTTTAGTGCAAACTAATTTAATGCAAACCGTTTACTAAGTAAATAATTCAATTTAACAAATAATTATAGGCATCCAATATAATGAACTTCAGTAGGGTAGTATTTCCCATCCGACGAAAAGTCATTACCCAGAAGGAGTAAATAGTAATAACCACTCCTTGTAAATTCAGTACATAAGTTACGAAACAATCCCAACGGGCTAGGAAAAAGATAGACTTATTGAAAAACAGATTGTAGAATATAATGGTGGTTGGAAATAGTAGTATAAAATTGAAAAATCTTTTCAACGATCATAAAATATCTGCTTACATAGATTCCAATAGGTATTTTGAGAAATAATTATAATCTTTGCATGACAACGACCGTTTCGATTTGGCAAACTCCGTTTCCTAATAAGAGGTATTAATATTAAGCCTCGCCCAGTTCAACCGAAGTTTACTCATTTTTGGCTACATCTTCTTTATGCTACTAATATTGCTTGCGTCGTTGTTAAACAATGCTATTAAAACTGGGGACCTAAATTATTCGAAAATTTTGTCTAATTTTTGGCAATGCTTTGGAACAGTTGGTGACCACCCTGTCTATTCAAAATGGCAATCAAGTGATTTTCTGCAAACGGAACTCGTATTTGTTCTTTCGGACGAAATTCCCTTGTGTGTGCGATAGCATTATAAAAATATTTCGAGCTTGTTCATATATGTTAAGACTCACCGTTCGCTGACAAAGACACCTTGCGAGGAACATCAAGAAGACGTCTGATCAAGATGGCCGTTCACTGGTAATCCATGTAGTAATCCATGTATAGTGCGGTATCCATTTTGAGTATCCGTTATTGCGTATCCATTATTGCGTATCCAATATCGCGTATCCATTATTGCGTAAGCACTGCACTTTTCACTATTAACACAAACACAGTCACTCGCGACACGATTGAAACAATCAGCCGTGAACATGGAACGACACTCGAATTTCAAAAAGCTATTTTCTCTCGATATTCGCACGAAAAGTCAAAGGGCTACTGCGTACAATCATGGCGTCCGGCCTGTGCGTTACAGAAAACGGAAAGCCCGTTCTACTTTCACTCGTATACCGTTTTGCACGTACCGGTCAAGCTTGCGAATACACGAAAACTATCGCGAAGATACTTTTTTGTAATCCGAAGTATTTAAGACTGGCCAGATCGCGATAAATACGCATCGAAATCATTACTTTCGTTCTTTCGGTAAAAGAACTTCGATCACGTCACTTGCCACACTCTACTACTTCTTCAACGAGGACCTTCTTCCCCAATTTTAAAAAGTACGTTCTAAATCTGATTCGCTCATTGGTCCACCTAACCAACAATTTCACCAACCGCGCATTGTCTTCTATAAAAATTACCAATCACGGCAGAGCGATCAATCGTGTCTAGTCAGTGCATCCTAATGACGCGCAGCACGGTTCGTATATACAGAGTTCTGATATATTATTGTGTTGTGGGTATGCCCTGCTCTCAAGTCGCGTCTACAAACGTCCGGTAGCAGAAGGCAAAGATGGATCGTAAATCATACTTCGCCAACGACCGCGTTTCATTGAGCTTTCTTCATAATATAGATTCATGATTAAAAAATGTTTGCGAAGTGTGACAGCATTATAAATCGGGTAGATGGACATCTTACAACAGGAATCTGTGTCGTTCATAGTCGTGATCTGTGTTTACAAATAAAATTTCGCTCGCAATCGACGCCAACGTCTATCACAGCGAAGGCAATTGGGTAAGTAATTATAACCTCATAAATACACGAAGCTAAAATTTTTGTTCTAATGTAACCAAAGTGAACGTTCGGGCATCGATATCGATCACTCCTAACCAAAAAATCTTTCCGTCATGTGCAAAGGTTATTCATAACCAACAAAAAATGTTTGTCTTCGGCAATGATCATTCGTAACCAAGAAGATTTCTGCCGCCTAATAACAATTATTTATAATCGAAAACAATTTTGTTCATTATTAATGGTTACAACCAACAAAATTTTAGTCCGTCGTAATCGTTATTCATAACCAGAAAAGTTAAAAATGTAAATTTTTTACGCACATCATTTTTTCAAAAATTTCTTATGGATTGAATGATAAGTTCCTACCATTAAAATAAAAATCAACTTTTCATCAATTACTTTTACCTAACAAATTTTTTAAATAACTGTTACTTTTTACCTCTGACTTTTTCTTAAAATTCATCACCTGCCTTAGTTGTTAATTCTACTAGTTTCGTTATAATGGGATATTTTTATAAAAATGTGTCAAAATTGTTATAAAAAATGTTGTCGTCTTCACGCAATCTGACAGGGATTTCATCCTAATTCCAATAACCTACGAGCATCCATCCAATTGCCAACGGCTCCATAAAAAACGCACATCACGGGCCAATTTTATATTGGAATTTTCCATAATCCCCCGGTCTCGTCGTACACCGTTTCGACGCATATTCACCCTAACAAAATCTACCCTTCAGCGACACGTCGCGAAGAAAAAGGGAATCCCTCTGCATCTCGTTGACCCAAATTCGCGAATCTCTTCCGCGGAACTTCAATCCCGAACTGGGTGGCGGCCCGTTAATTAGTGAGGGTCCAACGGCCTTTCGAAATCGATGGAAACAATTACGCTGAAACGGGACGGGGGAGGGGACGTTTAAGTAGCTGGCAGCCATTTATCAACCATCCTCGCACGCTTTTATGCAATCACGCGTGGCGATGCAACCTGGAAGGTGGTTGTTCGACACGAACGCCGGCAGCGGGGTGCATTAAATCAATCTGCCTCCCATACTGGAGGATCCACGGTGCAAGCGCAGAGGGATCGTTTTTCATTAGCGTTCAAACAGGAGTGTTTGATTCATACCGGATCTCTGGTAAAAAAGCGTTGATTATCGCAACCTGCCCGTTCGGGCTGATCGCTCGCGAGAGGAAGAGAGGTGTGTCGTTCGGCGCGATCGAATGATAAGTGAGGTTCTTCGTTTGCGCTTGCACTGGACGCGGATTAATTGCGATAAATCGTGGGGGCGATCACGGGACGGGTCATATCAAAGTGTAACGAATCGAATGACTTTCTAGATTGGCAAGAGTCCGTAATTTATAAAGAAGCGCAGGCCTAGTGTGAATTAGAGGGATGGCTTTTTTAAAAGTTATATGGCAGTGCGTGTATGGATACAAATATTGAGGCTGGTTCAGTCGTTTCAGGATTCAACATGCATAAACAGAATTGGCGAATTCTTTGTTTCTAGTAATGTGAATGTATGCATTTACCGAGAACTAGATCGTAAATCTTTATTGTTACGCAACTGGTCTTATCCTGTTTGAATATCATCGCCACGTGAGTAATGACGACGAAGATATATTGCAGCGATCAATGCTGATACCGTTTCGCAAACCGTCAGATAAATACAGGATGTTTCATGTAAAAGTACGCGAAGAAAAATCTTCCAAACAGGAATCGAATTTTCTTTCATTCAACCATTCGATTGAACGACATTTCCTAAAATACGTAACATTTTCCGAAACATATCACTTAGAAATAACATTCTATCAAATGACAGGCTTGCACACGAAACGGTTCAATCAATTCGTGTTAATAACACTAAATATTATGGCATTCTACGGACCCAACCGAACGATTTGGAACAACCTGTAGTATCCTTGTTCGACTACCCACAGGACGGCAGGCCTCCAGCTGCGATCATAAATAAAGAAATTATCTTAAGCGATACGGCGCAGCGTGTAGATCGGGCGGGACGCATTGTCCAGAGGCGTCCACGGTGGAAGATTAGGTCGATCCTCGAGGAGGATCTAATCTGTCTACACGGACCACCTTTTAGCGTGGCCAGTTACCCTTCCTCTTCTCGATATTAATTTACCGCTGCCGGAAAACGAATCTTATTCACACGGGATCGCGAAGTAGCATACCGTGTTCCTCCACATCGGCGGTACGGTTTGTTTGGAGAGGAGCGCGAAACGGAGACGCTCGTATACCAGCTACGTAAACGAATATCAATTTTTCTTCGACGATAAAGCGGCCGTCTGATTGACGAGATAAATCGCCACGGCAGGTATTCCCCGGGGCGGAGGCTGAAAAATGATTCTGTCCGTGAAACGTTTACGACCATCGATGATCCGTGTGCTACATCCTGAATACATTTCTTTCCTGGCTCCTCTGTTAATGTGGATCACGGTATTTCATAGAAGTTCCCTTTCCATCGAACCTTTCGTCTGGATGCTTATTCGGCTGTCTCTTTCAATTCTTTAATTGTTTGGCGAGAATGTACTGGATTGCTCGATTCCTTGCGATGCATAGAAATATTTGTTGAACAGCGGGTCGTATCATTGGGAGTAGAATTATCATTACTATTATTGTTGTTACTATCTTAGAAAAGTTTCCTTCGGTTAAAATGTGTGTCGTGTCGGTGAAACGAGTTAAACAAGGCTCGCTAAAGAAGAAATTTGCATGTATAGAAGATGAGCCACTTAGGGTGTCATCGAGGAGGCGCGTGTGTCTCCTTGTTGTCCATCGACGGGTACACTGACTCCTAAAGGAGGCTGGTATCGTCGCCGAAAGAATGAAATTTCAATCGACGATGCTCATGTTCAAGCACTCTGCACTTACCAGGCTTGAACTCCAAGGGAAAAAAAACAATATTAATCGAACCGTACAATTTTCGTTCCCTCCACCAAAGTATGCAAACTTTAGACCAACTTTCGGTCTTAAAAGGTAACGATAAACAATGGGAATTTCCATAAGTACGAGAAATCTATCAAAGCGAAAGTCACTACTAGCAATGGCGACGAGTCATTAATCGAACTCCGGTCGATTCAATTACCGGAGCGTTTTTGATTGCGCCGCGAGGAAGTTCCAGAAGTCGTCGTCGAAGAGCGGCGGTCCAAGTCGCGTCGAGGTAGAAGACTAAGTTAATTACCAGAATTAATGTCGATTCGTGGCGTTAATCCAGGTACGGCACGCGAGCCAATCAAGGGTCCAGATAAGAATTAAATGGTATCGAACGCGAACGCCTCGTTAGTCGTACCGTGTCGGGCATAAATTTCCCCGGTAAGCCGGTTCGTTTGGCGTCGGTGTACGTACGATCGAATCCGTATCGGCAGCCCGTCCCTCGAGCACCCCGTATTTCAATTGAAATCTCGGTTATTCATCGATATTATTGCCCAGCGGACGAGCGAATGCGTGACACGCATACGTTATGCTTTTGTATCGCCCTCCACCATTTCTCTAACGCTAAACCGTATCTATGGTTGGCCGCATTTTTTTTTTTTTGGTTCCTGGTTGCAAGGGATTGTGTCGCGATTCGCAATGGTTTTACGCATATCTTGCGATATTTGAGTATTGTTTCTTGTTTATGCGGAGGGACGACGTGTATTCTACTACGGTGGGATTGGCCTTGTTCTTTTATACATGTATAATAATTTTATTCGCCTTTTCTTCACGGTGTACCGTATCACATAATTGTCGAGCTTGAATCCCTATAATTGAAACAACGTGCAAATACATGTATACGCGCAGTGGGGAGGGTACAGTAATTAAATTTTCAATGCAATTTCGAAGTGTAATTAACAGGTTTGCTCGAGAAAAATTAGTAGATTATCGGTTCCTTAAGGGGCAAACGAACTTTGGAGTCGAAGGCGAGGATACGTGTTACGGTTAAACAATAGCAAGAGTTAAGCGGACGTATTAACAGCAAGGTAATAATGGTGATCAGCTAATCGATCGGCAACCTCGAACACTATAATTTTCTGCTTTTTTTTTGTCGGAGGGTACGCTGCTAAGCATTCGCCAACGAACGCTCTAGGTGGTCGATTGGCTAATCATAATGATCGCCGGATGAATAATGACTTTCCAGTTTCAATAGGAAGCCCCTGCTATTACGATTTGATCAATTTCCACGAGGAATTATAGTCCCGAATATTTTGAAACTTCCTCGTTCAGTCTCTATAATGGTCGCTTGTACGATTTCTCGTAACATTAATGAGCTCATTGATGTCCAACTAATAATTGTCGAAGTTCGAACAAAATGAGGAAGATTTGTTGAAGTGTAACCAGAATGGATAATCCTCTTTCGCGTATATTTCTTAACAAATTTTACGGTGTAAATTATTGTTTGGTTTGGGAAAAATTAAAGCAGCCTGTGAAAATATTAACTCTACAATATTGTGTCGGCGATTTATTAGTACAGATACTTGTGCCCAGATCGAACGTCGTAAATGATATTCAAACTCTAATCGTGCCGACTAATAACAAGCCGGTAAACACCGCATCATGATTGTAAAATCAATGATCCGGGGATCTTCACATTGCTGTACTAATCCTAGACCGTACGAGTTCATTTTCTGAAGGCCCGAGGCGCCTATCGTTAACCTTTAATTACAGGGCGGCGCAGGCGTCTAAATTTATCGCTAATAACGGACGTCAGACGCTACACTTCGTCCTTCATGACACAGAACCGCACGGAATAGGAACTTCTCTCGTGTAACTATAGTATGAAACAAACTTTCGTGAGAAATTAAAAAGATAAATAAATTCTTGTACCAAGGTAATTTCTAATAATTATTCTGGATCGCAATTCTCAATTATTACAAGCAAAAAGAAATATATTTATAAGTCTGCAACATTAAATATTGCACATAAAACACCAAATCAATGATTTTTAAACTTTTCTAATTGCCACAAATCTCCCCCCCCCCCCCAAAAAAAAACGTTTCAGCACATATCAACTACGTAATACTACCGTCGCAAGGCAAGACAATTAAACTCAAGCATACTACGTTCCCACTTGGAAACGATGAAATCACAATTGTTTGGATAAAAAAATGGCTGCTGAACAGGGAAAGTTGTCGCGAAATATGGGCCCTCCAGCTGTTTCGACGAAGTCAAGCGACACGAAATTCACCGAAACGCGGTGTACACTCGATGGAAAAGCGGCCGGGCCGAGGGCTCGTTATAAAAGTTCCGCCTTGCACGGTAATACCAGAAATGGAGTATCCGTTTTCGGGCGGAAGTGCGGCTACAATTAAATTGCGCCGCCCTCGTTCGCCAAGAGGGCAGACGCGTCCCTTTATTTCGACGACAGAACGACACGGGGTACCGCGCCACTTTTCCTTCCCGTTGTCGGGGGCATCGATTCCCGACTGCTTGGCCTCTCTGCAAACGAAACGTGTTCCGCTATTTTTCAGGAACTCCACGACATTGGACCGGCCACGTTCTTTCCCGTGGACGTGGTCGTTTTAACAAATAGGAAGCTGCATCGGCGAAACATTATATTTGCCCCCTATTTCGCGACCGCGTCGAAGAAATCGACGAGATTCTATTTTCGTTAACAAACGTTACTATTTAGCGAAGTGGTGGGCCGTAATTCGTGCGAAATTCTGTTCACGTTTCGGGAGCCAATGAGAACCGACATGTTTGCATCTGCTGCATTCTATTAGATATTACGTTATACGTTATATTAGTTATAGTACTGTTTATGTATCGGTTCGTAGATGCTTGGTACATTTATAGACGGAGTAATTTAATTTATTTGACGAAGATTTCTGTTAGAATACAGGATACTAATAAACTGGTTGCCTGATTGTTTCAGATATGCCTGCTGGGCCTCGCAGAGAGCGACAACAGCACAATCGGCGACTCAGTCATCGAGGATGTTTCGGAGGTCTCTGAAACGAACAACAACCTCAACACAGACTTCGGTGACCAGGTGAGTCGATTAGAACCACTGTTCTATGTTATACCCGCGAAAATCTATCGCAGTTTCTCATTTTCCGATGCAATATCCTTCGCGTTTGCCGGTCGTGTGAAATACATGCAACAATCAATCTTGCAAGTACGAGAAGGCAAACCGTTCCATTTGGTACACGCGTGTTACCGGTGGGCGTATATTTCACCGGTTTCCACTCTCGTACCTGTGGATTTGCGAAAGAATATAGGAGGGCGTCGCTGAAGCTGCAGGAAAAATAAACACCTTTATTCATGCCAGCCAGCCGGAAATAGGTCGTCGAAACCGTTACACCCACACTAAACCTGGCAAAGCTCTCCCTCTCTTTTTTGCCAACATTTTATTCTTCTTCTCCTCCTCTCCTTTTCTTTTTCGTCTCAATTTTTTTGTTTCCTTCCTTCCTCTCGCTTCTCTCGGCGAAACACGGTGCACGCCGGTGTAAAAGTCTTTTACGCCTGGCGAGGCCACGTCCACCCACACCACGTCGGTCTTTCGTGCTCTGTTTAGCCGGTAGTTCGTCAACGGAGGCTTCCGGCGTCTTGCTCAGCCTCGACTAATCTCAAGATGACGTTACGGACGCACTCTCCGCGATCTCCCTTTTTTCCGGGACACAGCCGCGAAACGACACGGAAACGAACTCACGATCTGCACGCGAGCCCCTCTTCACGTGGACGTTCACCCCCAAGTCGTCGAGTTTCAGCTTTTAGCTATATGCTTTGCGTCATTTCGCTCTTAATCATGCGCACGTGTCGCGGACACTTCTTGCCTACGGTTCAATTTTATCAGGTCGTTCTGCAACGCGCACACGACTATTCTAAGCTGTTGATGATATAACAGAAGTACGTGTATGTATATTTAAAAACGTCCTGATCAACCGATTCAGTCGATAGTCAACTTTGTTCAAGGGATCAACTGATATTTATTATTCGTTACCTATGTACCCTGCCTTTTCCTCCACTCGTTCTATTTTTACAACCAATCTCGTTGATCGCTATCTCCGCACTCACTTCGACATCTCAGTTTTTCCTCTCAAGTTTCCCGCAAGTGTACAAAGATACGCACATAACCGGATTCGTGCTGGTAATTACTGTTTTCCTCAGGGCTCGCTAAATACATCTTCCTCTTTGCTCCACTGATCGTGGGATCCTGACGACGCTTCGCGCCACAATACCCTCGTCTTTTTTGCCAACGGTTCGTCTCCTCTAGGAATTTCCACTTTCCTTTAAGACTTCTGGAACACAGTCGCAGCGGAGAAGCAACGTTGGCCTAGTTCTGGCTTGCGGTATAGCGAGACACGAGCTACCACGATGCACCGCAGTCGATATACGTGTCACGCTTTTTCACATTTCCTTCTTGGACGCGGTTTGAATGTCGGTCGACACGAAATTCCGCGAGATCGATGGTTTTCCCGTTGCGTTTTCAAATTTCACCGCAGTCTAGTGTTTCGATGTGGGTCTCCTCCAAAGTGGATGTCAGATGCTTCAAATCGAATTCGAGCCATGGTCGAATTGAAGTCGCTTAACAAAGTTTCAAGAAGGTTGCGCTAGTGTAACATTTCTGATAACTTATTATTGCTCCACGACGGTCAAGTGACAAAATCCTTAAACAATTAGAATCATCCGTTGTTACTTTTATTTGATTTAAAGTAAATACCCCGAGGGGTCTGATTTTCCCTTTTTTTTTTTTATAATCACGTGCCCTTCCGACACTTATATCGCGCGAACCAAACGGCGAGAGTTCCAAGGATTCGTGAACCGAAAAACCCCAGAAAAATATTTCCGCGGCGTTCGCCGCGTACTCTGGGCGGCGTCTGTGAATGCACCGGCAAACACGAAAGTTAAACGCGTCTACGCTCAATCCCGCGTCGAATGTACGTAAATTACGAAAGGAGAGAATCCCTTCTGCCTCGCCACGAGACCGCTTCCTTCGCCTGTCTCGAGCCGCCGTCGAGGAATTCCAGAATTTCGCAGCGTTTTCGCGCATAATTCCGTTGGCTCTGTTTGCGATGGAAAAAGACGGGGAGGCCGTAACATTTAACATCACGGCGCTTACAGCGCGTAAACTTTGCCGCGTTATGCTTCCGGGGCGCAGCGTCGACGGCGGATTTTCCGACGGAAATCGCGTCGATTACGGCTGTCGGTGAAACAGAATAGGGGGCGAGGTGGTAAAAAAAAGAAACAAATATCCCGTACGCAAATACGCGTGGTTCCATTCTTTCTCTTTATTATTAATTTTACTTTTAATATATGCCGCGCTTAACTTGGAGATATTTTGTAGCCGGAGTATTCGTTGTTTCGCGCAGAGTATAATTGGTATCCTCGTAAACGGCAGGTAACTCTTGACGAGCATTGCACTCCACGCGCGAGGAATTACGAGTTTTCTCTTGCACACGGTAAACGTCGTTTTTTTGTCCCGCGTGGTTATCTTCGCGCCGTTGATTACGATTATAAGGGACGCGAGTCGATTAAATACGCGTGGACGAAACAATTGCAGAGGCGAATGGAGTTGTACGGGGTGAACGACGAACGGGAACACTCATCATTCGTGTGTAAGTCGGGTCAACAATTTTCACCCTTCAGCTGAGAAAGTTTCGCCCGCTTAACTGGTGGCCGCTTAACCAATTTCCGATCCACCGGAAAAACGAATTAAAACTTCCTGACCCTTCTCCGCATCTCTTCTTTAACTTCGCCACTTCAATATAAAAGATATAAAGAGAAATATTCCTCATCGAATCATCCGATTCCTCCAAGCGGGACGAACCTCAAGATTATACTGTAACAAAAATAATAAAGATAACGAGCAGAAGGCTGGTGAAGAGGCCGTGCAAAACGACCGGACGTGTTGAACAGTATTGCAAAAATGGGTGAGATAAGAAAGTAAATTTGTTGTTCGCGCGACGATTCATTCGTGCCAATTCACCAAATATCGCGGCAAAGACTTCCAATGGCGTGAATGTTCCAACGCTATTTTCCCGCATCGCGTCGTCGCGATTAAAACCCCTGGTCGACCGAAAGCGGCTGGGGGGTTCGCCGTTGTCGCGACGCCGCGTCGTCCAGCGTCGCGGCGCTCATTCGTAAAACTTGACGTCGCGAAACGCTCGAAAAATGTGCGACCGGTTTTATTGCCCTGGCACCCGTGGGATCGCTATGTCCCTGACGGTCGACTTCCTCCCTCTTGCGCCCCGTTTTACTCTGTTTCCAGAGCGACCGGAAGTCCTCTGCGTCGGGGCGTAAAACTCACCAAACTACCAGACACTTAGAACGATTTCCCTCGAACGTTTCGCAGATGTTCGTGCTCTTTTAGTTCACGGGTTGGATTGAGAATCCCTTGCGGGGGGTAAAGGGAGCCCTCTTAGGGGGACTTTACGGTGATTTTTTATCGGTGATTTTTTTTTATCGGCGATTCTTTTTTATCCGTTATCAGTTAACGCGTGTATTTTATCGATGTCGAGGACGACGGTGACGCGAAATGTTGACGACGGTTGACTTGTGTCACGTCTGCTTTAAGATGAGCGTCGCGTTTAGAAAAGGGGTGAAGGGCGATCCGAGCAATAGATGGACTGGGCAAAAATTTATTAATAGATGGACAGTTTCGGATGGAACTGGTTTCGTCGGGAAGTGTAGAAATTTGGCAGCCAATGATCGGTATTTCCTACAGATGTTTCCTACTTTTCGTTTTAGCAACTGCTGACCGTAGGGAGATGTCGTATTGTTTGAATAATTAATCGAACGCTCACGAGAGGTGAAGGAAATAACAGGTTGAGTGATTAATAGACACTCACCCCGCGCAACCGGGACTGGCGTAACAGATTACGAGAAATTTAAAATGTTCGAGCTTAACGACCGTATATCATCGAACGTTCACGTTTATCGCGTTTTGAATGCACAAGTCAGAATTTATGAATTCGGTGTCACGGTACATGGAACCCCCTGTACATGAAACTCTATCCTCCAAGATGACCGTGCTATCCCATCGAAATCTAGTTTGTATTCGCATATAAAAATCTGTATTACGAATTTATGTATACGTATATACGGCAAATAAAATTATTCGACGACCGGGGAAATGCTACTCTGTTCTCCATCGATTTTAAAGCGTACCCGAAGCTTCAGCAATATTCGAGCGCGTGAATACGAGATTTCTGATCGGTATTTCGATATCATTTCCCCGTGCAGCCACGGCTAATTGAACCTGTAACATCAGGCATCGTTGCCCCAACGGTTCACCGATTTCGATACGGTAGACTAAATTAGTGAATTAATTGAAAGATATCGGTTATACCGATAACGACCCTTATTAAAAATACCAAATTCTTCGCGTGCAATTCTCCAAGCACCATCGATCAAATAATACTGCGTTTATCATTCCCGTTCGTTGTAACACGAAATCTATCTGGAAATTCATATCAATCAGTCCCCAGTATTCGTTCCATGCCAATTAGAACAGGGCCGAGAATAGAATCTACAAATTGCATTCTTCCGCCAGTAAAACTAGTCTTCGTTTATCTGGAACGCGTAAAATTTTATACGAGCGTATGTGTGTACGTACTGTCCGTTGTATTGTACCCGTCCTAAATCAGATTCCCCCCCATAACCCCAAACGCGCTAGTCCAAAGGAGATGCGGGAGGCCGAAATTCGGCGAAACAACGGGATGATTTTCTGAGACAACCGTATGTGTCTTGCGTGCATTCGTTGCGGCGCTTCGCATGCGCATATAAAAATACCTTTGATACGAGATATGAGAGCGGATAAGGCGAATAAGGTCATATCCCGTATAGGAAATCGTGCACGACGTACTGTATACCAGGCACCCGTGTATTTCCCTCGGATATCCCACGGTGTTTCTTCCGCCAGTGATTGCATTTGTTACAAGCGTAAAACTAAGTTCGCGAACAGTCGTGCGGGGTCGAATTAGGATGTCGCGACGGTATCGAAATAACGTTTGCCCCGGTTGTATTTTCGGGAATTCCTTTCGAGGAATACGGAATCAGCGAACTTTCTGTGGCTCGCGGCGGGGTTCGGGGGGAAGGAAATTTGGCAACTCGATTCAACCTAGAAACCGGCGCAGTTTCACTGGAACTGGGGATACGGGGATGGTGAAGAAAAAGGGAGAAAGGTGTAATTGAAATTGAGACGATTCGTGCGTTAGCTGATTGTCCTACGGTAGAACTTGGAGTTCGGAATATCCGATGATCCGAGTTTGTTTCGCCTATACTGTCTTCCAGTGCGCAGCAGAATTTTGAATGGCAAGGTGTACGAAGAACGGGCTCAAATGAAAGGGGTGTATCGCGTGATTGAAATTGAAATCCTGGAGGTTGTGTAATTTTAAATGAGTCCGGAAGGGAGAATATCGAAATGAGTTGAAGGGGAATGCAAAATGTAATTGGAATTTGCGACGGTTAGTTATTCGATTGGTTGTAATTCTATTCCGGGGTGCCGGAGAGTGAACGTTCGAAGTTTCCGGGAAGTCTTGATGAGCTTCGTGTTAACACGAATTATTTGGATAATTGCCAGAATGGCTATTAGCGGGAATAGTTGTCGGTGGCCAGAGATTGTTTCGCTGGGCAAAAGTGCTCGCGTCAAAACTGCTCGACGAACTTGTAATTGCTTTATCATCGGGCAGCGTCGCTCCTTTTCTTCTTTTTTTGTTCTTGTTTGACAAATGAAATGAATTTTATGCCATACCTCTTCATTGTCCGCGGCTATACGTAATGCGGTTTCATTTTTGCTCCCGGTTTCGTAATTAGAACACCCCTCGAAACGCATCGCGCTACGAGAACTGATTAAAACAACACTCGACGCCTAGAATACATGTGCACTCCCATCGCGAATATTTAGGATAAACAAAGCAACGCGTTTAAACCGTGCTCCCGGTGTCGTGTATTTCATATTGCATCATTTCAAAAGCGAGCTTTTGTCTTTTCAAGCAGAGAGGCTTCATTATATCCGATCCGAAAACAAAAATGGGAACAAGGAGAAAGAGGAAACGGGGTGTATTCCACGGTGCGTGCTTACCCAATGCTTTGTCGTTCGAAAAAAAAAGGAAAAGTAACAGTCACCGGAATATTTCTGGCGAATACCGGATAAAATGTGCGCGTGCATTTAACTAATTTCCAGCATCAAGGAAACGGGTTGGTTCAACAAAGGATTCGTTTTATGCGTATCGCCAACTGGTAACATTTTTTTCCCCTACCCCGTACCCTTCCGTCAAAGGGTAAATTCACGAGCTTAGAATACAATTTTGTTAAATTGTATCCAGTGAATGTAACCGCGTCGGACAGAAATGCGAGTGGCTTCATTAAAACGTAAATAATCGATCGGCGGAAGACGATAATTACGCGGCTCTCTCAATTAAATTTTATAATTGAATTGGCTGAATTAGTAAATTACCGCATTGTGATTTATTCATCGTTGTTCCCCAACAAACGTCGCTCATCCATCCCTTATTTTTCGCCGGCGGTTTCAAGCCAGAAGGCACTCGCGCGGCGCGGTATCGATGCTTCGAATTGAAGCTCGAGAGCTATCTATTGAACGTCTCCCTCCTGCCTATTGGAATTTTATATAACGCGAAGATTCAGCGGGGGCACATTTAAATGCGTTTCACTGGACGATTACGTAAACGAGTAACCACAATTAACGAAGGCAAATGAAGAAAGAAAAGAAGAAAAGAAAAACGATAACAAGTGCCTTTATAAAAGGGAGTACTCGAAATCGTAGGAAAATGAGAAAAGGGAAACAATGCGATTGAAACTTTCTGCGCCATGATCGATTTGCGATAAAATCTAAAAGCAGCCTATATAGTGATAAAATATGAATTAAATTCCACCAAATATAAATATAAACACCGGCGATGTTAAAATTCCTACACCGAAAGTAACATTCGTCCACCTTTGATTCCGTTCAATTTCCGCCCAAAGCAAAGTGGCTTTCCCTAATTAACGACAACAAGCTCGACTAGAAGAGGCGTTTATTGAAAGGTGTTCCTCTTGGTGTACCGTAGAAGGAAAAAGAAACTGGGCGACCACAAAGAAAGTGCAACGAAAGGAGGGTAGCGACCGTCGAACGGCACCCGAACAGAGGAGCGTGCGTGCCCTGACAATGAACATTCCTATCTCGTCGTCGTCGACGGATCGACGACGCGGCTCCGTCGACCGGCTCTAGTGGCTCTCCTCGCGAACAGAAGGGTGAAAAGCGTCGACGAAGCACTCACTGCTCCATCGTGCTCCCGTCTAATTGTCTAATTGCATTTAACGGGTGTTCGATTTCAAAGGTGGCTGAGGCTACTTGCGGTGTATGAAGAACATTCGCGCGTAATGGCAACCGCTCGCCACTGGTACCTTGAAATTATAGTAACTGATTCCAAAAAGATTGTACAAATTCATTCTAAAAAAAAAAGGGGCGTAGTAAGTAACTTGTAACACAGAGACTATTAATTATATACGTATGAATTATTTCTGCATGCAAGGACAAATCGTTGTGCAGAGATGTTTCAGCCAGGTAGAAGGGGTTGCCGTAGAAGCTAGGGAATATTGATCCACCGCATTTTTGGCAAACATGAATGACCTGGCGAGGAGGTAGATGTAAGAATTAAGTGGCACTTGCTGCTTCCTATTCAGATGAACTTCCCTGCTCCATCATCTTGACCAACCCTTTTATTTCTATGCGAACCAGGATTCTAATATTCCAATTAACCCAGTGAATCGTGGACCCAAAAATTCTTTCTCCCATTCGGCAAAGCAATTTAACTTTGGCAATTCGCAAACGTCGATAAGGCACGTTTTCATTGCCGTTGCCGAAAACGCGGAGCGAAGAGGCAAGAAATCACAGAGCACTACGACACACCGCGGTACTCTCGTCCACCGAAAGACGCCAAGAAACATTAAAGAAGATAAACGGCCGGCGAAGTCGGCCTCATTCATAATTCATGCCGCTAATTTCTCACGGCGGTGCTCGCCGCTACGTTATTGCATTATCTGGAAAATCCTTGAATAATTCTCATCCGACCGCGGCCCTTGTCACGAAACTTGGACGCCGTTATATCGTTCCAACCCCCCCTCGTTTCTCTATCATTCGTCGAAACCACTTCGTTGACGATCCTCCCTCGGCCCTTCAATTGCGCTCGTTTTCCTTTCCAAATTTTCATTAGCCCCCGTTCGAACGGTTAATTATACGCCACACTCGGGGCTGGTCGGGAATCAGCGGGACGGGATGTTGTGGAACAGATTCGTCTGTTGGATCTGCGATCTAATAATTTCGCGAATCACACCGCATCTGGGCAACACGGAATATGTAATTGGAATTCTACGCAGTGTGTACACGTCAGTGTCGGAATACATTTGCCAATTCAACGGCAAACCGGGCTAACCCGCCACGGAGAAATCTATGCACTTTCCTTGCGTTTCCACCGATAATATTGTAATATTTTTCTTCGTCCGCTCCAATCCGGAACGGACGAAATATATAAATCCATCGATTATTAGCGGAATCCCTTCGAGTATTACGAAACGAACGAATAAATTGCCAAGGGGTATATAGTCGAATTATTGCTTCATTAAAGGGCACTTGACTTTGATGCGATTATATTTCCGTTTCTTGGGCATTTGTTCCATCGCTATTTCTCGACATTCCGCGCCACGGTTATTCCACCGAGCTACTTTCAATTCTGTCGATTCTCTCTCATCTTCAAATGCTACCCGCCCTCTCTTTTCGTATGCACGATGTTGGTATCAGCGAACGATAAACCTCTCCGGCATATGCCCGCCGTATCCTGCATGTCTTTTCCCATTTCTGTACACGGCCGCTCGTTGAATATGCATACGCTTTAAACAATGGCGGCTCGATAATGCGACCACTTTTTCCTGCCTCCCGATTTCCTTCAATATTGACGACGGTCTGAACGATCTTAAAGCCCCAGAAAGTACTCTACTTATAATTAACGATTCCCTTCCGCTCGAGTATCGTTCCTGTTACATAGACGCTACTTAAACAAACGCAATAGCAGTTCTTTGAAAGCCCGGGGGGAATTTTATAGGAACGAGTCTGTATAAAGGAGGTATACTTTAAGGCGTATAAAATATTTTACGGATGTTTCGAATATACACCATCGTTTGCAAAACAATGTTCATAAAACTTGTACGTCTTCGAAACTCCGAAAATCGTCAGCCCCGGAGCAACCTGTAGAAAATGTACGCGTATTGTCGATTTATAAAAAGTAAATTGCAGCACGGCGCACGTCGAGGATGACATCGCGAACTCTCCGCGCAACGAACGTCCATTCAAGTCTCGTCATCGGTTGCCGCCAGAGAAATAAAGAAGCGGGACCATTTAACCGCGCGAGGATCGCGCGTGTAACAGAACAACCCCTAAACGTGGACTTCGAAGCAATTTGTTTTTCGCTGTGCAATACAACGCGAAGGCTACTCGGCGCAATAATAAAGGTCCCGGTCATAAGTCGCGTGGGACGCAATCGGACGAGGATCGTTGTGTCTTATAAAACTTTCGCAATTTTGAGAGAGGTGTGACTGACGTGTAATAACCCCCCCTGTCACTGGCGAGCCGTGTTTCGAGACGACTTCCAAACCGTTCTCGGCCCCCTCCCCCCTTCCTTCCCATTTTCCCCTGCCGCGTTCCAACGACTGCTTTTCAAGCGTCCGCGAATTCATGCTCAGCATCGATTCGAGCTTGAACCGAAGCACCGCTTACAAATTAACCCCGGAGTGGAGCCATTTTTTCCCCCCCAATGCTCCTCGAGTAACCGAGCGTGCCTCGGATGGGAACAAGTTAAATTAACCCACGGGGCCTGTCTCCCTCTCTTTGCTCGTTGCTCCCCGTCCCGTTCTAGATCTGTCTCCTTGTTTTTCCTTCGTTTCACTTTTTCTCCCTTTTCCGGGTTCCGTGCTCCGTCGATTTTCCCCGTGAAACATCGAAAACCATTACTTGAAAGCCGCTCGGCACAATATTTCCTTGAGCACTGTGCATACTTGCAGATAACGCTGAGCGAGATACAGGTATTTATACGAATGAAGGGAGACCTCGGTAAATCGTTAGATAATTTGAAGCCAAACACCAAAACTTTGCTCTCGTGTAATTCTGCGGCGAATTCTCAATGGATTACCTCATTACTATCTCTGTATTGTTTGATGATATTGAAATGAAGGAATGGAATTAACGGAACGACAAGGAAGCTAGTGGAAAAAGTTAATGAGACACCGTGGATGAAATTATGAGCTAGGCCGGGGAGCAGCCGCGAATAATCATAAATATTAGCAGTAATCCTATGCTATCAGGAGTGCTGGGAACTTACAGTACGGGCCTCTCAGCTTTATCGGCCCATAAAGCGCTTCGTTGGAGAATCATTTCGCGTTTAACGTACGCTTGACCAACCCTGCAGGCCGGTATCGTCCACTTTTAGCACCGAAATTTGTGTTTTACATCGGTCGAGTGCTATTCGTTGTTCGATTGCTTGGAAATTACACTCACGAGTATGCTACCCTTTGTGATGAAATTTTCGCTTAAAAGTGGACGCACGCCTTTGTCGGACTGGTGTACAAAAATATTGAAAAATTTCAGCTGAAAAGTCGTAAATTTGATTCGTGTTCACTTGAAAATGTGGCGCTTTGAAGCTTTCGTCCGATGAAAAAATAGTGGCGGCTGTGAAATAAATGAATACTGAACGAAAATAAAATGAAGCTACAGCGAACGTACTTTCAGTGGAAATCGTAAAAAGCATGTTTCCTTTGCGCGAAGAAAGGATATTTGACAACAGGGTTCTCATTCTAATTGACAGCCTTGGAAAACGATTAAACCTGACACCGAAGAACGGTATCATCGCATTAACGGGATAAAAGCTATGGCCAACGACGTAGACGAATCCTGCTCGAAACGTTTTCATCGATAATGAGCAGACAGGTAACACGATCGACACGCTGCTCAATGCTAATGACACCCGCGTCCAGTTTTTCCAGCCGATCTACGATTATATTGAAGATAGCCACGAAAATACCCCACTAAAGATACCGATCTCCGGATTGAATCCTGGCCCCGCCATTAAGAATGGACGGTTGCAGGTGGAATCGCTAAGATGACGGAGGGACAATCGTGCTCGAAGAGAGCAAGAGAGATGCAGATAACACGGGGGGGGGGGGGTGGTTACGCCAGATCTCCTGCTGTTGCTTTAAATAATTTGGGAGTCTAATGTACCATCCTGGCGTGCAGGAAGAGCATTTCGGGCGAGAAGGCGGATAGCGAAAGATCGAAGGGGCAGACACTCCGGGCGAAAACAGAAGGGCAAAGAAGTTGAGGGTTGGGCAGAGAGGTCGGGAGACAAATTGACACCTGCACGTGAGAATAAAGTCCTGGCTGGATGTGGCGAGGACGAAAGCGTCGACGAGGACGAAGGGGGTGCGTGAATAATGCAGACACCGCGAGGATCCTGCTTAAAAGTCCGATCATCCGTTCTATTCCCAGGGTTCGGGCCGCCTCGTCGCGCGCCCCGTGAAAAGGATAACATCGAACACGCGTCCGGAGGTATTTTCTTTCCCTCTGGCTACGTGAAGCCAATTATGGCTCGTTCCACGATACAAGAGGGAAACGCATTAACTCTTATCATTCTCTCACAAACGCCACGACTCGTCCTTTTTTTATACCTCAATATGTATTCATACCGCCATTGTCATTAAAATCCCTCCATTATCGTCGCCGAATGAAAATTCCCCGAAGGGTGACGACACCCTTTTAAACGTCTTAGCAAGCCCCGCGCTATCTCTTATCGAGATTATATTTTTAGACAGCCGAAACTCATAAGCGTTGCCGAATTTCGTTACGCTGGGATAACCGGTCCGGATTCGGACCCTTCACCGGCACGAGATTTATTTCCGCGGCTTATTTTTTATCCCGCTTAAGACATCAGCCTTTTTAAGCCTATTACGCACCCCTTTTAACCTGACACCGCCACTCTTTCAGCTCGGATGCCACATTTGGTGAACTCCGCGTTATACAATAACATCCGATGATCCCCGGTTACTTATAGCGTAGTTACTGTGTCCTACGAGTCAGTCTGAAAATAGTTCGATAGATATTTTCCACCACTAATTTGCGTAATTTGCGAGGTAACGACGATCCAAACGAGTCCAATTAAAGTTGCTAAAAATTCCGCAACATCCGAAATATCGTGTCAGAGATATTTTAGCTCGCGCCGCGTTCTACAGCGGCAATTGCGTTAGAATTATTATCGAGATTTCCATCGGTTCGAATTTATTATTTACACGAAATTGAATCGGCACAAAGTTTAATCCATTCTCCGCGCGCTCCTGCTAGAAGTTCGAAACTGAACGAATCTATCACGGTACCTGTTTCGAGGAAACCCGTTTCCCAGGCGTTGCATATTTCCTCGAAAAGCACCGTTACCCCCGCAAATTCGAGTCCGTATCGGAACAATAAAATCCCCTCACCCGCAAAAAAACTCAGCCCGTCCTTCTACGAAACTTGTAACGTCAGCACCCTCTGTTACGCCAACTCCTTTCACCCAAGAACAAACCGCATACTTCACAATATACCCGGGGTGTTCATTTTCGTCCGCTATTGCGTCTGGGGAGCCGGCAGGCACCTCGGAGAAATCAAATGGACGCAGCGAGAAGAACGGCAGTGAAGAGATTAGCGAGACGGCCGGGCCGAGCGAAAGAAAGCAGAACGCGGCCGAAGCCGTGTAAGATGCTTCCCCCAGGAGTGTCCGCAGCGTCGCGTCATTCTACGACTTTTTTACGCGACAACGAGCCGCAAAGAAGCTTAGAAAAGCGAACGCTGGAGAATGAAAGAGCGGAGGCGAATGAAATTCGAAGGATTCGCGTGAACCGCTGTAATTGCGAAATATTTATGTTGCACCGTGGGCCCAGGGCGGGTGTTTGTTCTCCGGCGATGGTGATAATCCGACGATGGCGCTCGCTGAAATTCCCGTAGGCGGCCGAGCGGGGCGCGAACGCAAATATTTGGAGCGCAACGCGCTTTAACTCGTAATTCGTGCGGCTGCTTTTTCGCGAGCGCCCCTTTGAAAGATTCGAGAACAGCGGAGGCGGAAGCGGAGCGAGTGTTTCCAAGAGACGCTTCTGTGCACTCGACGCTGAATTCGGGGGAAAAAGCGTGACGGGGTTATTAAGCGAAATAGCGATGATCTGTTGGAGTGGTGTAGAGTAGGCGCGCGTGTGTGCGCGTGCATGGATGGGCGTGCAAAGAATAGCGGCTCAAGTGTTCGTCGCAGTTTTTGGTCGCAATTTTCGAGCGAATATTTTAATTCGGGACCGGCGCCCGAATTGGCTCGTGTATATAAAAAGTGGCGATCCCCCCGAATGTCATCGCAGTCCGCGAAATACCGGAGCAGCGAAATCGCAAGAGCATCGACAAAGGTGCAGATGTTAATTGCAAGATCGCGAGGCCGCGCTTTCCCGAAAGGAAAATAAATGGAGGGGTGTAGAAATCGGGCGAAACGCGGATAGAAAGGGAGTTGGGTGGATGGGGGTCGCTTTCGTGGAGAAAGACACAAGAGGGTTTCTTAGAGGGTGCCGCTGGAACTCTAGTTTGGTTGGCGGTGGAGTTTGAATAATGCAGACTTGCAAGCCTGCTTAAAAGTGATCGGTCCAACCTCACCCCCGGCACACCTACCGTAGCTCCCTTTAGAATCCTACTTCCAGTTCGTCTAAGAGCACGAACTAAGATTGATTTTAGATTGGGTGGGAATTGGGAATAGCTGGTCCGTTACTCTCTGGCAACACGATTTCCACACTGTCTCTCTGTCGCTGTCTGCCTCTCTCGATCTCGACCCCTTTCTCGTAACCCTTCCGTCCATGCTTTTATCTCCGTTCTGCTTGATTTTATTAAAGTCCCCGTCGACGCTGGCATAGGCTTGTATGCATGTAAATTAGCGGAATGCTTTGAAGGGCGGCCGCGAATGCGTGAAGTCATTTCGTCGCGGAGAGATCAGCTTCGGAGCGAAGAGGAGTTTAAACGAGCCACGCTATCGCGCTCGGTTCTGCTTGAAATTCAACGGAATTTGGATCACGTCTAAAGGTAACGCGTATCGGCCGAGACTGCCTCCGGCTAACCACTGACACTTGGCTGACGAGATCGCCGTTACATCGAGCTCGCAGTTAGGGCAATTGCGAATTCAAGTTAGCGGATACTTTGAAGCAACGAAAATAGTATGCTGCATCTGTTAGGTGAAACGAAGAATTGTTATACCGCGCGCGGCTTTCCATTTAACAATAATCGTCGCGTTATCGAAATCACGCGCGATTCCTGCTCTCCGTGATAAAGTATTAATAATAGCTGCGAGAACATCGAATTCGACGAATTAAAATCGTCGGAGTAAAACTTTTCAATCCGCAGGGGGCGACTTTTTTCCCGAAAGCTTCGAAGAAGAATAAAAAACAATCACCCTTATCAAAGCCACCTATAAAGAATGTAGAAAAATCGCGTGACACGTTCTACAGAACGGGCTTCCCACGTCGTTAAATCTTCCAGCGACGAATCCGATCGTGGATTTATGCGATCGATCGGGCCGGACAGCGTGTTCTAGGCGAAAAACGATTCTTATCGGACACGCACACGTCGCTATCGCCTTTAGCTGCGAATCTCGCCGCAAATTGGCAACGAAAAAAGGACCGACGAGCGGCGGACGGAGACGGATACAGCAACGGACCGACGAATAGGACGAGAGAAAGAGGATAAGGGTTGGAAGATGGAAATGGACGAGCAGAGAGGACAGGCCAATAGGCCGATAGACGATCTCTCATTCCGCAATGCGGGTTTTCGCACCGCCCTATATACGTACGACATCGTGCTCGCCACTTTGCTTCTCGCCATGACATTCGCCTGTTCCAGTGAAATCAGTGATCGGTTCGACAAATCTGGTCGAAAACTTTCAGTCGTCTGATACCTGCGCTGAACCAATCTTCTATCAAATAGTCGGTCGTGCATCCCGTCGAATGCTCTAATTATGACGCAAGAATGCGCGTGGAGCACAACTGACATCATATTTAATAATCGGTAATAATTTGTGAATCTATATAGATGGTGCAGGAATTGAAAGGAAAATTCGTGCTGCGCTTCTAAATGGCTCCTGCACAGCCGACGTACAGCCCCGTCCGAAGCGAAGAACAAAATTTTGTAGGCGAATGAAAAACTGTCGCTCCTTGACAGGACACAGAAATCCGTGAGTTTATTGTAAATTCGTCTTCGGAGCCTTTACGCGCGGCGAACCTGTATCACGGGGTGAAGAATGAAAAAGATACACAGAAAAAGTATGAAAAAATTGGAGGAGTTGTGAAAAATGAGACGAGAGACCGGCACTTCTTTAATCAGCGATTTAAACAGCGAACAAGCCCGCGAACTTTTAACAAATGAGCGCGCCCCGGAGCTTGTTCCGCGCTTTTTTAATGAACCCACTCCGCGAATGTTAACGCGCCACGTATCCGCGACTGCTGTCACCGCGTCGCGACGCCCCGTCGCAGCGTGCAAACTTTGCGGCAGCTCGCGAAATAACCCAGAGCCAGCCGAGGGAAAAGATAGACGTTTATCAGGTACACATTAATCGTCTATAAAAAAAAGAAAACAAGAAACAAAAGTGAGAGAAATAAATCACTACGAAAGGTCAATCGCTGTAAAAATGAATAGGAATTGGACCAAGCTCGGCCCACCGAATTCGTGCCGTTGTAATTTGCTCGAGCGTGAAATTATCGCACCTATTGCACTCGATCGGCGTACTCGCGTCAGAATTAAACGCAATCGCCAAACGGTTTACGTAGCACCATCGTGCAGGTTACTAAAGGAAGGAAAAAAAAGAGATATGTAACACAGAGGTGCCGCTACGAAATATGAGAACCGCGAAACGTCATGAACGAAAGCCCTTTCAACCTTTCCATTACTTCAGTGCCGAATCCAGCTTTCAACCTTTTCCATCCTACTTTTTCCATAACTTCACTTTCCCTTTGTATTATTTTTTCCTAGATTTTTGGCTCGTCCATCTATTCCCTTCTATGCTATCCCTCTCCTACCATTCTGTTCTGCTTTCTTCTATGGTATTCTCCTGTTCGTTCACCCTCCTTCTCCCTCACTCCGTAAAGCCGGTAGCCGGATAAAAGGGATTAATTGTGGACCCCCGCTACTCTTTCTCCGGACTAAAAGCCGATACAACAGCTCATTATAAGGTAGCACGGGTAAAGGGAACGAATGATCGAGGTAAAATCGTCGGAAAGATATATCATATTTTATTCGAACCTTTCACGTGCTTTAGGAACAAGGGTGTTAATGGTTCCATCTAGTGTCTCAGTGATTTCTGACTTTTAATAGTTGCGACAGAATTTCTCTGCTGGTTACTTACAGGTATGCACTCTCCTGTCGGAGAAACCGTTGCCCTACGATTGTAGTGTGTCCGTGCGTTATTTTTCGCTTATATAAATCAATATGTCGAGGCAGCCTTAATAAAATTTCCCAAAATGTGTAACGAAAAATTGCGAGCCAGTTCGATTTTCAATTTCATATATTCCTTGCAGCCGCGCGTAGAAACTGTTCGCCTGTTCAAATTTCTCGTTAAGGGGTAGAAATTGCATCAAAACCCGGGGAAGGGGGGGGGGCACAGACGGGCGCAGTAAAAAAAATTGAAAACCACCAACCTGAAACAATTGAGGACAATAACTAAACGAACTTCGTTACTGTGAGGTAAAAGCGATGGAGACGTACTTGTTGAAAAATTGGTGATCGCGAACAGACCTCGTTTTTTACGTACGATATATTTTTTTTATCACAAATAAACGTGTCTGTAATTTGGGTGCGGCTTCACGTAAGAAATATTAACCGAGTCCAAATCGGCCGTGTGAAAATTATCGTTATTTCGAAACGATCTTTGTTTTCTTGCCGAGGAACGAAAAATATATTGCATCTCGCGATTCATTTAAGTTTTTAAACAGGGATTTGTTAACTTCTTCGGCTTATTTCTATGGGTCCTTGATCGGGGCTCAACACCGCCCTTCGCCAACACGAACTACCCAGACAGAAATTCAACTCGACGGGACTCGGGCCGACTGGTAAAAGTGAATTTTCGAAATCCGCTCGGTTCGGCTGCGAACGTGCCGAGCATTTCGTTGCAAGGGCGCCAAAATTTTTATCACGTATCACTGCGAACTTATTGCTCCGAGAGGGATATCGATGTGCAAGGGAACACCGTCCCGCCCGACAGACGAGATTTTTCTGTTTCCTCGCCGTGGAAAGACGCTAAATACTTTGATATATCGACGTTCTTACGGTCGCTCCTTTATCTACGGCTGGGTTTGCTTTCTTCGATTCACGAGACACGTTCTGAAATACAGGAAATGAAGCGGCGAATGCACACAATTTTTCTTGGTCTTTTGTCCGAAAGATGATACGTTTAATTAAATTTCTGCACAGTTCAATTATTTGTATTTCCTGAATTACACGTGCGTTCCATATATATGATATAAAATAATGTTGCTGAAATTTCGATTCGCTCTTTCTGTTTTAACGGAAGGTGAATGGGAAATATTTAACAATGGCGAGAAACTGGCGAGCGGGCAGATTTGTCGTTACATGGATTAATTGTTCCCCAATCTCATGAGGGCTGATCCAATTACCTATCGAATATTTCCATGCATCGACTGGCATTTTAACGAATTTATTCGCTCGCAACGGATCCTCCAATTTCGTTAAAAGTTGCGCGGAACGAGGTGACGGCGCTCCGCAAATACGATCTCCGATTAATTCGCCACGGCGAATAATTGAATTTCGAACTTTTCCGCGAAATGATAAACACGCACGCACGTTTGCGAGCGTTTCATTTGTACAATTTAATCATGTGACAAATTGTTTTCTGCTTGCAGAGCGTCACGTGGGGCGAATGGTCGCCTTGGTCAAAATGGTCCGGTTGTTCCAGGTAAGCAATTTAAATTTCAAATTATAATTAACTCAATAACAAAATCGATGGCACCGAAATGTACGTGAAATATTGAAAAGTCGTAAAAATAAAGGCCCCGATCGTGTAATCGTATAATTCATACGTCTGGCACGGATGACTGATAACCCCATTTCTAATTCATCCGGCTTCGAATCTCGGAAATAATTAGAATGACGTGAAACACGATAATTCCCATTATCTCTGTTCCGACGTCTGCCAGCTTTCTTTTATTCGCAATTATTCAATTGCGAATGGCCGTGAACCTCGTTTTATCTGCGCAACATGCAGATGCACCGATTTCTCTGTGTCGCCGTTTCAATTTAATTTACACTAGATTTGAAAAAAGGAAACTGAACAGACATCATATTCATATGAAGCCGTTCCAAAACATATTAGATATTAGATATTGATGGTCCTTAAAAATTTTGCAATCTAAATCGCCAATAATGGTTGCCCTTTTTAATTAAATAAATGTCAAATAAGCCCCCCTCATTCGCGATCAAAGCGGTAACACACGAAAATAGGTTTTCGTGTCGCGACTCGTCAGGTTGATCGCACGATAAGACGAATCGAAAGGTCTGGTATCGCGTCGCGACGCCGACACGCCGTTGGAATGTTAAGCGTTCCAGAACTCATTTCGACGGCGGTGGAGTTCCGGTGGCGGACGTCGGAGCGGCCAGCTCGTTTTTCAACCGAGCAGAAACGGTGCACACTGCGCCAGCAAATAATTTATGACGCTTACCGCTGGTGAACTGCACTCGCCCCTTTGGAGAAGCTTATTGCATGATGTACGGCGCCGTACATTCGACGCGACCCGCCGGGGTCCTGCAAATCTTTGTTCGTGTTAAAGATACAATTATTTAAAAAATTGTTTCGTCGCTCGCGGAAACTCGTTAGCGTATAATTTTCTTGGCGGTGGTTTGAAAATTCGTTGCGCAAACTGACGATAAGACGGACGATATTTGTTATAGGCGAGAATAAAGTTGGTCAAGTTGAATAGAAAATGTACAGAATAACATCGGAATATTGTATTTGAAACTATTTCGTCTAGAGAGTTGTTTAAGAGTCAGCAGGGAACTGATATAATAGAGTATTGTCGAGTTGAAAAGCAAATTTCCAATCTGTATTCTGGAAATTTTTAGTTCTCCATCGTTGATTAGATCAAAAATCTTAAAATAGTGAGTGCAGAGAGAATTTTCGTCAAAGCAGCCGCTCTCTAAAGATCTCGTTCAATCGAAGCTCGTTCGACGTGCACCCTGTATACCACTACTTTTATGTTTTAAAGCGCAACCACGTTTGATACAAAGTCGTGACGTCAAGGCTGCAGTATACAGACCCGCATGTTCCGGAAGTACAAGTGCCACTTAAACTCGCGAAACGAGTCATTCTCAATCAACGAAACCGTATGACGTGAACCCTTTCGGTGCCTCGAATTTTCCGGTTACATGTCCTAATTTCATATTATTCTTTCGTAACCGCGGAGATCGTACCGGAGCAGGGAGAAAGTCGTACAAATTCTAGAAAAATAATAGTATTTTCTAAAAAGTCGAAAGGAAAAAACAGTGCAATTTTTTTCGGAATACAAATCAAACGAAAAAAAAACTACGGAACAAATTTTTAACAACAACAAGGTACATATTGTACATATTGCAACTTCTTTCCACCCGCAGTAATCGGTCCTTTACAAGAAAAGACTGGTCTAAGAAGTTTCACCTGCAACACGTTGTTAGTATGTTACCTCTTTTTATAATTTTCAATTATACTCGCTCTACTTTGCAGGAGCTGCGGCGGCGGGATTTCACGCCAACAGAGGCGTTGCAGGAGGAAACCGTGCAAAGGTAGGCCATGGAGCACGAAATACAAGATCTGCAATCTCGAGGTAAGTCGTACAAGAAAACGTTTCTCCTAATTACATTCCGAAACAAGATCCATTCAAAGCATCGCAAAAGGAATCCTCGTCGCCCTTAAAGAATACCCTCCTTGATACATAACATCCCCGTGAATATTCCAAAACTCGATAAACAAATAACGAAAAGAGAAATGAAAATAACTGTAAATCGAGCACTAAACGCGCGTATCAGTAACAAAGAAACAAGCGCAAGTTTCGCGCGATGTACAACAGTATCCGTTAAACTCGCTTTACACTGGCCTAAATTGAATTACATCCCCGAATGCGGCTCCCTTATCAATATAATTCTATTCAAGCGACTTGCCGCAGCAAGACTCGGCGCAGAGTGTACAGGGAACGCCAGTGAGAGATAGAAGCGCGTCCTGCCGAGCGGTTGTAGCGTGTTTCCCTCTATCCTTTATCACGAATGAAGCGTACAGCTAGAGTAAGTTGTCACGCGAGTAGAAACAGGACGAACGAGTACGGCTCTGTTCTCTGTCTGTTGCTCGAGCCCCAGTAACACGTACATCCGCGTGATTATAACGGCACCGGGCTGCGGGCCTGAGTAACTGAAGGAAATTTGCGGCTCACGCAAACAACGAAACGAAGTTAACTCCGTCGTTTAACTGGCAACTTTTGAAGCTGCCTCGCAGTATTCCGCTGCGATACGCCGCACCTCGAATCACCCCTCGAACGTTTGCTCGCCACCCAGTTTACGTACACGCCTGGTGAACGGGATTCGCCTAGACGACCTGTGCCTTCCTTATCCTCCTTCGAGAAACTTTCGACGAACCATCGCGATTTCCACGTTCGTGCGGCGAACTTTTTATTTTCCCGGGTATCGTGCCGTTCGCCGATCCCCAAACGACGAGGTGATTAATTTTTATGCGATGTCCGGCAATTCTCTTGCTTTGGCGCGCAAGGAATGGTGTACATTAAGTTCTTAGTACATTGATATTTATGTGAAGCGAAGCAGTAACGCGAGTGCACTAAATATTACAGGGTTACCAGGAATATTTTCATTAGCACGTGTAGGAAACGATGTGGGTAATATAATGTAAAGTACAAATAGCTGGGCTTCGATTTTTTTATCGAACTTATTAATCGTTACCAACACGGAATAATGAATTACTCGCCGATGCCACTGGCCCCTGGAATCTATTCCCATCTCTCTGCTAAATTACAAATTACAATACCACGGGGTGGACGGAAACTTTATCGACGTTGCAATAATATCCAACGCGTTCGAACATCTTCCCGTCCCCAGAAACACCGCTGCGAACAAAAGGCGTCTGTCCACCTATGAATCCCCCGATTCTACCAATTCACCCGGCAAATAATTACCGTCGCCGTCACATCCACACATCTACGCACTCGCGCACGCGGATAGCATTGGCGAAGAGTCGAAACGGCCGACCCGTCATTGTCAAGCGGACGGACAAGCATTTCATACGTCAAAGAACAGCTCGGGCCGCGATTCCGTAATTAATTGTTCGCCCCCGTTATTACGGCCCTATGCCAACAGGGCCGGTCAGAAATTAACGCGCATTATCAATTCAAATTCGACGCATGACGGTCAGCTGCGGCTGTCACGTATGACCGTGTCCCGAGTCTGCAAGTGCATCGAATACGTGCTCGCTCTGCAACGCCCGGCCATACCCTGGGGGATGCACGGATGCAGCTGACCCGACCCACATTCTGAATCTGGGCCGAGTTTCGACCCCGTTCACGAACACACGTGGCCGTTCTCCCCATTGATATCTGCCAACTCGATGCTCCGTCGAATTTATCCAGACCATTTTTTCCTTTCTTCCCGCATTCCTCTACCGTTCCTTCCGAAAGCTTGCGAACGGGGGCTGCGTATTGTCTGCGCCCCGTGCAACCCTCTTTTCACCCCATGTATGCGCGCACCTACATATGCATGTCCACGATAGACGAAGTCATGAAGAAATAAAGAAAACGAGGGGATAGCCGAGGAGCGAAACCGCAGAAAAGTTGCACCGTTGCGGATCGTAGATTCGTGGCTGGAAATCGATGCACTTCGCCGCTATCCCGGTGCACACTTCTGCGAAGCTTGTAAAGGTATCGCGCTTTTATCTCGATACCTCCGTTTGGTCGGGTTTTTTTTCTCCATAACGGTTCCGTTTACCTTCGTCGGCATGTCCGACGATTCTGATTAATTCGTTCGACGTTGGTCGGGGATTTTTTTTTCCGTTCGCGGTCCTCCGGGGGTGGGTGATTCTCGCGCGTGGATAGAAATCGTTGGAGTGGTTTTTGCGGCTGTTCCGTTTGTCGTTAAAGTGTTCCGGTGAAATGCGGGCTCGCGTAATGGTTTAGCTTTGACGATTCGTTAGTTTGTACGAGTTCGTTGTTAAATACATAGATGGACATTCTCGTCGGCCGTCGAGGATTCTTCGTTGTTCCGTCCGGTTGTTTGTATTTCATCTCGCAGAACGAACAGCGTCATGAATATTTCAGAAGGAAGCGAATCACTTCTGGCTTGCGAAATATTGCGCGATGGTAATTACCGCTGATCCATGGGTAATCGGTCACTTCCGATGCGCAACACGACTCCTCGAAACGTCCGCATATTTCCACGGTAATTTGTTCCTTAAATTCCCGAGTAACTAGTCTCGAACGTCTACGTGCATAAAAATACGCGACACCGGGACAGTAAAACGGCGCCCCGTTCACTCGACACAAATTCAAACAATTACTCTCTGCTCTAGATGTAAAATCCGTGGCAAGGGAAAACGTCAATTGCGACCCTCAAATATTATCAACGACACACCGCGGCAATGGAAATCCAATATGAAATAAAAATATTATTAACTAACGCCACTTCCACGATTTTCTCAAATATCCCACGGTAATCGACAGATGAAATTTTCCTGTCGAACAAAGCGACTAAATTCGACAGAGGATCGGTGAAATTCAGACAGGATGATGCGTTAGACGCCTTTGGCATCATCTGATTCGATCTGGGGGGCAATCTCAGTCACCGTTTCTCGTATGGGAGTCGCGTCGCTCGTGGCATAAAATTGCATCTGGAATTTTCGCGAAACGGTCTCTCCCTTTTGGTCCCAGGTGAGAAGCCGACTTCTTAGCCGTCGTCGTTGCCGTGTGACCGACGCGACGCGACGTGACATTTCGCTCCAGGACCAGGCGTCGCGGCGCCACCGCCACTCCTGCAAGCAGAGGGGAGGCCCTGCACACGACGTTCGTAAATGCGCCGCCGACAAAGCTATCGATAGCTACCCTTCACAAAGGCAACGTCGATCCGGCCGCCCTTTTCCCTCGGCCACGCTCGCCGCATACGTAACGCGTAATATCTCTTTCACTTAACCGGCAGGAAACGGGGTTTATTGGAGCTTTGTAGCAACGAACGATTCTCTTTCATACGGTCAACCTGGCGGAGACCCGCGAACGTGTTGTCCATTACCTTTTCGAAATAGTGAAACCGGGTGGGCGGTGCGGGGGTAAGTTGAATCGAAAACTGCGAAACCGTCGGAGAGAATTTCAGCGAGCAAAAGTCGCGCGAACGTGTGGCGGTGAAAGGGGCTGGAAAAAGAAATAAATGAGCGTTGGAATTAATTTGCTTGCTGATCTCTGTTTCATGGCAACAGTAAAAGGTTCGGGGAAGCTTCGGGTATAAACGGGACGGAAGGAAAAAATTGTCAACTGTTACAGCAGCGTATTTTTATTTCTAGTGAATAGGAACGCCAAGGAGGTTTAATGGGTTCTGGAAATTAACCGTTTGGAAGGTGCACGAGTTTTACAAATTCATTAACCTAATGGCAGCCTTGATTGCACTTTAAATTAGATTCTCGTACTATTCGTGCCATCTGCAGAGCAAGTACCAAAGCAGATGTTATTTACCTTGAAAAAAAGAAGCCGTGACGCGAAAATTGCACGACGACCGAGCCGTTCCCCTCACACCAGAAACTTTTCACTCTCCGCCATGCAAGAAGTTCTTGCCTATGCGCTATTCAGGCACGCGTGCATACACGAAACACCCGAAATATCCGTAAAATTACGCCTTCGAGGGCATCCAGAATCCGTCGAACATCGGACAAAAATTACGTGCTCGCAACTTGCCCCGATTCATCACGCGTGCCGCGACGGCGATGCATCGAAACGATCGACAACCCGTTCAACTTATTTTGACACCCCCCCCCCCCCCCCGTGTGCGCGCCGGATGGGTTCGGTCATTCATTTCGTAGCAACATCGAGAGCGGTTCGACGATGAATCGTTTAAGAGTTTCGTCACGTATTCCGCGCGACGAAATGACACGGATTCCACGAGACATCCCTCATTCAGTCTGATGGACAATTTTCCTTGACTCGTAAGTGCTCGTTCGCTACTGAGCTTTTTTTTATGATGTCACATCCAATCTGGCGCGGACGATTGGTCCACTCACATTCCCGTCGTGGTGTGACGGACAGCTAACTCGTCGACAAATCCGACGACGCTGGACGCCGCCACCCCTGATTCACCCCACGTCGAGAACGACGAAAGTCCATGGTGATTTCTATCGATACACCACGGATCAGTCGGTGGTATATTTTTTTACGGTGGTTTTCGAATCGCCTTCGCACGGACTTCTATCTTGGCGATTGACGACGGGGCAAGGGGGATTGGGAGAATCAGAGAAAAATCGTTCGGTTCACTGGCAGCGGAAAACAAAGGAGCAGTGTTGGACGTGCGGCGTTTTCTGTGTTTAGAGATTGGCCGGAAGAATTCAGGCATTTGTATCGGTCCGAGAGAAAGAATCGTTCAGAACATGTTTCCACTACGTTGCATATTTTACGATCCGAGTGGTACGCAATCTTGGAAGCAAAAATTGTAATTAAACTTTTAAGCAACTCATTTTTTGCGCGTCGTCTATGGCAGAGATAGATTTGTTTTTACGAACCAACGAACCAACAAAACAACGATTTCAACCAACAACTGTTAGTCAATTTGGCCACCTGAAATAAGGCACAATTGTCGGGTGGATCGAGTTAAACGTAATTGACACATCCCCGCAACGGCCTGCAATTCCGGCAGACTGCCGGAATTCGCTACATTCGTGCATCGTTACGCAACGAGCTGTTGCTCGGCCCGTATTCATCGGAATGAATTTATTTTTCGCCTATGATCGCGTCATTTTTCGAAACGCGCAACGAACGAACGGTCCGTGAAAATGAACAGCGCGTCGGGCGCGAGGCGCGAGAAAAGAAAATCGACCGTCCTCCGACCAGTAAAAAGGGAAGACGCTCGTCCGACGTAACACTTTCGGAACGTCGCCAACGAGAATCGAGAGGCATCGCGCAGCAGATTCGATAAACGGGGCGCGGCAACGGTGTAGAAGAACAAAGGCAAAGAAGGAGCACGGAAATATTTAAACGCGGCTGCAATTCGAAATCAAAGTGCTAACGAAACAAATTTATCGCCGCGACGGAGAATAAAACGCGAGATTACGCGGGGTTTATCGTCGACTTGGAGGCCGAGAGATTTACGAAGCTCGTTAATAACAGAAGAAAAAGAAAAAGAAAATGAATGGGAAGAAGGCAAAGAAACAATGAAGGAAGCTTGGCGGGACGTAGAATCGTGCAACCGGGACAAACGCGAACTGACCGTGGTCGCGAGAAAGAAGGAAAATATGACGGGGAAAGGGGGGAATAAATAGAAAAAATTAATTCGTCCACGGCGAACCTGTGCGGCGATACGTTTCAGCGGACTCATCCGTCCCCGAATGTAAATTTGGCTCGCGAAACGGTATCCAACCGCGGTTAATACAAAACCAGGGGAAGGACGATAGTGAAAGGAGGGATTACGTGGATCGGCGGCCACGAAATTGAAAAATTTATGAAAACCCCTTGGTAGGTTGCACCTACACCAGCCAGTATACACAGTCCACATAGCATACGACGTGCACCAATAGTATACGTATATCTCCCATGTTATTTATAAAGTAATCGAAGACACGTTAGCTCCGCGAAATATTAATAGCGTGCAGGCTCGATCGCAGATGTCTCTATCTAACCGGAGACCCGGGGTCCACCGGGATACCGTGACGGACAATAATTTACCAGCGTCCGCGATAAACTTCACGTTAAAATCCAGCCGAAAGGGATTCACATTTTCAGGCTGCCAGAGAGTGCTGTGACATTTGCGTCCTTCCATCTGCTTGTCCCCTTTAGCTGATCTTTTTCTCGATACTTTATCAAGCTCTGTACATCTTGATACTGCTGTTCTTTCAATACCGCTATTGGCGTATTTCATCCACGTCAGTTCATTTTATTTATTTAACTGTATTATATTTGTTCGTTTGATTCGACCATGAAGCTTCGTCTCAAACGAAGTCACCTAATCGTTATCAGTATATTGTAACATTAATTATTGGCATCGTTTTATTTGCAAAATAATGTATCTGTAGTTCGTGGGCGAGGAAGATTCGCGTGCCTCGCTAAAAACAAGTTTAAACGACGGCAATGGAATCCTGCGACGTCCAGTGGAAAGCCACCAGGCTTTTGTAGGGGGACGATTCCTTAAAATTCCAAGGGCTGTTAAATCGTGCGAGACAGGCCGTCCCGCCTTCTATTTCATTCTCTGTGTGTATCCCGGTACGCTCCTTTTGTCGCGGATAAAAAACTTATATGCATTCAGATAGGGGAACGTTAAATAATTCCCGCACCTTCCGTATCAATTTCGTTCTTCGCGCTTGAACACGTCCGGACTGTTGGTTATATTAAATCCGCGCGACGACATAACGGCGAGAGTGAATTTTTAAATTCCAATATCCAGATCCATGCGTACGAGGAAAAAAAAAAGCGGCGGAGAGAAAAAAGAGGCGGAGAAGGACGAAACGGGAATATCGATAGAAACGTTTCGTTTTCGCCTGTTAATGCCCCGCCTGATAATCGACCGAAAAATAAAAAGGACTGGATAGAATTTTGATTCGCGCCTCGACGTTTATTAATGGCTTGTTCCCGACCGAGGAAATTTTCCGGCTCCGATCTGCCGATTCAATGGAATGAGCAATTTGGTCGGGCGAGAATTCACGGGCGTGTTTAACGTGGAAAGTATATCCGCGCCGATGGCGAATGATCGAAGTGAGATCGATTTCGTTTCATTGTTATTACTATTTTTGGGAAAGCTAGAGCGCTACACGGATATGAATTTTCTACCCTCGGCTCGTGGGAGAAACAAGGGCGAAGAAAACGAGTGAAGAGGAGGGAATACAAAGTGACTTCCATTTTCCAGCCTTTCATGGTCCGGCCACAAATTGCTCCAAATTCTTTATCCTCGCCACACTCGAAGCGTCTTTCGTCCATTATTTTTATCTTCTTTCATCGACGCGCGTCCCGCTCAAAAAAGAAGGCGGAGACAATGCTTGTATACCGGATCCTCTCTGGTGAACGGTATTCTTGGAAAATTGAATCGGTTCGGCGAGAGATAGTATTGTAAAAGCAGCGGCTGGCACGGCCGAACGAAATTTATTTTAACTCGATTGTTAATAGCCGCGGACATTTCCCCCATTCGCGTTAAGATATAAATTATAATAAAAATGGAAAAGCTTCCCGGGCACGTCGCAATTGTTAAACAGAGATCCAATCTCACCTGTATGGCAAAGGCACGCCATTCTACCATTTTATTTTCATTGCTACGAGGTTTATGAACCCTAAACGCGGTACTAACATAATCCACAGCACTTTATTACTTGCCCGCAGTTACAATACAAATTATAATACGGCATTTTACTCGCACAACCCAACAAGCAGAATCTAAAATCTACATTGTAGGGACCCCTTTGAAGAGCTACTGCAGTTTATCATATAGTAAAGAAACAGAAGGAAAAAAAACAGAGGCGCGTGGGAGGTTCGAGATCCACTGAAAATCGTTCTGTATATTTTGATTTAGCTGCGCGTAAATAGAACGCAAATTGAATTAAATGAAGGGAAAAAAATTTTTGATAGTTACGCCAATGGAAATTTTAAGAATTTATGAGGAAATCGTGATTAATTTGGTGCTACGACAATGCATCCTCGCGGCCTTCCAAGGACGTTCCCACGCGTATTGGTTACACAACAGTAGTAGTAAAGTACCGTACGCATTTCTAGGAATTTAAAGGGGAACTGTATTAATCTTCATTCATATTTTTGACGATACTTTAAACGGCTGTAGCTCGGCACTGAATAATCGGATCGAGCTCGGAAAAAAAATAAATTAATCAGCGCGATCTCCTCTATGCGATAGGACGTAGTATCAATTCTGTACAGCATCTATAATATGCATTCTATTGGAAATATTGTACGCTACAGGGAAACAAAATATTAGAAATTAATCCATTTATTTTACGCAGAAAAAATTAGTACTTCTGCAGTTTTCATTTCTGCAAACTGATGACGGTCGAGCACCGATGATGCTTTCTTTCCAGTATTTTTTCCTCACGTCACCAGAAGCGCCTGAAAAATCGTGGCGATCTTTAACGCTGAACACCCAGCAGAGACAATCGATTTCGCTCGCTCTCGTCAATTAGTAAATCATTCTTGAATGCCCTATACGTTGGCACACCTGTTCGCAAGTAGAAGAAAGCTGGATAGCACAGCAGTTGAGTTCTCATTCAATTCGCGTCGACAGCATGTGTGCACGTTGAAAGACAAACTGACGGCAACGACATTCGTTTACCCGATAAAAGACTAATTTCGTATGAATTCTTAATGCAGAAGACGGCTCGTACGTTTTTTACTCTGGTGTAGTTTATTCAGGTTTCAATCGGAACAATTCATCGTTGAAATGGTGCGGCATGAATGTGCAATACGATACGTGTCGAGGGAACGGTACAGTTTTTCACGGGATTGAATGAGAAATAATATCACAGATAAAATCGTAGTTGATACGGAACGATAACTTTTATTAGAGTAATTGAAAGTTTATAGTGGCGTTAACGTCGCGTTTAGCTGTGTCACATCGCGACGATGTACTGACTGACAGTGTTCTGTCAGCAGGTCGTAGAACCGTTTCGCATGCAGTATTTTGTACGTCTGCTAATTATCGATTTTTCTGTATGCATTCGCGTTGCATACGTGAATTATGTTCGGCCGAAGAAGTGAAGATTCAATGAAAGGTAACACGATCGATAAATTTGCCGAACGACGGGCGTAAATCGAATATTCGTGTTGGAGTTATTATATGGGTAATTTTTGGCAACAACTTTCACTTCCCTTTAACTGCCAGCCGGTGCAATTTTAACTTCGTCGAGGTATTCATATCGCACTCGATGCGAGTTCTCCGTCGCGCCGGCGCAATTATAAATAATATAACTTGCACGCCACGTAAATTCCATTTAGCTCACGTGTAACGCGTCCCTTCCGCCTCCGCGACGTTGAGATAATTACCGGCTGCTGAAATTATTGTTACGTTTGTATCAAAGCTGGTCGTGCAGCTTTCTCCGTTGTTCCATATTTCAGGAAACTAGAAGCTCGAAACACGTCGGGGAACCAGTTCAATCTCTGGCCATTCACGTTTTATTCCATTACCATTTCCGTTACTTACGATATACCCATTGGCCATGGTTTTCGTAATATTCTACAAAAATATCGGGAAGAACGCACCACTCGATAAAATCAATGGTTTATCGTTTCCATTTGCCCTTTGCATTGCAAATACAGTCGCAGTGTGCTACATTCAAGGGGCATCCAGGTATTCTCTGGCTCAAAACAATCCTATAAACAATACAAGAGAACGATCGAATCGGCCGAGCATCGAGATTCAGGGATCGTGTGGCTATGGAGTAAAAAAGAAAAAAAACACTGGGGGAGGGTTGCTGCGAAACGAGCTGGCCGCATTTGGGAACATTAATATTCGACCTAGAACCCGCACAGGCTCGCGTTTCGCAATAAATTGTTCACACTGACGACGCGGAAACGAGCGATCGTAGAGCAGAGGAGAAACGCAAGTCGTGACTCGACCAGGAAGGGTCAGAACGGCCGAAAGAATCACGGGGGTTGAAAAATATATATAAGGAGAAATGCTCCACAACATCATTAGCATAACCAAACGAAGAGGTGCGCGGTGAATTCAGATCTTCAGCCCTCCGGTTTCCATCTGTCTCCGTATCCCCCGTCTCTACTCTGTTAGCACTGGTAATGGGCAAGTATGTATTTCACGGCTATGGTTCCCACTTTATTTTGTTCGCGGGATGGGCAGAGGGAAATTCCCTTCCTACGAAGATGTAAGAAAATAGCCGGCTACGTTGCGCGACGAGCAATGACGTGAAAGGTGTTTGATATTTTGGAATGGGCGAATTGCTATTTCAAAGCGATAGGAAAATGAAAGGAAATGACTATGTGGGAATGTATAATTCTTGTTAAATTTTACCCGCGAGCGCAGACTTTCCTTTATCTGCTTTCCGGTAATCATTGCTTAAATTATAATAAGCGGAAGGGGCAATGAGAGATTCTTTACAGCGTTGGATTAAATACGCGATAATAGTAATTGGTTCATTAGAGTTTCATTGAGATGAAAAATATTGTAGTGGAATTTTTAATATTACCGTATCGCATTCGTTCATGCGACACACATGGCGGATAATTTGTAATTAGCATCATTTGCATAGAAATATTCGGAAAGGAACGTTGAGGATAGAAATAAGAAGGAATCTTTCAGACGGCGTTAAAGATTTTCCACGGAAACGTTGTGTGTAATTCCTAATTAGCAGCGTGAAATTTGGTACATGAATTTTCGAGGGAAATTAACGCGTTTCCGGAAGTGGTTAGTCGCGACGTATAAAATTGGAATTTTTACGAAGCCGTCGGGCCAGCGGGGTAAAATCAACTTACCTTATTACTGAGAAAATAGGCGTTCCCGGTTCGGTTCATTTCGAAAATGGAAAAAGTTGAAACAATGAATTGAGCGACGTTCGGGCAGCTATCACTATATTCGTTGAGGGTTAAATTAAAAATTAGTGATCATTAAACGGCGATCGGAACCGGAAGAATTTAATTCATTATTAATATATCTATCAGTTTTAATGTCAAACGTAATCAATAGAAGTATCTCTATAATATCTTGAATGATGCGTGTAATTTTAATTGAGCTCGTAGCAATTGTACAATTCCTTTTTATACCAGACATTTACACCCACAGTAATAACGTGAAAGGCTTCCTCGCTTATTTAATTCACAACGATGCCGAGCGATTTAAATCGATCGAATGCTCGAAATTACTCGCTCGTTAGTCGCTAAGCGAATTGCGCGAGATTTCAAAATGTCGTAACTACGGAGTTAAAGCTGTATTTACGTGGAATAATGGCGTATAAAGTGTGCTATATTATACTTAGATTCTCCGCATTAAACCTCGTTGAATCTCGTCGGACTAATAGTGCTTAAAACTTCTCTCAAAGTGCGGTCAGCCTTAAATTACGACAAGCTTGTGTGTTCGAATTTACGCTCGAATTTGGCTAAAAGTCACCTGTTCTTCCTTCCATTCGACACACGCAACGTAGTTACACGAATAATAAAATGCTATACCTTAATGAGGAAAAAGGTGTCATATAAAATAACAGCAAGCCCAACGTAACAGATACAATAGAAAAGAAAGAATCAGCAAATCCATTCACCGTCACAATTTCGTGAAAATTAATTGCAATGTTTTTTTTCTGCTTTTCTAATTAAAATAATCAAACTAAATCCGCTTTGTCCCCGCCATGCCCACAGTGCCGCAAAAATACCGGCGCAAATCAGTGGCGTAAAGGCCGATGATGATACAGAGGGCATTAACTAATTTGTCGCGTGTAACGCATATGTACAACGTTTCGGCGTCGAGTATTATCGCGTTAGTAATTCAGTTATCAGTGATTTTATAGCGACAACGTTCGCTGGGCTCTAGAATAATGAGCCGCAACTAACTCGTCCCCTTGATAATAATATATCGAAATATCGATTTCTCGCGGTTAGTCGCAGATAGAATGAGCTAGCATTAAACGTGTACACGTCGCGTACGGATTTTACGCGATTTATATTTCGCTAAGCCGATTCATACGGACAATTAGGATGCTGGAACTTTATTGTTAGTCATCGACCGTGGCCACGATAACGACGAAACATACCACGGTCCGATTGATATCGTTAAATCACGATCTTCCGTCGGCGATTAAATCGAAAGAGAGGGAAAGAGGGATGCTAAAATTTGTTTAGTTACCATAATCCCCAGCGATCTAATTAAGTGGCGACCAGTATTCCATCCGTGCCACCGGCAGAGATATTATTATTTCACGAAATGAAAACGATATACCGGCTGCACCGGTGTTATTATCGTCGCTGCGACAATATGGACTCGAAGGCAATTTAAATTAAAGCGAAGGATGATTAATTCCTGGTAGAGCGAATATTCGCGAAAATAAATACATTCGATGAAGGTTGAAAAGGTATGTAGATATATTAAACAGGGTGGCATGCAGAACGATATGTTTCTGTGACGCGACAATACAATGTATAACTAACCCTTTTATTCCAATCGATATTACTCTTTCTACGCAATCGTCGATTGTACTTCCACCGGTGCAACAACCTCCATAATCCATCGACGCGTCGCATATAAACGTCTACGGGAACAGACTACCGCCGACACACTTCCGCTTTCCGGGCGATTAATTTTTTACGATCGAGTTTGATACGTCTAGAGACCGGGGACGAGGAACTTCTGACCCGTTTACATGGAAAATCTTGCTTCCTCCGTTTCCTTTCTTTTTCACGAAATAGAGGGTCTCGCTCGATCACCGATTTGGAACCACGAAAACAGTCGATCCTTCCCCCTAGGAAAAACAAAGGGTGTCTGAAAATACTCATGTCGTTGCTATTTTCCTCACAGTCATTGAAATTCACAATCAATGAAATTTATTTCAGCAACCTACGCGTAATAATACGATTACCGAAAACGGATTATTACAAAATTTGTTCACTAACGGTGCATCATTGTCACAAGAACTCGAACAGGGAAATTCTGAACGTTTCAAAGACTTCGCGAGTCCTAAATCTCTTGAAACATCGTTCTCGCGCATCGACAGGACGTTGAAGCATCGTCTGCGTGGAGAACGTTGTCCGGCCGTATTTTTCGTCGATGCGTCGATAATCGGTAGTCTTTGTCTTTCTTAACGTGGACAAGCGGCATCAGCAATGGACTCCCGGTTAATCGTATGGATACCACGGAACCACAATCTCGGTCACGACAGGGTTGCGGTTTGGTTCGATTGGCTTTCAAGGCCGCTGTGCTGTGGTGTCAACGTGTAGTTCAACGAAGTCGTGGTGTGTCGTCTCGAAAAATGCACAAGGTTTTGAATGAATCATATACCATAATTATTAGCTGACTGCATTAGACTTTAAACTTTGAAGATAATGTTAGAGTTTAAATAATTACGATTGTCAAGGGGCAATAATCTGGAAATGAATTAGTTATACTTGCATGGGCGATCTTACATTGCATTGAAGCAACGGTGGAGGCAAAAGTGATCTCTATAGTACCGTGGCAAACTACATCTTCCAAAGGACATTTTTACATTCCGAATCAAATTGAAAGAAATACAAGCAGCCGTGAATTTCGATTTCTCCATTAAAGCGTCACGATTTTATTGCAGCATAAAGCGTGCAAGAAAAAAAATTTTCCCAAGAACCGCAATATGTTTTCCAACCTTTTTTTCTGCGCTACGGAAGCGTTTCACTGTAACGGAAGAGCACGAACAAGTTCCGTTCCAAAGAAATCCGCGAGCACCGCGGGACATCTTCTGGCATCTAAAAATTATTACTCGCGTCCTGGAAAAATATTTTAGGCTATGTGTAATATTTCACGCGCCGCCGAGAACGGCAAATATTTTACGGAACACTCAGCCCCGTGCACGAACAATGAATTCCATATTATTCCACGTTACCTTGGATGCGAACCACGAACAGTGTCAAACATTTTCGCTCCACGAATCGATAAACAAGCATTTTTAGTGGATCCACGGTGAACGGAGTGTCCCGTGAAAATGTATACGGAGAATTCTGCAGTGGTCACCTTAAAGCGACATCCCGCGAAGAACAAAGGGAGAAAAATGAAAAGAAGTGGAAGGACAGGAGCACGTGAAGTAGATACATTCTGGATCAGGGTCCGAATCGACGTTCCATTCTGACTAACAGCCGTCTCCTGTCTGATAGCAATCACCGAAATGCATTCCACGAACCGCACTGCATTTCCTTGCACGAGACGTTCCGCCACGTGAATAACCCTTTGTGCGTACCTCCGTTCGTGACCGATTGCATACGGAAATCCACGTGCCCATACGGATTTGGCCTTTCAGTAGACAAAACTTGAATCGTCAGTGATCAGCGAGGAGCCACGCGTACGAATTAAACGGGGATTTAAAAAGAACTGGCATCGATAAGAAGAGTGGATTCGTTCGATTTGAACTCGATATCACGTTGGACATCGAATGTTTAATGGGAATAATACAGATATCGAAATAATTGGCGGAGAAATATCGCTTTGGATATAGTTGGGAATTTGAATATTGAACAGAAGAAACTGGTTGGTTGTTGGCTTTCGATTAAATGGTCTACTTAACGTGGGATGATATAACGAGGCAGTTTCGAATTATCAATTTCTAAGGGCATTATCATTTCGGGGCAAATATTTCATTATATTAATAGTTTATGGGATAATGGAAAGCGATCTGCCTCCCGCAGGAGGGAGATTAAAGCTGCGTTAATTTCGTGGTCGATTCGAGGAGGATCATCTGACGTCACCGGTACACCAGCAGCGGCTGTGCTAAATCGGGCCAAATTTAGTGGGACCGGGAATAATTAGAATGTGGTTCGGTACAATGTTAAATGTATTTATTTCGCTGACGTTCGGAGCTGAATATCGTGCGAGTAAGCCGATTGGAGTTATTGGAAATTGATTTCCACAACTACTATCCTATATTTATACTGTCTTCAATGGCGTCTCATTGATGCAGCATCTATTGAAAAAGAGGAGACCAAGCATCGATCCATTAAAATTAGTCATGCATCCACGGCCTATAAACGTATATCGAAGCATCCGCACGGTGAAACGTGCAGTGGTTGGAACCTGAAAGGTCAATTGACGTCAATACCTGACGAAGAACGCGATGGAAAATCAGGTCAGTTTCCATGAAGCCAAGGCCAGTTGCCAGCCGGTCAATAACAAAGTTGCATTTGCGACCCTAATATGTGTATCCTTCGATCGGCGTCCTCGTGCTTTACTTAGAGATTCGTTCAGCTGATCAAGGTCCTTTCCAAAAATGCATTCGCGACCATTTTATCGGATCGTTTGTTATTAAAGGAGAATTTATCCGAAAGCGTGAAACTTTCGAGATTAAAACGGGGGTGAGATCTGGTAATCGAGAGTGGATAAGTACGCGGGGCAAAAAAAAAAAACAAAAAAAAAACAAACGATTTCCCTGTAGCGAACGAATGAATGGAGGGCCGAAATGGAAGTTTATTTTATTTGCCGGAAAATAAATTCCCGCGAAAGGAGTTCGAATCGGTTGAAGCAGAGCCTTTTTTTCGTGGTCGTTTCCATGAAAGTTTGAAAAAGTGTTCTATAAAACGAAAGAATCGTAAAAATTAATTTGCCTCTTCAAACGAAGTTTCCCAAAGGACTCGTTACTGCATCCTTCGAGTGAAACGTGAAACGAAATTTTTTACGATCGTTAGGTCGCGTGTTTTTATAGGGCAGTCCAGCGGAAACACTAACGGGCTCGATACGTAATAGACATAATTGAAATGTAGCACACCATTTGATATCAATGGGTGACGAAGAGTACCAAGCGGCCTGAATCAGGCCGAATCCGATGAAACCAGAGGCAATTACACCGCAACCTAAAATGGAGTTGAACTTGTTGCGCAGAACATCCGATCGATCAGCGGATTCGGAAAAGTGTACTGCATGCGGTGAAATTTCCTGAAAAACATATGTCGCTTGATCACATTGTTGTTAAAATATTATAAAACAACATAGAAGATATTCAGCGGCTGTCAAAATAATGTCCAACAGAAATCTACTGTCACGAAAAATCAATTCTATTGACAATATTTCGTAAAGTCATTCGCAAACTACGGTGAACGATTAACAAAGAATATACTACGTGGAATAAGGTCGTGTAGAATTGAATCAGGTCACCGTTGCATCGCGGTTGAGAACATGGTTGAGTCTGTTTGCAATAGCTTGGGCTACCCGGGTGGAATTGGTGGATCAAGTCGAATCCAGGAGCGAGGATTAACATCCTCGAAATCCACGGGCGTCTGAAAGAACCAACGGCCCGTTGTACGACTACATCGGCGATTCTTGTTATCCGAGGGATCTGTCCTTGGAATTAACGTGGCTATTTCCTAATGCAAACTTGGCCGTGTTCACCGCCAGGTGCATCTTCGTTTCGTTTCTTATTTGCCTAGCGAAGTGGGGCTACTCTTTGCCCCGTCACATCCGACCGATCGTTGTAAGCACGTTAAAACAGTTGTGTATCGGCGCCGGTGAATTACATTCGTAAAATATTATAAGATATTACATAACACGAAGTCTGATAAATCTGAAACAATCGCATAGGGAGAATTGATGTGATAGATAAAACATTGAAAAACTTAAACAGAAGCTCTGCGATAAATGAAAGGCAATCTGTTTCGTTGTGATTTTCTCTTTGCAATGGAACTGTCGTTATAAAGAAAGGGGGAGAAAATACGGCGTATCAGAAGGCCATTCTCCGAGATTGAAAAACGCTTAACGGGTCATAAAAAATGCTGGCGCTAACCCGATCGCGAATGAGTCTTAAGCTTTCTTTATCGAACTGCCTTTTATTGTGTTGACCGTGGGATCAGCCTCCTCTACAGCTTCATTCCTCTTCCACTCCGGCAGCTTTAATAGAGAGCAGAGGGTTAACACGTGTCGATGCTCAATTGTCGGCAATAAGTGTCGCTTTCGGATATCGTTGCAACACGCTGGAAAATTTCTCGATATCTAACAATCGGAACGTGAAATGTCGCGCGCATCGGATTCTGATTGATGAACACGAAATCGCGTCCGGCGTAATTGCTTGTAATTTCTCCTGCTCGTTTTGCGGTGTCTCGCGTACACGTATTTGTAGAAAACTGCCCGGGGATCATTTGCTCTGTTCATTTCATTAAACAGCATCGACTACCTCTGCCCATAAACCTGCCTTCCCAAGGAAGCTGCATCAACAGCGGTGCACCTTTCCGACTTGGCATTTCCCTCATTCCATTCGTTGAGCTCGAAGTTTTTCAATTCCACCCAGACTTTTGCTTGCCAAAGCGACTTCGGCATTCCGTGAATAAAAATCGTGCATACATTTTGCGAAAAATATATCGCTTTGCCGTAAGTCTCGGCCGGAGAGATTTTATAACGAACGTTCATCGAGGCAATAAAACATGGAAGGAATGATCGTGGTGTGAACAATACCAGGACGGACACGTAGCCAGCCCTTTGAGCTAATGTCAGCCATTCGAGTCCATTTGACTGCATTGACGATTCGCCGGGTGTATTTTATTGGGCTGAGTTCTCTCTTTCTCCCTCGGTCCGGCAGAAACTTTCGCCGTGTAATCCGTTACAAAAGTTACCGGGTGTAACGTGCACGGAATTTCCGTAAATACGGGATAATCGAGGAACGTGCTGAACCCCGCTGTTACCTTTTCTCCTTTATACACCTGCCGCTCTATCGATTCCAGTACACGTGCAATCGATCAACAATACAGGATCTCGCGTTAAGTACAGAGATCGTAAAAGGAGACATTACACGGTTCGAAAGTTTGATTTTGAATTTTAAGCTTGACTGTGGAGGAACTAGCACAGCCGCTGAATTTTTATTCGTCTTAAAGTACAGGGGATCTTTTAAAGATGATTCCTGCACATATCTTACGCACCTGTATCTATTTCAAGGAATGGACTGTTCGAAAATTTCTTACGATCGAATTCGACATCTGACAATTATCCCACACCACGGCTGGAATGAAACTTTCAAAATTCCCACTCGCCTTCCGATGCAACCAACCGAGAAATTTTCCAGATTCTAACCGAGGGAGGGCGACTCGAATGAGAAGCATATTTCCACAAATTTCGCGAATGATCCCGCGAAGGTAACAAGATTCTCGACGACCACTTGTCCTGGATACTTCCAGGGATGTCATTTTCGCAAGCGTTTTCCAGAAACCGGGCATCCTGAGGATCCTCGGTCGTACGTTTCTTCTTTTCGCGACGAGTCCTCGTGAAAAAGAGCGGCCGCGTGTTATCGTAAGAACGAGCAGCGTCCACGAGCGTATGCTTTCCTTTATACCGTCGCGTCGCCTCGCCGTGGAGACGTCATTTGGTCGCCGGATGGAGGAAATAACCTTCCAAGGTGTGCTCCCTCTTTTCGAGAGATACCAGGTACCGATTCTTTACCGAGTATCGAAGTCACGGCAGTTCAAAAATCGACCACTTTTCGGTTAAACTTCAATAATCCGTCATTACTGATAAAAACGCATATTTTTTCGAGCGTTAAATAAATTCCAAACCTTGATATGCAACCGCTAGAATCGGAAAAGTGTATAAGCATTCCAAAGAATCCTTATAAAGCGAGCCGAATTTTTCGAAACCAGTAAAATCTGAACAAAGACTGCAGTTTGAAAAATTCATAGCACGAACAAGATCAACTTTTTTCAAACATCTTTCCTCCGCGTTTTATTTCGACGACTTTCCGCGTCCTGGAAAACCATGTTCCATGACTGACCTCAATTTTTAATTCCACCATAAAATTATTCATCCGCCAAAGTTTGTGCAGCGAATACATACACAGCCGTACGCTGGAAATCCGTGCACGGTGCACGATATATCGCGGACAGATCCTCGGCCATTGGTTCACGGGAAGGATGTAACCCGCGATGTCTGGTCCCGATGCTGGGACTTCAAGGGCGAAACGCAGCAGGGGATGAAACTATGCGAAACGGCGAAACCGGGTTGGGGACCGCAAAATCCGCAGTGCAGAGTTGAGACGCTCCTTAACAAGGAATCACAACTACTCATTACGCGAGAACGTTTCTACATCCATCGTTTCCTCGAAACCCCGCCGGGGATTTGCCAGACGTTTTAGCCGATTACGTCGCCTGCACAGGGAACAATGGCCAGTGCTTCTCCCACGACATTCTCGATCAGTTGCTTTGGACGAAAAAAGGAAGTGTCGATTGAATTTATGTATCCCCCGAACTTGCGACGCTTGATAATTATTATGGAAATATTCATTTGAATAGAGAAGTTATGTACGAATTGAATTGGATACACAAAAGTTGCTCTCAAACTGGGAAAAATGCATCAGTTAAATGATTCGTTGGCGATGAATTGCGTTTGATATGGTGATATCATAAAATCAATTGTTGACAAAAAATGTGAAAGCAAAACATTCGTGTACAAGAGAATTTCAGCAATCCTTAGGCTTATATAAAAGTCGACGTTTTATGCCTGGATTTTCATCTCGGAGAATAATGTTTGTGCCGAATAATTATTATTACAGCAACGGTAATAGTATGTTAACACGGGATAAGACCCGGTGAATCCCATTGTCGTAATTGTGATATAATCCTGAGGGATTAAGAATTTAACGCCGAGATGAAAATAGCAGGGGCTGTGTCTGCGTAAACGTAGAAGATGTGAACGACCGAAAGGGGGAGACTGTCACCCCCTTTCAGTCCGCGCAAAATTACTTTCACTGACGCAGACTAAATAACAACGCCCTCGGTGCGGAAATTCTTTGGAATAACAGATGAAAGATAGAGCTTGTAGCTGTATCTGCGGGACGTTGCACGAGCTAACGTTCCTGTACTACATTTTAATCCGCGAATAGTATACCCCTGTTCCGCGGATAAAAAGATCTCCTTTGCGAACGCTGAAACATTCACTACCTTTTTTTTCTCTTGCCTCCTCTGAACGTGGAGTTGCTTCCAAATAAAATACATCCGACGAACGATCCGCAAAGCTACCCTGACTGTTGTTTGGTTGATAATAAAGGACCGCAAATTGTTTCTGCGTATTCTGCTTATCAGTATGCTGCAACTCCAGGTGCATTAATTCTTCGTGCGAAAATGCATAAAATATTCTGCAGCTTACATTAATGTTATCTTAATCCGCGAATGATTGTTATTATACAATATATCCACCATCGAAATAATATTATGCAATGCAAATATGCTGCACTTCGATTTCCAGGTTTAAACAAATATTCACCCGTTCACAGTGTACACCGCGCAATGTGCCGGAAACGATATTCTTTTTTTTCTTCTTTTTATTAGATAATATATAGAATTTTTTATCGGCCAAAATGACAGTCAGTAACAGGTGTCCCGTAAGTAGCGTTTTGCATTCGGGACGTAGGAAATGATGGATCGGCGAGTAATACGATGGCGCTGTTCCACGAGGAAACTATATGTGGAAAGGCAGACGCGACGTAACGGGGTGAGAATGGATTGGCGAGAGACAGATGTAGAAGGTGAAATAAAACGAGAAGGATTTCCGCGTAAAAACGAACCGGCAAAAAAATACAAAAGCCAGCGCGCCTGTGTGACGTGTTCTGCTATCGTACCTTGTGTGTTCCGAGGGGAAAAAAGGCTTTCCACTGATGGAGTCAATTTCGCCAGGAATTACATTCCACAGGAATAACGTTTCACATTTGCCTCTGACGAGCATCGAGTATAATTTCATCTAGAATAATTTCCAATCGAAGTGTTCCATGAAATTCTCCGCGTTCATGATAGCTTCTTAATATGATATAATAGTGGATGTATTGAATCAGGTGAATTGGCAGGTGGACGACAGAAATGAAATGAAAACTGGAGGAAGATTGAACACGGATCGAGGTTTTTCGTGCCTAAAGTACGATCGGGCGCGGTGATAAAATGGAAAATATTGCCGTGGACAATCTCTCCATTCGTCGTCCCACTGGAAACGTTATGGTTATGAACCATCGATTTCATAAACATGCTTCTCCCCTGTCGCGTCGCCTGCGCCCGTTTATTCGTGCCCGTGATATCGGCGACGATAAAACAGATTACTAAAATGACATCAAACATAACTTCCGTTATTTATATATAAATGTTCGATTCGCCAACTGTAACCTTCTTTGATTCTGTTGGAAATAAACCTGCCGGTGCTCTGTCAACAACGAACTTTGCTCCCATCGGTCTACACGTTTCTCGTCCAGCGTGAAAAACTGTTGAGTTCATAAACTATTCCTCTCTCGTTGTATAATACATTATTATTTGCATCAGTCGATGAAGTTTCAGATTCACTGCCGGCGCGAAATTTGTGTATACTGGAAATACAGCACGGTTCGGTTCCCACTGCGAATCCGAAACTTCTCATCGCGTTAGAATCTATCGATGAATAACTTGATTACATCTTGGGAGAACTCGATAGTTTGTAACAGTACGTGCATTCCAAACAACGTTTCGTCCGGCTCGTGATTATACAAAACAATTTCATCGTTCTATGCTGAGCGACGGGTCCATTGGGTAGAGTGCAGGCACAATAAATTAAATGGGTCGGTGGAAACAAATGAAATAAAATGCAATTGTCAAAGTGAAGAATTATTTCGTTGAAGCCGTGCCGAGCAACCTATCAGCTTAAACGAAAGGGGCTACGATTAATCATTGACTAAAACGATTAATTTAATCCTCCTTCGATTCGTTTCAAGCCGAACGGCTGTAAAAATGGTGGCAACAATGAATGGAACGATCGACAGTAATGAACCATTCCATTTGGTCAATTTACATCGCGGGTCGTTCGTTTCGATGAGGATAGAGGTGAACTCGACGCGCCTGGAAAAACGTACAATCGAAATGCCCTCGAGTCATATCCGATCTGATTACCAGACCGTTAATTACGTCGATAATTAACGACCACCGACACGGCTGAGTTTGTTGACTGACTCGTCGTTGGCCGTGAATGATCGAATATCGCGAAACGCAAACGAAACACCTACAGCTTTTAATCTTGTTTCACGCTATAAACGAGGGCGCTTCGTTTACGATCGCATCTCCGCGAATTAATTTTTCATCGACTGCCGCTTCACCTCGCCGTTGTGCGTATTCATACCATCAGAGAAAGAGTGAGAGAGAGAGAGAAATATATATAACGAAGCAATTGGATGGAAAACGTTTTAATGGTACTCAATGGAACAACGGGTTTCAAAGGGATACGAAAGAGAGCAACCAATGGCCGAGAAAATTCATTGAAGTCCGTATCGTCGCGATTAAATAATTTCTGATAAAATATGAACAGTCGGCTAATTACACGAGGAAACAAAGTTTCATTGTTTCGTTGAGAATACTCAGTCGTTTGGTTCGGTTAAAGGAGTCTTCGATCAAGCTCGAGGTTGGATACCCCCATAATATCGATAACACTTCGACCTAATTGGTTAATGATCTGGTACGTCGAAATCGGTGCCTTTGCCTTCGGTCCTGTGAAAATCCTGAACGATTTCCAAGCTGGCTGGCACGCTCCGTTTAACAGCTTTACGAACGATTAAAGTGGCAATAGTGGGTAGATGTTGGCGCGCGGGTTGCAAATAATCCTGGAATCGTTAAAACGATATTTCGTTATCGTAATAAGCACCGCGGTGAACGTTACTGTTGCAGCGTAACGCTGTGGCTAAAAGATTTTCGCGCATTGTAATTAAACAATTATATAAATATAATTATATATAAATAAATATTTCTTTTGCCTTGCAAAGTTAATTCACTGAAACGCAATCCTAATAAATAATATAATTGGCCTGTGCACCCAATATACCTTTTTCCATCATAACTTACAAACCATTAAGTCGAAATTTAATTAACACCTCCACACGAATAATCCACAACGAATTGTTCGAAAGTGAAACTCGTTTCTCTTTTGATTTCAGCCCTGCGAAACCCCAACCAATTTCCGAGCGGAACAATGCGCCTCGTTCGACGATGTGCCATACAGCGGACAATTGCTGAAATGGTATCCGCATTACGATCCGGCGAAGCCGTGCGCTTTGATCTGCCGTGGTGAACAATCCGTGGAGAACACCGAGAATCGTCTCAGACAGGAAACTTCCGCCGAAAAGACGCTTCCACGTGACGCCACCGAGGTTTTGCAGTTCGATAGCGAGGAGACGATCGTGGTTCAACTCGCGGACAAAGTGGACGACGGTACAAAATGCTACATGGAGGGCACGGACGTCTGTATTGGCGGTGATTGCATGGTAAGTGATGGTTGAAATTTATCTTCCAAATTTATTTTACAATATTAATGGAAAGGTGGAAGGTGAAAGGGGTGAGAATTGTTGGGTTCGAATATTAAAAGTGTTAGAACCATTTTGGTAATATTTTCGACGAGCCAGCAACGTTGGCATTCGCTTTAGAATTTCATTTGTAATATTCAAGGGAAACGCGAGGGGCGAAATGAAAAAGGATTGTTGCGTTTGAATATTAAAAAATCGTGGTATTGTATTGAAACTATTTTGAATTACAAGTGAACGTTGTCCCCGAAATTGTATTCGTAATGTGTAATGGAAATATGAGAGGAGAAAGGAGATCTTTAAACATTAAAAATCGTCGAATAATTTCGAATGGCCACATTTGTTCGATTCGCGTTCCATGAAACATAAAGTATTGTAACGTACATAATGTAGCAATTGTTGTTTGGCACAGCCTAAAAACAAATTTTCGGCCAGCTCGAATTCAATTTGATAAGCGAGTCATGTTTCATGCGATTGGAAGAAAGTTGGCGCCAGGGAAACCGGAAACGTTTATCTCCCGGGGGGGTGTAATTTTTGCGCCCCGTCAGTATCCCTTCCGATGCGCCATATTTTGTACTTTGCACGAAAGTTCGACCTGCCAAACCGTGCCCCATTCAATCTTGGGTTTTACGCACGGTCGAACGCGATTTCTGGCTCGCGTTTAATCGAGCATAGTGCATCGTGGCACGAGAGTGTGCCGATACAAATTTGATTACGCGAATTGATTGGAAGGTATGCGGAAGAACGATTGAGAAGTGACGAAAATTGCGGTCGAAAAGGAAACGGTGCCTCAATGGGGGAAGGGGATGCTGGCTTGCGAAATGCTTCGAGTTAACTCATTTATTTCGCCTGTCGTTGAAGATGCATGCATATAAATAATTCATAGTACGTCGAGTTATGAATATTTAAGGGGAAAGTCACTGGATGATTCGCGCAGCTTGCAGAAACATCCAGGTGAAATTGCACTCCATAAATTATTCTTGAAATTAGTTGGGAAATAATCTGGAAAGGCCAAGCACTCCTCGTCGGGAAATTTACAACGCCGAGCACGAATAAATGAAAATCGCCGAGTAGTATTATTATTAATTAGATCTGATTACGGTAATCTGTGTGTCGTAATATGCTATCTTCCGGTTTCGTTTTAATATTGGACGAATGTAAATCGGTTGGATGGCGAACAGAAAGAATTTCTCGTACTATCGATCTCTGTCCTTCCTCTCCTCGGTCAAATCATCGCGCATATTTTTTTGAATCGATTAAAACCTCGGTTGCTAATTGAAGGGCGTTACGATCTTTAAATTAATTAACAATAATGGACCGACCAGTTGATCGTTCGTAATACTGGATTAAATTTGTTATATTACGGTGTCGCATAATTTCGTACACTGCACCCAAAATGAACTGAACTGTTATCGATTCGTCGTAAATATTGTATTTGTTCGTGCAACCACTTCGACTTTTAAGCCGTCGCGTTCGTTCAACGAGAATAATTCTGTTCGTTCGGTTTCGGAATGAAACAATTTACTGTGCTACAAGTTTCATCATATTTCGTTACAATAATATCGCGATACCAATACTATTCCCATCCCAAATATTATTTGGGTTAACGGAACATTAGCGCGAGCTTCATGAATATTTAATACAAGTACAATGCACTTGTGTACATATTGAAATAGCTTATTTACTATACTCATGGATGCAATCAACGTAGGTATAGAACAGTCTAATTGATACTATTAATTAAATTTGCTTTGCGGGATTGTAATTTAGATTTATAGAGTAACGATAAAAAAATATAGATACGTTTACCAGAATCTATGCTAGTTGCCCGTTTCGTTCTTCCGTTTATTTGAGTAAGTTAATTTAATACGATAGGAACTGATATGAATTCTACTGTACGAATCAATAATAACGGCGGCAAGTATTGCTTTATTAAATACCACGTTATATGCGTATATTATTAATCCATACCAATCAGTTTTACAATCGTTTGTCACGTAGAAAATCATATACATTGATTATGGTGCAAGTATGCATATTCCCATTTGTGGTCTCAACGATTAAGTGATATAAGTCGACCATTGGTCAGACGCGCGAGGTATGCTCCGCGCGTAACCTTTTCAACCATTCAAACAAATTAATAATTGCTGCGCATTGTTCAACCTGTTAATCTAAACAATATTACACAATTCTAATACCGATATGTTTATTTAAAAAAAATATCGGTTTTTCAAGAGAGCGGGAGTCACTGAAAAAGACGTCCCGATTGGAAACTCAATATTATATAAGCCCACTTTAAAGTTTAACCGTCTCATTAATTATTCCCTTAATCTACTTATGTGCACACAGGTATGCACACACTCGAAGCGAACCCCAATTTTCCTTGGACAGCGACGTCTTTGTAATCTACACAGGGCAAATTCACAATGTAAAAATAAAACACTATGCATAACTAGAATTCTATAACGTAAAGGTACGCAAGTGCAAACACGATGTTCCAAATACATCCATATTTAAACAACTATTTGCATTTCACAACGAGCTGCGCTACTTCATACAAGAAAAAAAGTTAAAAAAATAAAAAAAACAGTACTTTCGCCCGACAAGCAAAAATGATCTGTCCGTCCAACCTCGCCCCCTTCTTTCGAGCAACCTCTACTTCCTAGTTAATATTCGCAGCCAGGAATTCCGGAAGCAAGTCGGCTGCGAGATAATTAATTAAAGACAGAGATCGAACTTTTAAATATGCGATCGTGACCCGACCCCTTGGCACGGTATTACGCTGGAAAGCGTTGCTTAAGAATGAAGTCGCAATTGCTGCATCTCTTGTCGAAACTTGGCGAGGAAGAAGAAAGTTCTGGCAGAAACTCGAGGTCGAGAAATTTGCTCAGGTGGAGCATACAGTACCCTCTATCCGCCTATTCCCCTTTTCTTCTGCCCCTCTCCACCCCCCTTCGCTGGACTCGCTGAAACTTATTTATAACTTTCGGTGTCTATCCACGATTCGTTCGCGGCCGCATTTTTCCCCGACCGAGGAAAAATGTCAGCTAACGAGGCGTCGTCCTCTCGCGCTCGGCCAATATTTACGTTGGGTGCGTCGAGACGCCCGCACTTCTCCTCCATTAAGTTAATTCGATCTTACTTTACACCGTCGGCGACTTTATATACGGAAAGAATGAGAGGGGAAGAGAGAGAGAGAGAGAGAGAGGAGTTACTTCTTCGATTAGCCCCTTAAGTAGTCGGGGTCACCGTAAAGTTTTACCATGCCCAGGGGCAGGTGACATTTATCAATATTGATATTATTTATCGTTTCATCTATCATCTTACATTCTTGCTGCCGTATCCTTTAAAAAGCGAGCTTCATTGCGAAGGTACATTTTTTAACTCGAACCGGAATTTTTGCTAATAAACGCGATGGAAGGAAATACTTGGTTTTTTTTGTTTGTTTTTTTTTAAAGAATGTAGTCTGATTAAGATGAGAAAAGGGGGACAGAATTTGGCGAAAGGCTTACGGTATCGACGAACGACAGAAGAAACTATACGAGCCTTCGGTCGACGATTTACTGAAATGCTCCAAAGGAGCGTCAAGAAATAATTAACGGGATTCCATAGTGACGACAGTGGCAACGAAGTTGGAAGGACAATATCTAATTAGCAGACAGGACCGCGTAATTAAGCACTAACCAAGCTCGGGTAAACGTAAACTGGTTTTGCATTATTAAAGCACCGGCGAGTTCTCTCATCTCGCGTTAGACACGCTCGATAAGTGCGCGACGCTTTTGTACTATCGCGACTCGTTAGAGTTTGTCTTTCGTCCACGGAAATTTGTCCAATTGCCTAGTCTCCTATCCTTCTCCACGCGGAGTCTCGAATAAGTTGTAACGCAAATCGACCGGCGTTTCAGTCCACCCGTGTCTGAACGTTTTCACCTTCGCCAAATAGATAGGCGGAAGTTCGATTGTTATCATTTCAACGATTCATTACTACACCACGTATTAATAACTAAGTAATTGAGTTGTGCTCCACAAATAAAATATTTATCGGTACTCCACCTTGCTTCCTAAATATAATATAATAATTACAGTCTGCTAAACCTTCACATGATTCATATATTCCATCGTCATCGAATATTGGCAAAATCACCCCCCCCCCCCGTAACCTCTGCAACCCTAACTCATCCGGGCACAATGCAAAGCCCATGATACCATCCGTGGCTCGTTCTAAAAGAGAGCTCAATGCGAATAAAAAGGCACGTTAGAAATTAGGGGTATACAAGGCTCGGCGATAAATTCCATCATTTCAGTGAAAACGGCCCGAATAAGGCGGACAAAGTGATCGAGCCCGTCTACAGCCGGGAAATCCCATTCTTCGGGAAACTATGTTAAAAGGCAGAAACGAGTGTAGAGAAAGGAAGCTGTGGGATGAGTTGGAGAAGTTGGGGTGGGAGGGCGAAAGGATGGGAACCCGTGGCGGAGAAAATGGTGTATTGAGCGTAATGGGCTAACTTGAAGGTGCACCGACTGTCGAATGGAACCTTGAAAGCCAGCTTGAATAATTGAACACCAGTCAAATTTACGTAACGATATAGCCGCGGAGAAGAAAACTACGGGAAATCGCCGATTTACCCGTTCGACCGTATCTTGTTACCATTTATTTTTGACAGATTTATTCTTCATTGTCCTCTAAATGCTCCGAATATATAAATTCCTAGTATCATTAATTTCAACAAAAATTCAATTCGGGGATACGGGTCTAGAAACGCCAGCCTTTAAAACGAGATCAGGTACACCGTTGTACAATGTTCCATCGCGAAATTGCAGTTGTTAAAAAATCGCCAATTCTTTTTACCATTTTTTTTCCACGTCGCCAAGTATGAAATTCCGCTGAAAGGAGTACGTGCGCATGTTTGCTGTTCGTTTATCCGTAAATTTTTGCACCCAAGAGTATCATGAATCCTCTGAATCGAGTGTTCATATTCCTCAGCTCATAAGCGACCATTGGCGAGGTGTTTACTGGATGTAAAGGTGTTATTTGCGCGGATCGAGCGCGGACAGTAAGGATTGCAGGAACGAAGGAACGGCGCCGTTAAGTTCCGCGATATTTCATTTTGCACGCCCGACCGGCTGGCCGTTTCTCTCGACTTGTTTACCTAGAGAAATAACTGGTTGCTTCGATGGTCCTATCCTTCAATTACGGGGCTCCCGCTGCAGGTTTCCACTTCTCGGGCAAAGTAAACCTAATCCTGAGCGGCCGTATTGCGCGCCTCTTCCGTTCTGTTTGCGCGCTCGCGCGGCTGCGGTGTGGGCACAGGCAGTGGCGCACAAGCTAGCGCACACATAGAAACACAGGTGTACGTGATATATTCGTGTGCACGGGCAGCCTGTTCCTTTCACATATTTGTCCCTGGCAGAATCTAAAAATCGTCGACCCACGGTCGAGATCCAACGTCCGAGAGATCCTCTATGAATTTTTTAAGGGCCCAGAATGGGTTTCGGGGTAAGAGTCACTTTCAATTTGCCCTTCGTTTATCCTTATCATTCACTTGATCTCTGTTATTCGAAGATATTCGAGAATCGCGTTGACCCTTTTATAACAGAGTCGATTTACTCGTGCATTTATAAAGTTCATGAATAATAGCGAGAATAATTGCGAAGTGAGCGTTTCTGTTTTAAATAGCGAGCCGCGAAATTCGATTCAGTATACAATTAAACGGTGAAACAGTTAGGGAGGGGGGGAGTTCGCGGAGAAAATGGGGGTAAAGCTCGCGGAGCTTGATGTCGACGTGTTACCAAAATCGCGTATCCCCGATTCTAACTCCCATTCGAACTCCTCGTGATGCACTCGAGATCGGCTTTCTACACACGTGAAACGAGCCACAACTGTCGAAGCGTTTTCGCTGAAGTGTAAATTCTGTTTCTAAATGCTGGCAAAGAGCGGACGTGCTTCCGGTGGAAATACGCGCAACGCGTTTCTACGATTGTTACCTAAGCAAGACAGGAGAGTGACAGAATTTTTCGAGAAATTTCTCGAAGCCGCATCGAAGACTGCAATTGAATATTAGCTTCACGGAACTGGTAAAGCGTGCCCCTCTTCCCAACAATCTTGATACAGCATTGTCAAAACGTATATAATGTACCTTGCATGCGGGATGTTTCGACATGTAGTGTATAAAATATGTATACGTTATTATTGAGTCATGTCGTAAGTAACAATCGTCCATGTATTTTATATATTCATTCACCAGGTTTATTCTAAGAGTTCAGTAATCCTACTTACAGTAGAGTACACAGCAAATACATAAGTTATGATCGTGAAGAGTCCCATTGTCTTTCAGTCGTCTCTTACAAATGCTGCATTACTTGATTACGGTAAACTAATTATATTTCCGGGAATTTGCGCAATGCTGACAAGTGATTACAGCGCAGTATAAAAATCTCAGATTATCCCACCGCGACAGTTCGCCGTGTCAATGATCTCGTTAGCCCTGTGTCTCTCCTTTCTACCCCCATCCCATCTATATCCTTCTTCGCCTCGTCTTCCCTTCACCTTGCACCTTTGCCACCAGTTTGCTGCGCTCTTCTCGCCCGGATAAGGGATGAATAATGTACTGCCCGACCTCGGAGCAAACCTCCATGCAGCTTGAATGACAAATCAGTTTGCCGTCCGAGCCAGGTCACGAATCGACGTCAGCTTCTCTTTCAGTTCTACCTTTTTTTTCTTCTTCTTCCATTTTCCTGGAGGGTGCTGGTGAATTTGTACGGGACGGCATTCGGGATGTGCAGCGGCAGGCAGCATTCAGATTCTGCAAAGTGCCGTACGCCGTTGCTCTTTGTACTTCACTGATTCATTTTTAACTCGTCGTCGAAGAGGAGTCTCGATACTCGACACTCCACGGAATCGATAAGCATTGCTTCTTTTTCTTCGCCCATTCACATTCGACAGGGTGGACGCACGCGGTCGGCTTTATTTAATAAATTCCGGTGTATGCATGGTAGATCCATGGGGCGAAATTTGTTTCGGGTTTCGAGCAGTAAGGTATCTGGAGACTGAGTTAGAGTTCTAGTTTATTGCAAGTCGAAGCAGTTGCTCCCGGGGGTGTGTGACATAGCGCAGGATCGCCTTTAGATTATACGCCCTCGAGGACCTATCGTTTTGATTTGCTATAAAACGGGGACTTAGCATGAACGTTACCGTTTAAATACCGATTTCGAATCGATTGTAATTCTACATTTACACCAGAGCAAAAGAATAGAAGAAACCTTTCTTCGTAGTGTCACGGGGACAAATTTCGATGAAAATAATTTAACGTAAAATGAAATGAATAATAAATTCGAGAACCACCGAAAGGCACACAAAAAATTCTTGACAGAACTCCAGAGAAATATTGTCCCGCTGGTCCTTCATTTATATCGAAAATTGAAACATAATAAGAAGGTTAATGGGACATTTCATTAATCAGCGTGCAATCATTTCTGTTTCAGAAAGTCGGATGCGACTTGCGAGTAGGCAGCAACAAGAACACAGACGCGTGCGGCGTCTGTGGCGGAAACGGATCGAGCTGCCAATCGCGATACTCATGGAGTTTGGAATCGATATCCGCGTGCTCGAAATCATGCGGCGGAGGTGAGTGGTTGGTTACGAAGTTCATTCGCTTCAAGCACTTACAATTAGTTCTCTAGAGCTAGTCCATTTGCATCGACGCTGGGAGCAATGAATTCTAATGAACTTCGAGCCCGCGAATCGTTAAGCGTTTCCCTTACCCTTTGCCGAAAATTAATAAAAACTATTTACACCGCTCGATTCCTCCATCAATCACGACGTTACGCCTTCGATCGCGATTGCTCTGTGCCCTGTCATTAATGGGATTCTGTCATTTCGATGACTGGAAAGGAGCGGACCTCGTAGCGTTAAATCTTCATCCATTTTTTCTGTGACCACCCCTTCATTCGAACCGAAAGTGCTCGAAATGATTGCCCTGAATTATATTGACGATGCCATTTTGCAAAGTGGAAAATAGCGGGCACGATTCAAAAGGGATTGTAGTATTTCTTTCAAATGAAAATATGTGTTCGAGAATTGCACAGTAGATTGAGCCAGATTCTGCTATCACAAATATTCATGCGAAAACCTTTCGACTCTCGTAACGGTAAACATTTATTTGTAGGATAAAGCTCCTCGACTGCGCGTTTCCTTTGCAATCCGATTCGTCAATTTAGTTTCATCAACATTTCCCATAATATTCTTTCTGCATTTAACAAGACCGAACACGAATTACAATATATTAAACGAAAAGCTCGCAATCTTCTACGAAATGATCAAACCGTGAACGAATCACCGCTCTTCGCCTGCCGATAGCAAAATAAATTATTATCTTCCGTCAGGTTTCAAAATAGCCATGGCGGTATGCAAAACTATCGGACCGGACGACAGCGTGGTGGACGACAGCTACTGCAATTCGGACAACAGGCCCGAGAAGACCCTGCTGCAGTGCAACGCGCACCCCTGCACCGCGAAGTGAGTACTTTCCTCGTGTCTGATCTGCGTGTACACGGTGGCCGCGTCACAGAATATTGAGCCGATGGATTGGATTTTTGTATCAAACGGAAAGGCTGCGTCGTTTGACAGATTGTTCGTAGATTTTTGCACGCGTCGTTGGATCGCGTGTTTTTTCGCATCCACGATAAAAAGTCGGCTCTCTATCCGGTACGACGTTGATGCCCCGACATCGAGATTCCTATTCATTTCTTTTCTCCTGCTGATATCGTTGAGAAAAACAGACGATCCTACGTCTATATTCGAGAGATCGATACGCTTTGAACGGTGGCGATCGAGCCCTCGAGGCCATAGTGACGCAATCTTCCGCTGCTTCTTTCTCGCAGTAGAATAGTAATAATGATACCGTGAATAATATCGAACAGCATTATTCAACGTGAATGTATTTACGGCATCAAAGGCGTGGAATACTCGCGTCCCCCGAAAAGCTCGACCATTGAGATTGTCGCGTACTGATACCAAGTCGTCGGCCAACAACTTCATTAAAGCTTTTCTAATCGCGGAGACCGGCCCCGGACTGAGAGTTCCGGCTTTTACAACCAAACCGGGAAACGTTTGATCCGTCTCGAGCACGTACGTGCAGATGCTCGAAATTCTCGTATTTTCCACGTGCTGTTCGTGAAATCGGAACTCCCACATTTGCGATTAACGCCGGCCAATCTTCCTCCCTGACCAATTTCCTTTGCCAGGACCGCGGACAAAGCAAGCGGTGCCGATTATTGTTAGACAACCTGCGCAGGTGGTGGCACGCGGGCGCGCGCGCGCGTCTGTGTGTACACGCGTGCACGTGGAACCGCACAGAAATGGATACTACGGCCGTGCACACTCGCAATACGGGCTAGGGAACGATGGGCCAGGGCTTTCAAGCGGACTGAACGGCCATTAGTCGGCGAACAGAGAGGGAAAGAGCAGAAAGCCCGGCGGGCCTCTTTCTAAAAGAGACCTGGAAAAACAAGCCCTCTGTCCCTTCCAACGGGGAGACACAGCCCTCCTAGCTTCGCGTTGAAAGCACCGATTGCGAACACTTTGGCTGCGAGAATCGCCTAGCTGCATATCGAAACGGTTCGCGACTTCTCGCGGCGGGTGTTATACAAGTATTTCGAATGGGGTTTACTTCTCCGTTTATCCTATTGCAAGCCTTTCCTCATTTCGAGCAGTTTTTTTCCTTTTTGCTGTTCTAGATATCGATTTCGTTGTCAGATAATATATAGTACTTGCAAAGATGTTCTCCCGTTTCATCGAAATTTCGACCCCATTTTCCGTTAGCCCATCGCTCATCGTTAATCACCATAAAGAGCTGGCCAAAAAAAAAGAAAAAAAGAAAACGTACATCGCTGCGCTTTTCCTCTCCGTGTCTTCCATCCTAGACACCCATTTTACCGCACCGGCATTTCTCATTTTTTATCGCGACATTTTGATCAAAAAACAGTGGCGAGCAAGCCGGAGAAACGAGAATTCTCTGACTGTCCGGCAAACAATTCGTCCACCTATATGACTGTTTTTCCAACGAACGAACGAATCGCCGAGACGTAAGGCGTGCCTCTTCCTCCGCTGAAGGCGATCAGAATCGCTGTAAGAGCGAAATCCGCGAAACGGTCTGGAGATCATAAAATACCAGTCAACCGGACTATCGTAAGGATCTCGGCTATGGTGCCCCTGAAAAAGTTATTTAAAGGAATTCTTCGACTTTTACGCGAATCTCCCCACGGTTGTAGAAACGACTCTCCGTTCCACTCGATGATGCTTGTTGTTTCGTGTTCTATTCCACGATACGACCGGTGCAAAGAAGGGGCAAGACAAGTTTATATCCTGCGTCCATGGTGTGTGCCTTTCTTCTTACTGTGCTACTCGCGTAATGCAGAAATTCGAAACAGTTTATTGCTCACCCGTGGAGATTTCTCCAACCAGAAAGAAGAAATATTACAAACCGTGGAAAAATATAGGTATATTGCAAACATGTTGATAAAGGTTACGATTGTTCCTTCCTACTACGAAATCTCCCTTAAAATATTATATTAACATTATTCTTTAATTGCAACGAGCACAAGTTTAGCTGGCCCGAATTAAATTCCGTGCAATATTTAGCAAAGCGCAGAAATAGTTATCCATGGAAGACGAATTTATTTCTATGATTCATAACACGGACGTCGAATGCGGGTTGAAACTGTTCGCGATAAAGTGTAACGACCGGACGGGATAACGAGAAGGAAAGGGGGAAACGTCCCGAGGATATTTTTTCGGAGAAACAATCTTAGTCCTCGGAACGATACGGTCTGTTCTTTGTCTGGATAAAGGAAAGGGGGTAAAAAGCGGCGCTTTAAAGCTCCCGTCCCGATGAGAATCGTTCTCCAGACGAGCAGATACTACGTCAGGGACGAAGTTCGGACAAAGAACTTGCCGCGAACCATTCTTACTGGATGTACAGCCTTGCTGAAAACGTAGGATGTTGCTGAAATGTGCAGAGGCGTGTGTATGTATATCGAGCTTGGTTCTTTGTGATCGAAATTACGGTTCGATATACTCGAGAGCCCATCGTGCATCCACATTTATTGTCCCGAAAGTTGCCTCACATTCTCGTCAGTTCATTCTTTACTTTCCTTGGAGATCGCCTGAAATTTTAGCATTTGCTTAACTCTGTAGAGTGATAAAAAAAATTTATATATTGCCCCGCCTCAATTCGTACTCCGCGAACAAAATATAGCAAAGCAGACTTAAGTTCAGCCTCCTTAGAAAATTATTATTAATATCCTCTAAACGAAGGCGAACTTTTTTCGTCTCTCAGGCCACAATATTTTCCGTTATATTAAGCGTGAATTCGTGGTCACGCTTCCGAAAACCTCCAACCGCCTCGAGGGAAACAGATGGACTGCGTTTCGCTTCCTTCAGTCGCGCATAGCCCAGCGTCGTTTAACAAATCGCACCTAACGCCTCAGAAATTCTTTCGTATTTAGCCCAGGCTGCCCGCTGCCCTCTTTACCTCACACGGTTCGAGGGAACTCGCGTTAAGCGTTTCAAGCAAAGAATATTCGCCGGCTAATTTACGAAGATTCTGTCAAGTACGCATCCCCGGGTTTCCCTGGGTAGCTGTTCGACGTTATTATATGCAGCCAGAACGAGGAAACTTCGCCACTTGGATGATGCACGTAGCCAGGAACTTCATGGTTAACGCTGCGCCAACCAGGATTTCGAGTGGCTCGGGTTACTCGAACTCCCGTTTAACTTTCCACAAGTGGCGAGTCACGCGACTGATTCACGCCACCTTTTCCTCTTTAACCTGCTAGACCTTATGAGGATGCCCTCCGAAGATGTGTTGCTCACCCCTAAAACGAAAACACTAACCAAGATAATTGATACCTTTAATAAGCTATTATCGTTGGACATTATACACTATTGAACAAAATTAAAGCGATCCACCGGGGTATATGGTTTCGTTTAAACTGCTATAAAATGATCAACAAAAATCGTATGGGAAGACAAATTTCTCACAGTACTTGCAGGCGATTGAACGAGCCAGAAAATTTCGAAAGACTGGCCACACTTTACCAGCTCCTATATGATGCACAACATTTTTTTACAAGAAAATCAGCTCGGTGACGTTAATGTGGACCCTTGCCCTTTAAAATGAGCACAGGTAGATTACTCTACGTTTTTTTTGTGCCATTTTATCCCACTGTGAATGAAAAGCGATCCACCTGCGATTGGAATAGCCTGAGCCAGTTCATGGGCTGGTTGCACGGTTTCAAACATAGTGCGATGAAATGCGCAAAAAAAGTCGTGGATCAGATTTCCTTCGGCCGTTGTAAAGGGGAGATTTCAGAGACCTCGCTCTTTAAATGCATGGTAATTTAAGCCGCGAAAAATATTTCTCAAGGTCCGGGCTGACATTTGAATTTGGGCAAATTTGAAGGAGAAAATGTATGTTTACTTTCTCATTCGTTACATGAATTGGAAACTTTGCAGGGGAAAATGTCTTGCGGCGGGCGAGAGTAGAAGCTTCGCGCTTCGAAATGAGCTGAATCAGAATGGCCTACGACTTTTCATCATAAAGTTACAATAGTTCAAAGATTGGCAATTTTTCATTCACAATTAGACCAGACTGAGACACAATTTTAAATAATTCTCTTTCACTCGTATAATTCACAATTTATATACATTATTCCATACAAAGTGGAGATATCCCTAAAGATAAAAGTTACACAAGCTTTAAACTCATTATAATAAAAAATAATGCCAGCCGCTGCTAGGTGGCTACCTTTGAATTCTAATGAAATATCTATTATAGTCGGAACTGAAAAAGGTCATTCGATAAACGATTCACGAGATAAGGTTGCATGGACCTACAATAGTCATAATTGCGGCATGAATAATTTAACGAGCGTTCTTCGTTAATCACGAATATTTCGGCTGCAATGTGAAGGCACGCAGCGATCGATCGACGCGTGCGAAATTAAAAAAATCAAGACGACGAAGGTGGCAAAGAACGATTGCAACGTTTCACAGGCTACGGTGGTTAATAAATCACCGGTGGAGTAGACCTCGTCAACGGTAAATTGGTGCTAATTGGCCCGGTCGAGAATATAGTTTAATTCGGTTCAGCCAGGCCAGGCAAGCGGTCGGCGTTTCAGCCGTCCCCCAGGAGTACCGGGATTCCAAAACCGCTGCCTGCCCGCAACTGTGTATTAAGCCACCGAATACTTCAGCGGCTATTATTTCATGTCGTGCTAGGGATACAGGCCCAATTAAATTCTGTTAAGCATTTTCCGGCACATTTGACGATTAATCTCGCGATCCGATTACCAACGTCGATCACCTAGAAACGGGCACTGCTTCCCGCTGTCTAATCTGCGCTGACTAACGTTGGGTAATTAAACGTGTTCAGTATGTTCGAGTAAAAGGATTACGCGCATTAACCTTTCGGCTTATGATTCTACAAGTCATTGCGCGCGCCGGTATTGACCTTAATTTTCATTGCATTTTATGCATTGCTTGACTGCAGAGTTCTTAACAATTTATATCGTTCTTATATGTCCTATTGTTTGATAAAACAGCGGTATGAAATACATTGCAATTCATCTAGTTAAGATTAGAAAAAATTTGTTCAGAAGGTGAGCATACTATAAGGTTAGTTTGCTCTTTTTTGCCAGTGTGTTTTTATTAAACTGTTTTAATGAATGAACGTCAAGACAGAAATTACTCGAGGGGAACGAGACGTGAAGGCTCTATCGGACGAGACACGTTCATCCAGCATCTGTTTCCCTCCCCATTAGCGTGGCCTTTACGCCTGAACATCGAAAGAGAAAATGATGGCAGGCTAGGTGAACGTAGCGTAGCGACGTCTGTGTGTGTACACGTGTTACACAAGAATGGGCTCGTCAGGTATCGAGCAAAAGTTTTATGCTCGTCGCGATCGATGGATCCGTCTGGCGACTCACGGACACTTTCTCCTAGCAAGCATGCGATGTAGCGGAAATTAAAAAAGTCCACGCCGATTAACGTTACTTCAATTGCTTCGAGAAGCTTTTTCCTGTTTCTATCGGGTATCGCTTCTCGAGTCGACCAATATTCCTTTTCTTTCTTTGCTCTTTTCCTGTTTTTAAAACCGAACAGAAATCGTTTTTAAACGCCTCACAAGGATAAAAATTTCTTTCCAATTGAATGTGCTTGCTTGCTCGACGTTCATTCATTTTATCCTCATTTCACTTTATTAATTTGAGGGCCGGGCTGCGTAAAGTATCGAACCATTTGCCCGCTTCGATTTTTCTCCCGCAGCCGGATATTCTATGGGTCCTATCGAAGGCAACTTCGATCAAGTAAAAAACGTTCCACGGTATAAATAGCAGGCAATTAGCTCTGTGTTGTAAATATCTACCTATGATCGATTCCACTTTCAACTGAAATTTATGCGCGAAATTTTTCCACGTGGAAATTTTCCCGAGTCCGATCATGGTATCAAAGAACATTTCCGGGTGAACGAGGATCCCGTCGAAGGGAAGGCCCTCGTTTCTAATCCAACTGTCGATCCCCCTTAAACGATTTCAAAGTGCTCCTCGGGAACGTGTAATTGGGACTTCTTTGCTGAAGACTTTTGAGCATATTAAAAATGACCACCGAAACTCCCGTCGAGTTCGATCGTTGCACGGTTTTCCTCGTTGACGAAACTATTCGATCCCTCGGGGGAAAAAAGCATGCAAATGTTAGAATTATTCAGAGCATACATGAATTTAAAGCGCTTTCAAAGGTCTCTCGTAGTTTTTAATATCCCATCGAATAATAAGTCAATAACTATTTAAAAATCTGTAACCGCCCTTTCGAGAACACCTTTGGTGAAAGAAAAAAAATTCGTTTATTAATATTAATACCAATCCGCACTAACAGCATTTCAAACGATTCTTTTCTAGATGGGTAGGCGGCGAGTGGAGCACGTGCAGCGCCAGCTGCGGAGGTGGTTCGAGGACCAGGACTATTTTCTGCACCGAGGAGAACGGCAATGAGACTACGAAGGTAAATAAAAACCAATACGGGGATAATTTAAATAAGCGAAATCCTTTTATATTAAATTCCAACACTTCCACCCGGACACCACGCCGTTCCCTTTTCGCTATAAACGACAGAGAAGTGTTTCCCCTTGGTTGTCCCCAGAAGAAATTGAAGATGTCGCCGTGAAATCGATCAGATTTTATTTTCACTGAACGCGAACTCGCGAGGGGATTCCATTCGGTGTTTCGCGAAAGTTCAACGTTTCGCCGAACCCGTCGGGTCTGCGGGATTTATGGTTACGAAGTATATTTGGGGGTAGGGCACGATCGTACGAAGCCACGATAACGAGAACGTAATCGAAAATTCGTTTCGCTTTATAGTCGGAATTTCGTACGCGTCGCGGCGCCCAATCTTTTATGGCTCATAATCCAAACGTCGCCGCTCGAATTCCGCTAATATAAATCCCGACGGATTCGCCTACAGCGGGAACTCGTCGTATAAATAGGTTAATAAGTTCCATCGTCTTTGATGCTTCGCGACGCGCTCACGCTACGGTTCTATGATACAAATGTCGCGGAGATACGTGTCTATCCATCCATCCATTCGTCCGTTCATTCCCGTGCCTACAACAGCCTGGCAGAACCCACGAACCCTAACCCAGTTCGGTTCGTTTAAACTGCAAGGGCTGCTCGTGGTTCTCTGTCAACCACCGTAAAATCCTCTCATCCGAGACTCGACGAGAGCAGCCAGAAACACACGTTGAAAATACGTACGGTTAGACAGCGTGTACCGTCTACCGCGATGATTTGCATCTTCTTCTCTGCTGGTCCCTCTGTATCAGTTTCCTGAGGAACGTTCGCGAGTTCCTTTGAACGGTAATAGGGGATGTAATGTGTACCGAGAGGAAAGTATAAAATATTCCCGTCGAGTGGTCAGTATTGAAAACTATAGAGGGACGATTGTTCGCGTCAGCTTTGAGATAATGAAATAATCGCGTTAAGAAGGGAAGAATGAAAGTAAATGTGATAATGGGTTTATCTCGATTCCTCTAGAAACTGAAGCTACTTCAGCTACTAAGAACCTTTAATCTTTATGGTTGCAGCTGCCCGACCACAAGTGCAGTAGCACGCACAAACTCCGTAACCAGGAGACATGCAACACCATCTCATGCCCCATGTGGGAGACCAATAAATGGAGCGAGGTAAGTACAGGGCAATCTCGGGTACCGGAACTCCGATCCTCTCGCGGACTGTGAACATGTAAAACGGGCACAAGGAGAGTTACCCGCGCAGACAGACGAGAGTCATTCGCTTCACGTTGGAATTTAGGGCTGCAAGAGATGCCAGGGTGGGAAGGAATATTTATTGCTACCTTGTGTGACGGTCTCTCGACCTACAGGGAGTCGGGTTGCGCCGGTATTTATTATCGTTTGGAGATGACTCTTGCGTAAAAGGTAGCCAGTAAATCGAAGAAATTATGCACCTCTGTAGGACGAAACACTTTGCATTTATTTGAGTCCAATTTTTCTCGAAAATAGAAAAGAACGTACTAAAAAATCCACTGCTGCGCGATCAGATCGCAGGATATCGTGGGACACACGCGCGGAATTTCGCGTCGAATAAACGCCGTGGAATAATTTCTATCTGTCGGGGCTAACGTCGTTACGCGAGTTAGACGGACCTTTTGTCCCTTAAAAGGACGTTAACGGGTTTCGAGGATGAGGCACGCGAACGTGTAACCTTTCTCTATCCTGTTATATCTTGTCTATTCGCATCAGGAAATCCGATTTCCTCCGGGAACAGTAAACAGGTCGGGCTGATTGTTGCAAAGGGAAATGAAACTCGTTCTACAATTTGCTTTGTGCGAGCCGAATGTTTTGTTATCGCGACTCGCTACGGGTTAACGTTGGCCCGTACAGTCGCGTGAAACATTATTTCACGCTTTCTCTCGTCGATCGACGGAGAACTTTTAACGATACCCGTCGAATCGTTCGCAACGAAAAAAAAAAAAACATGTCCTCTCCTTTGGCCCTCGCGCAACCGGTACGAGCTGCACAAAAATAATTAGCCACGACGTGACAAATTAAACCAAGCCGTGAATAACGAGGCGGAGCATCGGTATCGAAGTTTCGGATCGCGGCGAACTTAAAAGTAATAATTCAACGAACGTCTGCCCGATAAAAAAGAAACGGGCAGCTTTCAGGCCGGAAACGTCGTTGACGCCAGGGGAAGAAAAGTGTGCAACAAAATTAGCACGCCGGCGGACCATCGTTCAAAGTCCTTTAAAACTTTCAGCCCGCCCCTCTCGAAGCAAACGGGGAAACGGGTCGTGAAATAGTTTCCTTCGCGCCAGTAATTTCATATCCGGTTCCGTCCTTCGGTGGTCGGAAAGCACTTAATTTGCTCAAACATTTTTGCCCTCCATCCCCGCGTGTCTAACGACATTAGCGCCTCGGTAAAGCGTCGGGTGCAAGTCCAAAGAAGTTGCACGTAGAACGGGGTGCGCGCGGGTGTTCCCCAGAAATTCAAGGAAATCCGATTTTCTCGAAACCGGTGGAACTCGACCAAGCATAACTGCCACCGTGGATTCACCAATAACGCCACGGGAAAGGCGACACATTTGAACGCATAAAAGTGGAAGCAGGTGGTTGGGGTGGATATTCACCTTCACGGCGCCACCATTCGAAGGTCCCGAGCTACCCTCCGCGATAAATGCACGTCGTGATTACACTTGCCCGTCCCTTCGTTCCTTCGCGAAGTGTTTCTACGCGAAATTTTCCCCGCCTACCCGTCACGGCTCTCCTTCCTCGTTTTATCACGCTTTCGTCTCTCTGACTCTCCCTCTCTCTCTCTCTCGAAACTCTTTGAGGACATTTCAGACCGCATCAACCACCGACATCAAACAGGACAATTTAGTCGTCAAATAACCCTCTCCTTGCCCTCCTCGTTCGTCCTCCTTCGCGTATTTCCCTGGGCCTGTTTCACTAAAATCATTCATCGTTTTTCGACGTACCTTGCAAAAGGACGGTCGTCGCACTTGCAAACTTTTTGTATGGGTGTTCACGTTCGAAGGGCCGAAAGCCGCGTAGCACTTCAATGTCGTTTCACGTTCGAGTGGAAAAACGAGGGGGCAAAAGGGCGCAAATAAAGCAGACAAGGGTGGCAAAGGTGCGCTTTCAGTAAAATGAAACCCTATCTGTAGCGATCGAGCGGTGTTACTTGATACACTATCGTGTATATTATGCACGAGGCGCGCTAGGATCCCTAGAAGATTGCACCTGAAAATGTCCGAAAAATGAAAAAAATTTCAGATTACTCTCCGCTGCTGGAATTTTTAATGACAGCGGGTATACTGCGAGCTCTTTACGGGGCTAGAGGAGACGTTCGCGGGAATTGAAAGGCAAGAAGCCAGCCATCGCGAGGAAAAGACAAACGGAGGAGAAAAAAAGAGAAATAACGGCGCGATAAGAGGTTCGAGAGGAGAGGCGAAAGAAAGCGAAGGGAAGCGTGCGAAGAAGAGGGCAAGGGGGCGCATTCTCGTGGAAAATGCCTCGCGTTGCTCGACGAATTCATCGTTGCCGATTGTATTCGTGGTGGACTTCCACGTGCATCTGAAATGTCACACGGACGCGCGTGCACACCGTCGCGCGTTATGTACGTGCACGCGCGACTGCAAATCGATTCGAGACACGGCATGAAGGGGCTCGCCGCCAAGTGCGTCCGTCGTTGCAGCTTGCATCGTGCACCAAGCCGGCGCACGTTTCGTCGGCACTTCGAACGATATTCGTACGCGTTTCGCCGCGATAATAAATGCGATTCAGATACAGTGTGCGCGCATTGTGGGAGGTTCGAACGACCCCGTGGCGTCTATGGAAGTTTCGGGGCTCGTTTTGGCACGATGCTCGATGACCGACTCTTTCCTACCCATCCGTCTTCTGTTCTCGCTCTCTCGCCGCCGTTTCTTGCCCGGTCGGACAACTGCGCCCCGAAAAGCGCGATATCTGCTGGAAGCATTCCAGACATTTGGTTTCGGGTACGTCCGATTTCATGCGTTTATGGAAATTTAAGTCCCGCTTGGCCTGCCTCCCTGGATTTCGTTTCGATTCTGTTTCAGCCACGATGCATTGAAAACTTTTCCTCCGTTGTCGCGTTTATGCATATATACGAGCGCGCCGTAATTGTCAAACTTTCACCGAGCTCGTTCGTTCGTTCTGTAATTTCCTGGTCGACCACGATCCTTACTCGCCGAACATTCTATAAACGTTCGATGAAAACGCGCCCGACAATCCAGTCGGACAATTAATACAGTAGCGTTGCGTCGATCTTACGCGAAAGCTCCTACGGATAGCGTGGCGCATGCCGTATCGGAAACGTAAATGATGCGGCATCGTTCCGCCCGGAGGAAATTAAAGTAACTTCGCTGCGTAACTCCACGCGGGAGACCGTTTCGTTTATATTCAGAGACAAACTGGAAACGCTAAGAAAGTTCTGGGAACAATAAAATTTTACAACATCGTATCTCAGCTGCCGGCGCGGGGGCAAACAAGGGAGGGAAACCGTTCCCGAATGCAACGACTGGGCAGAAAAGTGACTCGTTTCTCGTGGTCCCGTATTATTCCTGATGCAACCTCGAGACGCAACAGGAATAAGGTTGCAATAAGAGGTGCAAGGAGACGCGACAATAAGGGACAAGTTGCAAGAGAAGGTCGCGTTCCCCGGGACGCCTTTTCTCTTTCCATCTCGTCCTACGTCGGGAACGAACGAACGAACGAACGAACGAACTTTCCAACTGGTACACGCGAAGTGGGAAAAATCAACGGGATTCCCGACGGAATCCGCGGAGCGAAGGTATGCCTTATTCATGAGGCCTGCTAAATGCACTCGCGCATCCCAGATACGTATTTATTGCTGTTACTCCGCGATACGTAAAAAGCACCGCAATATTTCTCGGTTCGTGCTGGCTCATAATGGCGGCAGGCGGTAACGACGAATCGCGGCGGTTGCGTCGTTTTCGCTTCGGAATATTTTAAGATCCGCGTCTCCGATAGAGAGAAAAGAGGATCTCGGCGAGAAAAAAGATCGAGGGTGACGGGGAGGGGAGAAAAACATTCCTGGTTGCAAATTGGAAGTTGAATTTCGTTTCCACTCCCCTCGGAGATTACCGGTTCGCCTCCGTGTCGTTCGCTATTTGGTTTCTTTATTTCCTTAGCGAGGATGGGACGCGCAATGTTGCGAATTTTATACCGATGCTTACGAAACGACGAATGGAGGATCGTTTCGTTAATGCGTGTACGCGTCACGATCGACGTGGTAACGGGTACGTTCCACGGATTGGAAATTTATCGCGTGAAACTTGACTTTCGAAGAACACTTGGAGAATTCGTTCGACGAGGAGTGGACGATGATCTTCGCGATGAATTCGTCGGATGAATGTCGTGAGTTTAATACGCGTATACAACCAACGAGCACGGGGGGGTGGCGAAGAATCTAGTCACGTGGATGAGGAAAGGGGTCCATATGATTTACGACGCGCGTGCCTCGATCAATAGAGACAACGATCCCCCGCCTTGCTACACGCACTCAAAGCAGAATAAAGAAGCCGTAAAACGGGTATATTAGAACGATATTTGCCGCGAAAGGACTACGTCTGCATCGTGTATCCTATCTGTATGCCCCAGTCCATAAACTCGAGCCAGGCAGAAAATTTACAACTGTCGGATAGAATCTTGAGTCTATGACGAAACGATGTTTCTTTATCTTTACTTTTTTTTGTTTCTTTATTTCGTCGCTCGTATGAAACGCAAAAACGCCAGCCTATACGCGACACAGTATCACGCGTTTATCAGCATCGATAACGAGGACGATAAACTGCACGTCTTCGACGATGGCGCGAAGATATCCCCAGTCGCATGTAAGCAAAAGTGTGCACAGCATGATTTACGGCTCATCTCATGCCTGATCGATCCACAATAGCTTTGCTTGGACCGACGAAGGAAGCGGTGCAGGTTGCCAGGAGCAAGGAGATGACGTTGGTATCCCTTTGCTGGCGATACATAAAGGCGGCCCTCTTATACCCGTCAGCATGGTAATGATTTCATCCCAGGCTGTAGAAAAGGACAAAGAAAAGGAGGGAGCGAAAGAGAGGGTGATAGGACCACCAACGGAAGACAGGAATTGATAGATTTCTCTCTTTTGTGAGCTCAGGAGCCATGCAAATATTGAACTGAAAGCACAGGGCTCCTTAAAGCACTCCCTCGATATCGTACCTTCTCCTTCGCTGTGCTTCAGAAGAAAGGAGGAGGGGGAGGGGCAGAGGCGAAGTAAAAACGAAGGAAAGGGGAACACAGAAAATATATGCTGGATCAGGGGTGGCGGTTGAAAAACAGAGGAAGGAAGTAAGAGGAAAAAAGAATCGTGATAGATAAAGTGAAAGCAAAGTGAAGCGAACAGGCGGTGCAGGATGGGGGGGGGGGGTTAGAAAGCGAAAACAGTAATTCCGACGAGGGGTGAATCGCTCGTAGGGCCAAGGAACTGCACGCGGAAAAGGAGTCCGGGAGAAAGGAACGTGACACGGTAAACGGTGAATTCTGTCGAACGATTAAGAGAACGAACGGTAAGAAACAAAATGAACAGAGTTACGGAAATAAATAGATGGAAAAAGAAGCATGGTAATTGTTGCGAGAGAAACGGTGGATGGAGGAGCAGAAGTCAACGGCAGAGGCGAAAGAAAAGGCAGAGTGGCTAAGGCGAGTGGGTTTCCGCTTTTCCCGTTCATGTCACCTTTCCACCTTCGACGTCTTGAACGATAGCTCCGGCATCCGGGCTTTTTGTTCATCCTTCTCCGCGCTCGCACTTCTAAACCGCTCAGACCGTTCCCGGTTCTTACCGTCGCCGATCAGCAGACTTTATTCTGGCACGAGAGAAGTTTGAGGCCACCGTGCCGCCTTGAACGAGACGTACTGCTCTCTTGCTTTCACGCCTCTTTCCCTGTGAGGCCCGGCACGCTGAAAATGGTACCCGCCACTTGAGATTCCGCCGCGATTCGGTTCGACGTAAAAGCGAATCTGATCGGGCCGGGTGGAGGGACGCGCGGTACAAAAGTCGGTGTATCGAGTGTGAAGAATTCAATCGTACCCCCTTGCAATCGGGGTTAATCAATTCGAACCCGAACTTTCGAACAGTTTTTTTCTTTTGCTATTACTTTTTCTCTTTAGGGGAATAGCAATGTCTCTCGGAACGAAAGGATTTTATTCGTCGCGATCGTGAATGTAGCACGACGTCGAGACGGTGTGCAACAATAATGCTTTACCTCGAAGCTGAAAGGAAAAGTAATCGATAACTATTCATCCCATTATTTTGCGTTGCCGTGCTCACCGGGGGCTCGCAGATTGTTACGAGAGGGGGGCTGAAAAGAAAGATTTCTGCGTTACTGTCGATCAACGAAAGCAATTACTTCATGTCTTCCGTGACAGGAAGCAAAGAGGTCAGGCTCTGCGCTTTGTTTCCGGATTTGCAACACGCTGAGAGGAAATTTGTTCGATATTCCTGCATGTCACGTCGCGTGTACGTGGAACCCGCACATTCTGTGGATAATAAAGTAGGAAAGTAGCTTCGCGATGCTTGAAAAATGTTGCGCCAGCGTATACCATCGGATCGTAATGTGCTCTCTGAAACTCTATCTCCGATGTACTAAAACCGAATGAAAAATATTCTTAGCCCGAGGATATTTTGTATCCCCGTTTACCGACAGATTCCACTTCTGCAGAGATCCTTTAAGTCGTTCGGACATTAGAATGGAGCATTGAAAGTACCAGTTAGTATACGAAATTAGATTCGGCAGTGTGCCGCCCCGCGGCGAAACTTTATTGTTCCCCCGTTCTATGCTTTTCCTTCGCGTTTTCCCGTTTCCTTGTTTCTATGGACTTTATCCAGGACCAACTTCGGTATTATCTCCTTTCGTGCCGCCGCCCCCCCCCCCCCCCCCCGTCGTGAAAGACGTGTTCGAACTAAGGCAGTTCACATTTGCCAAAATAAAAGATCGAAAATGAAGCGGAGTGTAAAATGGAACTTTGCATTTCCACGAGCGTTTCAGCATACTTCGTTTCCACGATCCCGGGGTGCTTTATTGTTCCACCGAGATTCATAATTTCGTAAACTTCTAGACCCCCGTTGTTCGCGCGCGATTGAATTAAAATAATCAGATTATCAAGTTATGCTTTCTGTTGTTCAAGACCCGGTCTCCGATATTTCCAGAAGCTTATTTTTCCCTCTGTGATCAATAGTGTTCCGTGAGCTGTGGTACCGGCGTGAGGACGAGGACAATCGAGTGCAGGGACGCGGTTGGTGTCATCTCAAAGGACTGCGACTCCTCCGAACGACCGCACACCGAGCAAGAGTGCAAAACAAACATCCCCTGCCCGATATGTAAGTTTTATGAGTTGCATCCCGGCACAGTGACGCCGCTTCGCCGTGTCATTCGTGGCGGGTTCGTTGGTAGAAGCCCCTCTGATTTCTCGCGTGCACGAATCGAAACGCAAAGGCGACTCCAATCGATGACCGGCCCGAACTCGAATCGTCGAAGACGATTACGCGACCGATGAACTCTCGTTTCAGATGGCGAAGAAATGACACAGCCGCTGATGCAGCCGTATCCACCTCCGCCGGTGTCAGAAAAATTGATCGACCAGCCAATTCCCTCGGAATCCACGTAAGCATGCAACTACAATACTCTGAAAATTGATAAGCACACACGCGAATACAAATACACTGTTTGCGAGCGGCATACATATTCAGCCAGCTGGTTCGAAGCTGGATATCTACGGTGTTACACAGAAATCGTCTTGCAAAGCATCTCGTTGCGCTGCCCCACCCCCGAACAAAATAAAACAAAACTCGTACAAGCTAGATAGAAAATCTTCATTCTTAAAAGCATTCATTTCTTGACGTCAATTGGTCTGTCCCGACAGATATACGATCTACTTTGCCTGTGGCTGGTTGTATCTGAGGTATCCCATTACTGTGTCTCTTTCTACTCTATCAGTTTAACTCTTTTTACTTCTGTCTCTCTTCTCCCGTGTTTGTTTCTTTTTTTTTTCTTCTAACTTCTTTGGTTTTCCACTCACTCGCACCCACCTGCCCATTTTTGCTCTCCCACTTTCTCTTTAGTTTCTCTTTCTCTCTCCCCTTCTTAAGTTGTTCTTACCGTCTAGCCCCCGGCTCCCCCCTTCCACAGCCTCACCCTTAGAATTTCCAAAGCTTCTCGCTTCCAAGATAGAGCAAAGCGAACCGATGTTTGTCTCCTTCCTTGTCCTGCCACCCGCTGAAATTTTTTCTTTGTTCCTCTTTGTTGACCACCAGCATCACCGACGCTCTCGTTTCTGTTCCGGTGTGCTCTGTACTCTCGTTGATTCCTCGCACGCTTGTGTAACTCACCGCAAAGCTGCAAAGTTCGAGGACGCTTCTCCTTTTAGAACGAAATCAGGGGTAAGCGAGTTTTAGAAGCATTTGCTTTCCTTGTCCTCCTATCAACCCTCTACCGCGATGGCTTTTCATCGTTGCTCCCTTTTCCCGTTTTCGTTTATCGAACCCTCTCCTTAACTAAGTTTAGATAATAGAACGATTCCCCCCCGGGACTAGTTTCCTTTTTTCTTTTATCAAATGCGTTGAGCGCGTCAGCAAAAGCTTCGTTTTTATGGCGAATGCGGATTCAGGAACGGAAGAAAAATTAGCGACGTTTGCTCGCGATTCGTGTAATTGTTTATAATTTAATGTGCAAGCATAAATATGTTTATCACTTGCTCTAAGGTACAATGCAATTTCCATTAGCTGCGGAGAATATTAATTGGTACAGCGGTCGCGACATACCCATTTTCTGCTGACGCGCAACAGTTTTCCAACTTGAATATCTCCTCGTCGCTTGAAATTCCGGGAGCTTAATCTCCCTGTTTTTTAGCTAACTTTTTCCTGGCTGTTGCTCCTAATGCGTTTATGAAGATTAAGAGATTTACCGTGATTCAATTAGCGCATCACGCGAATGTCGTAGAGCAAGCATTAGCATAGACCGATGACGATAATGTTATCGTAGGCTGTTACGTTCGTTCCTTTTCATTCTTTTTCGTTTCTGCAATAATGTTTCTCTAGTTTTCTTGTCTGCGTTATTCCACTGTAACCGTCGTAGGCTTAGCATGCATAATTTAGCGTAGAACTGTCCTCCGTCTTTCTTTGTCTGTCTTTCCCTCGTGTTTGTCGGACGAATTTTACACAAATGTCAGCCAGACTACCTTCCGACGAGAAACATCGCGCACACCTTTCAACAGATAGACAATTTCGGCGCGATTATTAAAGTCGACAGACGCATTACGTATCGGGTTTTATCCGCTGCGCGTGAAAATGTAAAATCGAAGTTATCCCATGTACGCGCCAGAGCATTGTACGAGGTTTATTTGCGCAACGGTCAAACCTGCAATCACGTGCAATCGAAATAGATCAAAGCTAGGCGAAGGCAAATTGGAAACGTTGTCAGGAAGAAGTCATTGGTCGATGGACAAAAGTAGATACTGTGGGTATGTTTGAATGCGGCCCGATTGAATCGCGTTGAATGGAGGAACGAAAGCAAATGGGAGGCGCGGTTTTAAACGGGATCCCGGGATAACCGGCAGTTATTTATCGAATCTAATCGATGACGGGACAGACATACGGGTCGCTTCGTGTACCACAAATATATAGTCGAAGGATCCATAAATTCTGCGCCGCGAGGTTCGTGTCGCTTCGCCTGGGACAATGGTGAAGGAGAAACGCGAGTATCGGGACGAATTCTAACAATGGTTCTTCCGTCTCGTTATATTATAAAATGTAGGAAATGAAATTCCACTTTACTGTTAGCAGAAAATATATAATACCTGCATACAAACAGCTCGTATCTGTAAAACTTTCATTAAAATCAAATAGACGAGATCTTGTTATCGAACTTACAGAATCTCGTTATAGAATACAGAACCACGGAAAATCTGAATATCAATTTCTTCAAATTAAACGAAACTGTCGAGACTCAATTCTGAAAAGAACCCCGAGCGTGCTTCCAGCGTAAAAGATCGTTTCGCGTCAGTATCATCAAACGAACGACACTCCAGGTTCATCGCGGACGATTGGTCACCGTGCAGCGTCACCTGCGGCGAAGGAATCAGGCATCGAGAGGTTCGCTGCAAAATATTTCTCGAGTTCAGTCGAACGATCGCCGATTTACCGGATCGACAATGCTCCGGCCCGAAACCGATCGAGAAGGAGAAATGCACGATGGGGTCGTGCAACGTGATAGAAAACAGCCTGGCCTATGGTATCGACACGGTCGGCGACAGCGGGTACGCTGAGCCGAGCCTGACGGACACCTATAGATCTTCCGCGGGAGGTTCCAGCGGGAGCGGCTACGACGCTGGGATTAAGGTCGCTCCAGGAAGCGACGTGCAGACCACTTACTCCTGGAAGGAAGCCGGTTATACCCCTTGCAGCGCCACTTGTCTCGGGGGTAAGGGATATTCTGTATTGTAACTCGTTTCGTAATATGAAAATTAAACGTGGCCAAACCAACGAAACGCGATAATCCTGTATTGTATAAGAGAATGTTACGGCTTGTACGGTATTGGTAAAACTGGAACGGGTCTGGCGGGCTTGAAATTTAATGGGGCAATATGCAAGTTTATAGGGGAAACCTCGATACCGTATGACGGTGCATCCTCGTAGATAATATCGATGCTCGGCAAATGCTTTAACCGAATTATCTGTTTCGATTTCTCTAAATACTATGTACAGTCGGCTCTAGGCAGCCGCAAACGTAAGTCAGCGAATTATCGATGCTCAGATCGGTAGGTATTAGCGAAACGAACCTAGGCTCGTTCCGCATGGGGCGCTTAATTAGTCAGGATAATTCGACGTGGCGGTACAATTGACGGTGCACGACAATTGAGCCGATTGAATCTCATAGAATCGAGGGATTGAAGTCATGCGATTCACGTTGACTTATCGAGCACAAACGGAAATGGAAGCGTTTCGTTCGCTGGTGGAATCGATGATCGACTTATACTACTTACCTGCCCCCGCGATATTGTTTCAGGTGTTCAAGAATTGATAGTGAATTGCGTGAGGGACGACAGCGGTAAAACTGTGATGCCGTTTCTGTGTACAGCCGAAACGAAACCGGAAGCTAGGATAAGAGTATGCAACGATCATCCCTGTCCACCCAGGTAAAGTATGCGATCGGAGATATCGATTGGTTATATAGAAAATACCATCCTCGCAATGTCTGATGGATGATTAGTTTGTACGTAAAACAACACCCTGGGAAAAATTATTTAATCATTGCAATTGATTCTTATCGGCAGATGGAATTTCAGCGAATTTTCACCATGCATGAGCCCATGCGGGATCGGTATACAAACTCGCGATGTCACGTGCATACACGAGGTGACACGTGGCACAGGTAAGACCGTTCCTGTGCCAAACCACATGTGCCCGCAGCCACCGCCAGCAGACAGGCAATACTGCAATGTATGGGATTGCCCGATTAAATGGTACACCGGCGAATGGGGCAAGGTACTTTCCCTCTGTTCACTGAATTAAACGTCGCGATCGTTTCGATCTCCACGCTTCTCTTAATTGAATGAAATTTCTGCATCTCAGAGATTTATACGAGACTATCGGTATATCGGAGACAAAATGAAAATCGATAATGATTAAATTCGAACTTAATCCGATATTGGAAACACTTGCAGAAGGAGTAAGATTCTTTTTAGGGACTGGGATGAAAATTACTTTATGTTGTTTCAGTGTTCGAAAACTTGCGGGGGCGGTGTAAAGAAACGCAAAGTGATCTGCGAGCAGATAATGGCCCAGGGGCGCAAACAGAGTCGAGAGGATCGTGAATGCAAGGTTCAAAAGCCTGCTACAGAGAAGCCCTGCAATACCAGGGCTTGTCACGATATGGATGCCAGCTCTTTGCCTATAATTACCAGTCAGAACACAACTTACAATCAGACAGATCTGAACGCGAAAGTCGACTTGAAGATTGGCGGCACCGCGAAGGTGTTTCACGGCACGCCGTCGATTAAGATTCGTTGCCCCGTTAGGAAATACGACAAGTGCGTTTTCCGCTTTGTATACGTCATTCGTACAGACTGTAGAATGTCGGTGGGAAATTTATAATAAAATCGAAATATTTGTTTCAGAGCACAGATTGTTTGGACTAAAGACAACAAAGAGTTAAGGAAATCAAGAAAGTACAAGATTAGCAGAAAGGGCGCGTTGAAGATAAACGATATAACATCCGCTGACGCTGGTATTTACGCGTGTATAGGTGAGTAGATATGTTTTAATAATATCGAATGGAAGGATCCATTAAGCAAAAACTATCTGTTGCAGCGGGAAATTCGCAGGCTCGGACACAGTTGATTGTGAAGTTTCGTTCGAAGGAACAGATTAGTAGCGAGGAGTATCTGCGATTGAGTAATTCCGTCCATCGACAGCGTAACGCGAATTTGGACTCCGCTCCAGCGAATTCAGGCGAAAGTCTTTACACCGATCGAGCAGGTAAGAATCACCTTTAGCCTCGATTTCGTACTATACTCTTCATTTAATACTTTCTGGGCATTCTGAGTAATTTCAACGACTTTCCTAACAGCCGCGTACGGGAACAGATTTGTTCCAATCGACAGTGAAGATCTGAGTCACGAGCGCGCATTCCCCAGCAAACCGACGAGAAAACCGCATCAGAAGAAGCAGAAAACCAGCCCAACGCCACCGGATTCCACGATGAACCATAAAGACCACACTGTCACTTCGTTGAATCAGGTAAGATCGTCGTCGATGTCGAAGTCAATATAAAAAATATTTCTGGTATCCAGATCAACTTTTCCATTCAGATCTAACGCTGCTTAAATAACCGCATGATATACTAATATTTCTTCGATGATTCTTTACTTTCTTGCTTCCCATATGTGGAATAATTTTGTATGGTGGTGGATATTTGCGTCTGATATATCAGCCAGGATACCACGAGTCCGTGGAATCGACTGCACCTTCGAGTTCAGGTGCCTCTGCCCTCGTACCGCATTTAACGTACTTTATATCGGCATTAAAGGTGAGGCGATCTAAATAACTGTACTATCGAAATTAACAATTCTAACGCATGTGTGTTTCGATCTGACCAAATTTTCTGACCGGCCTGCACAGAGTCTATAACAATTTATCGTTCTAAGAGAAAATTTTTAATTGCCCATCGTCCAACAGGAATACTGGCCGTTCCAAAGCGGAAGCTCTGCGGGAAGATCTCACAGAACAGCTCCAGTGGCATTTATCGATGATATAAGGCAAGAGCCAATAGCGACGAAACGTACCATACCCGACAGAAATTCCGGTCTGCGATATCAAAACGTGGAGGAGAACTTGGACAATCTGTACCGCAACACCGCTATACCTGACGAAACTTTTGGACCGGATGAAGAAAGAATATTTATCGACGTTGATCCCTATGATTTAGACGATTCCATGTTCGGACTGCAGCACAGTGATCCAGTGAAAATCACCCCTGTTTTGAACATAGATCATCCGGTGACCCCCGCGAAATCCGACATGGATTACGTCGAAGAATCTCTGAAGAATGTCGAGAGACAATGGCACGATACGTCGGAAGTTAAAAATCACCGGAATTCCACGCACAAAAATCATAGTAAAGACTCTGCGCACTTGGCAACCACCACGGATAATATTGGTTTAGAAGTGTTCTATATACCCGAGTCAAGTACCAAGCATAGTACGGAGAAATCAGAAGAGTCTCGTGATAAGATGAGCGATGAAAGAAATCAGGACAATTCTGGAAGTGAACGTATTTCACCTACTGTACCGCTCAAAGCATTGGACATAGTATCCGAGAAACCGGACACTGATACCGAGAAACCCGATGGTGTAAATCAAACGGACGAGTATGGTGACATCTTCGAAGAAGAAATGAAGAAGAAAAGAGTGTACGTTGAGAATGACACAGTCGACAATGGTAGCGCGCGATCTGAGACTCCGAAAGATCTGGAAGAAGACTTGATCGATTTAACGCTGACAGAAAATCGGGAATCTGTAGAAATGGATAAGAATGTGGAGAATCCACCACGGCATGGGGAGGAGGGACACAATTCTTCAGAGGATACAAAGAATTCCAAAGAACAGACAACTAGCGAAAAGACACAGAAAGCAAATAAACCTTTGGAGATTGCGGCTACCCCGTTTTCTGGACCGAACGTGACCATCGATTCTACGCTCGCCTCTCTTAATATATTAGGTAAAAAAGAAAGCAAACTTGATTTTCGTAGAATAAATAAGACAATGCAGTATAAGAAAAAGCTATATGATTTGTTTCAAAAAACTAAATAAAATTACAGATACCACAGAGGATCTGATTTTCGAGTGGGTAACAACAGATTGGTCAAAGTGCTCTCAAACATGCGGAGGAAGCGGATTTCAGGTGAGTACTAAAATTAATTGAAACAATCCTCCATTGAAGAGTCAATATATATAATATATATAATATAAACATGAGTTCCATAAAAGTGAAACAATGATATATCTTTATATTCCAACAAGATGCGTGGAGCACAGTGCACGGTACGTGCAGCGAAACCAGTTGGAAATACAACGCGTACACCACCTCGGACAGTGATTGGAGCGACGTTGTGCGAAGATGCAGGACACCCGGTGCCACAGAAAGTTAGACCTTGTGGATTCGGTAAGTGTCCTCAATGGCACACGACCGAATGGACACCGTGTGAAGCTTCGCGGTGCTTCAATTGGAAAACTGCGATGCAGAGGCGCGACGTTACTTGCCGTTTGATCGAGGACATGGAAAATGGACAGCAAAACGTCACACTGCTTGATCCTAATAAATGTGACGACACTACGAGACCTCTGCAAAGGCAAGAATGTTACAACGACGCCTGCAAAGGTGTCTGGAGGGTTGGGGAATGGTCTGAGGTATAAACATGATTAATTAAAACATTAGTTATTATTAGGCCTGTTTAAAAGTACGTTCTTGAACACTATCGTTTAACTATTTACCCATAGTGTACAGCATCCTGCGAGGAGGACGGTATTAAATACAGAATTCTACAGTGCGTTTGGTTTGGCACGAAGAAACCGGCCGGCAATGCCTGTAGAGATATTCCACGACCTCCTGTTATGAAAACATGTAGAGGTCCGCCGTGCCCTCAGACACCAGGTAAAGATCCATGAACAATACTGCGAATCGTTATGAGGTATAATGAAATTGTGGAAATAATAATATACGAATGATTATTCCATCAGATGACTGCAAGGACCACTCGCAATTGTGCAGCAGAGTGAAAACGATGAACATGTGCAGGGTACCCCTTTATCAGAAGCAGTGCTGTCAATCGTGTCGCTAGGCGATAGAGATCGATAGCAATTGTTGGTATAAGAGAAAATGTTTTAGATAGAAATTGATGTGACGAGGAGTGGCCGGGTGGAGAATGTTGTAGCCGAGGCAACTGGACGAAGATTAATCTTCGCGAGGATGCGTCGAAACTCTCCTTGAAACGCTTGTCCGTTCAGAGAATGGAAATATAAAAACAAACAAAAAAAGAGAAAAAAATAAAAGACGCATTCGAAATTACGAACATTCGTCGTATATCGAACGCAGCTACAAAATATGTAAGAAATATCGAAGAAACGGTATCGACCAAATTACTTCCGCTGGTAATTGTTCCCTATCCTTTCTCCGCGCCCTCGAATAAACGTGTTCGCGTCTGAACACCGGATTCTTCTTGCTACCGCCAAGAATCTGATTCCTAATTGTGTGCTAATTAAAGCTATAATTTTTCGGACGTGTATCACGTGTAGTTTGGCACGAATCCTAATTGCACGCGCTCATACCCCCTATGGAGAACAAGGGATTCTCGGCATTCGTCCAAAAAGTTGAGAAATTATATTGTTGAAGTTCGATGAGAAAAGGAATAGTGGGAAAGATAATTGTATCTTGAGAGGAGCTATCACGATACATCGTCGTTGTGGAACGATACGTCGCCGAAGTTCGTCGTACGTTTGTGTTACGAAGGACGGGCCTCGTAAGGTTTGTTCAAATTTTACACGGAAATGTTACAAATAGGGTGGGAAGGGGTGAACGGAACAGTAATCTCGATCACGCAGTAATGGACGGCACAAAAATTAATTCTTCGAGGCTTTATTTTTTTACGTGTGATCTCTCGAACGACGCACGATCGACGGGCCCTCGGTTCACATTTGAAAAATTTCGCGGCTTTTGTCACTTTTATCGAAGACTGAAAAGCGTTGTATATACTTCTTTTGTAACTTCGCAATGTTCACCGTTCCCGTTGCATGTTAGCGATAATCGAGAAATTCGTTTCCTGTCATTTTCTCTTTTTTTTTCCATTGATTTTTGATACACCAAAACATGTCTTCACACACATTCCGTTGAAACCCTTCCAAATAGAGGTGTGTTACACGCATTTTGTTATGTTTCCACAGGAATATATTTGTATTTATTGCAACGTTACCTCTAGGTTCGACGATACACAATATAAATTATTAAACATGACGATGTTAAGTTAAAGAATGATAAAGTATAAAAGTTACTAAGGATATAAGTTATAAATGAATTATTATGCGCTTATAAGCGCCTCGTCGGCCGAACGTAAGCCAATAGATTCTAAGCAATAAAATATATAGGTACTGTAATATACTATTTTGTTAACAACCTCTGGCGAAAATTCGTTAACATGACGTTCAACTGTTAGATCGAAATGGCTCAAAAGAAAATGTTTACTTGCGTGCCTCTGATTATGTGATGGTAAAAAATGATCACACTCTGTTATGTAAACGGTCGCAATAATTTTACTTTTATTGTAGAATTAATTTGTCTGTTCAGTGCCGGTAAATGTTACATAAAATTTTTACTCCGTTTTTTATATAAAACATTCATCATTGTTATTGTATAATATAATTCAATATAATAATATAATTCATTTACGTTTCATTCATCTCTGTGTTATACGATATTGTGAACAGATTTTCGCTATCAACGAATTTGCCTCAACACAGCTAGACAGTTTGCCAAAACGAACTGACGTAAATGAGATGAGATATAAATAAATTAGTATATTATTGAAATCGAGATAAAACAAATATATATATATATAAATATATATATAATACAAGCTACGTAAGTAATGTAAAAGCGCACGCGGATAAAAATGACTTCACCAACTTCAGCGCAGGTGTGAGTGTATTACGCAGGATTTAATTATGTTATCTTACGCTATATTTATGAAGAAATTCTGTACATTACCAATATATTTCAACAAATATTTAGTTAGCTTTTAAAACCACGGTAATTGTTACTCGATCCAACTAATCACGAACGGTATCCTACTTTCTTTTATTTTTCATTATCGTCTACTTAGTCTACCACTACCGCCTGTAATGGCACACAGTTTCCTCTGAATTAATTTCCGATACCTGCATTTTTGTATATACCACAATGTAGTTACGTAAAGTGACTTCACACTATTATTCGAAGAGCATTATTGTTCATTATATCTATGTAAATATGTAACTGCCTAAATACGAATAAAACCAGAGGATATATCACTGCACAATACTTCAATTACTTTCTTAATAACGTCAATATTTCATATTTGTCTTGCGTGCGTAATCGACCACAGGCAGTAAAACAGTATTGCGTGTTAATTGACTCGTAGATTATCAAAAACCATCCAAATATTTAAGCAAAAATCGTGGGGAATACGTTAAAATTGCATTGCAATTATACGTTCAGTGCGTATTAAAAAAATCAGTCCATCAATCCCCAATCTCGAAGTGCCATATCCTGACTAAGAAGCCAAAGTGTTTTCAACACGGCCCACCCCGATTTCTGCGTGACAAGCACGTATTCGTTTTGTGGGTCATGAAGATGAGAGTAAGCGCCCATTACCAAACTCTGGCAAATTCTCGCGCAAACAGCGACTTTCAAAATTCTCTTCTCGAGAACCGTCAGCTTCCTGACACCCTCGTAACCCTCGATTACGTGCTTGCCCATTGCTACATCGCCGGCCTGTAAAATCATATAGCACAGCGTAATAGCTAACTCAAAGATCAGGCAAGCACGATGCGAGTCTCCGAAATCTATAACCGCAGCTACTCCCTTGCCATTCGAGTTCATCACAATATTTTGTTCGTTCAAATCGCCGTGTATTATTCCCTTTTCAAGCTGAGACGCGACCCGGAGGACGTCGTTCTCGAAAGCAAGTATCACCTGGTGCGCCAAATCTCTCCGGGATTCGTCCTTTACCGCGTAAGTGAATTGGCGCAGTTTGGGAACAGAACTCAGCATCCACATGGTCTTGTGATCGTCGTAAGCTGAATGAGAGAAAGATTTCAGAACGTTGTCCAATTTAGCTGTGAAACATCCTACGTTTCGTAGTAATTCGCTGGTAATCGGCACACGGTGCAGCAGTTCGCCAGGTCGATAAACCAGCAGCCTCACGGCGTAACTATCGGTGTTTTTATCGTCAGTTAAATCGGCCAAGGTGTAATACTGTCCATTGGTGTTTTTCACGGGCAGGGGACAGTTTATACCCTGCTGGTTTAAGAAGACGAGCATCTCGGTTTGCGCCACGATTACGTGACCTTTTCGCGAGTCCAAAGAGTTGACGATCTTCAGAACGTAGCCGTGATGGTTGATGGTCGTTATGTAAGGGTTTCTATGGAATTCTTTGCAAAGTACATGATAGTTTCTGTCGTCGTATGCATTCAATTCTGTTATGCTCGTCGCCTCGAGTCCGTAAAGTTCATTTAGAAGCTGCGAGGCTATTTTCGTGCCTCCCGGTGGACGGATTCGTTGCCCTGGAGCCAGTACGGCATCTTTGCTCTCCAGTTCCATTTTATTTCTAGTAATAATTTAAACAGGATATGTGTTACAATTGTTAGTTCACATCGATATGGCATATGTAAAGGTATGAAATTAATATTGCATCGATGCCTTATTGATCAAAACGGTTTCGAGGTAATCGTTCAAAGGCAGTCCTACACTTACCGTATCTATTTAAACTGTATTATATTTGAAATACAAAATATTCACTCAAAAAACGATTCTTTTCAATATATATACAATCCAATATTATATACTGGTCACTGAGTTCACAAGTAACAATTTTGGAAGTAGCGAAAAAAATTCGTTGCTACAATTATGTTCTTCGGGTATAAAACAAAATATTGAAATTTGTTTCAAATATAATTGTTTAAATAATAGACCACTTCATGAAAATTTGTACTCCGAAAATGTAGACACTGCACAAGGTTCACAACGTTTACAGTGAATTGCCTGATACGTAGTACACACAGTTGACGTTCAATCAATCTTGTAATAGGGCTTAAATTGTAAGTTAATTGATATTTATACGGGTCAATGCGTTACTCGTATTCGGGCACAGAATGTTTAAAGTATCTTGTGCGTACATTATTTATATCGGTACCCTGAGATAATAAGTAGCCTGTTATCATGATGATAAGGATAATAAATACTGCGATCTTTTTCGCGATTATTAAATGGATCGCTATTATTTTTATAGTGTACATCGAATAATGGTAAAACTTACAGTGTTTGCATGGCTTAAACTATAAGATATTTATTATTAATGTGACAATTTTGTTGAGCGCTAAAATAATTGAACACCGTAAGTTTTAAAAAAAGTTCGTGAAAAGAATCGCAGGTATACATATTCTTTATGTTTACGAACATGGATTTAAATGTACAAATTTCGCTACTTCTCTTTTTGGCACAAATACTGATTTTATTCAATAATTATAAATATGCATCCCAATTATAAATTTTAATAGGTAATATTTTGAATATAAGTAGTATAGAATTTAAATAGAATACTAATTAATATATAATTACTTCCCGCCTACCGGTGATGCTACGGGAAATCAATTCTTTGAAGTAAAACCACAAAGAATAGTTCACCTTAATGAATGCATATAATCTTGTGGTGGATCATAGATAGCTTTTATCGCAGTAAAACAACGAATCTACTAGTTGAAAAATAAACAGTTAAATTGTAGCACGCTACAGCTATTAATAACATTTAAACCAAGGCGACGCACGATGTTATCTACTAAAATACATAGCACTAATCATGTAGCTTACAAGAGGGCATACGAACTTGCTATTATTTGATACTTTCGTTAGCCAATGAAATTAATTTATAGGACACCTACAAGTATATTTCAAATAATTTTAAGTGAGTACGTACTCTATATACTATTAAATCCGTGGCGCCATTTATTTTTGCGGGAAACCCTGGAATGTGTATATGATACGAATGCAACAACAATCTCAGACAAATTAGCTTTAACATATCTTACTGTCATACAGTGCTTAATAATTGTTTTAAATTGCTCATAGGTGAAAGATTAAATTTTAGTGCTATTGTTCATAAAGAAAGAGATGGCTGTCCAACCAAATCAACAACTTAGCATGGGTTAGAAGAACGCAATATAATGTTTGAAATTACTTTCTATTAACATTTCGAATTTATAAGTAATAATATATTAAATACATTTCAGATCCACCCACGCAACAAAGTTTTGTTAGATTTTTTAAAAATTTACCAGAAGTAAGTAAACGTTTCTTAAAAATTACAGACTAGTTTAAATCATTCCTTCGTGCCTAATAATAAATAAATGTACTTAAGATTATCTAATCAAATTTTTCGTGTCGTTAAGTAAAGTAAGGAAACATTGAGTGTTGACAAATAAATTTGTTTATTTAAATAATAACTCACAGTACAAGGTAATCTTATAACAGTAATACTACGTTCATTTCCCATAGATCTTAACTTAACAAGTTAAAGGGTAATAGTACATTATACAAAATTCATCAATTTTATTCCATACAATAATCTTATACTCTTACAATGTTTCACTTATACAGTCATACTCTATCCAAAGATGACCCTGGCCCTTTCCCGAGCTTTGTCAAAAGTACTAGTTATTTTATTACCTATTCTTGACCAAACATTAGCTGGCGTTGTTGTTTCGTTAGTATCGGAACCTTCATCAACTGAAACATCATCAACATTTAAAGATTCTACAGGTAATGGTGGTAAGGTTGGCTCTTCCGTTGTTACAACTTCCATTGGCATCTCTCGGATGTACCATGGATCCATATCATTAGTAGGTGGAAGCGTTGCACTAGGATTGATTGTCACTCCTGAATATATATCATCGCGATGATGTGGATCATATTGTCCTCCATATGCTTCTAAAATTCTAGGTTCCAACTGATGTGGGCTTTCAGTAGTTTCGGAATTCTTTTGCGAATCTTGATTGGTCAATAATTTATTTTGCTGTTGACTACGGCTTAGGTTTCTCCTGGTAGTTTTGACTCCTTCCCCGGCTGCTTGGCTTTGAGATGGCCAATTATATCCCAATTGCTGATTTGAGGGTTGAATTGTATATAGCTTTTGTGTGTCTCGATCTAAATTCTGTTGCCAGTTGGAGAAATTTGGTTCGGACGATTGCTGCTGCATACCCTCTTTATCCTTTTGATCTGTTGGTTGTACGAATTGTCTTTGATCACTTGGGTGATAGGTATAATGCCACTGTAATCCTACAGTTGCATCATTATTCGATTTATGGAACCAATTTACTTGATCTACATTACCTCCTTCAGTATCATATCCATTACTTTCAGTGCGTTCATTTAGATTTTTTGGCACATCTCCATTGGTTGTACTTTGTAAATCTTGATCTCCTCTTCTATCTTGGTTCCTTACACTGTCTGTATTATCTTCTGTATCAACATGTGGGGGTAATTCATAAATACTTGGCACATCTGCACCATTAAGGTCTAGAGTTCCTTGATTGTTGGTAGTATGTTGGTTTTGATTTGGTACTTGTACATTAATCACAGACCCATATCTTGAGTATCTTGATTTTGGTTTGGGTTTTTCGGCTGGTTTAAGAGTATGTGAATCAAGTCCTTGGGGAGTAGATAGATCATCCGTTTTTTGGTTGAAAACTTCTAGCTTGTGATTAGCGCTATTGGATTCCCAAGGTTGATAAGACTGCTGTGATTCCTGACCATACTCAAGCTTTCCCGAAGTTTGTTGTGTGAAATCATCAAATCCACCTGTTTGCTGAGTTATATCTTCCAGTTTCTGGTTGGCACTCTGAGGTTTCCAAGGTTCATAAGATTGCTGTGATTCCTGGCCAAACTCAAGCTTTCCTGAAGTTTCTTGTGTAACATCATCAAATCCACCTGTCTGTTGAGTGAGGTCCTCCAGTTTCTGATTACCAGCCTTTGGCTTCCAAGGCTGATAAGATTGCTGTGATTCTTGACCAAACTCAAGCTTTCCCGAAGATTGTTGTGTAAAATCATCTGATTGACCTGTTTGATGAGCCAGATCTTCCAGTTTCTGATTTGCACTGTGAGGTTTCCAAGGTTCATAAGATTGTTGTGATTCCTGGCCAAACTCAAGCTTTCCTGAAGTTTGTTGTGTAAGGTCATCGAATCCACCTGTCTGTTGAGTGAGGTCATCCAGTTTCTGGTTTGCACTCTGTGGTTTCCAAGGTTCATAAGATTGTTGTGATTCCTGGCCAAACGCAAGTTTTCCTGAAGTTTGTTGTGTAGGGTCATCAAATCCAGCAGTTTGCTGAGTCAGATCTTCCAGTTTGTGGTTTGCACTCGGAGGTTGCCAAGGTTCATAAGATTGTTGTGATTCCTGGTCAAACTCAAGCTTTCCTGAAGTTTCTTGTGCAGGGTCATCCAATCTACCTGTCTGTTGAGCGAGGCCATCCTGTTTCTGATTAGCGGCCTTTGGCTTCCAAGGCTGATAAGTCTGCTGTGATTCTTGACCATACTCAAGCTTTCCCGAAGTTTGTTGTGTGAAATCATCAAATCCACCTGTTTGCTGAGTTAAATCTTCCAGCTTCTGGTTTGCACTCTGAGGTTTCCAAGGTTCATAAGACTGTTGTGGCTCCTGGCCATACTCAAGCTTTCCCGAAGTTTGTTGTGTGAAATCATCAAATCCACCTGTTTGCTGAGTGAGGTCCTCCAGTTTCGAATTAGTTGGCGTTGGCTTCCAAGGCTGATAAGACTGCTGTGATTCCTGACCAAACTCGAGCTTTCCTGAAGTTTTTTGTGTAAGGTCGTCGAATCCACTGGTCTGTTGAGTTAGATCCTCCAGTCCTTCATTAGTAGGATTTGGCTTCCAAGGTTGATAAGATTGCTGTGATTCCTGATCAAGCTCAAGCTTTCCCGAAGTTTGTTGTGTGAAATCATCAAATCCACCTGTTTGCTGACTTAGAGCTTCCATTTTCTGGTTTGCACTCTGAGGTTTCCAAGGTTCATATGATTGTTGCGATTCCTGACCAAACTCAAGCTTTCCTGAAGTTTGTTGAGTAAGGTCATCGGACCCATCTGTCTGTTGCGTGAGGTCCTCCAGTTTCGAACTAGTTGACGCTGGGTTCCAAGGCTGATAAGACTGCTGCGATTCTTGGCCAAACTCAAGCTTTCCTGAAGTTTGTTGTGTAAGGTCGTCGAATCCAGCGGTCTGTTGAGTTAGATCCTCAAGTCCTTCATTAGTAGGATTTGGTCTCCAAGGTTGATAGGATTGCTGTGATTCCTGATCAAGCTCAAGTTTTCCAGAAGCTTGTTGTGTGAAATCATCAAATTGTCCAGTGTGTTGGCTGAAATCATCATCAAGAACTTTGCTTCCTACTTGTTCTGTTTCATCCTGTTTATTGTAATTTGCACTTCGTTTATATCTTGTTTGATACTGGGAATGACTGTGAGTGTGTCCCGCGCTTTGTTCACAGTCGACAGTATCATGCCCTACTTGGCTTAGATCAAGTGCTCCTGTTATCAGTTTCCCCAAGTGTGTGTTTCTAGCAGAATTCATTCCATCTTCTCGAAACTGATGTGTATAACTGCCCTGATGTTGCATTGCTTGGTGTGTGTTTTGTCTACGTTCATATTGATTACTGTTGTATTGACTCATGTGTTGGTTTGTATCTGAAATGTCAGAAGAATACTGAGGCACAGACGTTTGTTTCGTATGGCTGGCACTCCAATGTTCCCTATAATTGCCAGTTTGTCCTGGAGCAACTGAATGATATCCACTATTTTGGGCATGTGCGTTGCTCCTTAAATTATCAAGAAACATTTGATTTTGAACAAGTTTTGATTGATGTGTATCCAAAAGTTCTGCCTGCTGCAAATTATCTGTGTGTTGTTGCGAGGCTACTCCACTGAACCTGTTTGTATGATAACCAGCATTTCCTGTGCTGAGTACACTGGTATATCCCGATGTGGGATTAATAACTTGACTGCTTGGTTGTAATTTTGTTAATCGTCTTTCGTTTCTTTCGTATGTACTGTAACTATTTGTACCATAGTTAGTTGGAGATGGATTGCTATAGAGTACACGTTGATTGGCGCTATCCACAAAGTGTTGTTCTTCATTACGATGACCCGTAGATAAACTGCTTCCGTAATTGTCTCGGTCTCTATAGTTACTATTTACACCGTGAAGCTGATCACTAGACGAATCATGTGCATTAATATAGGTTTGTGCTATATTACTGGATCCCATAGTTCCAGCAGTAGATGATTGACTTAATCCTGTTCCAATTTCTCTATGCAGTTTTTCTATTTCCTTGTGTATATCTAGTACACCACTTTTAGCAACATTAGGTATTGGAAGTCCATCAGATGAACTATAGTTAGAAGTGAAATTTCTTTTGTAATAGCGGACCTTCTTAGCTCCTGACATGTATTGTCCCTCTTCTTCAAATACACGTCCATGCCCACCATCTGTTTTATATGAATCTACTTTGCTCCAATTTCCAGAGTCTGTATTAGTATTATGAGGTCCCTGTGACACTTGTGTATTCACATCAGATGCACCATGTTGAATTGTATGCATGTTTCCACTGTACTCTCCAAGATCTTCAAGTCTTTCACTTTGTGCGTTTGTTCTTCTAAGCGATGATTGAGCAAGGTGTTGATTATATATCCTGTTGTTTCTCTGTTGTTGTGTAATTGATTCTGCATTTCCTATTTGACTGTATGTCCTTTGAGAATGTTGAATATCATCTGTAGTAGGTATATGCACACTATGTCTATCATTGTTCATTTGTTGATTAATTTCTGATAATCCTGCTCCATTAGAATACCCTGTGCTATAAGAAGAAGTATAATTTTTCTTATAGTATCTTACAGTTTTTGGGCCTTCAACAAGTTGGCCCCTTTCTTCATGCACTTTGCCATGTCCACTGTCCACATCATAATCATTATGTTCAGACCACGTACCAGGCCTTGAATAGTCAAGGCCTTGTGAATGTGCTGCAATTTGTGATAAACCACTATGGTCCTGAATATTTGATGTCTGCGATTGATATTGTTTCTGATGAGTACATGATTCTATGCACGGACTTGGAGCACATAATGCTTGAGTTATTACTAAGGATAAAATGAAAAACTTGTGTACCACCATATTACTGGATTGGTCTCTGAAATATAAAATATATTTAATTACATTTTGATAAAAGACACGGCTACATAAATGTACTTTCATTGTTTCAAATGACTTTATACTTCTTATTTTTCGAAACAGTTCAGTAAAAATATAAAAAATAAAAATTTAATTACCTTGTGGTAAAGGACCAAAATCCACTTAATTGAGAAAACAGAACTGACGATTGAGATGATCTCAGTGGCAGTGTAGATTGATATGTACTACACTCAAGTTGCAGCAATTCCATTTATGTTAGCTCCCCCTTCTTTTGACCACATCTTTGAAAACATTCTCCTTCATTCTTACACGATGATAATGTTTTGTGTGGGTTTTCTTCAGTTCATATCCGCTCTTATCAACACGAATAATTCACAGTAGCAGAACTAATTTCTGTGAAGGGTCAAGAAAGTGGCTGACAAACAGTTATAATTCCCGATTAAATTGCAGAATCTTACTGGGAACTGTCATAAAATTTTTATTTAATTTCCTATTATTTATTTGATACAGCTCTTCAAACATTTTTTATAACTACGAAATTAGAATATTTCCGACAAAATACTTTTATTTCAAACTATTCTAACAATAAAGAGATATATATTTTTCGACTAATCTTATAATATATTTCTTTATCCATTCTGTTGCTGTGCAAATATATTATTTCAATTTCCTAGTATAGGATATAAATGCTTTTCCGTATTTAATCTTGTGTGTCATCACTGATGTCATTCTCAATCTATAACATCCTTGTTGCAGCGCTTTAATTTATTCCTATTTCATAATAGGTATAATTTCAAGGTGATGATTCAGATGACCACAAGATTTGTATTAGAGTGCATCAATGAGATTTAATATATTTATATCTCTGACTTTAAAACAAACGAATTTTGATGTTTTCCCACTCAAAGCTTTAGTATTATTATTTGAAAAGATGATACTTATAATTTATATTATATTGTCTATTTGTCTTGTTTGTTTCACAAGAATAATTTATACAAACAAACAATGTAAAAAACATGTAGTGTTGTACACATTATTTTTATAATGACCTACTTAGTGTATGTATTACTGACCTTCCTGTTATATGATCTATGCTCTTTTATCATCTGAAGAATGTATGATGCTTCCACAATAATCTCATCAAAATGGGTGTTATTAGGATTTCTGGATTTTCCAAGTTACCCAATTGTTTTTCTTTTATTCTATTGAATACTAATGCATTTACATATAGTATGAAAATTGACATATGACTGTAAACATGATCACTAAACTAAAACTTCAATATTAGATGGACCATGCACTGTAACACCTCAACAGGTACTAAACTGAAAAATCATTCCATGCTACAATACACTCAACAAATTTTGTTGTCGTCTGTGCAGTTTTTCTATACTATATCTTTAAAGTAACATGTATTTTCCATATTATAATATTACAGATTTCCTTGAAGCCATACATGTTACATTAATATCAGTTCATGATGCTTTGACCTCAGATAGACATTGACCTACAGATATATAACAAGATTCTTCATTTTCTTGGAAATAAACGTAATAATTGTGATTTGGCTATAATCACAATTCTTGTTACAAGCATCTATATTTCCAATAACTATAATGATGAATCAATATAGGTACAAAAATCAATTTTCATTGCGAAGAATTATCACATTAAAGAATTGTGTCGGTAAATCAGTAAAATCATCGGGGGATTCTTTGCCCTGTTTTCAATCGAGTGGAAATGTGTTCTTTTTTTATATATCCAATTAAGATTTGAAATCTATGTGGCATATATATTTAAATAATAGGTAATCTAACATCAAATATTAAAGTGGAAGCAACACTTCGAATGTAAAAAAAATTAACATAGCTTCCTGTATCGGGAAATTGTAGAATTTACAAATTTATGACGATGTAGAAACATATTAGCTTACATAACTAGGTCAAGGATGTATTTAAAGATAATCTCCAGTAATATAGTTCCTTGATATAAAGATTTATTGGTACGCTGAATGCGCTTAAATTCCATCTCCGATAGTTCGAAAATATACATATATTCGAATAATAATTAATTTCAGAAACTTAACACCACTGTGAGGTTTTTCAATAGATCAGATTATTACACATTGCATGGCAGTGATGCTTTATTTGCTGCAGAGGAAGTTTTTAAAACTACTTCAGTTTGTAAAATGATAGGAGCAGGTAAGCTTTTAAATTCATTATTAAAACATTGATATAGTGTCAAATGTTTCGGGACAATGATTGTGTTATTATTTTACCTGTTGCAGATCCATATAAAACCGAGGGTGTGATTCTGAATAAAAATCATTTTGAGTCGTTTATACGCGACCTATTATTAGTGAGGCAATACAGAATAGAGGTATATGTTAATCAAGGGTCAGGCAAAAATCAAAATTGGGTATTAGAATATAAAGGCTCCCCTGGTAATTTAACACAATTTGAAGATGTGCTATTTGGTAATAATGATATTGCAGTTAGCGTTCGTGTAATAGCAGTAAAATTAGGAATGGAAGGAAAATCCCGAGTGAGTGATTATGAGCAATGCTGCAACCACTTTCTGCCGAGAAAATTTATCTAAGAAATTTTTCTAAACTCTATATTTCTTGCAGGCGGTCGGCTTAAGTTGCGTAGATACCACAGCAACATTATTTTCCGTTTGTGAATTTCAAGACAACGAATCATTTGCCAATTTAGAATCACTTGTTGTAACCCTTGCCCCAAAAGAATGTTTACTGATTCAGGGTGATGGAAGCTATGAATTTCAGAATCTGAAACAGGTAGATATTCATAACAATTTCTTGAAAGTTGGACTATTTTAGCAGTATAACAGTAATGCCTCCTTTCTTTATTTAGCTAATGGAACGAAATAATGTACTGATTACGACCAGAAAGAAAAATGAATTTTCTAGTGATTCAGTTGTGCAAGATTTAAATACCTTGATCAAGTTCAAAAAGGGTCAACAACAAAATGTGCAGTCCTTACCTGAAATCAATTTAAATCTAGCTATGTCAGCGATTTCTGCGCTTATAAAATATTTAGATGTAAGTATTGAATACTGGTAGGCAAAAAAATATTTTCTGCACCACATATTTAATGTAACATAATTTTTTGATTAGCTGACGTCGGACGAAGGAAACTTGAATCAATTTAATATAGACCAAATAGAACATTCACGTTATTTGAAGTTAGATTCAGCAGCTATCAAAGCACTTAATATCGAACCACGTATTGATACTCATTCTATTTTAAGTGGGAATACACCTACATGCATTTTATCCCTTCTGGATAAATGTAGAACTGCTCAAGGACACAGACTTCTTGCACAGTGGGTCAGACAGCCTTTGAAAGATTTATCTCTTATAAAAGAAAGACATGATATTGTTGAAGCATTAATCAATGACCACGAATTACGGTCAAATCTTAGCGAAGATCATTTACGACGTATACCAGATCTACAAATACTTGCAAAAAAATTGGCCAGGAAAAAAGCAACGTTACAGGATTGTTACAAGTAAGTAAATGTTATACATTTTCGAGAAGAAATAGTGTTAATAATATTTTTTTCTATTTCTGTTTCAGAATTTACATGTGTATGTCACATTTACCTATACTTGTAGAACAAATCTCTAATATAAATACAATAGCTTTAAAAACAATGTTCACTGATCCTCTGAGTGAATTCATCAAAGACATGGACAAATATCAGCAAATGGTTGAGCAAACAATTGATTTGGATGCTGCTGAAAGGGGTGATTTCTTGGTACGACCAGAATTTGATAACGAGCTAAAAGGTAATTATACTACTGGAATGTAGCAATTCAATTCATTTTTCTACTCAAACTTACATCGACTAATATTATTAGAATTAAAAACCGTCATGGATGAAATGGAGGAAGAACTGCAAGTACAATTGGGTAAAGTTGCCGATGATCTCTCAATCGACGCTGGAAAAACGTTAAAACTAGAATCAAATCCACAGTTTGGATATTATTTCCGCGTAACGCTGAAGGAAGAAAAAGTATTGAGGAATAAAAAGCAGTACACTATATTGGATTCGAATAAAAGTGGAGTAAGATTCCGAAGTAACAAATTAAGCGACTTGAACGACGAGTACGTAAATGCTAGAGACAAATATACAGTAGAACAAAAAAAGGTTGTTGCAGAAATAATTGAAATTGCAGGTTTGTATTATTATTTTATTATTATTAAAATAACTAATAAGTAATAATTGGATATCATAAGTTCTATATCATTATTATTATTGTATTGTAACAATTACACAGCGGGTTATAGTAGCCCGGTAAAATCAATTGGAATTGTTTTGGCAACTCTTGATGTACTTACGTCATTTGCTTCGGTTGCCATAAGTGCTAATAAACCATACGTTCGCCCTGAAATGTTACCTAGTGAAGCAGGGCAGTTTAATCTTATTCAAGTTCGACATCCCTGCCTCGAAGTCCAAGAAGGCGTAGATTACATAGCTAATGATGTCAATTTTAAAAGGGGTAATTACTATTATAAGTACAATACGCGATACTTTTTTTTTAATTGTTTTAATTATTCGAATTATAGAGGAATCACATTTTTGTATTATAACCGGGCCCAACATGGGAGGTAAAAGTACTTATATAAGATCTGCTGGAGTTGCTGCATTAATGGCACATATTGGAAGCTTTGTCCCTTGTGACAAAGCACAAATATCACTGCTGGATTGTATATTAGCACGTGTAGGCGCTGATGATTCTCAATTGAAAGGACTTTCTACATTTATGATGGAAATGATCGAAAGTGCTGCTATACTGAAGGTAAGTTAAAATAGCCAACATGCATAATATAACACATTGCATGTGCGTATAATAAGTCATTCACATTTTCTATTTGGTGCAATTTTAATAGACAGCAACGTGTAATTCTCTTGTATTAATTGATGAATTGGGTAGAGGAACTTCTACTTATGAGGGCTGCGGTATAGCATGGTCAATCGCTGAGTAAGATTTTTAATATCAGTAGATTAGAATCCTTTTTATTACATGCTATATATCAGTATCGATTTGTATAGGTATTTAGCAAAAGAAATTAAATGCTATTGTCTCTTTGCGACACATTTTCACGAAATAACAAAGTTAGAAGAAGAAGTATCTGCTATTAAAAATCAGCACGTTACAGCCCTCGTCGATGATAATAAATTAACTTTGCTCTACAAAGTGAAACCAGGTATATGTGACCAAAGTTTTGGTATACATGTTGCTAAAATGGCTAATTTCCCGCAAGATGTGATAGAGGTACATATCTTTCCAATTCGTACCATTAAATAAACTTTTTTGACATTAACACTAAACATATATTTGACTTTAGTTTGCTAGGCGTAAGCAAACCGAACTTGAAGATTATCAAGACTCTGTTTTTGAAGAATCCGATAATCCCCAAAAGAAGCAGAAAATTATCAAGGTAACGTTACAAATCAAGTTTGATTAATTTCTATGTTACTGGAAAAGTGTCTCTCATTTTGCAATATGATGTTATTGTTAATAATTTTACAGGAAGCAGAAACCCTTATTGCTGATTTTGTTGATAAATGCAAGAATTTAGACAAATCATTACCTGATGCAGATCTGGAAAATGAAATAACAAAATATAAGACAGAAATTTTATCCCATGAAAATCCTTACATAAAAAGACTCCTTGCAGTGTCATAATAATTATATTTAAAAACAAATGATGAAGTAAAAATCGCACCGATCAGTATTAAGTGCCATATAAGATTTTTGAAGATTAATATTTTTTGCACAGATATATAATACATTACTTCCTCTATAATGTGTTTCAAATAAATGATGCTTTACTGACCAGCTGTCGCGACTTTACCTTGCACCGTTTTTAATCAACTTTTAGCGGAACCTACGACCCCATGGGTCATACCTATTGGATTTCTGCGTTTCCTCCTCAAGTTTACCTGAAATTACGAATCCAGGGTCATGCTTACTGAATCATAAATGTCATAGTTTTAAACCTATTGGAAAAGAAAGCTGCAATCCATTTAAAAAAAGTGCAATTATTTCAATTAACGATGTTACCCAGACAGTTAGTTTTGAAGCTGCTCGAGGTAAACGCGAGATGGCATCACGTATTACTTTTCGTAGGTTATAGACCAAATGCAAGTTGCACGTTGCTGCTTAATTGTAAAGTTTAATTATATCTTTAAAATAGTAGACAAAGAATGAGTTGTTGCCCATCGCCGAACAGTGATAAATTGGATTTCCATACATGGAATTCGTGAACATTTATTCGATTCCGAGGTAATTAAATACTTTATGCTAGTTTTGACAGAACATGTGCGCGATAAAACTAACATTCCCCATAAATATCAGTTTGTGGATGCTGTTAATATTAAAGGACTGATGATGCAATTGTTGTTAAGAATACACATGTTAATAGAAGATGAAATGCTTTTTTTTTGTCATTTTACAATATATTCCGATGCAGAATAGTTTGGGTTTCTAGAGGTTAGTACCGTAAGAGTGTAAACAAAGTAGCAAATACATTTACAAAATAATAGTTGATTATTATAGGTTTAAGATAGCACAAAAATGGAGGACGCAACAATTTTGCTATCAAAGTCATATAAGCGTGCAGAGGCAAATTTAAAGGATAAGGCAACGTCAACATTTATGAAGTACCATCCCCATTATTTGTTACCTGGATATAATCTACACAGCAGTATTTCTGTGGACGATACCGATTTAGAAAATGTTATAGAACAATGCCAAGAATATCCTTACCATTGCGATTTGCCAAGGCCCCTATTACCACCTGCTAGATTGCCAAGAACTGGTAAGTTCGTTCAGTTAGATAATACTCATTAAATTAAACTTAATTGTATTTGTTTATAAATTGTAGTACTGAATGAAGAAGATCCTGCGCTAGAGTTGATTACTATTAAAAATTGTATTAGTATTGATATAAAAAGAATGAAGCAATATGTTTTGAAGCATAAGGAAGGTACAGTATAATATATCATAAACTTCTTAATCATCGTGCAAGGAAATTTATATCTAATGGTAACAATATTTCTGCAGAATTGGGACTTATACAAAAGAAGGATGTTAAATGGAACCGGAAAAAAAATGTTTTTACTACTAAAGTTCCTAAATATATAGCAGATATAGCAGAAATAATGGACAAAGACCCAGACCCCTATTTTGATGGGGTAGGATATTTATCTCATTGCAAATATTGGGTCAAATATTATAAACTGTTTAGAATAAAAAAGATTTGTATAATATAGTTAAATTAATATTTCTGGTGTTTTTCTTAAGGCGTATAACTGGTATTATACTGGTGGTTGTATAGACAGAGTGCAATTTCACGACAATAATATTTTGTTATTTCCATTTATGGGAGAGTTAGGTATTGTTACAATACAATGACATATCTTTCATATTTTAATAAAATCGCGTGTTCTATGATACCTAAATATTTTTTTAAATTTCAATTTTTTCAGTAAGTGTACCCATAAATAATGTAGAAGAATATTTATGGAAACCATTGTTACAAAAAGGTGCCAAATGCGAACTTAATGGTCCATTGTATGAATTGAAACATAATGTCAATATTGATACATGTAGGTATTCTGTATAAAAAGCAAACTTACAAAATGTATTAATCCTTATAATATTGAATTCCTATTTTAGGTGTAATTTTGGGTAGATACAAACAGCATTGTGATTTTTACAGACTATCTGAGCATGGCAATAAATACAATCTTACTGGTATACATGTACAAAAGTCAAAAGTACCTTACATCAGTGCAGATTTATGTCAAACTAATACAAATCGGTATTGCACAGTCGATGTTCAAAGAAAAGTAACGGTATGGGATTTGACAAAAAAGTAAGTAAAAAGAATTAGAGGATGTCTTATTCTATGTAGAAGAATTTTATGTTTACGTTTGATTTTATAGGAGATCTATCAATAGCGACACCATACTGTTATCTACTGTAGTAGATGATTCATGGGGTAGTTTAAAATTTCAACCACTTGATCCCAACATTCTTTTATTTGGAGATAGATGTTGTCTTCATTACCTAGATGCTAGGGTACGTATGAAAATATTCTTAGTGATTATTTCAATGGTATAGTAAAAAAATATTGTATTCGCGCGAACTTAAACACTATAAATGCGCTTGAAATTGCAGATTCGCTTTGATACACCAAGTTTAACATTGTGCCCAAAATCCCAGTTAGCAAAATGTGATCATCTTTCGTTGGATATTGCCAGTAGGAATAATTTTTGTAGATACTTAGGGACTTCTCACAGTGTTGTAATGTGCGACAGCCGTTCACCAAAACAATGCGTTCAACAAAAATGGACTCATCAATTTAAAAGCCCACCGCTTATGGGACAAGTAATAAATAGGTACAAGATTTTTCTTTTTAATGGAAGCACGTATTGAATAATAGCACGTGAATGATTGATTTATTATTTACAGAGAAGACAAAGAATTTCTTGTATTATCCAGTCAACTTGCCAGTGAAACTACAGTTATTCTAAATACTTGGACAAGTAGTGAAACGTCACACTCCTTTAATTTTCCCCACACTCCTCCACACATTAAAGACACATTGAACGAATCTCAAATGCAGGGTATGTGTTTAGATCCATACTTGAGAGATAGATTTGAATTATCTAATATTGGTACCTTTATCATCCAAAATGATACTCAAAATATATTTTTGTACCGTCAAAATTCTATTGGTATGTATATTGTTCTATTGCTTTTGATATTGCATTTGGGCTTCGAAAGTGTTAATATAAATATATACCATAGGCGACATATACTATCAATGCATAACACACGATGGCCCGTTAGACAAGTATTCACCTATCAATGGCAAATCGTGTTGTATATTAAACGCATGGGAAAATGCAATATCCTCTCAAACAGATACCATAGTACCACATACAGTGTCCAGCAAATCGAATATGCAACATCTTTTTGAAAGTAAGTAAACAGAAAATTATTCTTCGCGTATAAATTATTTCAGATGTAATGTTCATAATATTTGTATTCAATTATATAGGCTTTACCAATAAACAGTTGCGACTGAAATATGACGAATCTAATTCAGATGATTTCGAACCAGATTGGAAGCAGTCTCTCGAAAAATTGAACACTTACATGGATATTTTAGCGCCAGAACTTTTAGCAGTATGGGAAATCGATGAACAAGTGCTATTACCTTTAGCAGCAGCACCTCATCAAAAAGTTTTAAGTTGGCTAGAATCGGCGGAGACAAGGGAACCCGTTTTATCCCAAGCAGAATTAGATAATGTACCAACACCAATAAATACGCAGGAACTAATAAGCGTGTCACAAGAGCCAGATATAACTTGTTTGGATGATAGTAATGTACTGCAAGATCTTTTGCCAAAAGTTAAGACAGCACGTTCCAACAAAAAAGGAAATGTGCGCAAAAAACAGAGAATATAATAATAATAATAATAATAATCACAATAGAGATCAAATATTTTTTGTAAGATTGATTTAATAAAAGAGACAAATTATTTCGTTATACGAATTACTTGTTTATTTATATAGCAAAAATTATACAATAATTACACAATATGTATTGACAAAACGAACGAACATGTTAATAATAATTTACAAGTTCTTGTATTTTACAACATTGCATTTCCTAGAAATTTAACGGTTTCGATTAAAGGATGGTTTCCACTTTGATGTAAGTACTTTACTACTTTCCTGCTGTACTTTACTTTCTTCTTCTTCCATTTGTAACTGAAAGAATTTTACGTATAATACGTATTAGATTTATTTGAGAGATATATCTATATATGTATATCATTGTCATAATTACCAATAACTTTCGTTGATTTTCTCTAAAAATTTGTAATGGATTATCAAACTGTCTGTAATAATCGAGAACTTCTCGAACGTCTTCCACTTTTGTTGCTAATATAGCTGTAAAGTTCAATTTTAGATTAAAGCAACGTACATGTAAGGAAAACATATCTATGAGCATTACTTTTAAGGACATTTTGACATACTTTTAAGGAATGCAGCTAAATCGTACAGCATTGTATCGTCGTCATTACCCGTCCATTGTGGTAGTCTTAAAGTGTTTTCAGGATGAAATTTTGTACTTTTTGAATTCCAGTCTATTACTATAACCTGATAACACATCCAATTAAATATATTACATAGTGTTTACTTTCTATAAAAATCCAAGAATTTAATACTTACTTTACTAAGATCACGGTTAAGAGCATTTAAATCTTTAACATGATGACCATCTACAAAACGAGTTGTATCTCTTACTAGTCTATACATGATATATCCATTAGGGTCTAGGATATCCAAGATAGGGAATACAGTCTAAAGATTGTATAAAACAAATTATGCATCATATTACGAATAAAATTATTAATAATAGTATGTCAGCCAATTGATACTGCTTATTACCATTCCCTGTTCTGCTGTATACACAACAATTTCAAATTGTGGTGGTGCTATAGCCTCCAGAAATTGATCAACACCAGGCCTCTTCTTAAACCTCCATCCAGTTTCGTACTATACAACCCATTAACAAAACTAAATAAATGTGATATATACTAAAATATATTTTAAAAGGCATGCTACTCACTGTCCAATCAGGGTGTACGAGCACATCTGTCATTTCTAGCACCAATGTATAAGGAGGCTGAATATAAGGAAATTTCAGTGGATCTGGAAGCAATTTATCCCTGCTGGGTTCTTGAACCATCTAAAGCAATTGATAGTTTAAAGATACAGCCGAAGAATCAAATAAATCAATTTATCTTTACTTTTACTCCATAAACTTTGTACCTTAGTGTAATATTTAAATTCTCTTTTGAGCATTTTAAATATTCTTTCATAAAATGGTAAATTTGAGAATTCATCATCGATAATATTTCCATGTTCATCATACTTAGTTCTCGTTAAATCATATATTATGTAAGAGAGGCCGACAGTGGTGAATACACCCAAAAACGCGAAACTATATTTAAGCACTCTCTGAGATTGTTCACGCTTCTCTTTATCCTCTGCTTCTTCTTTTGTTTCTTCATCTAACTTTTTATTATCTAAAACATCCTGTGTCAGAGATTGTACAGTTCCTCCGGTTGATTGAATATTTGTTAAACTACCTGTTATTTTTGGCCTATGTGCTGTAAAAACGTACGTAGTTAAAATTCTTTACATGTAATCAATATATTACAGAAATAGACCGAATTTGATATATCATTCATCTTTTTGTTAATTTCTTACAAGGGCAACATCTATTCCATTCTCTGTTAAGTGTTACTTAACGCATATTACAACTAACAACATGCGGGGTAGCGCGTGTTTCGGCTTTACAAGGTTATATTTTTTTGCGTTTACTTACTTTCAGTGTTATAATAATGTTTCTGTGTCGTTTGAACGACTGATATCCGAGCAATCGGTAGGCGAAGTGCCGAGTACGTAGTTGTTGTATTTGCATTGTATATTTTATATAAATATCGCAGACTTTTAGTCGTAAATGCCATTACTTTAAACAGATCATGAGCTTTCTGGCAGATGTACGCAAAGAGCTCGTGCTCGTATTTTCTAGCATGTTGGACACAGTCGATATTTTAGAGATCTAGTTTTCCAACATATCTAAAAGTCAGTCCACATGGTCTCATAGTACAGACCAGATATAGAAATAGAGAAATCAGCCAGTGTATTTGTATCTGGAGAATAGAAGAACATAATCATCAAAGGATGCTGCTAAACGACCATATACAATTGATGAATGCTGTTTGTGTTATTTATTTTTTATAAATAATTTAAACATTTGTTTACAAATTGCACGATACCTATAGACTGAAGCTATTCTAAACTAGAGAGAGGGTGTTCCCTAGATCAAGAGCTTTGATTTAACATGTCGTTGATTAAAATCGGCCCAGTAGAACGCGAGATAATTGCATTTGTTTATAATTTCTTTAAACAAATTCAATTATCAATAATATGCGGCTAAATAGCGAAATCCTACTACCGCAGGTTCATACCTACTTTACTTCTACTATTTCTGACCAACTTTTAGCCGAACCTACGACTCTAGGGTCGTGCAGACTGGGGTTTTACTGTGTCTGACCAACTTTTAGCTGAACCTGAAATCCCAGGGTTGTTCCTACTAAGCCGAGATAATTGAACTTGTTTAAATATATTATTACAGCAACGGGGTATTTTGTATCTTGTAGCTATCCTCTTCCCTTTCAGTTGAAACGTCGTTGATTACAATCGACCCAGGTGAAGCCGAGATAATAATTTTTAAATATTTTATCGGTAATGACTGTCGGTAACCAGAGATTTCGCGCCATCTCGCGTTTGCGGCGTTAATTTAAACAATTACGTTTTTCTCGGCTTCTAGTGCATATATTTTAACCGGACTTGTATTAAATAAAGCTACGAACCTCAGCTATATTCCCCTACAGTTTCAACAATATGGCATTAGTGGATTCAAAGTTATTAACAATTAAAAAATCGGCAAAAATGTAATCCGGGTCACTGCAGTTATCTCGGCTTCTGGAGCAGCTAGACTGATGATCGAGAGCTTAAAATAAAGGTAAGGGGTTATGCTACAGCACAATAAACAATTTACAAATGCTCTATTAGCTGTTTACGTGTCATAAACAATTAAACTAATTGTTTGTAAATTACACGATAACTATACTCCGGAACTATTATAAATTAGAAGGAGATTGTTTCTTGAATCAAGACCTTTAATTTGAGGCATCGTTGTCTACAGTAGGGAGGTGCTAATCCCCCAGTGGGAGGGGATAATCATCTGGTGGGAGGGGCTAAGTCAAAAACGGGCGGGGCTAAACCCAACCCGCCCGGCGGGAAGGGCTAATTCCTTAGTGGGAGGGATTAAGCAGCCAATGGGCGGGGCCAAGCAGCCAATGGGCGGGGCTAAACCAAAAGTGGGAGGGGTCAATCAGCCAATGGGCGGGGCTAAACCAAAAGTGGGAGGGCCAATCAGCCAATGGGCGAGGCTAAACTGAGAATGGGAGGGGCCAATCAGCCAATGGGCGGGGCTAAACCAAAAGTGGGAGGGGCCAATCAGCCAATGGGCGGGGCTAAACCAGAAGTGGGAGGGGCCAATCAGCCAATGGGCGGGGCTAAACTGAGAGTGGGAGGGGCTAAGCAAAAAGTGGGAGTGGCCAAGCAGCCAATGGGCGGGGCTAAACCAAAAGTGGGAGGGGCCAATCGGCCAATGGGCGGGGCTAAACTGAGAGTGGGAGGGGCTAAGCAAAAAGTGGGAGTGGCCAAGCAGCCAATGGGCGGGGCTAAACTGAAAGTGGGAGGGGCCAATCAGCCAATGGGCGGGGCTAAACCAAAAGTGGGAGGGGCCAATCAGCCAATGGGCGGGGCTAAACTGAGAGTGGGAGGGGCTAAGCAAAAAGTGGGAGTGGCCAAGCAGCCAATGGGCGGGGCTAAACCAGAAGTGGGAGGGGCCAATCAGCCAATGGGCGGGGCTAAACTGAGAGTGGGATGGGCCAAGCAGCCAATGGGCGGGGCTAAACCAGAAGTGGGAGGGGCCAATCAGCCAATGGGCGGGGCTAAACTGAGAGTGGGATGGGCCAATCAGCCAATGGCGCGGGGCTAAACCGAGAGTGGGAGGGGCTAAACCAAAAGTGGGAGGGGCCAATGGGCGGGGCTAAACTGAAAGTGGGAGGGGCTAAGCAAAAAGTGGGAGTGGCCAAGCAGCCAATGGGGGGGCTAAGCAAAAATGGGCGGGGCCAAGTCAAAAAGGGGGCGGGGCTAAACTAAAAGAGGGAGGGGCTAAACCAAAGATGGGAGGGGCCAATCAGCCAATGGGCGGGGCTAAACCAAAAGTGGGAGGGGCTAAATCTCTGGATGGAGGTGCCAAACCGTAGTGGGTTAAATTAACGATGTAATCCAGTAATTCGGTTTTGGAGGCGAAACTGCGCAAACTTTCGCAAACTGCGAAAAAAGCCGCAAACGCGAGATGGTGCCAATGTCAGATTACCGACACTCATTACCGATAAAACATTTAAGAATTATCTCGGCTCCTGGTGATTGTTTTTTAATCAGTGGGATGTCAAATGAAAGGACAGAGAATACACGATAAAAATGCTCCGTTGCTGTAGCTATATGCAGTTGGCCGTAATAACAATTGTAATTGTTTAACTGTTTATAACAAATGAACTTTACATGGAACAATGTTCTCTCCTATTGGAGCTGTTAGCTTCTACTCCAAGCTTTAATTTATGGCCGGGTACTTTCAATTATCTTGACTTCTGGAGGCGCTAGTTTAATTATCGTGTGCTTGAAATGAACTTATAGGATGTTGCTCCGCGACCATATGCGATCTATAAATGACCCATGCTTTATTTATTTTTTTGTTTATTTGAGGCAACAGACATCTTTAAAATTATTTAATATACATGTCTACGATAGAGAGCGTTAGCATTTTTTCCCACAATCTCCAGGAATTTGGGCCCCCAAAATACATTGGCTGATTTGTGAATTCCTATAACTCGTCGGTGGAGAACGTCGCCAAATTGGTAAGGGTGCTCGCAGCCCCCTTTGGAAAATACTGAAGAAACTCATTGGGTGATATATCTATTCTATAACTCGTCTGTGGTATAACTAATCGTCGGAGGAAGTAATCAATACCCTATGTTAGCACAGAACAAATGCTTTAGAATTGACATTGTACAAATAAAAGTTGACCTAGTTTATCTAGTGCATTCTACTTTTATGTCAACATCTTTGTATTATAATCATTATGCTTACATGCACTTATTTGACAATAATATAAAAAGAGCGCTATAGATTACAAAATCTTTCTCGTAAACACATGTATAATCGAGTTTACTTGATGTATTCCAACAGATGGCCGTCAGATGGCCATTCGAGTTCCCTGTTGCATACGTCAATGACCATACGCGTGGCGTGAAAGATCTTCGCAAGCTTTGGGATGACCCATATCTTTACTGATTTACTAATTTCTTAAGATTGTACTATGCCGTGCGATCGATATTTAAACATATAATAAATAATAATTTAAACAAGATAAATCAAGAATACGGAAATCTAATGTGCGTGTCGTTCAATAAGAATGATGTATCAACATGACATTGCCTGTTGCATTTCAATTTTATTTATCTTAAGTGTTGCCAAAGGAGACTTCCAGGATTATTTGAATCCTCAGGTAAATATAGCAATATATATATACTGATGAAAATATCAATTGATCTTGATATAAATCAAATTCAACTCTACAAATTTATAATTAAATTGGTTTATTTGCGTGTCGGAGAAATAAATAAAGTAAATTACATTTTGAAACACATTCCATTTTTTAAGTTCCTAATATTAATGTCCTATCGAGTCCCAATCTAATATGATTTTATTTAATGTTACAGCACAGAGAGAGACATTTACCTGATAAGAAATTTAGCTTCAGCGAATACTCTGAGTATAACGATAATGATGAAAGAGATAGAGAATCTTTAACATCGGAATTGGATCAAGTGCCAGTATTGTATCCAAATGGACCCTCGTCCAAGGTTACGAAAAATACAGAAGCAGAAGCCAAAGATACATTCGACAAAAGTTCGTCAAATAATTTTGGAATTAATCAACCAAGTATGGTATACATATTTATGTATATTTATATTTTGATATGCGCAGATATTATATGGAATTCAGAGTGGGCCCGTGATATAATATTTGGCCAGATATCAGCAGTATCTATAGATCCACATCACAACATTGGGATATTCCATAGAGCCTCAAGAATTTGGGACAGTAATACCTTTGATAATGAAAACAGATTCGATAGAACCAGGGGACCAATTCCAGAAAACACTATAATTTTATTAGATAAGTCTGGAAGAAAGTTACTGGAATGGGGTAAAAGTATGTTTTATTTGCCACATGGATTAACAATAGACTCACAGGGAAACTATTGGGTTACCGATGTGGCATTGCATCAGGTGTTCAAGTTTGATGCTAAGGATATAGCAGTGATGAAAGATATGGAAAGATTGACGAAGAGGCAGTACAACCAGGAAACTGAATATTTCAGTAATCATAATCCTGATGATATGTTTGAAAATTATATTCCAAAACCTTCGCTTGTTCTTGGAGAATCTTTTGTTCCTGGCAATGACGATGTGAGATTTTGTAAACCGACCGCTGTTGCTGTACAAAGTAATGGTGACTTTTTTGTCAGTGATGGTTACTGCAATTCTAGAGTCATTAAATTTAATGCTAACGGAGAACGAATTTTGCAATGGGGTCGGCACTGGGGAGTAGGAGGTATTCTACTTTTATGTTCAATATATATGTAAGGCCGACTAAAGTGAAAATATAATGCAATAATTATATTTTGTATTTTAGGTAGAATGTACGAACGAAAACCTCCACTAAATGCTTTCTATGTACCCCATGCTTTAGCGCTCGCTAATGAATTAAACTTAATATATGTCGCTGATCGGGAGAACGGTAGAATTTTGTCTTTCTGTGCAACAAATGGAACTTTCCAAAGGGAATATAAACATTCTACTATTGGCTCAAGAATATACAGCGTAGCATATGCTAAAGAACGGTTGTATTTAGTCAATGGACCAGATACGAATTCCAGTACGCACATACGAGGATTCGTTCTCGATATTTATTCCGGCAAGATACTGTCACAATTCGGACCAGGACAAGACATGCGTAGACCGCACGATATAGCTGTGTCTGAGAATGGCTCGGAAATATATGTAGTTGAATTAGATATACAGATTGCTTATAAGTTTTCGCAAAGTAAGGCTATATTAAATACTGCGTAAGCAATTTGAAATATGTCCCTAATAATTATCTGAACTATCTTAATGGAATGTGCATAATATTTTCTTTACAGATATAAATGCATCAATGAAAACTGGAAATTCTGTGGTACGCACAAATCCTCATCACGAACGAGCTCCATTAACGGACAGTGATATTAGCAATACTTCCGGAGGTACTACAACAGCAACATTAGTCTTATCACTTGTTACAGCAGCAGTCATTTTTATTGCCCTCTGTATAGCAATTGCTGCAGTTGTAGCAAGGTGTCAGAAAAGAGGTAGATTGTTTCAATATGATGAATCTGCTGTTGAATTCTCAAAACTAGTCGAATAAGAATAATCATTTGACTAATTTTGAGTTGTTAAGTAATAGCTGTGCACGCATGTTAATTAGTTTAGCTGAAATCGAGTGTTCGGTAGTGATTCTATTCAAAGTAGTTCATTCGATTAATCTATCGTATGATATTTAATGAAATGCAACTTTCTTAACGATTAGAGGAGGACTGTTGAATAGCCTTCAGAAACTTAATGTCGGCAGACATGCTCTTTTTTGCTTAATTTTTTGAAAACATTTAACCAATTGCTGCATCAAATTTGCCAAGCTTTCGCCATGGCTTTGCATATATTTAATATAATACATCAATGTTTTATTATTTTATGAAAAAAATCGATCTGTGAAAAAGGCAACTTTGAAGATATTAACATTTGTTTTTGAAACTATACCAGTGCAAACCTTTTGTACATAAATGTATAAGTTAGTGATTAGATGACTCACTCCTATTTTAATCAATTTTACTTTTATTATAATTGTATTTATGATTTTTACAACGTTACAAAAATTTGTAATTTTTATAATTTTTTTATTCTCTTTTTGTATCGTGCTATTATTCCTCCAGTTCTACAAGGATTTTTTTATTGTTTGCCGAAGCAAAATCGTAATCGTATTCGTATGAAAGATGTCTATACACTTAAACTCTATTTATTTAATATTCCAAATATCTTCGCTTGACTTCCACTTAAATGATAGAGTATTTAGTCAATTATGTACTTATTGTGTATATACTATCTAAAATTTCCTGTGATCGCTCAAACATATGAATATTGCTTATAGTTTTATTATAATATCTTTATATTGTACTCCGAACTAAAGTATGATATATTTAACTCAGAACTGAAATGTCTTAATCAAATTTTAATGGATTTCCTCGCGCGTGATCCAGTTATTAAGAAGTTGCATTCTTTATTTTCTACCTCTTGTATATGATTATTTATTTTAGATGTCCATATCTTGTGAAAGAAAATATACGTGTTTTCATTTCAACAATGTTTTGTGTTATTCCCCTATGCGTTATCCTATTTAACTTTGGTAATTTCGAACGAAACGATGTAAGTATTGAATAGACCATAGTGCACGATGCTTAAAAATTATGTAGCAACTCTATTTCATACCATACACACAATGCTTTTGTTTTCTGGTAAAGTTATAGAATCCAAAAAGACATGAAAATAACGACAAAGTATCTTGAAGCCAGTACTTTCGAGTACAAGTATACGAAAGGATAAATACTGTCCAGATATTATCTAATGCAATTGTTTTTTTATAAACAGGATGTTTGTTAATAATGCGCAAGCGAATGCGCTGGGAAGCTGAGAGGCTAGAAAACTTTAAACTCTCAAACCTATTGGAAAACAGAAGGAGCAAAAACTTCAAGACAACGGAGAAACGGCCGAATCCGCGAGACTTTAGTAAACTGAACACGGAACCAGAAACCTCGGAGGATGAATATCCAGATAACAGTCTGACGAAAGTTATTTAATCCTATCGAAATTTTTTAACGAACTAATGATGACTTTAAGGACTACCTTTCTTAAATAACGCGTTGTCTTTTTTTCAATTAATGCTTCCTCCGTTTAGACTCTAATCTGTGTTTTCAAGATACAAATATATTCCTAACTATGTGTACAAATTAGGAGGTACTTCGATTAAAGCTTACAATCGTTGCCTTCTAACACGACATTAGTTAATATGTTGAGTACAAGTGTCACAGTGTTATAAGAAATATCAAAAACTATTCGCACTAATAGAACGTAATCGATCGCATCGATTAATCGAATATCGATTGATCGAATATCGATGGATCGAATATCGATTTCGCCAAGTATTTATGTTCTTGACCACCGCGTAATTAGTGTTACCAAAGAACTGTCCAAGTTTTTCATTTTTCGCTTCTTGAAGCAGAATTGTTGACTTTAGTACAACTATTTATATGGTTTGAAAACTAGTGCGCATTTATGAGTTTGTGAATGATCGAAATCAGGATACAGATTATTGTAAGAAGATGTGCAACAGGTAACGTGTATAACCTTTTGCGTTTCAAAGACGGTTGCATTATTTTGAACACATTCGATGTTCCTAAAAGTTTATTTATTATATATAAATTTATTTATTTATATATACATTATTCAAGTCCGTATAAAGTGGTAGGTGGCATATCACAAGTTCCAAGTATCCAATTTATTAAAACTAATAACGTAAAAAATCAGTGTATACGGTGTGGGTTTGAGATATAAAATAATTAACATTAAAAATATTTGTTTCGAAGTTGTAACTTACCTGAAACAAATGGCCTTGCGAATAATTCTTGGAAAGTGACCAAACTTATGCTGTGTGTACTAAACGTCAATATCCTATTACAAATAATATTATAGACTTATATATTGTAAAACATTAACATATCCCTTCGAAGGAATGAACAAAAAAAAAGCAAACAAACTAAATATACAACATCTATATTGTTCCTTAACAATGGCCATTTTCTTATATAATTAAATGGCTATTTAGAGCATGTATTATAGTTTCTAATTAATGTTCCAAAAATATTCAGCCATTCAGATGTGTTCACTATAAACAGTATTTTCCTAGTACCTGATAATGTATTTAACAATTAAAACTTACAATACACGTGTGTGACTTGATTTATAGTTTATATCTTCTAGTTTGTCTTCAGTTATTTTCAATTTACAATTCTCCTTTTTAATACGTTTCGTTTAAGCATGCTGCTGGCGTTATATTATATACAGTGTCATGAAAATAACGAATGTACTCTCTTCAGCATGAAAATGTATATTTTCAAATAAAAATGGTGTTTATACTATTAGCAGTAACGAAATAAAGTTCCGATTGGTGATAACGTTGAAAAGGGCACATTAAATGTTTCACTTTTTGATAATGATTTATTTTACACACTTAGTTGTCTTCTATACACAACTATACAACGATAAAAATTAAAATTCTTCTATTTATCACTAATTAAGGTCATTGACGATAATGATTTGTGTTAAAGATGCATAAAGTCAGTCCATACTTTAGCGACGCATTCCATGAAATATGTTTCATTGCTTGTAAAACTTACGAGCCAAGAATAAGATGGAAAGAAAACGTTCGGGGAAAGTACGTAATTGATCAATTGCCGTTGTAAAGCATTCGCACAATTTAATTCAATCGCCAGCAAGCACATTTCGATAGAATCGACCGGTGAAATCATATTATCCACGCATGCATGCGATAAATAAATATTATTACTTGGCGCGCATTCAACCAGGGAAGTGACACTACGTAAACGTTGCGTACATTCTTCATTATGTATGTATAAAAATGTGCAAGTAGGGTAGCATAGAAAATATTCTCAGGGGGATGGGGGGGGGGAGGTCGATGAATAGAATATGAACAAACGGGTAAACAACGGAGCAGCTAGGATCAGTTCGAGTATAAATTACTTCATCCTGAACACAAATCGTACCAGCAGGATGAAATTTCGAGAAAACCATCGTCGTCTCGCGGCTATACCTTTTTTTTTTGTACATTAAAAATCGTATACATTTCGTAGTAATACACTGACAACTGCATATCGATCATTTCATATTTATCACTAACTTTTACCTATGACTACCATAAATTCGTAACTAGAATAATCGACGTTTGTCGTCCCTCGCGATCACTACTGCGGTACCGCGTATTTATCTTGCAATATCATGTGTACGGCTAGTCGCTGTCGAAAAAAAGAAAAAAAATGGAACAGCGAGCCCAAAATATCACAATGTCCAAGTATACTCGCGCACGTTCACTCGTAAATGGGATGTCGTGTTCGCTTACAATACTCAATTATTAATATTAGACGTGTACCCTATTTACAAAACTTACGCCCCGGTGTACAACAACGAAACGATCTATGCTTTCAGCGCATCTTGGAGGCTATCCGTGAAATGCAATTATTACGAAGGTGTTACCCCGCGATTTAATCATATCTTCTCACCGCGAAACATAGCGTTACACGCGCACAGTGGTGTTCTTTCCTCGAGCGCATTCTAGCTTCGAAATACAAAGTCGAACAAAGAAAAACTAGCCTTCTTTTTGCCGTTCGCCTTAAATTAATAATTAAAGCTTTAAGCAATCGTCGAACAGTTTCGTGGTCATTTCGCTTAATCGATGATCAAGTACATAGGTACATGTAGGTACATGTGAAACGGGTTTGCAGAAAATGATGAAAATGTGATTTCCTTTGGTTTCTAGATATAGGTTTGTAAAAGGAACCATAAGCAAACTAAACAATTTCAGAAAGTTAACAGTAATGTTATTAAATTTAATAGTAATAATTATAATCGTTCATATTTGTTACGCCAATTATTTTACTATATTTACAATGCCATACGTAATACTATAATAACTTGTCGTATACTTTTCCGTTACGTCGTGCCACAGCACGCGAACTTGTTATCTATGATTCGCAAAAATCCTTCGAAAGAACATAAAGCAATTGATGAAACAGTTTTTCTTGTTCACGAACAAATTCTCGTTCAAATAATTCATTCAAATTCCGTCTGGACGCAGGAACTGAAGGGAAAAGAAACCCGCCGAAACAAGGGTGAAGTTAAGTTACAAGAACACCGAAGAAATTCAAATGATCGGGTTTCAATCTGATACTTTGAAATTTGCAATTGACCTCGTCACAAATATAATAAAACATACCAAATGAATGTATGGAGTAACAACCACCACACTTTCTCAGCGTTGCACAGCTTCAATATGACGCTGAAACCTCTTGAAGATGTCAATCTTATGCGTTATATTTTCCGTTTCCCGAAGCCTTTCCCTTTCGTACTTTCGCCCGTACGTCTTTCATATCTCCGAGAATATACGCGATTGTTTTCTATTTTCTCGCACAGTCTAAAAATTCACTTTTCCCGTTATTCGTACATCACGATCGCGCGTTGTCGTTGGAAACAAAAGAAATCAGATAGCCGTCGAATCAGCTCGCACAGCGCAATCATTGAACCCGAGCAAGATTCTACGATCACTTGATTCTTTCCACTCGATTAGAACAGACTATCACGCGAAACCGTAAATTCACCAGCCAGGCAAAAATGAGAATCAACATTAATATTGCGTCGCCTCCTTCGATCGTCATAGAGACGATAAAAATTCGTTGTTGCTGCAACTTCCTTTCTCATGTCCCAATGTTACACCATCGTTTAATTACTCGAGCTCCGTCGTCGCGGCACGGTCAGTGTCAGCGACGCAGCAACAAAATTCTTCCGCTTCGGCCCGTGTACAGTTCGCGATTGAAACTAACGAAACAACAAATTCACGTTTATCATCGAGAACGCCTCGACAGAGAGGATCGCGTGCCATTATGCCGGCCGTCGTAGATACCGCTGAAATTGTAAATATACAGAGAGAAACATCCGCGAACAGTGTGTCGTTCCATCACGTGGACACCTCGATCTTCTACCCTGCACGTTGGCTGCTCAGAACCGTCTGCCACGAACGTGGTACCCTTGGAACGTTTCCCTGATCGAACTTATCATTGAATTGATAGCAAAACTCGGCGCATCTCAGTAAACAGAATTGTACTCCAAGTCTTGGGCGTATTGCGGTGGTCCTGGTGGTGGCGGTGGTTGCGGACTATACTGCTGGGACGAATCCGAGGCGCGACGCCTGAGCGCCGCGATGCTGTGAGCGCCTCTCCAATCCGACGCCTCGGTTGCATTCACGTCGGCAGCCACGCAGGAAATGCCGCCGCCGCCGCCTCCGCTGCCGGAAGTCGTTCCAGGCGAGCCCTGGCCACAGTTCAAGGCCGATCCCAGCCCACCACCCTGTCCTCCGCCCACGCTAGATCCTCCCGGAGGTGAACCCCGGGACGCTGACACGTGCACACTCCCTGGAAGTCAAAACATCCAAAATTCCAAGTGCTTGTTGATAAATGCAATATTATTTGCATCAATATTTGTCTGTATTTACTCGGGCTGGGACGAGCTCAAAATTAGCAAAGAAAAAAAACAAAAGAAAAACAAAAACGGTCATCACCGTATTTCCTATTCTAAACCTTTATTATTTAGTTGTTTAGTCCTGCGTCGAATAGTCAGACTAGAGTCCCTTAGACGTTTCAGGTAGCGAAAGGGCAATATACAGGTGCGATACCGCAGGTGCAAGGGTGTAGGTCTCCTTTCGTCGCAGGAGATATTAATACGGTAGGCTTACGGAGTGCGTGGGGTGCGCTACCGGGTGTCGTAAAGTCGTTTCCGCCTTTTCTTGCGCCACGTTTGTGGGCAGGACGACCGAAAGCGGAGAAAAGGGATCGTTTTATGGCTCTATCGAGGCGATAGTGCAAGTTTGCGGAGGACTATCGGGGCCCGCCCAATTTAGCAACGAAGAATGGCATGCCTAATGGCATCGATGAACATCGACATTGACCGCGTATTGTACTGGCCCGTCCGATTTGTTCGTTTGCTGTTCGACAAAGAAAAGTTACCCCCGTTCCTCGGCATGTCAGAAAACCACGAAATCCACTTATTCTTGTATCGTTATTTCGAAAGTGTTCAGAGGGTCGCGCGTGACACGTAACTCGGGCATTTTCGGCCGCCTTAATTTACACCTCGTAGACGCTCTCTCGAACGCCGCTGCTAGACGAGAATAAACAAAATAGAGCTTCGTAATCGGCTCGAAACCCGGCAAACCTCGTACATGCTACCGTTCGATGCTAATCATCATCGAAAACCAAAAAAAAAAAAAGAAAAAAAAAAAAGAAATAAGACGTTTCTCTAAAAGGTGTTTGCCCTAAGCATTACCGACGAGTAAAAGCGGATAACTGACTATGGCCAGACTCTCGAGTATTGGCGTCCACTTTAAACCGAGACCATGCGAACCACACCGACGGTGAATTACGCCTGTGGAACAGCAATTTTTTTCTCCTTTCGGTTGAGGCTACCTGCCCCGCGGCGATAATACGTGATAATTGACACCTTGTACGTGTTACGTATGTACACAGGTACGTGTTCGCGTTTGAGACACACTCACATTAGTGCGTACATTGTGAAACTATGCTACACCTAAAGGTGATTTCGTCACGCGGTTTAACCCCTTGGCTTTTCGGAATGAATTGCTCAAGCTCGATGCTACTTTGCTTCCCTTGATCGTCGCAGTTGTGAGAAGCAAATGTTCAATCGAAAATCGCAAGGATTATATATTACTGATATAGCGTTGATCGTTTTCGCTAGAGGCTCCGAAAATCTATGGATAATTTTGCCTTCCTTCATTACGCGTATCGCTCGCCAATGATCGTTCTAGAATTGGAAATATAGCTATGGATATGTTTAGCTCTGAAACAATACTTGCACGGTAATTGGATTGCTTATTCGCCGGCCAAACAATCTATATGTATCACAAAAAGGGATCTTAGGAGTTGGTGACCCCAGGACATGGCGGTTCCAGGTATATCCGTCGAAGTTAATCAATTTATAGGTGTCAATATAAGTTTGGCGACGACGGTATTGAATATTATGTTTTTAAATATGAATTATTGAACGGATATATAATCGGATAAGCGAAGAAGCTATCTCGCTAGAAAAGTTCCATCGCCGACATATCAATATTTTCGACACCTTATTGCAGTGATAATCCTTCGTTCGCATTCCACGAAAAATCTCCCGGCAAGTTCGGAGAATTAACTCGGCCCGTCTACATACAATTTCCGATACTTCTTCTTTCCTCTCCGATCGTCGCACGTACCAGGGATTACAAAACGAGGAGAGAACTGGTCGATCGTTCAACTTGCCTTTCCATTTCCTCGGCGTCTTCGCGCCTATGTTCTTTTAAAATGTTTCGACCGTATCATTCGTATATTCGAGAGAAAGACCGAACTCGTACGATGGGTAGAATTTCGTGAGACAAAGAATTTCACACACGTCTCGTCTTCCGAAGCATCTTCGAAGGTACAAGGTCCCTGGATAAGCCGAAGCGTAACTCAACCAAGACAGGTTGCATCGGGATGTTATGGTAAACATACAGCGAAAGATCTCGCACCTAGGTGCGAGACCAGGCTCGAAGTTTGCCTGCGTAAACAGAGGAGAGGACGAAGTTTATGTTTCTGTCTCAAATTCCTTACATGCAGGCGCATAACCCCTTCGAGCGATAATGCACCGTAACGTTTAACGACTTCGTCAAAGAGGTACCGGGTTCCTCGATACTGTTTGCACGTCGTCTTTTTTAGAGGGCCACGGTCCAAAAGTTTGGCAAGACGATTATCGAACCACCTATAAGCATCTACGTTAATATTCGTCTGTTTCACGGGCTAGAAAATATTCCTCTCCAGGAGGATTCGTTTGCGATCGATGCCGGTCTAAATCACGTTTTAAAGACTAGCACATAAAATTTTATTATCCCGGGAATATTCTGCTCAGCGACCTCATAGAAACGCGTGTAACAGCGCGTTAAGTTGTCCTTTAAAATTGCATAAATACGAATGATCCTCCCGGCTTCGCCTCTAGAGACAGATTATTATATACTGTTTACTATACTGGTGAATAAAGAGTATCCGGTTTTCTCGGCGTACGGTTAGTGTCCGTCTCTATCATGCCAGCATTATCGCCCAGTAATGTGACAATGATTAGTTTTGTAAACCGAGGAAACTTGTACGACAAACTTATACAGCCAGGATTGGCTTCTTCCAAAGAAGCTCCGCGGCTAGTAACTTAGGTAGCTATATACGTATAATCTGTGTATCGCATTAACTCACCAAGGGAATTCAGCCCATAACTGGCTTGATAGACAGCCTGCGACGGACTGCTGATCGGGAGTCCAGAATTACCGAGACCCAAACTCGAACCAAGGCTCCCTGTGCTTTGCTGGCCAAGTTGCCCTAAACTATGCCCGAAACCACCCATTCCCATGCCTCCCTGTCCCAATTGTCCAAGACCTGCGAAACGAACGGTTTCAATTAACAAGCTGTGCGGCGGGAGTCGTTCGCAAAAACGCGACGAAGGGTTCGTCGATGAAGGGGAAGAATATGGGGGAAAGGGAAACGGATGATACGCAGATCGTCGGTTAGCTGACCGACGATACGAACGCATCAAATTAAATCAAAAGCGAAATTTTCTACAGAATTTGCCCACGGTCCAGATATTTAAGACAACGTTTCCACCCCGCGCGGACCACGCGTGAAACGCTGGTAATAAGATTACGTGTGCGACCAGGTGACACGAGAAATTGAATATAATTTATGTAAAACCGAGCAATTTGCTGCGATTGAATAATCTTCCGGTGATCGCTTCTCCACCCTTCGCTTTGGAGTGTATACGCGACCTCCACACTTTACGACAAACACTAGGGTAATGCGACGCATTAAATGGTTGATTTGATGCAATTTTGGGGATCGATGCGATTCGTTGATCTCCGCCGTTGACGATTCAGCCCACTGACGTATGCCCATAAATGACACAGAATCATCGATGACTGACCTGTCCCCATGCCCCATCTTTCAGGAGGGCCGCCGAACATTCCTGCGCTGCAGAGATCGGAGCTCATCGGGCCGAATGGTGGCAAGCTGTGCGATGGCAGTAATGGCCCTGACGGAGGACGAAAATCTGCGCCGCACTTCCTTCGCTTTTTCCACTTCGCGCGACGATTTTGGAACCACACCTGAAAACGCAACGACCAGGTTGAAACATCGCCGAACGGTTCAGCTGCAAAACTGTAAGTTCACACACACACACATATATATATATACATCGTATGTACAATTATAAAGCAACACCCCCGCCACGAGTGCCCGTTCTTTTCGACGATTCTTTCTCGTCCATGCGAAAGCAAATTCGGCGGAAGACGTTAAGATGTCCCTGGGCGTTACGACAATATCTTCGACCCCACGGCGAGTAGCTATTAGCCGACGTTATGAGCTGTTGATTCTGGCCACGTAGTGGCCCCCTAAGCTGCCCGGGTCCCGGGGACTTGATTTATTGATATCGCATGCAAAGCCCACCCCTGTGCTCTCCGATATACCCTCGTCCTGCATCCCCGCGAGCCTCCCTCCGCCCTGCACCATGGGCTACAGTCCCTTTCCTGGCACGGTAAAGCGCGCTATAGTCATCTCATATGTGCCCATAAATTAGTACTTTAGCATTAGAGCACGATGCGCGCTTGCGCCTCCGATGCACACGTAGCCGACGTGTTACCTGCGAGAGCAACCGAGGTTGCTTCTAGGGGGGACAGAGAACGAAACAGCCAGCCAGCACGAAGGGTGGAGACACCCTCTGCTAACATGCAGGGATTATACGAATCTAATTGGATATATGGGTTTTACACGCTCCAGTGTACTCCAGGTATTGCCAGAAAGCGATCGCCGGATTTCTCCAACGCAGGCAATTTATTATGGACCCGTGAACTTCCGGGAGAGTGAAAACTGCCGATACAACGATGGCCACCGTCCGCGATTCCCTTGAAAACTCTCGACGATGTTTGACGCCTGTGGACGAGCAGGCGTAGATGTATTTATATGTGGTTCAAAGTTGAGATACCTGCAGGACTCGATAATGATTTGAGCAATTTTCACGGGTGAACCTTTAATAGGACTTCTAATAGGATGTATCGCGTTTTATGATCGGTCCGTCCTATGATGCACGATTGAGTTCTTTTTTTGTTGCGGTTCGAGGCCTATTATCTTGGGATATCTTGGTGCATTTGGCGAAGCTTAGGAACATCTGGCACGTCCATTGCCGTTCAAGGATGAACGGTCGTGACGAGAGAATAGCATTAGAGCTGGATGGGTGTTAAGTGCATTGGGATCGAATCGGTGTCTGTAGATCATCCATTGGCGCAGCGTTTCACGATAATGCTATCCATCCAAATCTAGCGCGTAAAGATTTCCGGAAACGTCATAAGATTAGGGCGAACCTGCTCTGCAGGTCGAATGAAAACTTTTCGCTTTTCACCCCGTCGCGGGTCGTAGAAATCTATGCAAAGTCTGTTCCCCTTCGTTCGATCCCCCGGCAAGTTGTCCATGTCTCTTCCGCAATCTGTGGGTGTGGTTTTTGCGCCGATTTCACGGTACAACTGCACCAGAACGACAGCTAAAAGCCCGTGGATAATTTGCTGTTACACGCCACGTGAGCATCAACGATACAAGCTGGAAGAGGGAAAAAGCACAAGGAACTGTCGACGTATTATATCGCGTATTATCACGTGCATATACCCTCCTCCAGGTGTAGCTGATGCATCCCGCATATACGTACGGCAGAACTTCCGTTAATTAACGCGGGTGAATGCTAATGACTCCTGTTACGAAATAGCCGCACGCAAAACGAAAGCTTACGTAGACGATATCGGGTACTAGGCGTTGGATGACCGGTGACGGAGTGGTCAACATTTTCTTTGGAATAACTCGACTGGAAAGTGTTAGACTACGCGCAGAAGTTAGTAGGATGAACGCAACCGGATCTCCTAGTCTGTGATTTCAAAGTGACTTATCCTCGTTGCCTCGAATATAAAGCGGCGCCGTTGGCATCTTTCAATTTCAAATTTTAGTTTGTTCGCGATAGTCCATCATGATATTTTTTACAGTCGAATCGATTCACGTTTATGTAAAGGGTGCCTGCCTGAATGATCACCGGCGTTCATGGATACCTATGAAATTGTGTTAATTCACACGTATCACGATACAGGCCGCGGTATGATAGGAAATGGAAGCATCGTTCTCTACGATAGCACGCGAACAAAGGTAACTTCCATGTATGTTTCTGCGGTAATTGCATACCTGGCGTGATAGATTAGCAATCATTAATTCATATAGGCACCTTAAAAATCCAGCACTACGTGCCATTAGAGTATGTCAAATCGATAGTAGTTCTACACGAAATTGCTACTACAATGCGACTACAATTAAATTTCTAATGGGCCAATCAAAAATTCAGCACGCAAACCGGCAGCGTCGTTCAAAGAAGACTGTATTAACAGAAGTACCTATACATTCGAAATGATTAACGAGTTTTAAATGTCAGTGAATGGAAAAGCGATGAATGCTAAAGGGTCCGGGATGTAACTGGCTGGCTCGAATCACGGAACACACCTTTCGATGACTAAGGTGGCTTGTGCGATGCCTTACGTGGCCATAATGCCTCGGTTCGAGACGAGGCGGTGGGTCAATTAGGAACATTGCTTTTTAAAAATTGATCAATCACCGCATCGCTGTTGCGGAGGCGCGTGCGCCGGGGCAGCTGTTCCCAGGAAGCACCTGGAATCACGCCGAGGGTGGAAACGAACGAGAACGCTGTTGAATAATCAGTATCAGTACCCCGGCCATGACTGGACTCGATGTTCGATCAGATCGTACGATCGAAAATACTATCAGGAAAAGTTCCAACACGTTCTTACGCCCGCTAGAGAACTTCGATCACCGTTCGATTATATTTCTCGCTTCTGTGAACACTTTGCTCGTCACGAACGTTGAAATTCGTCGCGATATCACTGTGTTGCAGTTAATTGTACGCTTCACTAACCGAGATTTACTTTTTCCACTGCCGATCTAGAGTGAATTCACCCGACAGTCCAGCTGCCTACCAAGTTGACGTCGAATTTGCATAAACGATTACCCTCGACTGAGATTCATTGTGTGCGCGTAAACTCGTGGGCGGGGCGATAAATCAATGGACAAAATTGATTCATACACGTTTCAACCCCTTCGCGAATAAACGGAAAAATAGTTCCGGCGAAAACTATTTAATAGAAAAGTTTAAATATCCCTGCGTCACCGACTGCGATTTCCTCCCTCGGCGTCAGAATTCCTGGAGAATTCCATTTCCCTTGCGCAATTGCGAATAGCTTAGTTTAACTCGACAAAAGAGTTTTCGAGCTCTCAGGGGGTCCGTAGGTGGCAAGAAGCAAGGTTCGGCCAGGAAAGTCAGGGGTGACCTGAGGTTAGGGTGAGGTTTAGGAGGTGGAACAGGCGGCGAGACCTCGTAAAGGGGGTTTCAACGGGCGCTGATATAAATTGAGCTTGCCATCAAGGCAAGCGGCGGGATCTGGCCAAGACCCTAAGATATATAGAAGTAGCTTTCAGCACGCCATTGAAGAATAGTTCGACTCGCTTCGCGGAAAAATGCCTGGAATCGTCCGGAGCTCGGGTAACGTTTCTCTTTCGAGATTTTCCTTCGGCCGGGGAGGATCGAAGCGTTTCCACGATGAAAACTTAATTCATAGCCAGCCGTTCTCGCGTCCCCCGACGATGAATTCGCTCGATGTGCTCGATGGTGGCGGGACGAACCGTGTATTCTCCGGACTTGCCGAACGACCGCAGTAGAATCGGACGATCGCCGTCAGACAGCGTTCGTTGCGTCGAATTTCGAACAATGACGTTACTATTTCGGAAACGATCGATGATTTCCCATCGAGCGCGACGCGCATCTAATGGAAACGGCGGGTATCGAAAATTGCGACAATTATAAAAAGATAATTGATCATTGAATATGTTCCAGTCGCGTTATTCGATACGGCGGATTGTTCGGGAGATTTGTGTATTTGGCTAAATGTATTTAGCGGCGTGTAAATAATGGAGCATTGCGAAATCGTTGCGAGTAATATTGAACCACGATTTCGATCGGCATCGGGTTATTATTCAGGAGACACAACACGGTTGCAATGATGTATTTAGTCAGTTGCCGTTATTTCGTTCTTAAGATTTTTCCGATCGATTCCTTCGGGAACGGCAGTACTCCCTTCATCGCGGGGATAAGAAAAAGATAGTCCGATGCACGCGAGCGGCTAATATTTAATGAAAATAAATACTACATAAGTTGGTGCGATGCGAGGCCTGATTGATGACGGTGGTCGGGATGCTGTCCGAGGGTGGCAAGACGCATTACCCGGACCGCCTACTGTTTCATGCTGCGTTACGTCGTCAGGAGGGACATTTTCGTCGGGCCATTAGTGGTCCGTCGTGATCTAACGCCGCGCAGAATTAAAATTCGAGGATCACCATCGAGGCCCCGGCCACGCCGATTTTATATTAACTTTTCCAACGACTATTCAATCGCGGACGATTTCATCGCGAATAAAAATGAATCGGCGGGTTGTGAATTCGTGCATTCCTGAGTAACATCCCTTAAACCGTGCAAAGCTGTCGGCTGTGCGATTAAAAAACGTGAAAGATGAAAATGCACCGTCTTTCGCGTAGCGCAAGCCACCTCATAAAGGTTCCAGAACTGCCGATAAAAAAAAAAAAGAAGCATACTCGCGACTCTCGCATGCGCCGCGAACCGTAAACTTGATCCGTTTGTTCTTTATTATTATTTCACTGGCGCAATATCGTTGGCTTAGGATGCCCGTCGTGAAATTAGCCCGAATTGCTCGTGGAACTGGATTTATCTCGCGAAGTAAGTGCGCTCGCAAAAAATCTGTATAGCGTCGTTGGTTCGTCGGTGAACGATCTATCAATCGTTTCTCTGCGGAATCGCGTCGTTCCCCTCGAGATATATTCGATCAGCGTCTCAAGCCTGTACTTGGCGATTCGTCGAGATCTCAGGATGTTTAAAACGCAACACGCCTCCCATCCGATCGGGGGTCTACCACGAAAATCTGAGTTTCATGGGTTCGCCGATTGGCCTCGCACCCCCCCGACGGCTGCGTATTTTCGCGGGTGTGAAATTATTCAGAACCGGTAGACGTCATAACAAAAATGGGCGTTAGACGATGCTCCCTAGGGTCATCGCGGCGACATAGTTTATCCATTGAGAACCCCAATTCTCCGCCATGCCATGCTTCTGCATGTGTACACGGGGATGCTTTTCTCGTCGCGTGTTCATAACGCGCCGGGCACGTCTGTGCGCGTGGCCGCACTGGTGTGCGTACAGTAACAGGCGTGATATTTTTCGGCCGGAGACACGTAAGAGCTAATATCGCGGTCCATGCATATTTATACGGCATTAAAAATCACCCCTCCCTTAAAATGCATAGACTGTTGCATAGCAGACGCGTTGAATCTTCGCCGGGCTGCGTAGGCTAAAGCGTTCGTCACGCCGGGGGTGGCTACTAGACGGTATATATCGTTCCCTTTGAACATTTACTATTTCATCGAGACATTTCCAGGAATGCCGCTTGTCCGCGTGGTTTCGTCGGTTTTGTTGCAATTTCGAATGAAACAACTGACGTAATACTTGGCGCGGCAGTGATCATAATAATAGTACCGATAGTAATGGGTGGTTTGTAAAATTAGACACGCGTAATTAATCTTGTTCGAGTAGTTTGTAGAAATTTCGTTTCTAAAAATGGATACCGACGGTAATGGTGCAAAGGTTATGTATTTTAAATGTGCTCTTATCCCATTCGTTTGTACCGCGCCACATGCAAATAATAAATTTCACGCTTAATACTAGCTTAATGTTAGACGAATGTCTGCTGTTCCCGTGTATTCTTATTTCGCCGGGACATTGATTTATTTTCGACGCACGTCTCGTCATCGCCCCGTATTCGATATTCGTTCGATGGCGTTCATACATTCCGAACGGTCCAGAAACAATGTGGCAGTGATTTAACACGGGACGAAACCGTGATCGTGAATGATTCGCGTTGCGGCGAAACTTGACGCGGGCATGTTTGATGTGCCGTCGTAAAACACTCGATTGCCGTGTACACGTGTCTGGTTATACGCTGGACGCATCCAGGTAAATGATCACTGATAGTTTACGGGCTGAAATTTTGTAGATGGAAATTGCATATCGATCATGCCGGCCTTTCGATGCGCGATTCAATCCCCGCGGATACGAGGTCATAATTCCCTATTCGCCTTTTATTTCATTTTTCCCCTCTTTTTTTTTACGATTCTTTTTTCCAGCGATCGTCAAGCGAAATTGTTCGAACGACGCAATCGAGAACTTGTACTTATCGAAATTTCAATTCCAATGGTCAGTCCGAATCTAAGCGCTAAACGCGCGATCGGAAGAAAATTCAGCGCAACGCGTGGAAAACTTTGCAACTCTGCCACACACTGCTGTACACCGAAACCATTTCCCATTTCTCAGGACAAGACAATAACGAACTACATTTACCCTCGGCACAGTCACTTGTTTGTCCCAAAGGATGGTCGAATGACACTGCCATTCGTCCAGCTCCCGTGGGATACTTTGAAAGCAATACCCAACATTCCCTACTACGGACCGTCTCCCAGAACGGCATATGTGACTTTTAGCAGTCGAGATGCACTGCGGTGACATATTCGAATTTCGATTGTTCGCCAAAATGAATCAGTTGGAAGAGATTGAAGGAAAGACTTCCACTACTTTAACTTCAATTTTTCACACGAAAGCACGCAACCGAATATACGTTGCAGGTAAAATGTTCTCTTGCCACGAAGCGTTAAAATATCGAAGGTTCTTAAATGCACTCGGGGGCTCGTAAACGTCTATCGGGGAAACAAAAGCTGCACCATTTTTTTTTTTGCAACCGTAAGAACAATTCCCTACGTGCTAGGTTCGTGTGACCAACGTTATCACCATTGAAATCATCAGACACGAAGGTCCGGTCCATAAAACCGAGCGTCGTTTCCTTTTCATTCGTGGCCGCGTCCATTAGTAGCGGTAATCCACGTTTCGGGAAGATCGCGACGGATAATGTGCAAACGAAAGGGCGTAAAACGTTCGGCCAATACAATGATCGTAGCGCAGAGGCAACGTTTCGCCCTCAGCCCTGTAGTTCTCCCCCGGTTTCGTTTTTTTTTTTTTATCTTTTTTGTTTGACTTTATTTTTCGTCGCCGAGCTTTCGTACAGATCGTGGCCATCGACGAAAGGTCGTGCCCCATAAAATTTCCGGGGAGTAGTAATCGAAAGGACCCTTCAGCCTAGAAACGAGCAGTTACCTGAGGCAGTTAAGTTAAATGCCTGTTAGCAGACGTTAACTGCTCGCCGCTATGGGTTCTATTCCGTGGACGATTGCAATTTTAATCGCCTCTTCATTATGATTAAATTTAAATCGGCTGTGTGCAGGTCTAATAAAGCTCGTTCCGCGGCAGCCGTGCTCGGAACAGAAAATGTCTCCTGGGCGGATTAAAATACGCGTAATTAAAACTGTAAAGCGCCAATACATGTTCCCGAAAATAGACTGTCGGTTTCGCGATAAATGTCCGGCTGAAAAAAGCTTTTTGTCTGAACGGCGCGGGCACACATACACGCGGACGAGCGCACGGCCGATCACGTTTTGCGGTGGACACGTTCGTCGCTGCAACGACGGATGATTGAGTTTTATTTGAAGCATCGAGAGCGGTTAATTAATATTCTAGAGATGATTGACGGTAAGGAACGGCCTGATCGTGAATACCTTTCTAAAAATCGTGCCTCGAACCGGGGTCCGCGCGCCCGCGCGTACAGTGAAAAAAGTGCCATTAACCTCCGGTCCGGAGGGTTTTCAGAAGGGATGGAAAACCCTTTCGACGCTTTCAGGGGGATAGCATTTTTCGATGCTTTCAACGAGCCTGCGAAATTATTTACGGTCGCCGAATCGGCGTTTCCCGACGACTAATTTTTGCGAATATCGCCGCTCCGCGTTGCCGATGCCAAATGTTTTTTCAGCAGCCGGGGAAACGGGCTCCGGTGTCCAGCGATTTCACGATTTCGCGAAACACTCGAAGCGCGGAGATATTTGTGAATTGTCGCCGATGAGTATAGTTAGGAGGGAACGCGGGCGAAATTGTCGACGGAGATTCCCGTGTTTATTTATTCTATTTTTCCGTCACTTATTTTGCTTTCTCGCGGCTCGATTTTCGTGCGATGACGTCGGGAACGTCGACGATGCACGTGGCGCTGGCACGAGCCGTGCAACGAAATGAAAGTAAATGAATGGGAAAAGGAAAGGATAAATAAAGTGCTCTTATATATTATTCGAAATAATAAAAGCCGGCCTAATGTAAAATTCATTGTATCCATTATTACTAATTAAACTGGGTAAAAGGTTAGCGAAGAGGCGCGTGAATTTTTCAACGATAAAGTCAGCGGCTTTTGTTTGTTTTATTTAGGATGATTGGGGTAGAGGTTTTTCACACGGGCCGGCCTCGTCTTCATTAAAATTTCAGGCGCGAACGAAAATTGCCGGCCGGGGTGTATCTCAGACAGGCTGATCGCCGTGGAATCCGGCCGCGCCGAATGAGTGGTCGAATTGAAATCGTTATCACGTTAAAACGTAATTAAATGTTTCGCATAATTCGGGATCGGCTACGCGATGCCGCGTCGAAGTAATTGCTGATTGTAAAGCAGCTTCGACGAATTCGTTATCGCGCAAGCAATATAATAGTTGTTAATTAACAGCAATTAGAGACGAAGTAGCAATTGCATCTGGCTTCGTGTAGTAATAAATTACAGCAGATCGATAAATCGTAATATTTCATTACACTGTTTTCACGTATTTTGTTGATAATTAGAAACGCTTCCCGCGGCACTCGTTTCAGCTGGCGCGATCATCGTATTAAAACCGAACCTTCGTTAATTTTTAGTTGGACGAAGGACACCGTTCATCCTAATACATTTCGTAGCTACGGGACTACGTACCGGCCGTAAATCGTTTCGCCCGATTGAAAGGGAATAATTGCTGGCGCGGATAATACTGTATTCATCGCACAATAAATTTTGCATACGTAACGAAATTTATCGTATTTTCAACCGGGGCGAATCTACAAACACCCCGCCTTTCGGATTTCCGGTCGCTCAGGAAAGCCAAGACGCTTGTTACCAGCAGCGCGAAAGATCGAAGACTAATGCAGGTCGCGTTGAAGGGAAGAACCTTCAAATATTCCGCCGGCGGAAAATAAATATCAAACCGGGAATCATGGAATCCGGCGCCCAAGCTCAAAGGAGTCCCGCGGCTATCAGCTAAGACCTTCAACCGTTTCAATATCCTCGAGCGAGGAACGAAATCTTCAAGAACCAATAACAAGCGATGCCCAGAGACGGTTGCGATACACTTGAAGGTGTACGGGGTGCGCACGAGCCACGTGTGCACGCGGTATCGTTTGATACAGCCACGGGGGTGGCCCAGCCCTCGCGAAAACGTTGAAGCGGCGGGTCCGCCATGGCTAGTCAAGAAATCTTTGATAGCGACGCTCGATAGTATAGCGACGCTGGGCGCCGGCGCCTTTCCCTAGCAGCCCCATTGGTGCCTGAGGCCCTCTCCACACGAGAGTCAGCCGCCGTGTTTCCTTGGAAACGCTTCGTTCGCTCTGATGTCTACCCTCGCCCACGGAAAACCTCTTTCAATTAGGCAACCAGCCACCCCGAGCACCGTCCAACAAATCTCTGCGTCTCTCTTTTCCTCGTCCTTCCTCTTCGGATCGTCCACGCCGCTTTTCGAACGCGTATCTACCTGCGTCTGGAAGGGAGCACCGTGACGAGCTCTCGTTCGCATCGACGACTCTCTCGCTACCCCCTCGGCCCTACCCCGCGCCGATTCCGCTGTTTAGTGATTTCCCTCGTTCTTTAATAATTATGCCCGATGTTCGGGGACCGGGACGGAAAGCAGCTTCACGCTTGAAAGCGTTGCGACGTTTCTCGAGCTGGAAGAAGTTGATGAAGAATCGGAGGAAAGAGCAGTTAGACGGCGGAATGAAAGAAACTGTACGGGATATTATATACGGGAGGGATGAAGGTTGTCGTGGATAAAAATCTGCTAGACGGAAATAAGTAAATCCTGTCTGTGAATTTAAATGACTGAACTGTGCCCGGCGGGATATTTTTGGACCACGTCGATCATATTGTCACGGATCAGCGAGATTAACATGTATATATAACATCCGCGAACGGACTTCTTTATAATCGTCGCGGTGCATATGAGAAATATTTGGAAATTTATAGACGCGACCCACACATACGGTTCTTACATATGTGCAGGGGCTTGGGGAGGGAGGTGATACGAGAAAAGAAGACGAGCGAAACTGTTTGATATGCAGCCCGACGCCAGGCTTGACTGACGCTTCCAAGTTGCGAATAAAATTTTCATGAATTTCTATTAGCTTCGTTTTTCTAGACGTGCCCCGGAGGCTTAAAAAAGCTCCAGCTAGCTGATGACCGGGGATGAAAAAGTGCACGCCGCCACTTTGGTCAACACTTTTGGTATCGGTTTTATCAATTTCCCCTTTGAATTGCGGTCAACGATTCGTTCTTGAACGACGACCATCGAATTGCTTCGTCGGTCTGTAATTCGGGATTTCTAATTTCTGACCATTCGCGGGCTGTTTTTGTTTGTTCCTTCTTCATTATATATTTTCATCGGGCGATCGGTAAAGTTCTCGCGACGCAGTTGCATATCTGGGCTTTTCAATTCCCAAATAAACGCGCACCTCGGGCAACGCACCGTGGCCATTCTCGTGATCTTTGAGTTTGTTCCGCGCGTGGAAGCGGGGAAAGTTTGCAGAAAGTTTCGTGGTTGCCTGACGGCAACCAGGAGTCCGCCAAAATTCGAGACCCCGTAGGGTGAAAGCTTAACGCTACTCCAAGTTTCACTTTAATCCGAAAAGCCGCGGTAGGCCGGCGGAATTGATTTCGAGACACTCGCGGTTTCATCTAGTTCTGCCTATTAGGAGCATCCCATGCTGTCCAAACGGTAACGCACGGTTAGATGCGCGTTACGTCGTTTCAATTACGTTACGAAATTATTCGTCTGGTGTCTCGCTGCATTTAACCAACCGTCCCAAACATTCCCATCGTAGACGCTATCGCGAAAAGTAGGAACTACGTGTTCGTTCGAATTTTTCCTTAAAAGCTTCACCCACCGATAAAATAGTTTTGCGCTTACCTGAACCCGACTTTCCGTGAGGCCGATTCTCGCAGCGATCTCCTCCCTGAGGAAAATGTCCGGATAGTGTGTACGATTGAAACACTTCTCCAACTCGCTCAGCTGAGCCGGCGTGAATCTTGTTCGATGCCGTTTCTGCTTGACAGGCTTGTCATCGCCCTGCCCCATTCCCACTGCGTTCCCTGTGGTAAGAGGGAACGAATTTTCAATTCTCTCGTTTCGTCGATTGCAACCCCCACCGCCTTGCCTTCGTTACCCTCCCTTAACCGACCGACCTAATATTTACCGCAAAACGTCCTCTCCTCTAAATCTTCTTCCGCGCTTAATCTTTACATTATTTTCTCCCCCTTAACACGATCGATTTCGATTCAGCTCTCACCTTCTCCCCCATCCCCGTAACAACGAGCGAGCACGCGAACGCGAAATTTACTGTCCATCGTGTCGCACGGCACAAGGATCGCCGATAAAGGCAAGGCGGCGTAAACGAGAAGAAAGAAGGTTAAAGAAACTAGAGCATTCGAACACGGTGACAGGCTTACCGGCCCCTGGCATGGTCATGAGTAATTCCTGATGAAGCGTCAGGCCACCGCCGGCAGACAGTCCGGTGCCCAAATTCACACCCAGCACGCCGTCCAACTTCTCGTGCCTCTTCAAATCCTGCACATGTAGATCCTTCGCTCCTGCGGACGCGAAACGCGAAAAAAACCTGCCATTACAGTTCTCTGCCGCCCCGCGTTCCACCACGGGCCCCTCTTCACGCTCACTCCCTTTTGCTGCTCTATGTAGTTTAAATTTGTATAGGAGCAGAAGCTGGCTGGCCGGTGGTGAGGGGAACACGGACCACTTAGCACGAAGGTGCGAGAATCGTCACCGGCCTCCGGCTTCTGGCGAACAAACACACACATCCAACATTGTCCCGTGCACGCACGAGCACGTGTCCGCGCGCGCGAACAGCCCCGGCTACGTGGTCGTAGAAAATTTCTAGAATGCGTGGGAGGAACGACTGAAACGCCCGCGACGAAACGCTCGTGATCGCGCGGCCATCGCGCGTCGTTGTGCTTTGTCGAAGTCGCTTGCGTAATGGGTCGAAAATTACTTCCAAACCTTTTTCGAAACGATCCACGGACTTTTTTTTGTTCTTCTTCTCCCTCCCTTCCTGGCGAGAGATCTACGCGGGTACGTATGTGTGTGTCCGCGGGTGGGTTCGAGGAACCCGGGCCCGGAAGTCGCGGTCTCGCCATTGTGGACCGAGCGTCCGAAGAGCGGTCGAAACGGGACGTAGATACATACGGCATGAGCAACGGGAATGGAATATTGAATGTTTAATGCTCGCGAATTCGACGGCGGCGGGACAGGATCGAAATGCATTGTATCGGCACGGGGTGTTCGGTTTTGTCGATCGAACGACGGAAGAAATACGCCGGCCACATCGGGCTGAAGCATCGTATTAATCGGGCGCGAGGAAAGTCGCGACGAGACGATTCGACAATATTAATTCGGAATATCGCCATGGAAATTCGGGCTATCCGTGGAATCGTTTCTCTCGATTTCTCGAAAATGAACGGGTCGCGCGTATCGGCCGTTTAATTGAGTCACAGGTATCGCAGCGAAACGGCAATATAACGGCCAAGGAATTTTATTGGTTTCATAAACATGCCGACCGGGCCTGCAGTTTTGCGTCGATATTTTATATAATCCGGTTTTGCTAATAGCGATTCATTTCGTGCGACTGGCGTCCGCGTATCCAAAATGCTTAATGCGACCGCGCACGCATAATAACGTTAATAGTCTGGAATTTCGCCGTGCCCCGGAATCATCGTCGAAATAGTTGGGGAAAATTCTGCGCGGCGCATATTTCCGTGAGAAAGCCGGCGCGACGGATTTCGTTAGGTTATGCAAATGTTCGAGGGAAAATCCGATCGTTTCTTTCTTTTTTTTTTATCGACACCCGATATTTCATGGGCCGCGCCACGCGTTAATGTAATTTCTACATTCGACGAATATCGACCACGGCCAGACGACGTTTCGATGAATCGTCCCTCATAACGTTTCGGCGCCACTCTGTCGTGCTATTCCGAGTTAAACTATTTCGAGTTTGATCGAAAATCGGCGGGGGAGAAGGGCCGTTGAAGAAGAGAACGAAAGATCTGCCAATATCGCGAGAAGTTCGACCGTCGCGTCGTCGAAAGCGTACCGCGATCGACGAGCATGAATGATGGACGTTCGAGGGTAAGAAAAAAAAAAAGGAAAAGTTGACGCCGTTAATGACACGAAAGGATCATAAAAAAACACAGTGGGTGAGATCCTCTAGGTGTCGAAGAGCAACGTCTCTTCGAAGAGCGAGAGACGCCGCTGGCCGACCACCAGCGTGCAACCAACCGTTTACTCAATGGAAACTTTGTATGAATGAACTTTATGGCTGGTCTGTATTTTCGTTTTATTTTTATGGGTCCTGATGATTTTATTTTGATTTTACTGGTCGGGACCCGGTATTTACGAGGACCCTCGCTCGTCCGTCCGATATTCGGAAGGTACCTTTGATCTCTTCATCGTGGTTTTTTCATTTCTGTCTGAAAAAAAGTGGTACGCAGCCGAGGAGAGGGAAAGAGAAAAGCTCCGAGAGGGGGAGAATTTTCGTCTCGTAGCTGCGAGTGTTTTAACTGAAAAAGTGTCCGCTGAATTGGATTGTCGCTGCGCGATACGCGCCATGACCCGTGTAATTTAATTCGTCCCGATCAAGATCAATTTGAGTCGTCGAAAAAAAGAGCGTCGTTCACGCACGGAACGGAACATATGTATTGCCTTGTCCCCACGATCCGGCGACGCGCAGTCTGCATAGACGCTTTAATCCTTTCAGCGCGCTTTAGTCCTTCCGTTTTGTAAGAATGGGAAGAAGAAGAACAGGTGTAGAAATAAACGCGAGACTTTTACGCGAGATTTAGCAAATTCAATCAGCTTAATTGCATAGCGAAGGTCGAATGAAAATTTGCAAACAGCGTATGATTATTTGCTAGCTCGCCGGTTCTTGGGGATTAGTGCAACAGCCTTTTGTTTGCCTCGCCTGCCGTTTGCCCCTCATTAACGCCAGGAATCATTGTTTAATCCTATTCCACGTGATCGTATTATCGGGTCCTCTAATTGAATTAAAAGTGTAGAACCTAGGGCAACGAATCTAGGTTTGCCTATCTTCTTCCTTCGTTTTCCTTCTTATTTAGCACACCTTTCTTCTCTCCTCTATTCCTTCGCCAGATACCGGGAAGGAGACATCAAACGAGTGATAATTTAATGTCATATCGACGGAAACGACCGTAGCGACGACACTCTCCGTGCATTAACGGCCGTTTAAAATACCGATGATTGACAATCATCCGCTTCGAAATGTCTGATTAATAAATTCATAAATCACATTACCGGATTTGGGAACGACGTGACGGACGCGTTCACCCGAACGTCTGGAGCCGCGGACGATGTATTGTCTCGGTACATCGACGTTGCGCCAATGCAATTAGCGTAACTGATACGATTACTTCCCCGTTGTCACGTTTCTTCGCCACGAAATCAGACGTTACAGTGCTTTCCGGGTACAACCGGACGATTCGTACAAGAAAACGAGAGGAGGAGGCGCGACGACTGTTACGGATTCTAAACCCGAGTGCATTAACGAATGGCTACCGATGAGCGATACGGTTGATCGTTTAGGCAAAAACGGAAGGTTAATTGTTCCTTAATCAGGTCTACACGCCGGGCTTTTGCTCGGTTTCTACCGCTAGCTCCAACTCTAAATCGTTCCTTAACTTCTCGCCTAATGTAATCAGCGTTCAGGTAATTAAGGTCATCAAACTTGAGAAGCGGTTTCCTTGAGCGGGAGAGAAGCGAACAGGCGTTCGCCACGTGTTATCGGGACGAAGTCTTTTTTTTTTCCTTCTTATCGTTCGGAAAACTTTTCCTCCTTTCTTTTCCCGCGAATACCGGTGACTTTCGACTATCGAACCGGGATGATCCGGGCACCTTCGATAGACCCTGCTCGCGATTTCTGCGCGATCGTTGAAAGGTGAGAAACGGACGAGTGAAATCGACGGAGATGAAATTATATTCTGTACATTTCTGCTGTCTGCATATTTTTTTTTTGTGTACTCGTTAGGAAATAATAGAAGCATTGATTGATGTTTGATTGATGAGATACAAGAGTGGAGAAGGCAGTGCGATTTAATTTGGTACCTGATTTGTGCAGCTTTCAATAGGGAACAATTGGAATTAAGTGAATGGACCCTTGGCGAAATATTCTGAACGATTTGTTGTTACTTTTTAATAGGGCACGGTAATTGGAGGAAACTGAATTTTTATAAAAGTAATATTACACCAGTTGGCGATCAACAATTATTTGTTGTTATTATTGGATCGTTTGATTTATAATTGTTTCTCGATTCGCGGGAAATACGCGGAACATCACGTGCCGACGGACGAAGTTGCACCAGTGCATAGCTTAAAGTTTTGAGACAAAAGGAATATGATGAACTAACTGTTTAAAATTGAGATTTTCTTAATTTTTCACAAACTAATTGCTAATTAATATCACACGTATTCGTCGCTGATTATTGGAAAACTTTAGAAGCGAATTTCGTGACGATTCGTGATATCCTGTACTATTTATTCATACCAGCGATTAATAAACGAAAGTATTTATTCAGGAAAACAGGATAGCGATAATCGCCAAAAGACTTAGTCTTACATTCGGTAAATGGCGACTGCTACATTAAATGCGCGCAACGAGTTGCAAATAATTAATCAATTATCCAAACGATCAAATGATTTACAGTAAAAGCGTGTCTTTTAACATGCGAAACGATGGAAAATGTGTGCTATCAATGGCGTTAAACGAATTATCCGCAGACCGTCGCTAAAGAGATGCGACCCGCCATGCTTTCGAACCGCCTAGCGTTTCGCAGTAAGAAAGAAAGACTTCCCTTCTTTGCGCGACCCGTTAATTTCGTAATTAATTCATTAACGCGCCCCTACGAGCGGGAAACATTCATTAATAACAAATTGTTCCGCGCAAGAGGAATCATCAACCTTCGATTCTGCACAGGATTGTCCCTCCTCCACCATTTTCGACAGCCAAAGCTCGACATCCTCGTCCAATCAACGATCCAAAAACCAAACAGCCAAATACATCCTCAATCTCGACGGTTTCGATCCCGTACGACACAAGGAACATTTTCCCCACTGTTCACATCCAAACCAAAGCCAGCCGTCAGCGCAAAACTTCAAAGATAAGCATTAAAACAACTCCGCCAAGTGGAACCGACGGAGGGACTCCTTCAACAATCCTCCGAATAGGAGGGCGCGCGAGGTCCATCCGGGGCTTTAACGGCGCGTTTGCACATTTCTGCAGCTACTTACCGGTGAGACCGTGTATGGAACCGCTGGTGGAGATGTTGTTGAGCATACCGTTCCCGGGGATCGGAACCCCCACACAGATAGAGCTCGGTTGGAAAAAAATTTCGCGCGTCACCGCGAACCACCCTCGAATGTAGCGTTCTGCGAACCGTGTACCACCGCGGGGATACCACGAATTAGCCGTGAATGGAACACGAATGTTGTATACTCGGCGAGACGTGTCTGAGGAACGGCCCGTGCCCCAGCAAGGCAAACAGCGGACTGCCTGGCTGCCATATCCGAGCTCCCCCACCGCTGAGAAACGCCGCTGATATCCCACTCTCTTTGTCGCGCGAAACACCCCCCTAATAGTGTCCTTATCTCCCCCGATGCTTGCGCCTAGCTTTTCTCTCTCCCACCCCAGGTTTGTGGGCGTGATATGAAATCGCTGCCGTGCTTCAGACTCGCCGCCGCCGCTGCCGCCGCCGCCAGGAACGTAGCTACCTGCGGGGAAACCTGAAAACGATACCGGCATGGAACGGATACGTCCCGAAACGGTGTCTGAGAATGTTCGATTGCGGAGAGAAGAAATGTACGCGCGCGGAGACTGATCGAACGGACGATTCTCGAGAATGGTTGAGGTATTCGGGGGTTGGTCGCGTTAGAATAGAAGACGCTGTGTTACAGGGATACTTCAGCGGCGTACCGTTGTCGCGCTAAAGTCGCGATTATTCAATTCACACACTTGGAGGAAATTGAATAGCGCAATCGGAATAGCCGGCTCCGTCGTGCGCCTGTTGTGTGCGTAACGCGCGATCGACGGAGCGCGGTATTAGAACGATAGGGGTACTTCCGGTAGCACCTTGCGGGCCGGTGCGCGCAACTTGGAGCGCCGAGGGATGGAAGACAGAGCTACGCACGACGCGCAGCGAAATATGAGGAAAGGGAGGAAGGAATTTTAACACCGAAGAAGTAGAAGAAAAAGGGGAAGAAAGATGCGCGTGCTTGTAGTCCAACGAAAGGGGAGTGGGACGAGGATGAGATAGAAGGCGAGGGAGAGAGGGCGAAGAAAAAAAAAACGAAGAAAAATCGACGGAAAGAAATCGAGAAGCGGTAGTGGCAGAGTTTAGCTCGTGGACTACGGTGGTTGGCGAGGCTGTCCATATCCGAGGTAAACTCTATCCAGGTTACTGTAGTCTAGCTGTCTCTGTTTTGCGGTAGGCGGCAACCGCCACGGACGCAGCTCCAATGAGCGAGTAGCCCGCCCTCTAGATACCCCACTAGCTTACCCCCTGCCGGAGATTTATTGAAATTTTATTTTTATGGCCGGTGAGCACGGCGTCCGGTGGATGCAAGGGGGGGGGGGGTTGCAGGGGGTTGCAGGGTGCGCGCCGAGGCCAGACGGGGGCGAACGAGAGAAGAGAATTCCTTCTCGTTTCCTCTAACTTTTTTTCCACGTTCGCCCCTGTCCTCGTTCCACCACAGGCGACAGCTCTACCCTCCGCCGCTCGAGTATTTCATCCCTCTCTTCCCCGTTCGAAGCTCGTTCCCTCTGCGCCGTGGCTGGTACGCTGCCGCGTATCCCGGCCGCTTTATTCGCTACGTCCTTTTAATTCAATAGCTACCCCCTTTTTTTTTTTATAAGGTGGCGGGCGAAGACGGAAGTCGGCCGCGCCGCTTTGAACGTCAGGAACAATATGCCACTGAACACTTCGCTCGGCCACCGTGCCCGGCCCTATTCTTTCGTTTGACGTTCTCGTCGCCGAGCGGCGACGAGTCCGGACCGTTCGGGGGTGTGTAGCGCGTCGGTTCCAGGGGTGACGCTCGTCGCGACGATCGGGAATTAACGATCTCATCGACGGCGGCACTGGGTGAAACGCGTATCGTCGTGGGGATTTTGCAGGAACATTTCGGAACATCGTTACAGGAGGGTTGTTACGCGTGGGGGCAGGTTTAGGCGAACGATTGTAGGCGCGTTAGGAGGAAGTAGATTGACTTCTGGGTACGGCCCGCCGCGGCGTGTGCCGTGCCATTGTAGTCTGATGCTACTATGTCGTCGCGTGTTTGACGCGGTATTGATCAACGGCCTAGAGCATCTCCTTGAGCATAGTCTGACGTAGCGCTCTATGATCTATGCTTTCTTAGGGATGCACTACCTAAGGCTGGGTTGTGGGAATTGCGTTACGCGATTGGGTACGTCCGCATGTTATTAACAGAAGTTAGAAGACGCTGTTACGAAGTCGATGTAACAGTTTGAGCGATTTAGAACAGAAGGCAAATGCGAGTGTCAACGCGCGCTTGGCAGGACGTATGTCGCAGGTGAAAATTAATATTCGTTTCGATTTATTCGCATTGCCGGAGGGTTTGCGGTCCGTTGCTTTCTTTGCGCGCAAGTGATTGCACGATTAATTATTATCAAACGTATCCATTGAGCTGCGCGTGCAGCGAATGCCGTTGCAAAAAGAATGGGAAAGAGAACATCGAGGCACTATATTCGCGGAACGTCAAAGCGAAAATTCATGCTTGTCACAGAGGACAGTTATTTCAACTGAAATACTATACCTGCGTTCGCAAATAAACGAAATTCGATTTTATTGCGGGATCGATACAGTTAATGGTTGTTCTCGTCGAGAATCAGCGGCGCGACTTACGCGCTGCGCAACGTACAGCGCGTTCGAGAGCTTTCGCACGGGCTGATGAAAATTTCACGTGAATATTCCGCCCCCTTCGAGAAACAGATCATCGAGAAACGTTACGCACAGATACCAAGGCGCCATATTGCTTTAGAAGGGTGGATGTCAAAGAAATTTAATAAACACGACAGAAACGCCTCGTCGGTCAACTGTTCAGAATTCTTGCATTAATATGAAAATAATTTGCAACGCGTAGCTAGCATCCCGGCCCTACCTTCGAGGCAGCCACTTCAGCGGGCGTGCAAAAAGGAATTAGATACTGAAATTAACTAGCTTCTTCGATCCTTCGAGTGCTTTCAAGTGTGCACTGTAATTTCTACACTGCTTCCAGCTTCCTCGTCGTAACGATCTTCCGTGGAAATCGGAAGTCTCACCGAGAACGTTATCTAGTCTACAGTTAAGGAATCATCAAATGCAATAATTTTTTTTTTACTTGTCCCGCAATGTTGAACAAAATGGTTTTGAGGAAAACGCGTTTAAAGATCACTACGCACACCATATACAACGTGACCCTCTGGATAGTTGCTTCGAATTTCGGTCTGCAACTTCGGGTACACAATTGTTACAGGCCCCACTATCGATTAAAGCGTAAAAAGCGCATTTATTTGTTTGTTGAACCGGGCTCTCCTGTTAAGTACAAGTACGTCCCTTTCGGGCCTTAGCATTCGATCGCCGGTCGAGCAGGAACGACGAGAAACTTTTGCGCTGGTCGCCCAGCGATATCGCTGGACGAACGAGCGCTGTCGGTCCATGGAAAGTGGGTGTAACCAGCGGTTTCACTCGGTTTCGTACGCTTCCAAAAATACGCTTGAATTCTCCGGTTTAATGAAACAGACATAACCGAGGAATGCGCGGCGCGATTCACACGCGAACCGCAGGAATCCACGACTGCGATGCAACCGTATATGAAATATTCGCCGGTTGAAATTTTTATACTCGGTCATCGGTTGCATCCGCTCTCTGCGACAAGCTGATTATCATTTAATTATCAGTTACATCACGATTCTATCGCGCTATCGACTGCATACGAGGCGCCAGCATCGAAATATGAATTGCCGAGGGAAGAATGCATTGAGAATGAGGAACGGCAACCAGTTTAATACGGGAATGCTGTTTTTATTTATACCTGTACACTAGACGAATTTCGAGCTACGCGAAAGATCGGATACGCTTCGATCGATTGGATCAGGTGTGCTCGTTACATTCGAGGATCTACGTTCAAGTAACGCTATTCATTTTTCTCTTGCCGATGCTTTTCGTTTTTAACGATGTTAGAGGAGATGAATGGCAACAGCGGCAACGAAACACTTGGGCGGCGGATACACGCAGAGGCATATGTGCCTGTACGCGATCGATTTTAAACAGGCGAGACGAGCAACAGCAAATTGACAATGTGTCGAATGCAGACAACCGATGCCGCTGGCTAAAACTACCCTTCCGTGCTGCTAGACCGTGGTCCGTTTTAGGTGTAACACGGTTCGCGTATCCCGGAAGACATCCACGCCGAGAACCCTTCGCATTCGTGGACGTTTTTAAAGTTAATGGTTGTCCACTTCGGTGGCCAAGATTCAACGGATAAAACGATTCAATTGCGCATCAATTGTTGCCCTGGGCGCAAGATTCGCTTGAATCGCCGACGATTTCATTTATTCGACGTTGATTAACTGACAACTAAGACATTCCATCGCGGCCACGGAAAAAACAATAGCTGAGCAATTCTTTCGCGGAAATGCCATAGCGCAAGATTGAAATTAGAAAACAAACGCGCCGCTCCTCTGTAGGCGGATTTGTGCCGTCAAACGAAACCGCTGTCTAGTTAATTTTTCTCGTCGCAGGACGCGTATAGTTTCGTCCTCCGAATATTCGACGAATCAGAGGGCGGATGCTCAAGCTCACCCTCCTGGGCCTGCACGCCAGCAGAAGTAATACCACTTTCGCGACGCACCGTGTGCCCCGCCTGTTCGAATTGGAACAACGTGCACGGGCAACAGGCGACACACAGGTAGACAGGAATTTCTGATATTACATACCAGAAGCCGGAATGCCCCCATAACAATCCCGAGGGAGTGTACGATGGTTCTCCACATATGCCAGACATATTCCGCGTCTAGCACGCCTCCACGGTTCCCGTCGGTGTCTCCTGTTCGTTACAAACAGAGAACTGTATCCGGTCTATCCCTACCGCTACTACCTCATCCACCCTCTCATTTTCGTTTTCCCCGTGCACGTTCCCGTTCGCCCCCGTTCGATTTCGATCCTCCAGGACCGTTCGTGAACTCGACGTGTCTTTAACGAAGTGGAGAAGCCACTTCAATAAAAGTTTCTATAGGAGTTCGAAGGTGTTCCACGCTGACTGAGATATTCCGAGCAAACACCGCCACGAATCGGTCGACGACAGGTAGAAGCCGTCCGCGAGTCGTTTTAAAATATTAGCGTTAAGCCCGTTACGGGTGTCCAGCGTAACTATTAGTGCCTACAACCGTCGGTGCCTTAACTGTGATTGCTGTAACCGGTTTCTGGGTTAACAGGGTATAATCAGTTTAAGTAATTCCCCTTTATTGAGGAAATTACGGACTGTTAGAAATCTTGTATAGAATGGTGTACACTTTCGTTTAATGGTCCCGTTTTGGAACGCGACGAGCAACGCCCGAGACAGGAACGCGGAATATCGCCCAGAAATCATCGAGGTTCCCTCGAGGCTCGTGTAATACGTCATCGTGGTGCACCTGGTCGTGATTTGTCTATGGAGCATTTTAAACGCACGGCATCCACTCACTTATCACGAAAATGGGCTGCACGTTGAGATAGGTCGTTCCACAAGGATTTAGTGCCTTCGTTAAGCCGTAAGCTTCATTCAATTTTCTCCAATTTGTGGCAATTTGTGCTTACAGCACCCACATGCTCTCGTGCCCCCACTCTTTAACACCGAGCCTCGGACGAGTGTACGAACGCGCGCCCGCACACAGGTATACAAACAGCCCCCCACACGTACTAGACGTGTACGATCACGGTGAAATGGTCCTCCAGCGAAATTCATTCTACGCGTACGCTTCTCCAGCTCGAAACTCTTGATAACTCTTTTCAACGCCGGCCTGCCGAAAATTCCCGGCTCCCTGTACACGATTACAGTTGATCGTTGAAGGCTTTCGTCGGATTGATATTAATCCGGATATTCGTCGAGCTGCCGCGTGATTCAATAGCGGGCTTCTTCCACTTGTTCCGTTTCTCTAATCGGTGAACAGTTTATTCAACAATTTCTACGCTGCAACGAATGATAACGCTTATACTGTATATACATAGTATGTTCGTGGAACGCGTCACGACGATCACAATAATATATTCGCAGTACAGATGTATCCTCTCTTGAATTCACGGCTCATTTCGCGGCTGCACCCGTGAATTTTTCTCCGCGATGCTGGCGTACAGTTTCATTAGAACCGACGGACGACTTCAATCGCGACGAATAGTTTCAGTAGCACCGCGGGAACGGAGTCGTAGCGCCAGAAACACGGGCAAGCAGCCAATTACAATTTTACGGGGACGCGGATCGCGGTGCAAATTCTGATCTCCCCGTCTGCTCTTCGTTCTTCATTTCTTCCGCTGGTAACGAGTTGCCCCGATTGCTGAACCAACGTGCGCCCGCTGCACGGCTCGGTTCGACTCGAATGAACTTTTTAATAAATCGCCTACCTGGTACCTGGCCCGGCACGGCGTTCGGTGCAGGGTCGAATGGGCGGCGGGTGGATCCTGGGAACGCGGGTGCCCGCGGCACCGAATAGCTGCACGCGTGCTTAAACCTTTGTTGCAGAGAGAAGTACGGCCTCTCTCTGAAGTACCATTCCGAAATTATTACATTCTAGTGGGGTGGATATTAGCTCCGCGCGTATGCTTTCATTAGACGTTACCTTCGAGCGTTTCAATTTAACGCGGAAACCACCCCTCAGCCTCGTTCACAGGTCTATAATATCCGACCAGGCACTTGCCGACTCTCTAGCCTGCTTCATTTGGACGTCGATCGAGTTCCAGCCATATCTCACATTCCAGTTACGGCTACCAACGAGTTTCCGAACTGTGATCCCGCGTTTCTGCAAATATTTTGCCACTCGACGCGGCCTAGCTTTTGCTTAATTGCCGTATTCCCCCCCCCCCCCCCCGGGGTTCTGGCCGTTTACGCCGCTCGCTTTTCACCGATCGACGCCGGCCTCCGTGCACCGTCTTCTCGATCCAGGTGACCGACGCTACGCGACGCGACGCGACGGTGGCCGGCTCGACGTCCGTTGTTGCTGCCGTAGCCGCGCGGTTGGTGTAGTTATATAGACAGGGATTCATCTGGCCGGTTGTGGATTTTGTGATAGATTTAATTGAGAGGCTGGATCGTCGATGGACCGGCGGCTTGTTGTTTAAAAGAAAACCGATGAATTGCTCGAATGAATTTCGTTTATGGTCGCGCGCCAGTTGCGGCGAAGAATATTATAGATTTTCATTCGGACGATTTGTCGTTGCGCTTTTGTCCACCGATCGTACACCCGAAGCGTTCGAGTAGCGGAACGGCATTAAGTTTGGTAGATTTGTTGAGACACGGTGAATTAAAATGTCTTTTGCAAGTAAGTCTGTGAAGTTTTCAGTAAATCATTCTATAATAATTGCCTGCAGCTTTCTATTTTTTTTTTTTTTTTTTTTTTTTTTCGTCTTACAGCAATTATTCGCTCACGATAAGGACGGCAGTGAAAACGTGTCGACAGCGTGATTATTTCAGCCCCGTAATTGCATTCGCTCGAAGCCTTCAGCTGCAAGCATTTTTGCGAGCAAGAACTCCGCCCGCTTAATCCGCCCCGGAGAATCGTTCGACGGAAACTTGTGGTCGGGCCTCTTCTTGTGTATGTCCAAAGTTTAATTAGTTTTTAGAATGTATTGAGCGGCGCGAGGGCAGGTTAAGTTTAGTGCAAGTTCTAGTGGCGGGACAATTTTACCGGGAAGTTTTTCAATTTTCCCGGCTCACCGACTACCCGAGGAAAGGGTCGGGGACGGCCCGACGCTTCTCTCGTTATCCTAGATTTGTTTATTGCTGTCTCAAAGAACCCGGAAGGAGATAGAACCGATGAAACTTTCTGCGGAACGCATCACTTTTTGAACTGTTCCGTTGTCGATTGATGATGTCCATTAACATCTGCATTATCATTTCAATTAAGGGGGTATTTGCAGTTTCTTGAAGTATACGTATCTCTGTACATATCTGCGTCCAAGGATATGCCCTAATTCGTCGAAATCACGAAGTTACCTGATATTGTACGTGTCCCACGCAATAGAATAGAATTCACGATTTTCGAAAGATAATTTTTTGTTGCAATTCGATAGAAGCAACATCGTATCTGCCGAATAATTATGCGAACGCCATTTACTTTTCTTTTCGTTCATTTCGCAACGATAAAACGCAAAAGTGCATATTAGTTTATCTTGACGAATTGAATAGTATCAGTTTCATATCTCTCGTTTGTTGAGATAAAAAAAAAGCGGTGGAACTCGATTACGACGTCGCCTCTTTAGATTTGTCTCCAGCCGTTCGGGTTTTCTTTATCTCCATTTCACCTTTCGTTTCCCTCATCCTCGCCCGAAGTTCGTTCCTTCTCTCTCCGTCTAACTATACCAAGACTTCGTTAATGGAAATTGATTACCGCAAGAAGACGATATCTAAATCACGTTCCCCCTACCGGTCCGTCCAAACTTTATCTCACCCCATCGGTCCGTCGCAATTCTTTATCCAAGTATTTTCTTTCGCGATAATCATTCTACCCCACGAGCCGGTTATTAATCAAGCATTTTTGATTTTTGACTCGCCGTAAGTGACCGGAAATAACATTCTGCCCGAAATCGAAATAATTATTCAATTGGTTAATCTTCGCGCGATCGGAAAACAATTTATTACATTCTAAATAATTACGCGATCATCGATGTAGTTGTGGTATGCAATATCTTTCGGAAACGCGATATTAATGCAAATTCAACGATACGAATTATATTGTTTTATTCGTCTGTGATTTACTGCTAACTTTGTTCCGGCCGTTTGTTGTAAAATTCAATTAACCAATTCGAACCATCACATTTGGTATTTTACCATAATTCCCGTAGTACGTAAATGCCACGTACGAGTGCATAAGATATATAAAACGTATCATTCACATTTTACGCGAACTTGAAGTCGGTACTTCCTCTTAGAATTTTTTAATTGGACAGATTAGAAACACTTTTTTTTAAATTTTCATTACATCATGGATACCCATCGGCCACCGCGAAAGATCTTTCTCCAAACTCCTCCGCAGACAACAACTATTCTCTCCAGAATACTTGAACCTGAGAGCTGCGTTCACAGCTCTATAGAAGCGTGGATTGCGTGCCTCTACAGCGGATTAAGGCCGAGGCACATCAGTATGGGCGATAGAGACGATTTTAAACTCGTCACAAGTGGATTTAGCACCTTTTCTGGACTACGCAGCCGCCAGTGTCGTCGGGACCATGCAGGCTGTTATCCTGCAAGTCGGTATTCTTGATCCCTTCCCACAGTGAGCTCTGGACTTACTGCTAAAACGTGGCAAGATTTACTTCGAAACTTAAGTCCTGGCTAAAGATTTATTACCAACCTCTCATATCTTCGAATTCTTGACTACTGCCGTGCGGATGCAATGTTTTGCATTTTAATGGCCCTCCGCAAGTGGTCCCGATACAGACCGGAGAGATCGTTCTCATGTTTAGAAACGAAGGTGTTGCCTTTGGGAAATCACTGGAGGGCAAATTTCGATCGATAATTGTGTAGCCGAGAGCACATATATTCAATTTCTTCGTCTGATCTTCAATTACTGGGATATGTGTTAAACGAGATCAAAGACCCGGAATAAATATTTTTCCGCGGAAACTAATCGGATTATCCACTGTCTTCCGATAATTTATACATCCTAATATAATTCGCATCCTTTTCATCATTTTATAATCGTATTATTACCGAATTGGGCTAACGTATAATAATATCGTTCTCCCCTCGGCCAAGTACATCGGGCAGTTGCTTAAAGAATACTTCGAACCATTAAACTATAGTTATCAGGAGCGAACGGTAGACGTCTTTGCGATCCAATATCTATTATCCAAAAACCGATCGGCGAAACCGGCACAACTGCATCAGAACTTTCAAGATTTTCCTTTCGTACTGTCGTTGTTCGCCAAAGAGGAACGCAATTTCACCTACGTGAACTTTACCAATCCAGGAAGCCAATACTCCCCTATTGGGCCAACCTGACCACTCATCGCGTGGATCTCGCGAAGGATACATAGCCGTACGCGTTGCGTCCCGCTGTGTTTGGCTTCACAGGCACGTAAGTCACGCGTTAAGGGATGATTCCGTGTTGCGTGCGTTTCACAAGGCAAACAATGGGCCAACCCCGGCCAGGGTGCGCCCTGCAAACACACGGCTAGGTGGCGAAGTCGTGTCCACATCGGTCGAACGATATGCAGGAACGATCGCGAGACAATAAATCTACGGGGGCTAGGTCGGGTCAGTCATTCTGCTTAATTGGGGCTTCGGGCGTGAAATGTTCACAAAGTCAAGTCGGAGGAAGCGACTGTCCCTAGGAAGGCGGCCTTTCGGATTGTCGACGTATTCAAACGACCCTGGGAAAAGCACGGCATCGTCATTCACGATCACGTAGAAAGGGGTAATCGTTCGTTCGTGTCCAATTTCGGACTAAATTTTTAATCAGCTGATCGAGGGAAACTCGAATATTGCCAGTGGCGATTTTTCTGTACGCGGTTCAATGATTTGATTTTTTTAAACAAAATTATTGACCGAACGGCATCGCTGGAAAATAAGTAGGAAATAAATTTTCCCATTTTATCGGCTATTTAGGGGAATCCTAGGAGTTGCGGCTCCTCGATAGACACGTAAGGTTAAACTTCGATTCTGCTCGAATTCGCTATGTGCGCCCTCCGTGTTATAGGGCGGCCGGCTACCCCATTGGATTAGGAGACCCCATAGAGGGAAAAATGTAATATAAAAGGCTTACCAGCTAAGCTGTTAATATGTTGTAGGACGATGTGTCCGAGCAGGAACTATGTATATATTACACTGCTCAAACATATGCCTTTGCTGATCGTGTTTGCCTAGGGAATGTAGAGATTGTGGTCGCATCGCAGGCCATTTAATTTCAACTACATGACTTCCTGATTTCAACTAATAGCGAACGCTCTCGTCCGCTGTTGTTGCTCAACGGTGAATACCGATTTCGTTTCTAAATAATTTCTCGTCGAAACGTAAATTTGTTTCAGAGTCGTCGGGTTTATTGGTGCACCTTTCAGGCAGCTTGAACGAATTAATTGAAACGTGCCCTAGTAGCCTGTGCTCATCCTGTCAGTTAGTATCGTGTCCAGCCCAAGCAAAAGATGCTTATCAAGCTAAACGAAACAGACACGCTTAACGGAGTCTCGGTGTAGACAACACTTAATATATTTGCGTTTGAATTACACCTCTGCCTACAGCAGCAAAGATGCAAAAGGGGGAGAACCGAGCGAGCTGCAGGGCCAACGCGCGCCACGTGCCGCCACGTGGCCGAAAAACTAATTGAGATATGAAATTTATTTGGCACCGTGCTGTCAGCTCAGATATTCCTGATGAAAACTTTACATTGCCCGACAATAGCTTCGAAATTTCTCTCGCGCGTGTCGAAAACAATATTTCCACTATATTTATGCCCTTCGCAACGCTGCGTGGAAATAAAGTTAAGCAATAATCGATCGTTCGAGGATATCTGTATCTAAAAGAAAGGAAGCATCGTTATATTGAGATGTACAATTCCACCGTATTACCAAGAACATTGTTAACTTTCCCTACGAACTTTCACCGGCGAATCGAGCCTGACAACAAATTTCCCTCGGACCCTCAACACGTGCACGCCCCTCCGCACAACAACTTGGACCCCACCATCCGGCAACAATAAATAACAATATCAAGCTCGCTCCGCTCCTCGTAAAACTCTTGCGATCCTACCCGACACGCTTCGTCCCCGACGAAACGACGAAAATCCGCCGAATCTAATTTCCTCCGCGCGAACGTTTAAAAATTCATAATTGCAATGAAACGCGTTCAAACCCCCGTCAACGACATTCCTTTCGTCCCCAGCTTCGATCGTTCTTCACGCCGAGGCGGCCAACACACCGAACAGCTCTCGCGCTCTCCCGCGGAAGCGCGCGCGAGAAAAAGACGCTCGGCGTTTCGGCTCGCGAAATTAATCGTCGTCGCTCTGTCATTTCGATTTTGATCTTAACGGGCGAGAGCACCGAGGCGTTATACGCGTCCGCTCGATATAGGTAGCAATCCGGCAGTCCGCAGTTAATTTAGAGGCCATTTCCTCTGTAAATAGCCAATAAAAGCACGCTGCGCGCTCGCGCTCGCGCTCCAACTCGCGCGGCCAACCCTCTGCTGCGAAGGGGGTAGGTAGGTGAACGGTGGCAAGGGGGGTCGATGTCGAGGAGGGACGGCAGCGAGACGGGACGCAATATTATAAAATTTAATGTCTTGGTTTACGGGCCGCGGAGCCGGCTATAACCTCGCCCCGATATTTACTGGGCAATCGCGAGGCTATATTGTACGCCGATCCGAGCCAACCCTCTTCAACCCCCTCGTCCAGCCTTTCGCTGTTGTTTCACGTTGTTGCGCGTCGCGTCGCTGCGAAAAACTTTCCGATTCGGTTTTCGATCAGGCCCGCGGAGCAACGCACAGTTGTCTCGTTGACAGATTTTGTCCCAGGTAGAACTGGAATATAGATTCGTTCGCCTCGGAAACGTAGAATGGTGCGCCGAACAATTCGGATCGGATGAAGTTTAAACGGGTACTTGCGTATTGAACTGTGAGAAGATTGATTTTATTCGCAGTTCTTGAAGTACATATCTTTGGTAGCGTCATCGTCGAAAAATCAAGCCGAACTTTACAGTGTCATTTAAACAATGAGATGTCTCCTCCATTCTTGTACGGGCTATAACCACTTTCGTAGTGAGGAAAATGAAAGGTGGTGTTTCGGTTTCGGTACGCTAGAGAGGCAGTAATCGCGTCTGCCATTGTCACACGTTTTTATTAGACTAACTTCAATGCTACGTACTTGCTGCAATTTTAAGTATTTCTACTTGGAAGTAATGTAAATATAATGCAGTTACAATATTGGTAATGATATGCACAAAAGGCTAATACGAAGCAGCGTTCTGATAAAATATTTCGCACGAAACGAGGATAATATTTCCAGACCCCTCTTGCTAAATAAATATCAGCGCTATTTAAAGTACGGAAATATATCCGTCGCAATTAATAATAAATTAATTATCGGGGAAAGAAATGAAAACAACCATTATATTTACATACATCCTAATCTATAAAAAGATATTGTTACCGATATCTAACGTACACCTCCGTCCACCACAATATTTATCACCCACGTATAAACATTCCACAAACGATTCCCACCTGCAACCCCTCCCGATTTATCAATCCCAACCCAACAAGAACTTTCTCCCGCAATCGTCATCCACGATCAACTCCCAGACCGATTCTCGCCTTCCGTCAGACAGTCAAAGCCAAGATCCATACAAGGGGCACACGTTGCGTTATCCCAGTCTCTCTTAATTTTTTATTACCCCCGGCGTAATGCGTTTTCGAGAGGCCGTGATGTTTACCGTGATATAATAGCCGGTGCAAAGGGTTTTTCCCTGGGCTGGAAAGCCTCGAAAAGCAACCGGGTCGCTTCGTGTGCGTGCGCTGTATTCCTAGCCGGAACGATATACGTAGGTAGGGTGGAAGGATCTATCTCTGCCGGATAGTCCGGGTGGCTGTTCTTTCTCTGTATCAGGATGGGCTGCTGGGTGGGTGGGTGTGAGCCAGGCACATAGAAACGGCAAAACACAAGACACAGAGGAACAACGACGGCGGAGAAGGTAGAAGGAAGAGGCGCAGCGGTGGTTAGAGGGAAAAGGGCAGCGGAGGTAGCGACGTCACCACGGAAATCAAGAGTAATGCCAACACGAAACTGCACTACCCCTCGCACACCCTTGCCAACCTCTCTCCTTTCTCGCTTCATTCGTTCTATACCTTTCTCATTCCGCTTCCGTCTCCCTTTATCCCTGTTCCTCTCTATCTTTCGTTTTGCCTTCTCCTTTCCGCCGTTTGTCCCTTTCTAAACGCCGTTTCTGTCTCGTTCCCACGCGGTACCATGGCACTCTTCCCTTGCCGGCCCACCCTCCTGCCGCCTCCGCATCTCACCTACCGATCTCACCTACCCCCGGGGAATAACCCCCTTACAGTTCGTGCTATATGGAGCGGCAGCGGCGAATAGAAGAGCGACAGAAAGCGTAGTGGCTATATACGAGCGTAAGCCTGAACGCGGCTAAGGCTACGCTCGAATCCAAGAATTCTGCTCCTTTTTCCGCTTTGCTTCTCCTTTTTCGTTCCTTCTCCCCTTCCTCCGTCCAGCCCGGGCTCGTGTATCGCGCGGAGTAATGCGCTCATCCTTAAAAGCTCGTAGACGGTGAAGGGGTTCGGTTCACCGGGGCTAGGTTTGTAAAAATAATGTTTCCCGCTGAGCGAGAGGCGACGCGGGCGCTAACAACAAGTTGAATCGCAGGAATGATGATACGTTGGAAATAATACTTTCGGTTCCGACGAGGGCCGTTTGCGATAAATATTTCCTCCCGCATGAATTCTTCATTTCGAAACAACGTCGCCATTCTTTTTCGTATTGATTATGTGAATATTTATATGTTTCTATAAAAATACACGCGAACGTTGTTGCCCGTCTTCGATTTACCTTCAACGCGTGTAACCGGATATTCGGAAATGTTTATGGCATTTCTTTGTTCGCGACGGGCAATCGGCGATCGTAAAGTTGCGAAACTGACCCCGTTGAGCCCAACACGGAAAACGAAAGTGAACTGGTTTCTCGCGAAAATCCTGCTCCTGAAAATGTGGCCATTCGTATGATCGGTCGTATCTGTGCATCCCCCTATAACGGCTTCCAGAAACGTCTTTTAATATACACTATATCTTCGAAGGGCTCGGGGATTTCCCTTCGTTCTCTCATGGGAGAAAATACACAAGTTACTTGTCTTAAATCCGTCATTACTACTGTATTAACCTACCTCGCCGTTCCCTATCAGCACCCTTCAGGTGATAAACGGCTAATTTCTTCCCGATTATTTATTCAACGGACCCAAACATTCGGAAACGGATTTGAACGAAACGTAGTCGCGAAACTTGGAGACCTAGGGAGAAAGGAGAATAAAACATCTTCTCGTTAGTATATTTGTGTCTATCTGGAACATAATATTCGTGTCGTTGAACGAGCTATAAAATGTTCATTTCAAAAACATTCTATATGAGAAATCAATATAATCGTTGACAGGCACGCGAAAAGGGACATGCCACTTTTCCCCTTTTCTTCGTTATTCTTGGCCACTTTATGAACAGCGGTATCAGAGGAATAATATTGTCCAGTAACGTCCATTACAATTATCATTGAAATTAGACAGGATCTATGTTTATTTTTAAAGGCGAATACTTTATCGAACAGTTTATTGAGAAGTAAAATTGACCGCGCGGAAACGAACATACAGCGCGGTGGTTCGCCTTCAAGGAATCATACAGACCGCAGGATGGATCCTTCTCGGCTTATATTGCAGCAGATTAAATTAATTTCGTTCAATTAATTGGTAGTTAAGGTGTTTAGCGTTAAGTGAAAGAGTCTAGTCCCTGTCCACCCCCCGCCCTGTTCCGTGACTGTACAGGGTCTTGCATCCCTTCCTGACTTGTCTTCGCGAACCCTCCGTTCATCTTTCCCCTTTGTGTGAAACAAATTTGTAATTACACAGCGAATATCGTAGCACACGTCTAAATACCTTCACCTGATTAATAAATTATATACAGTGATATAATAATTCGACCACTAGAGCTACGAAATCTGCAACAGCTTCTAATAACGGGGTACGAAGTAATTGGCGATGGATCGCGCAGAAAAGAACATGCGTACACGTAGCAGTACAATCTATGCAATTTTATTTACAAAAGAATAATTTTACACAGCGCGCATAAATTTGTCAAAATACTTTGCCGATCTGCGATAAATACGCGCAATGAAAATGTGCGTCTACATATTTCTAAAATAATTAAGTACATACGACATATGGGAATGAACGTTTATGGTACAGGCGACGATACTGATCGTTTTCTTTAAACAAAAATTAAATGATCACAGGTTGAATGAGAAGCGATTTCACGGCGATACGAATATTAATACACAATTATAAATATTAATGTAAGACAAAAACTATGACTTTGCGGTCCTCTAGCAGGCGAAATCAGAAATATTTTACCTCAACAAAATCAATAATCATAATTTTCTGTCCCTACGTTAATATTAGTCGATATATTGTCGTTTGATATTACGATTGCGTCTATACCAGCGCAAGGTACAGCAGCATTCGTCTCTACGTTGCTCCACGAATTTCTTTATATAATGCTGGCAATATCTTTTCCTCCTCTCCAACGACAAACAATAAAGTACAAAAGTATATTAATTTATATATGAGTGTCCATTTGTTATTGAATAATGATTCCTTAATTCGGATTTTATTAAGCGCGCCAATCTTTCCATTGCCTGAAAGAAAGAAGAGAATTCTCCAGATCTGTCGAAAGAAGGTATACTCATGATCAATAAATTTTGAAACGTACCAGATCCATTTCTTCGTAAGACGCTTTAGCGAAGCTCGCCCTAATAGCGTTGCAAGGTTTGCTGGAATCTTTCATAAACGCAGCCCCAGGTGCCATTAACACACCCTCCGTGACTCCTCGTTGCATCATCATCTTCCAGGTGTCCTTAATGCCGCGTACCTTGAGCCACAGAAAGAAACCGCTTTTTGGCAGCGCGAAGTCCACCAAACCTAGGACACAGCGAAACCATATCATAAAATATCATTCGTTGCGGCTCGAAAAATGTCCAGATAATTAAATAAGTAAAAAAAGATAAAGCGTCGGTATTTTTCCGGCAATGCTGTGTGTTCCTATAAAAATAGATTACACTAATCGCGGCGGTGTCATAACTATTTGAATAACACACCCACGATAATAATAAATCATCGAATAAATTTTCGCTATCTCTTTAATAGCTACCAATTTTTTTTGTTGCCATCCAAACTGGTTAACAATCTACTCAAACATTACATCTTGGGGCCCGAAAAAAATCACCTAGCAATAAATGATTGAAGCTAGTCAAGTTGCGAGCTTAAGCATATTCAACAAAAAGGTTTCAACAAAGGGGAAAAACAAATTGTGGTAAGCGATAACGATTGCCAATTATTTGCCACATCAATTATACGAACCGTTCAAATGTTTTTCAACGAGTGCAGCGATAACGTCCCTGCGCTGCTTATAGAAACACCTTATCATCATAAAATGGTTCATCATTCCTTCGTATCCCCACAGCTTTATGAGCTTGTACAGTATTACCTAAAAAAACAGAGAAGTAATTATGAAGAAATAACTCTCTCCTCCGTTTCGCGGCTGGTGATAACGAGACATCAATGTTTACTTTTCCGATAAGAGATGACACGCGCCACTGTTTCGCGCGGCTTACGCGCACGCCCGACGATAATTACGCGGGGCGTGCGAAGCCTTCCCCGATATTTTTCACCCGGTTTCATCATACTGAAGAAATAATATTTACGGCCTTTACATGATCCTTGACCGCCAGTCATGTCCTCACAAGGCGTGCAGTGACGCATTTTATTGACAATTGAATCGTTATCACCGTGATTATTCATTTGACCATCCCCTTATCGTGGTTGAAGAAGTCTGTTACCACCCTACAATTTCCTATCGCGGCGTACTGTGTAGATGTACACATGTACAGGTCCAGATATTTCGGGCCAATCGCGTTTTTATTTATCCCCGTCGCACTGCTCCATGCTATTGAGGGTGAACTAATTATATGAAAGAATTTTTATGAAGCACACCCTGAATTTAATGGTACACACCGCGTGGAAAAGTGGCAATCGAATGCAGCAGAAAAAAACAGCTCGTTAAAAATTTGTAAAACGATAGCCCGAGAAATGAGGTTACGCCGATTAATTTTTTCGTCAGCGAATTGTTACTAAACGCGTGTGCGATAATTAAAAGAATCTTTCGAAATAGAATTTTCAAGGTTTTGCAACTGTCTTGAATTCGGCTCGTATCGAATTCCGAATAGAAATCGACCCGCCCCGTCGCAACTTATCGTGCCTCGGCAATGCAAAAGATATCGGGGGTGAAACTAGTGTCTGTAAACATGCCCCTAGCTCGGTGCGTTTCCGGGGTGTTTCAGAGGGTTTGTACCGACGGCGGGCACAATATTGACCGTTCGCAGCAAGGGTAAAACCACCCTACCAACCTGGGATAACGTAGGGGCGTGAAGGTGGCTGCTCTGCAAATGTAGCTCTATACTCGCTATCAATGGAGCCGCTGCTGTGATATATCCTAATCTGATGCCACTGCTGACCACTTTGGAAAACGAGTCCAACCTGATCACTCTGCCTTCTGTGTCCAAGGATAAGAAAGACTTCGGTTCCACCTGTGAACACGAACGGTTACATTCAACAATTTGTTAACAGGGGACGAATCACTGGGAACAATTTTTTTTTCTTTTTTTTACCATACTGTTATTACACACGCTCGATGCACGGAATAACATTTGGGATGATTAATTTCGTAACGCAATGGTATTTCGAATAATTAATCGAAACGCTGATTGACGTTCATACGACGTTTATATACGGCTCTAACAATTTTGCAATAGTTACACGACGAATCGAAATACCGCATGCATTCACTTAGTTTGCTGCAATTAGAAAATCGTTTACAAGCGCGGCGATAATTCTATCGATAATGAAGAATCGAGTATGTAACACTACTTTCGAAAAATTATTTCGTCGATAGCGCGAACGCAAATTACACGTAACGATTAACTTAACGACGTTAATTAAGAATTAGTCTCGGCCAGCGGTTACACCGTTCGTCATTGAAAATCTCGATCGCCGTTCAATGCAGAAACGTCTTATCTCTCCACGACGAATCATTTCCCGTTTATATTTTCCAGCGTAAATCAGTAAATCATCACGAAACAGGCGAAAGCTCTACTCACTTCGTCGAAGTACATGAAATGGTAAGGGTCGTCGTCCAAGATCAAGAAATTGTACTCGCAGGCTATCCTGTAGATCTCTTTCCGCCTTTCCAGAGGAATAACGACGCCCGTGGGATTCATTCCGGTGGCGTTTATGTACATTATCTTCGGCATCTTCTTGCCAGACATTTCTCTGTTTCGCAGCGTCTCCCTGAGAACCTCCGGTATCACACCGTGCTCGTCCTGAGGGATCGGAATTAACTCCGCCTTGTACGGCGACACCTGCAATCGAAGAACAATTTTTTCCCCTATATACTTCGTAAATCACCTTTCCGCGAAATTCTGTCGAGCCGGTCGACTACCGTATTCGCAATTACTTATCGGACAATAGTGATTCATTCAGTCGATACTTTGCCACGTGGTTGCACGATAACGAGTGCTGTTTATTCGATCTCCGAGACACTAATGCCAGATGCAGCGATAAACTACGGAGCAATTGGGTAATTAAATCGAGACAAATGAGCCGAGTTATTGCATAACACAAGTAACGTTACTTTATCGTAATTTTGTTATATAAATTCCGTTCGGTGACGCGAGTGCACGAATGGTCGGTTCAAATCCTCGCAATGTTACCGATTACTTCCGGCGTCATTTCAATTCCTCCCGAGTTTCCTACATAAACGGTGTTGATCATTGCCTTGCCGTTTCTAATCCTTCGTGAACAATTCAGATAATGGTAACGGAGATAAGGCGGTTCTATGGTAAATAAAGGGAAAGGAACGAATGATCGAGGGTAAACGAGTAACAATGGATAATTACTGACCACAACTTCCACGCCTGGATAAAAAGGATCGTGCACCAGGAGCGGATCCCCGGGGCCGATTATGGCCTCGAGAGTTTTGCTTAATCCGTCCTGAGCTCCGGAGACGACCACGATGTCGCGGCTCTCCCACAGGGGAGGCGCGTGTGCCCTTCTCTGGAATTCCCTGAGGCTCTGAAACCAATTTAATATCCAATGTCGTTAAACATATTGAAGGCAATTGCATTATCCCACGGCGGGAATAAAAAAAAACGAAGACGAGAAGGGTACCGTTTATGAATAAATACACGATTATCCGGCACGCTTTCGATAATGGTGATCGGTGTTCGAATATCGCTTGAAATCTAGTCGCCCGCATCTTGAACGACAATCTCGAAAGTGACGCAGGTGCGACACGACAAATAAGAAATGGGAATTTTTGGTGATATTTTTGCTTGGACCCCCGAGAATCCTTATCGCTGATATTGCGATAAAATCAACGATTGTAGATAACAAATGATTCACTCGTCGACCGGACCACAAGGGGTTAACGATACAATTGAAGAATTTATCGATGCACGTTGTACTTGTAGGTGATACTTTCATTCATTCGGTTCGCTTATCAAAGTGCAACATTTTGTTAAACTGCGAAAGATGTAAAATCCTGATCGTTTGAAATAAAACAATACTTAGACGAATAATCGTTCGTGCGAGAAAGACCCATGGCGTGTCGACAATTTATATCGAAAAGAAAATTACCACGAAGAAATCGAATCTTTAGTTACCTGTAGGAGAGGCGGGTAACCCTGTGTAGGAATGTACTGCAAGGCAGCGCCCAATTCTCGCTGACTCAGGGTGAAGGAGGATCCATCTTTAAGTTTGATAGCGATTTCTGTGAAAGGGAAGGTTTCCTCGTTCGGCATACCTTCCGCCAGAGAGACCACACTTTTCGGCGCGGAATACGCTATTTTCGCTGCAACGTATAACAGAGAACGTATATTAAAAAATATATTCGCAACCTCGACATAAAATATTTCTATTCTCTCTTCTTTTCACGAATTTCACTTATCGACAAATAACATGTTTCTTGTACGAAAATCTGCTTACTCAGTTCTCTGGTGGCCGCCGATCGCCTCCGTTTGCAGACATCCGTTTTGAAGGACGAGTAATCCATCAAGAATTTTTCCTTCGTTTTATGCATCTTCGTTCACTTCGGGGGACGTTTCAATTCACTTGATCCAATACCAGCCCACGAGTATCGCGGTTCGAAACGGAATCGATAGCGAAACGAAAATCTAGCGACGAAAATTAGCAAAATAAATGTATATGTATGTATTGCTCTGTACCGACGAAACCTGGTACCCTTGCGAACACAACCACTAGGGAAAAAGGCTAGATCCGTTTATAAGCACAGCCTTTTTCATGAAGTACCAACGACTCTAGTATCAATACTGACAGCGCGTCCCGTCCACCCGGCTTTTATATTTAGCGATAGCTTTGGTTGCGTCAGATAACATATTCAAAAAGGAATACAAGATTCATGTATTTAGATACTAACGACCGCCTCTAGTGTACACTAAGAGTGGGGACGTTGGAGTGGTGGTATTTTTCGAGATGATGAAAATCTTCGATAAGTGAAGGAAGTACCACGATAGAGATCGATACGTAAATGACACGACGCCATGGGCATCGAATTGTAGTATTGGCTCGACCGTAACCAACGCTTCCGTAATATATCTGGGTACGTATGCAGAAATGTATCTACAACGACGAACGACGATTAGTCATTCGGATGATGAAACGAAGATTTCTCGTCCGGTTCGTTGCGAATTTGTTTTCGATCGGCAATGCGCACGGGAGCCTTGTTGAGTAAGGTTACTGGACCCCCGAATGAATGAAGTCACTTCGTTCCGAAGAATTCGATGCTACGACGGGAATCGAAAGTTGTCGCGTGTCGCGAGGGTCAAATAAATTTAGAGGAAAAGCTGCAAGGAAATCGGGAATTTCTATGGCGCATCAGATACATCCGTCGCAGCCTCATCTGATGAAAGATTTGCAACATTTGTCGTTCATGATGTAATTATAGTTCAACGTTACATAGGCATGAATGAACGATAAAAATGACAGCGCCGCTGGCCTGATTCAGCGATGGTTGCGACCGCCGGACATTTTTTTTTTTTTCCCCCAAAAGAACGACGAATGCTTGGTAGCAGCAATATCAAAATCGTAATTACGCTCCCGTAACACCACGATTGCGATGGAGCTGCGGGGAGAAAAAAAATTCAATCGAAGCTGTATTTCCATGCGATGAAAAGGAACTAATCAAATCGAACTAGCCATTTATTACTAAAACTCCAATATCGGAATAAAATCCAATATTTATAGCCGAAAAAGTCAAATCGAACGAAGTACCGAACTTCTCTACAGATTCTTCAATTTTTCTTCTATTTTCTTCTATTTCTTTTTTCTACGTTCAACGTTTGCGCCGTCGAGACCGGGCACGACGGGATTAAGGGTCGTTACGAAATTAGTCATGGACATTTCCCCTTTCAAAGTTCTTATCTGCTTCGAAAGGTTGAAACGCATTTCGCTCTGATCTGCTTCTACACACAATACATAGCTAGAAATGTATTAATAGAGTGCACTCTTGCCGCATCATGGAGTCTATTTTGCCTTCTTGTCTCCCTTTCTGCAACCGCGTACAAGGGGAATTCGAAAAACAGTGATACACTTGTGGCTACCTCGATGGAGCTTCGATAAACGACGAATGACGTCGTATGACGCGAATCAACGCGGAATTCTTCCCCCGATTCGGCTTCTGCACAGTCGATCAGTGCGTAATGAAAGATGATTCGCGGTATCCGATTAGCGATAATACATGGGAAATAAATGTCATAACTAATCGATCCCGATAAATTTTTCTCCCGCGTCAATGACACGTTTCGACGCACATAATTACGAATGCATACCAATGTAGAAGATACATCCATCGTTTACACAATCAACATCCAGCAGCAAAGACGAGGGAGCACGCTGTGTACTTTCTTTAATTATTTTCACTGCTACACGACGACTAATCTAGCACATGAAATTTCGTAAGAACAGTTCTGATGCAAGACGCCCAGAGGATTTACATACTTGGCTCCGTTTCTTTCTCACGCAACACCATAGGCAACTGCAGCCCGCAGAAACACGTTAAACAGTAATACCTGAAGAGCGGCTCATCAGTTTACCTTTTGATACTCGAACAATTTCCTGAATAGATAGACAGATAAATGTCCGTGGCTTATCTATCAGTAAAGGTCGCGTAACTCTTGGTACTGAATATTTATAAAGCGATAGTGCCTTATCTGGGCCATTATGGACAATATACACCAGCATTATTAAGCCCAATTTTTGTTTAAGGTAGTTGACGGGATGCAACAGATAACCGTGAAAATTCGTGGCGTTCCATGGACACGTGGCGAAATTTCGTACGACGTGCGCAACTTAATTGTGCAAAATGCACCAAGGCGAACGTTTCTTTCTGACGAGCCGTCACACTATCGATCGATTATGTAAAAACGAGGGTGGGATCGTATCTGTCTGATGTTATAAAATGAACGTCGGAAGATTGTGTCAAAATTAAATCGATTAGATTAGTTCAGGGAAATCATTCGGTTTCTTTAAATTTATAGCTGTTTACCCGATATCGTGTTGCGCGATTACGAAAGTCAGCAATTATTCTCGCGGCGGTGCCGGTTCGGGCAATCATTGAATACACGAAGTTTTTTTTCACGCCGATGACGTCGAATGACTCGTCGTTTAAAGGAATTCGGAAAAGCCCACCACGCATTCCTGTGCATTCCCGAACACTGTGAACCGCCGAGATAACATCGCTCTGTTGTGATTCTCTTTCCGCTTTCATTTCTTAATGAATCTGCGCACGGCGTCGGAGTTAGGGTTGCAAGATAACGACCCCGTTCGCTGCCAACTAAGACGAGGCATTCGTCGATTTGATTTACCGTTTTTCCTCTGTTCGTCAGTACTATCAAAGAACAGCAGAACGCTTGGCGAACGTGAATCTGTTGTGAAATAGATTCGAACATTATACGATTAATGTTCTAATTCTATGGATTCTTTTTTACGAAATCTGTCTACGATCGATTTTGTTGAAATTCCTTAACGATTTGACGATCGTGATATCGTAGGGAATCTCAGTGTTATGAAATTTTTAAAAAACTTGTATCGGGAAGATTAGAGCTGCGTCTGGCAGCTGTGTGGCTTTGAAAATGCGGGGCTAATCGACCAAACCGATTGGATTATCTCCCCGCAGTAATGATGATTAGAAAGTGATAACGATGTAACGGGAATTTAAAGGTTATCTACTGTTCCTTCGTGGCATGCCTGTCAGGATAATGTAACGATGTACATTTAACATGTAGTTTTCTCGAGAATAGGGCCACGAGAAAATCGAGAAAATCGAGAAAATCGAGAAAATCGCCAGCTGTCGTTGTGAATGAAGAATAAGTGAGAATGATAGAAAAATAATAAAAACTGAGAACAGACGATGGATGGCTCGAACTTGAGAAAATTGCATAAGCGGATTTTATCGATTGTCATTGAATTCCCCCCCCCCCCCCCCCGTTCAGGGGGATTCTGTATTTCGATCAAATATTGTATTCCATGTGCATGGTGCAACGGTCACTATATATTATGTATTTGTCACGATAAGCAGGCCTCGAACCACTCTCGTCGATGCACGGCTAGGAAAATACGCCTATCAGAGGTGAACTCTTTGCGCTTTGTTAGCCTTCGAACCTCTTATTATACAATCTTGCTGTGTGCCTGAAACACAGTAGTGACAGTCTCCTCGAATAATTGAACGTTACAAATTATGGCGGGGGTGAGGAAAGTTGTGCTCGTAGTGCAGGTAGAAAAAAAATCTTGCAACGCGAACACTTGCGGAAACATATCTCGCCCCGAACGGTGGCGCAAATTCTGAAACAGGCGAAATAATAAAAACGGATCGCGAGGCCGGAATGAAAGGCACAGTGTCTCGAATCGGATCCTCCGGCGTGAAGAAACTGGTCCGCGAATTGGCAGACGACGGAGATGGAGAAACGTACTTAACGAACGGAGAAGTTCATTAAAAGCGAAACGACATTAGCCGACCTAAAATCAACTCTCCGACGATTCCGCTTACGCCTGCTTCCCACCTGACCCTGTCAGTTAGCTCCACAGGTGAGCCAGAAAGAGCTGGCCGCCGAAGGAGACGCGGACAGGCGAGGGTGTGGGTGTATAAACGAGACCGAAGAGGAACGATGACGGCGATGACGACGATGGTTGGTAGTGGTCGGAAGAAAGAGTGAGAAAGATGAAGGACGAGTGCAAGCACAAGCTAGAGAAGGAGGCGGTGCAGAAACGGGAGGAGAAATCATGTCGCAGTTCACCAAGCAAAGAGGTGAAAAAGAAAGGGACGATAGGTCTGCCGATAGGAAATAGATCCTCACGATTGGCGGTAGAACGAGACCCGAGGATCAAGAGGTGAAGCCGAGGTGCGCGAAGGGGGATGAAAAAAAGGCCCATCTCCTCACGGGAGATTGTCTTCCTTCGAGTGCTCGTAGCCCCTTCGGTTGCCGGCTGTCGTTAGCCTTAATAGAAACCACTCAGCGACTATGAATTGCCTACCGATTATGCTGCAAATTTCATTATTTTCCCGCTGGAAACGGTGTCGCCTTGCCCGTATTGGTCGATCGTCAACGATTCGGCGAGAGGACTCGTCCGTTCTACGGGGCCTGCGGGACTCCGAGAAAATTTACCTTGGACGGGATTATCGAAAAGAATCGTGTCACCCGGTGAACTTTGCCTGATCTTGCCCGGCGACTGTCGTAAGGGTAGAAGCGGTATTAATCGCCACTGCGACGATATCAAATACCCGTTGGTTGGAAAAATTCCAGGACCTGTATAAACCGCAGGTCCTGGGATATTGGAAAGAAGTAGAATTTTGTTTCACTTGTGCGTAATTGTGAGACGCTTAATCTCGGGTTCCGATGTTACGACAAGTTCCTTCGCGTGCTACTGAAAACCACTGGACGAGTCGAATCTCTCTTTTCTAGGTAGAAAGTTAATAATGATTGGTTAAAATGTGTGGGATTCTGATGTTCCACCAGGACACGAAGGGTTACTTTCGGGGACAATTTATTTATCGATCAACACAATGAGCACTGTTTAGAATAAGAATAGTTGGTGATATAATTAGAAGGGAGCAAGAAAGATATACAAGTAGTATACAATAGTAATACAAATGCACACTGTTCGAAATCATCCCCCCTATTAAAATTCCATCACAAAAACGAAGATTCTCTGCGGCTCGTCTTATCCCACTGTACCGTACGCGTTGTTTAAACTGCCACAATGACACCTTCAGGGGGAGTGTTTCTAAACATCTCTATTCTACCAACCAAGAAAAATCCTAAACGATTTGGTGAATGGGGCGCAACGTTTCCATGCATTCAGTCGGTTCCACGCTTACGAGATAGTTTTGTGTCTTATTCCATGCGCAAACTGGGCCCTTCACGCCCCAACGTTACCTAATTGGGTGCACCCCGTGGTCGTGCCATTATACGGGGTGTCAAAATACCTCTCTCTACCTTTCGTAATCCTCTGTCCACCTATACATCCCCCCAGCTCCCCCCTCTCTTTTTCACGCCTAGACCGACCTTCCGTACTTCGCTGGGACAAAGAGTATGCGTGCTTGTATCTCAAAGCGGCCGACCGAATGGAGTGCACAATAGAATTGTCGCCACACGTCGTTTCGAGAAGTAAGAGACGTTTTCTTCATCTTGTCTGCCACGCTGTAAGCCGTCTCAAAAAGAGACCCTCCAACAGAAGTGTTTTCCCAAGTATAACAACATGTGTTTACGTATGTTTCCTCCTCACCCCCCCCACCCTCTGCGCCACGTTTCACCCCTCGGCCCATCGTCTTCGTTCCACCACACCCTTTGTCGCTTGTTCCTCGACACTTTCGTATTACACTCTTGTCTTTCCATTCTTATCATCCTTTCCCCGTTTCTTCGTCTTCTCGTTCTTCCTCTTCCCTTTACCATCCCTTGACTTTGTCCACGTTTATTGGATAGGCGGGCGCGTTCGAAGCACACGTCGTACGTGAGAATTGTGTAGCGCGTACCATTCTGCGGTTTCCGAGTAGAAACGTGGAAAGATGGGGCAGTTTTATCGTGGCAGGATCGCGGAATCAACGGATCTCGGTTTCCTTCGCAAACGTATCGCTTACAATTCGAGCGTGAACCGTATGGAAGGGGGTGGAAAGAATTTCGTGCCCCTTTGTAGACTCTTCCTTCGATCCTTTCACTTCATTCATCCCCCTCGTCGCGCGATTTTTTCATGTCGAAACATTCTACTTTTCCACTTCCCGGGTCTCGGCCGGAAATAAATGAATTTTCCCCGAAAGAAGGATGAGGAAAAAAATGAAGAAAAACAAAAAAAAAAAAATGTAAACCGACCGCGGGAGTACGCCTTCTTTGGCATTGTCCGCGTAATTACGCGATCGCGATGGCCACGGCGAGAAAATTCTGATTTAATCGAGAGGATTCCCGTCGGTCGTGGATGAAATCCGATTTGACCTTTTGATGGAGCGAGCTTTTAGTTGGCGCCTTTTCCAACTTCAGCGTGGCTAACGGAATTACATCGAAGGACCGATAATTGCTGATAATTCGGTAGAACTTCGTTAAGACGCTCATCTGGGTCGGGACGAAATGCTTTCATTTGATTATTACTCGATTTCGATAATGCGATTATCACGTTCGCGTCGTGAATCGATTACATTTTCGTCTCGCTCGGCCGTGGACCGCGTCACGGTTAAAACGTTCAACGGCAAAATGATAATGCTAATGAGCCGTGAACACGTACGTAGGCGGGACGCAATTGGTGTTTTCAATTGTCCCATTGACAACGCGAAACCGTTCATCGGAGATTTCGATTAATTAGCCGCGATATTACATTCGTGAACGAATGTGCAGCGTTCGGAAGCGAAAGCGGACGGAATCTTTAATTCCACGCGACATTCGATTCTTCTGTCAATTTGTTCGAATTCTATGCTATTGAAAGCGAAGGGTGAATTATGCAACGGTAGAAATGACTTTCGAATCGAACCGGCATTAACGTAATTACGCTGGAATAATGAGCGAATCGAATTAAGATCGAATCGCTTTTGGAGATATGGGCTCGTACGCGCCACTAGTTTCGAACCTTGTTCCGCTGTTAATATAACTATAATATAATAATAAACGCAATGACAATCGCGTGCTTTTAATATCCGATTGGCTCGCGAGGCATTCCATTTGTTGCGAATACGTCGCGGACGAACAAAAGCCACGTCGAAAAAGGTGACTTGAAATTATAATAAGGTAAGAGGAACAAGGAACGGGGAGGAAAGAGTTCCTCACTTTAAATATGTTTGAAGTTAGATAAGAAAGCCGCCCCATTATCAGCGACGCGTAGAACGAGCCACCCCTCGAAACGTCTCCGATTGCATTCTTTATCCTAATTAGGTTTACGAGGCTTTGCGCCACGGCCAGCCACCAATTATTGGTAATTGCGTAAAGATGTCACTTGGTAAGCGGATTGCTGGCGGTTTTACAGCATTGTACTCTTCTAAGCCACACCACGAGGCTGACAAGAGCAAGGGGACCGTTGCTTCTCGCTTCGCCCCTCCGAGCAACGCCGACAATGAGGCAACACGCTTGCAGATTTCTCTCTCGCCCTTTCATTTCCCTTCAGCCTTTGCTTTTCTCCGTTACTCGAAATGGCAAGAGACCATTTCTCTTTCCTTTCTGCAGGAAAAGTGGGGATTCGAGAACGTATCGTTTCCCGACCACCTTCGAGCCTCTACGGTCTACGGTAAAGATCGAAAGTATAAAAAGGCTAATCAATGTTTCAGGGTAGTCGATTTAAAATTGAAGATAAAAGGGAAGTTTGTCAATTAAGGAACAGCTCTCGATTAACCTTCTAACGTAGAGTCGGGTAATTAAGGATCACCCTGTACATAATGATCCAGCTAAAAAGTTTGATGGAGTTCTAAATGTATACACGGAATACCGTGAAAGATGTTTGTAAGCAGGTTGCTGCTGCAGTGTCACTTTAATTAAACTCCAAGCCATTACAGCTGCTGAATATTTAACGGCTCGTTAGAAAAATAAAGCCCTCTTGGCAGGCTGCAGCGAATTCAGCAGGTACTCGCAGCTAGCTGGATCGCGTCAAGTAAGCAGGCAATTAGAGACGCCGGCTCCACTCGATACCACGCGACGGTATCGAAAGTGTTCTAAATATTCCGTGTCGTCGTGAACCTACGCATCGGCTCGACGGTTGCCGAAATAATTGTCGAAACGATTCCACGCTGCCGCTGTTGCCGTTGAAAGGGACGCGTGATCATCGCGGACAAGCGTCAGCGGATTAATCAGTTCCTTCCGCCGCATCGGCCCCGCGCAGAAATTAAATTAGCTTCTCGCGGTGAAATTGAAAAATCCCTTAAACCGAGGCAACGTTGGCAAAAGTGGCCGGATAGCGGGGAATAGAAGAGGGGACAGCCGGAGGAAGCGGCGAAAAAGAGTGAGAGAGAGCGAGAGAGGGAGAGAACGAGAAGACGGTGGGACGGGCCGGGTAAAAACTCAACGCACCGCGAAAACTCGTTTAAAGATGAAAGGCCGGCTAACGACTTATTTTCGATAAGGAAAAGTTAAGGCACTTGCCCCCTCGCCACCATCGCATCCAACACGGTCGAGCCCTCTGCGGGCTCTCTCGAAAACGGAGGGGTGAAAACTTGAACGTACCACGCGAGGGGTGGTTTTCCAGCGACGCGACGTCGAAGAAACGACGATGTGCTTCCTCTTTCTCCGCTTCGTCCAACCCCCCCCCCTAATTCCCCTTCCCGTCCCTTTCGACGCTTTGGTACATTCCTCTCGCTCCCGAACACGAGCAAAAACACAACAGTTGCGCGGAACTCAACTCAATTGCCATGTCAAAACGATGTGAAATGGGATTGATGTAATTTGGTTAGGCGCGCGCCCCCACCGTCGCGTTACTCGTCTCCGTCGCGCCCTCGTCGAGTTGTAACCCCCGCGGTGGTGCCGTTTATATCGTTGTCGACGCCACTGTCCTCGTCGTTTGCTGGTGTTCACCGGGTGTTTCGCGACAAACGACTCGATTCAAGGCTGACTCTAATGACTTATGAAGTCAAGCCAAATGACCGAGGCTCACCCTCTTATGTGACGCTGCTCCGACCGTCCCCTCCCCAGCCCCTCTGTCGCCCCTCCCGGGACTTTCGATAACTTTCGAGTTTCACGGCGGGCAAATCGAATAATTTCCATCCCCGGGTATGGGGCATAGAGTTCCCGTTTAGCCGGTCTGCCTGTCGCGTATAACTTGTATTATTGTTCGTTTCGTTGCGACGAGGAGGAGGAGGGGTGCAGAAGCGGCGAACGGGCGACAGAGAAGTTCGCACGGGCGAAGAAGTCGAGAGACAGCGCGATTTGATTGTTGCTCGTTACGGAAGCCGGTTCCATTATCTTCCCTTATTATATTTGCAGAGACTAGCCCGCCGCCCCTCCGTGCAACACGCGTCGAAACGTTTTCTCGTCGGAGGACACGGTCTGTTATGGCAATTTCGTTACATTTCATGGGCCATTATATCGCAATCATTGTTTCTTCTCTCCTTCTTCAGAGACCTGCGTATGGTATAGGCGCACGGTGAGTACGAAGCGGACGATTATCGCGGCATAGTCGAGATGAAAAATTCATTTCGCGATGCCAATTGCGCCCGATTATTCGGGTCGTTTAAAGGGAACGCCGTTAAAACGAATAAATAAACGAATTCTCCCAGAAAAATCGATGCAGCGTCAATTTTTTTCACGTTTTAAATAGACGCGCAGTCTCGTTTCCGGTGGTACTCGCGAAATCGCCCCGATTCACCGCGGTAAACCTCATTAAACTGCTATTCCGGTTAGCCGGTTCTTGCCTCAATGGCCGATAATAGGTTGCCCGATGGAAAAATGGTGGTGGCTAATTAGCCGCGCGCCGGAACCACCGGCGAAGAAGCGAAAAACCGGGGTGAAAGATGAAAAAAAGAAGGAAAAGAAGAAGCGAAGAACAGGCAAGATGAAATTAGGCGGAAAAAATAGCCGCCACTTAAAGTCGAGTATCATGAACAATCGTCCTATTAATCGTGCGGTACGATCAAATTAACTCCCGACGGTGTCGTGCTCTGAAAGATTAATTAGCTTCACACCCCCCCCCCCCCCCCCCCGTCCGCCGGTTAAGTATCGGGACTGAAGCAAGCTTGTGAATAGGGAAACTAATAAGAACCGATTCTAAAGTGTTTCGCAGCCAGACTGGAGTATAGTTTGATCAGTAGTTCGAGAGCTGCCTCGAGTGGCGCATTTAACCGAGTTACGTTATTTCGCCCGGCAATTTCGCCGTTTCTACCGTCGCATTCGCTAAAAGTCACCTAATTAGCGTCGCCGTTACGAGACGACCGTTTTAAGAGCGTTATCCATCCGCGAGAGCGGTGCGACAATCATTTTGCTCCGCGAGCACGTGCTTCCGCGTCAAAACACACAGACACGGACACACGGGACACCCGCATGGATATCTCGTGCAAGCCCCGTCACGTAATTATCTGGCATAATCGGTTTTGCAAGTTTCCCTAGGAAAGACTTCGTCGCGAAAAGAAAAATCGTGCCGGTACAATGAAAGCTGTACCGGAGCGCGATTACGCCGTAATTGCGTTGTCGTTGGAATAGCGGACTCTCGACGGGCTGTATTATAGGATTCATTACCGCATCTTCGAGGTAAACGTTTTTGCCCGGTGCAAGATAATGCCCCCATTAAACTGCGATGCAAGCGCATCCTCTGATTGTCCCATTACCCCGCGAAGTGGCTGAGCATCAAGGGGGATGGAGAACGATCGGTGGCGAATCTGTATAAACGTCGCAGTCGTCCGAAGCATAGAAGCCGGAGAAACGACGCGGACGCAGCGGCGGCGGCAACGACGCGAAGCGACGCGACGCGACGCGACGCGACGCGACGCGACGACGACGATGGCGGCACTTTGATCGGTAACCTCGTTTATGGTGACGCTGGACACAGAATGTAGGAAACACCGATAACACCGGTGACGGAAATATCGACTTTTGAGAGCTGCCACGAGCATCCCCTCCTCGTGCCGGGGGGAGGCACATCAGCCCCTGGCAAATCACCCCATCATAGCGGACCTCTCGTTCGCGACGAGGACAGGCGGATGGGAAGCCGGGATCGGGGTGAAAGAGGGTGGGGGGGGGGGGGTTCAGAGAGGAATGGAAGAGAACGAGGGACGCGGAGAATCGAAAAGAGAGAAGGCTCCGCGTGAAAGCGAGAAAGGGAGAAAGAGAGTGGAATGGCGAGATCGTGGAGGGTTGTGCACAGAGAGAGGATCGACGAGTTCGGCGAGTGTGGAACGCCGTCGGTTCTGGAACGACGCGGCCTGCGGGCGGGAGAGGGTAGAACCGACCGCCCTGGTGGCGGTTGAAAGAACCAATTTTGTCCTAATAGAAAAATCCCCAGCGCCGAACCCAATTTATAAACCCGCAAACATGGCTGGCGGAGGAGGGTGCTCGTCTCGCCGCGCCGCCGCCGTATCCCGGCGCGCAACGCCGGCGGAACATCGGATTTATAAAGCCGAGTCAGCCGTTGCGACGCGCGACCCGTTAGACGCGTGAATTCCGTTCGCATAAACGGCCGAGATTCGCCGCGGAGGATTCACCGGCACGACGGCGACGAGACGACGGTACGAAGAACGGAGAAAGGCGAAAGAAAATTGTCTGGTGCCGGGCGTCGTACGCGAGCGTGGAACTTGATTCCAGCCAGTGCGAACTGGGAGCTTGTGCGCTTGATAAACGAGCCGGATGAACTCTGTTAGCTTGATCTCGTTACTCGGTCTTCGCTCGACTTTCGCGGATTCCGCCTGCCGTCGCGCTTCCGGTTCAGCGCGACGGGCCTACCGCGATACGTTGTCCGCTTTAACGCAGTTTTGCGTATTCTTGCCGGCTAACTCGTCGGACAGGACGGGGTTTATTTAAACAATGAACGGTACTTTAATCCGAGGATGGAAGAGACAGGATAGTATTGTCATTTGTCGCGACAAATCCGTCTGCGGAAAAATGGCGGTAGTAAATAAAATGTACACACATTACCTTCGTTCCCCTTGATACCGAAACGAACACGAAACGCAGCATCCTCTGTTACTCTGTAATGAATACCATCGTTCACCGCGGGCACAGAGCTAAAGTGCATCAAAATTATCCCGCCCGGCGATGCAGTAATGATACCCGTTGACAAAAATCCCATTGCAATTATTGCTGGCGCGTCATCACCGTTGGCTACGTGCAATAATGGTCAAAAAGGGAGAAACGAACGATCGAAATGAGCGATACAGAGTAAGGGAGAAAGCGAGCGGAGAACTTGGTAAACGGAACACATGGCCCGAAAGGGTACTCTCGTATCGGCTACAAAGGTATCCAACAGAGATAAATACGTCGCAACTTCCAGCGCACGCCTCGCGCGTTTCTGCCGTGTATCTTGGCACATATGCACGCAGCAGGAAGCATGCTTGGTCCATCTGCAGCGATCCCATTCTGCGACAAAGCCTGTGTAATCGATTTCAAATTTGATAACGCCTAACACTGAATGGGCGAGCGCGCGCGCGTGTGCGAGAAACACGTACCCTTATCTGGACGGTTTATCGTTCCTCCTCGACTGATCTGCTCCTGATGAAATTAGTACCCTCGCGGCGCTGACGAGCTCGCTCAGCCTCGAAGAAATCGAAATGCAATGGCTGTGGAAGAGCATAGCGATGGAATCACTGCGATAACGTAATTGATTTTCGAGACTCTTCTTATGAATCGAGATGTTCGACCCCTGCGTATTCGATTTCATATTTGTATCGAATGACGATTTATTCGGCGAATTCGTGCCGTTTATTTCTCGTTTCGTATATGCTACCAAAGCGTCGAACAGACGAGCTTCAGCGCTTCGTATTTTTACTCGCGGTGCGACGAGTGAATGAAATTCGCTCGCAGATCCCGATTTTCAATTACACAATCGTTCGCGCCAAGTCGGATCGACAAATGTCCCCCGCGTCGAACGCACGATCATCGATTCGAAATATTTCGACCGCCATCTACGGTCATGCAAACTTGCATAAAAATTGTCATCGATTTGCCGCAAGCTCGCGGCGCAACGAAAGAAACTGTCCCAACGAGCTGGAAAACATGCAACTTCTCCAAGCGGTTCCCGATCACGGTTACGCTTTTAATCGCGCGTACGACTGTCTGACCCCGTCCCTCTTCCCCATAGTTTATTTAACAGCGCCCTGGGCATCGGTAAACACGGGTTAGCGAATTGGCCCCAGGGCGAAACCGAATGATAGTTAACGTACCGCTAAACGCCATTGGAGAGGACCTCGCGTCCCTTCCCGGTCGGAATATACCAAGGCTCGTATATTGCGTGCACGAGGGGAGCGAAATTTAATTTTGTCCTTTTTGTACACGCCAAATCGTTGTCTCTCCCACTTCGCGAACCCCCGCATCCCTTTCGCGGCAGTGCTCCTTCTCTCTCTCTATTGCACCCTGTCCGTGCACGCCTTCGCCATAGAGGGAAACGGGAGCGATAACGCAGGCGTCGCGTCGAGGAGATCTCGCCGCGATTTCGCTCTTGGCGAGCACCGTTCCAAGGGGACCGACTGCGAGCATTGTGTCGGGGAATCTCGTTCTTCGGCGGGCACACGTCGCCGTGACTTACCCCCGAGGGGAAGGGGGATCCTTTTCTTCGCTGGAGAACGATGCGCAGAATGGCGTGCCATTCGTGGGGTAATTGAACGCTCGTGAATATCTGGGGCGGTCGTTCTAGGAAATTCGCCAGAAATGTTCGCATAAGAACGCGGGACGAAAATTGTGAAAACAAATCCATCTTTCCATCCGCTATCGACCACCTTCCGGCCACCTGGTAATTCGCCTCTCGACGACCCCCCCCCCCGTGCTTCGATGCTCCCGGTGGTATCCAACGAATCATCGAAGTTTTCACGAACAGGCGCAACGACACCGTCGACGACTAACTGCTTAATTAATTTGCGACGTCTCGACGAACTGCGTCGCCAACTGGTATGCACACCTGGATCGACGAGTCGCGGAAACGCGAATCCAAGGTAGACAGGCGCGCAGCCGGTGCGAGAGAGACGCAGCTCGGAGATGGTTGACTTGATGAAATCATGCCGCGAGAATTAAACCGGGGGATACCCGTGGCGTGTGTCGTCGTCGTCGTCCTCGTCGTTGTCCTCGTCGTCGTCCTCGTCGTCGACGCGGCGCGCGGAGCCGGAGGACTCGGCTCGAGCTCCAATTGGCGGGAGCAAGACAACGGTAGGAGTTGACTGCAGTGTATACACAGTTAATTAAGCCGGAGTACCGCGAAGGACGGCGTTGCGCGGGTGTAGAGGGACGGGGAGAGATCGGTCGAATGACAGACAGAGAGGGCGAAATGGAAGTGCGAGGGAGGAGGCACTTGCCAGAGGAACGGAGGGAAGAGGGTGGCAACGAGATAAAAGGGGACAAATATTGTTCCGCCGATGGGAGCGAGAGAGAGACAAACAATTTTGTCCTGTGGGCTGCAAAGGTAATTTGCTCTCTGGATATGCAGTCTCAGCGGTTCTCAAACCGCGCGGACGACGAGCCTGCGCGAGTCCAACAGGAATACGCGGCTCGTCAATCGTTTCGTCGGTCGGCGATTTCCAAATTTCGTTTGCTCCGGCCAGAAAGGGGGCCAATAGTAGCCTCCCGGTAATTCTGCGCGAAAATATACGACGAGCGAGTTTTTTTTACCACAACGACTCTTCATTGTTCTTTCCACGAACGGATATTATGGATATAAAGAGTTACGATTATTCTTCTCCTTTTTTTTTTTTTCACCGTCGGTCCTTTCAACAACGATTGTTGCACGATTGTCGCACATCGCCGAAAGAAATTGCGAGCGCGAAATTGCGTTTCCCACCGCGGCGGTGTTCTTGCGGGCAACTGGCTGCCGGCGCGGAACGCGAATTAAAAAGCAATATGTGAACCCTTTTCGAGATTGTTAAAAATGCGTCCTTCGAATCCTTTCCTAACTCGATTTGTAAAGAGCAGGCTGCCGCGCCGCATCGTTCGACGAACGTCGCTGTTTTTTTTTTTTTTTTTTTTTTTGTAATCCCGCGAACGATTTCGTTTCACGGTTTCCCGAGCTCCAGCACGGCCCCGCTCTACGCCACTGGAGCCGGACGAACGGGCGAATTGAAACCGCCGAAAAAGCCGAAAATGAAACCTAAATTCGCGGCGTTCGCCGCAACGCGACGATTTTCGTTGCCCCGCCGATCAATCCGGAAAATAACGGAACCGTGTTCACCGAGTTTTCCACTGGCGAATTTTTAACCTGAATCCGGCAAAAGATTTGTTTACCTATGTAGTTATAGACGCGTACGCCGACGATCGAAAATTGTTTGCGCGTGGGTCGTCGAAACGTATTTAATAAATAAAAGGGAACAATGGAAATATTAATTGCCGGCGTTGCACGATTATACCAGGTTGAACGAAATGTTTCGGCAATATGAAATTACTCCACAACGGTGGACACTTAAATAATAAAAAATACCATACAGAATGAAGCAACTGGTACTCCCTCCGGTGTACGGAAAATATAACGCCTGTCAAACTGACTCCGCGAAGCGTAGGGGCCATTTGGACAACGCCGAGCATCGCACCAATTCCGTCCGCGTGCATACATATTAATTCACCGATGTTCTTCGACGAACACCGTCCAACCATTTCAATCCCCACACGCCGTGGATTACAGGAAGGCGCACAGTGGCGCGCGCCAGATTAAGCGTCGTAAATCTGCAAGATCCTGCCACTCCCGGGCCGGGCTACCCGCTGGGAGTTTTCCCAAAACCTGTCGCGAAATCCCTCTAACGTTCACAATACCGACGCATTCGAACAACACCGCCCGTGGCTACTGTAGACCAAACAAGCTTTTCTTCCACGACTCGGGCACAGAAAACATCGCCGGGCAACGAGCTGTGATCGCTTTAGATTCCTTTCATCTTACATCTCCGTTCCTCTATTTCGCACCTCGCCGCCGCGGTCGGAACGGCCGTGCCACCGGTCAAGGGAAGCTCGTCCAAGGAAAATTGGAGCGGATCCCGGCGCCGCGGCGTGCAAACGGTCTCAATGGCCGACACAACGAAATTAGACTTATCTCGGTCATCGAGGGCCACCGTGCAGCTGCCTGGATAGAGGATTCACGTTCGCGTGAATAGACCGACCCAGTTTTCCTTTATTATGTACCGTTTCGGGGGATCGCGTACCGATTTGCAAACAGTCCTCCTTGTCCGTCGAGTACACGGTTGCTCCTTTCGACGGTGGGGACACGCGCCATTGTGAACGTTACCGATCGATCCCGATCGCTGATCTCCCTAAGATTCCCTCTACAATGAGGATTTCCATGCAGGCAGTTTCCAATGAGGAGTTTTTGGGCAATTTCGAGGAGGCTCGATTTGGTTCCCTTTATTGGCCGGTGAATGGGAGATCTTGTAGCAAGGTATTCTGGACGGTGCATGAAATTCTTTTGCATGGGAGAGCACCGAGAATGGGTACCGTTGGGTATTTAGCTTTTTTCGAAAATTGGTACCGAGAGGAGGACGATTTGGAGAGTTGTTCGCGGGATTGGAAATACCGCTGGGCTGTGTTGGAATGAATTCGAGGCGTGAAAGAGGTCGCGTCCTAAGATGAGCGGGAGCGAGCGAGGAATAGAATGCAACGGAAACTAAGGACGAAGGAATGTATACAGTGGACGATTGCCTGCGCGAGTCAGTAAACTTTGGAGAATCGCTCGAGTGTCGATGGAGAGCGCGTAGGGAATTGAGAAACGCTGTCGTTCGTCGACGTTTTATTAACAAATTAGTCAACATTTCATGCAAAACATAAGTCTTTATACCTCCCCCATTCCTTCATCTCACCTACGCGAAGTTTACCGTTACGCGTCTATTTTTCTGCAGCAGCGTGATGGATATAAACGAAGGAACGATGCGAGTATACAAAGGGATTCCGTTAACTTTAATACGGTTACATTGTTGAATCAGGATTCGTGTACATCCCGAAATGAATTTGTCTATGGAACATGACGTCCGTTTAGCCTTCTAACAGCGACTGGAAATTAGACGGGTCAGAGGGTTCGCTTATCGTCGAAAGTCGAGGCGGTATCGGCTGCTCCCAATACGTCAGACAAGTTAAAACGTTTAAGCGTCGCAGGGCTACCTGAGTTTTTCGGTGCTACGGAGGGTAATCTTCCGGGGACGGTGTTCGGGATCCCTCGAGCGCTCAGTCGAGGATCAACGCTCAGGAAATTAGCTAAAACTGGAGCTAAGTGCTGCCTCGAACCGGGCCAGCCACGAAATAAACGCGTCGATCTAACGACGAGCCTCGGTTCCCTCCGGCAGATATTTATCGCTGTAAGTGGGATCCGGTTAAATGCAACTTGTGATCTGATTTCTACAGGACCTAAAAGCCCTTTCTCCGATCTTCCTCGTGCTGGGTAGCCGGCTAGATCCGTGGCCGAGATTGCCCGCGTGGAAAGCGACGTCGCTTTTTAACACGCGTAAACGCAGCAATAGAAGGGCACGTGGGAACATCGTATTAAACCTTTGAACAAGATCGTTCCCGATTCATTCGCTGTCGATCATCCGTCTAAATTATCATGTTCAAACGGATTCGTGTAGCTGGGAGAACGATGGATTAAATACGGACCATATTTTTAATGGCTTTGCTCCACTTGCTTGGTGCTTGTATTTTTTTTTCTTTTTATTAAATATCTGGTATTAAATGTTATATGTCGAGTTAACATACCGATTTTACCATTAACTGTTCTTAATCATGTGTAACGTCGTTCGAAGTTGTGCAAAATAATTTCGACTAAGCGACCCGAATATTTGTCCACGAGTGTTAAATTAAAATCTATGCTAACTGTATATATATATATATATATATTCTTCTTCATCCACGTTTATTTCACCCTCGTCGTATAGATTTCACCAGAAATCAATTGAAACCGCGCGGAAATTCCACGTTTCACCATGAAATTACGATGGCAAACGACACCGGTCATCTTTCGCCCGGCGAATAAGTCCAATTACGTTCGAACAGACAGCATTCGGGCGTTGACGGAGTTTAACGTCCACGCACTATTTCGCAGGGCAATTATAATCGAATACGTGGACCGCGCCGAGGCGGCGGGGTAGTTTTTCTATAACGGAAGGGCCGTGAATCGGTCCGCAACGTATAATTTGCCTCGATTTTCGCCGGATCGATTTTGAGCAGCTACTGTTTCGCTACAGACGGATATCTTTTGTGTCGCGGTTTTGTGGGCGTACACTTCCCCCTGGGCTAAAACGCCAAATGGTAACGACGATACGCGGAATCGAATGCGGAATGGGAAACCGGGATTTGTTTTGTGCGCGGCCGGTTTTCGGTGCGCGAACGAAAAAGAAACAATCTACGCGCCGTCCCAGACAAGCGAACCAACCGTTGTCCGCCCACCTTGTCTCTTTGTCACGAAGCTAATTCCGAAAGTTTGTGAAAGGAAATCGAGATAAAAATCTATCGCCAGTGTCTGCGGCGACGGGTGTGCGGTTTTGATCGAGCGAACCAAAAGAACGGAGTATTGGAACAGTTCTGAAAATGGCATTGTACGAAGGCGGACGGAGGGAAAAAGAAGGACCGCCACCTCGTGCACGATATTATTTTAAACCTCGAGAAACCGAATACCAGAAACCGGCCAACTCGCCAATGGTTATACTTCTAACTCGTACGAAACGTGCTACGAAGAACTGAAACTTCGATACGTGCCGTTATTATTATTCGAGATTACGAAACAAACTGCGAAATGGCAGATATTATCGTATCCATAGAAATGATTATTCTCCGCGAAATATGCATCGTCGCGTATTCCATCAAAAGCAACCCCTATCGATACGTAACGAAATCATCCGTTCTCGAAGACCGCCTACGTAGACGTTGTCCCGCAACGGGAACACACTACCATCGACCCAGAATAATTGCGCTTCTAAAACATCCCCATCCCCCTCCCTCCTCAATCCAGTCGCGGTTCATCGCGGGGCGAACGGCTCACGCAGGCGTCTTCGAAAAATTGGAACGCGCGGTGCACGCATAATGTGCGGCTGACGCGGTCAGGTAGCGCCGCGCTGCAAGTCAGACCGAACGTTCAGAGCATCCAGAAGCGTAGGAGGTTTGGCGTATAAGCGGTAAGCTTTACCTCATTTCTGGCAATTACAGGGGATGCCAGAATCCGCCGCAAGAATCAAGCCGCACCGTTCACCCGTGTATTCGTGCACCCCCGCGTGTGCACGTAACGTACGTTCGCAGGGGGCGAACGTTGTGTGCCGCGTGTGCGCGCGCGCCGCCCGGCCACCCCATCTATCCATCCCCCGAGCGGACGCACACAACGCGGCCGCCAGCGTGTACACACACGCGCGCGCCGCGTACACGAACGAAGGAGTCGAATTGGTGCGCGCACGGTGTCACAGAAGCCCGACCCGAGTCCACCTCTTCTACCCCTTCGAATTAACCCCACCTAGAAGCCCGTAAGGGAGAGGGTGGATCGTTTCCAGTGGTGTTTGAGCACCGCTGCCTCGCCATGTTCTCGGACCCCAAAGCCGATTGGCTCAAAATCCCACGAACGGCACATCGGATTCGTGGAGGTAAGCCACGCCTCACCTGACAATTCCTGGACCACCTCTTTCCGAGGAGCGTCTTGGGCGCGGAGTAGTTGTGTGCAGCTACAACAAAGGCCACCCCGCTTCTCGGCGAACCGACTAGTCCTCGTTGGCACGACGCACGCTCAACAACTTCGACCTTTACCCGGCGACAATTTTATTCCCCGCTGGCCCGACGCCGTTGCCACCACGAGTTATCGAGCACGCTGCGCGGACGTTCACGGAAGCTTCGATTTCGGGGCTTCGGGACCGGACACGGGCGATTTTCGTACGCGGGCGGCCGAACGGAAATCGTGCACGGCAGGAGGACGATAAGAATATCGGAGCGGGGCAGATTAGACTTAGGTGGTACTGGAGGCCGCGGAGGTACACAGGAGGGTCCACCTGGATGCAAGGTATCGTCAACGGAGCAACGGGTGCTGGTTCGATCGGAGGCAATGGCGTTAGAATGGTTGGACAGAGTTGTTTGTTGAAGTAAGAGGAGGACGTCGTGCAGTGTTGAAGAGATCGGGGGACAGGAATTGTACAAAACATTGCCGGTAGTGTTGTGATGTGACAAGGATCAGTCATGAGACGCGGCCAAAACCGACGGTCACCGTTGTCAGGCTCGTGTAGACTCACGCGTGGACATTATAATCCATTGACATAAGCACAATCGTCAGCTTCGTCGTAGGAGCTTCGCGAGGAAAGACTGTCGAGGTGGCGTCGAGTTAAATAAGTATTTATAGACGTCGATGCGAGCGCGGGGACACTTCGTAGTAAGAAGAGATATCGCTTGTCGGGTTGACCGTTCTCAAAATGGTTTTTGCATATGCTAGCACGTGCCTTGAACAGTCGCTTCGTGTCGCGATCGAGCAGTAGTGTTTTCGCAAGGGATCCGTTCGAGAGATCCTTTGGTCAGAAACAACAGCCTGGTCCGGGATCAGTCTTTGGATTTTCCGCGATGGATTCGCAACAGCTCGTTGACACAGGTTCGCAGAATAGCCAGGACATCGTTCTGCCGAAACCGGCGAGCAGTACACCGAGGCACAGCATCGACGCGATTCTTGGACTGGCGAACAATAAAAGAAATCACCAGGAAATGGAGGATAACGCTCGCGACGCCCAGGAAAACGCAGGTAATATCTCTCAGCATCCCCTTTCAGTTCGCTTTTCTTATTTATCGGAGTTCAATTCGGCAATAGGAATCTTCCTTTACCTGCGCGTATTGTTACCTGCCAAAATTTCCGCGTTATGAAAACGTGGAAAGACTTGCAAGTATATTTCTGCGTTACCCGATCAATCGAGCTCGAATTCGAGCACGACCGTTGAATGTGAAATTGAAATGAAAAAATTAAAGAAACGAAAAATTTTAACTTGCAGGTGCGTACGATAACATCTGATTTCGTTGTCGCGCCTACCGGTATCAGAATGGTAATTGTACTTCGATTTACGTTCATGTAATAAAACAATTATTTCGAAACAGCAATGGAATCAATGGCACGCGTATGATAACTATTATTTACAGCCGACGATTGCAACGACGCTTATTAAAATTGCAATGAGCTCGTTCGTCGAGGTGATACAATTAATAGAAACGTTGCAACTTCCGTCCGTCGGGGCTGGCACACGCACCAACCGCAATCGAATCTCGTGCGTTCCTCCCGCCGCCGTCAGATTCAGGATACTGGATCCCAAATCCCAAAACGGCTCAAGTTACCCCCGGAGACTTATTAACAAAGCAGCTTCGATCAATCATTTCATCCAATTACTGGTCTCGCTATTATCCTCCTCTCGAATCGGGCGTCCGATTAAATCCGGCACGAACCGAGGTACGCCGATCGATGCTCCTTTAACTTAACAATTTATTCATTTCAGTTTCCCCAGCAGGGAACTCTGTTGCGCGAAAAATCGACGGGCCGAATATTTCTTCCCATTCGTCGCGTTCTAATTTCGATAATAGATGTTCCGAACGAATAGAGGCGGATGGCATCAGGTGTTTCGATACGTCTGTCACGATTAACAGAGCAAATAGATTACTGTACCACGTGCGTGACAGTATTATCCCGATCGCACCAGTTAATGATAGACCGGTTAGGTGAATTGCGATGACGCCCGCGATAATGCTATCGTGAAAACCCTAATGCGACTTCGCCTTCCATCGCTGCGCTAATTACCCGAGCACTATATTTCATTGACACCAGAAACTATAAAATTATACGAATTATATACCGTCTCGTCGGGGCCTCGCGCAATTACGTTAATTCGATTCTTCATAAATATTACCGCGACTAAATCGAATAAATCCATCGCACCTATCTGACGCAGAATCCAACACCTGCACCCAATAGTAATACCGTCGAACTTTTATCAAACAGAATGCTCATACACTCTATATCAATGCACTTCGTCCGCTTCAATCGTTATAACAGATAATCTGGTTGATGTGGGTTAAGCAAACTTACATCACCCGTCCACAATACATTCGATTACTTCGCTCGCCTCGTAAATTCTGATTTCGTTTCACAACTTCCTGTCCGTCCTTCCATTATTCCATTATCATCCACCCAAACATTATTTTTATCGTTCGTAACACAGCTGCCTCCCCTCCCCTCCCCCGCGTCTGAAAACAATCTACCCGACGTTCCATTAGCTTAATCTGGTTCACGACGACTCTAACCCTTTATTGGCCCTCTCAAGTTTTCCAAATCGAGCAGAATCTCCGCGCATACAATGCTCAGGCTAAATTATCCGGCTATTGAAAAATCGTTAGTATCGCGGCAATCTCGTACTGCTCTGCACGCGGCTAAATTAGTCGTCCGGGGCGAGGCGAAACGCGTGCCCGGCCGGCGTGTCGGCCAATTCAAACAAATATCCGATAATTCCAATTTCGAGAACGAGCCAACAACGAGGCCGGATCGTTGCCGTTGTCGTCGCGAAAACGCTCTAGCCACCGACTGTCATTTATAATGTCACTCGGTATCGGTTGCACGCGGTTGTACGGCTATCGGCGCGACACTCTCGTCGGATGGGCGAAAATCGACAAAACAATTTCGTACGGGCGCTGCGTCGTTCTCTTCTTTCTTTTTTTTTTTCCCTCCCGCCGCGTCATCGAAAGCCACCGTTAACGAAAAAATTACGCCCTCGCGTAGCTAGAGGGAAACGGGACAGCGCAGAGGGAGGCTGTACCAATCGATGATACAGGAGTGGTACACCACGAGAATCGGCGACCGTTTTCAAAGGGAGGAATTAACCCGGCCTTCCATCCCACTCCGGCCAACGCTTCGCGTCCTCTGTTTGCCGTATTGCTAAGCCTCGTGTAATCTCGTTGGTCGCGTCTGGATTAGGCCGGACGATAACTGAAACGCTTTTGCATAATGCACTTGTCGTTTGTCGCCGTCTCTGATAGATCGAGACCGGCATAGAGCGGGCCAACTCTCTCGCGACACTCCGCCCCATTTACGTCCGTTCTATGCGCCTGTGCCTCTGGCAGGATCGGCGAGACTGATCCTCGAAAACGGAGAAGAGAGTCGTCGAACGTGACTCTTCGATTTATTTGGCCACGTTTTCGCCCTCCCTGTTGCTCTCCCTTTTCGCACCGATTAATGCGTCCCGATAGCGAGATCGTTTCGACCGTCCGTCATATTACTGGCGCTTGGTAGCGACTGACCGGCCGTCGATTCATCTTTATTCGATTTCGTTGAGCAGCAGCAACGGGACTGCGAGGGGCGGGATGGCAAAAGGATGCTAATTTGTTGAAGACAACTTTACAAGAGACAGTTGACGTGCCGCGATTCGACCGATAGCGCGAATTCGGGGAATTCACGTGAAATTAGCGAATGCGGTGGACGAACGGGTCGACGAGGGCACGATAATCGCTCGTAATGTCTCCCATGAAGACCCGCTGGTACGGAATAATTGAATCGATTAGCAGTCGGCGCCGCTGGACAATTCGGGAAAACTTTTCGCAAATCTGCGACAGTCGGTGGAGCGGCGTACGAAGAGAAGTCGAACGATGCTCGACGAAGAACGATGGAAGGGATGAATAGAGGAACGGAGATAAAAAAAAAACGAAAGGGGAAAAGATAGAACGGAGGCTGCTTAGCGAGAGGCCAGGCCTTGTCCTGTTAATCGAATTATCATTAATTATGATACCGTGCGCGAGAAAAAAGGACAACGTGAAAGGCAAGGTCGGCCTCTGCTAATAAGTATGATGGAACCGAAGAGAGAAGAATGAAAAGAGATCGACCGAAGAAAAAAGGAGATAGATGGAAGCGGCTTTAAGTCAGTCGCTTCTTAAGAGCTGAATTGACGTGTCTACTAATGGATCACGCCTGGCCCCGTCTACTTTCTTCCCCGGCCTCTTTTTCGTCGTCTTCTTCCCTCGGCCGTAACCACTTCTTCCTCCGCTTCTTGTTCGTCGTCGTCCCCACCATCGCCCTCTTCGCCGTGTACCATTATTACCGGAGCGGCTACTTTCGTGGCTTAAAAACAGGCCTGTTTTACCCCTGGCGAAGAGGTTTCTGCGTACGACGCGGCCCAGCCGATTCGAAATGCTCCTTGAAAGTGAGAGGCCACGCATTTTCGCGTCGTGCGCCCTAATTTAAATAGACGTTCGATATCGAAACGATAATTCCTATCATTACACTTTAACGAAACGAATCTCTTCGCGGCGGACGAGTCGATCGTCCTGCGGCGTACGAAGAAATCGTTAATATTTTCGTCGTTAATATTAAAGGAGCGATTAATCGCTCGTGTGCATGTCCCCTCGAGATGAACGATTAAGCGTACATTTTCCCCGTGGCATTAATAAATATCAATTCGTCGCTGTTAACATTCGAAATTGCTGCCTGGGCAGGCGTGCGCGCCAACGGGTACGATCGGTTTTCCATGTTAGGGCATAATTCGAAATGACACGTTGTCGAGATAAATCGGTTCGATAGGCGAATTAAATGGAAGGAGGAAAGAAATAAAGGGGGCAGGGGAGGGGGTGAAAAAAAAGGTTCACGGGAGGAGCGTTAAGTGTGCCGCAATCAATCTTACCTTGTACGCGCGCCAGAAGATTAATGCACTTTCAAATTTCATTAATTCTTCGCTGCATAATGAGCCGCGGGGCGAACGAATAACTTTCCTTAACGCCGCGATAATGCTGCCGAGACTCCGCGCCGTAATTGCATCAATTCCTTTGGTAATTCGCACAATTATCCTTTCTGATTTTCCGCCCGGCACCAAGCTAACTGCTCGCGAGCACGCTTCCAATTAATCACACGCGGGCCCCGACGAATCTCCTCCGGGTAATTAAAGTATGTCGTCCCTGCGAAACTGGACGATTAATCGGCCGTCCTCGTAGGAGATCAGACGGGGAACACATCGCCGGAACGATCGTCTATGCCGTCTGGTATCGCGTATGCACGCGCGTACCTGTCCCAAGGTTTCATCCGTCTGGCGGCGGACCTCCCCTGAATTTCACGTCGAAGCAGATATTAATCGGGACGGCAATTATTCGAGATTCTTGCGAAACGTTCGAAAGCTTCAGATAAATATCAAGGTCGCGTCGTGAGCGTACTTAAACGATTGCCCTTTAAGTGCGGCGTATTGCAATTCCAATCGGCTGGTCGAAGTGTTCCCTCAATTATGAACGATCATCAGGTTTCCCTATTAAAAGGTTACACTTACTCAGCGTTGACAGTCGGCGTTTCACAAAGGGCCATTAAAATCGAACGTGAATTGACCACTTTCGCTGCGAGATTCCACGCGATAAGCAATCACGCGGGTTCAGCGGCGGGCTGCGTGCACCAAAATGGTAGAACGCCTCCGCGCTTTATGGAAAGAAGCAATCGACGATGTAAATATTTCGTTATTACATGATCGTTTCACGCGGCCTGATTAACATCTCCTTTTGAAGGACCGTACAAACACGAATATTTCCTCGTCGATGAATACATAGAGCGTGAACGCGATTGCGTGCAACAAGTGTACGCAACAAATCGAGGGCGAATAATTATTATTTCGTAAGTAGAACGTTCTCTGGGTGACTCTGGTTCGGTCCATTCCATTGGACAAACGATGTAACGAGTGCACATAGTCGCACAGGCTCGCGCGAAGCTATTGAACCGCGTGGTAATGAACGTTCTCGTTAATTAAAAATATGATAAAGAGCGGAGGAATATTTTTTCTGGCAGGCGCCATGCAATAAAAAGATGTATAATCGGCACGAAACGCAAAGAACAAGTGGAGGGCAAAGGGTTAATAGAGGGAAAATGTTCCCATTGAAAGGAACGGCGGAATTAAAGCGGTCTGGATAGAGGTAACGGCGTCGCGGCGTTCTGGAACGCCGCAGGTAAAAGTGCTTTGTTAGGGGGAGTAATTTCGATCGCGTGACAACGGCGATGTGGCGCAAGGGGGAAGGGGGCACGAGCAATTACGTGTAATTTCATACCCATTTATTGCCGGGATAGCTCGTTTTTCGACTGCTTCTTGAGTCTCACCGGCGGCGATCGGCCGGATCGGCATAGAACTCGAAACGAGCTGGCTACGTTCGGATTAATCGATTTCACTCCGTCGAGTAAAACAGTGTCGCGTGTTTCTGATATTAATCCGCTTATGAAACGGGGCAGAACGAAGTGCCGCTAATTGTGTGCTTCGGTAATAAACGTTACGATTAATAGCGATTTTTCAGCCGCGATAGACTAATCAACAGCGATTGAATTTGCGACGGATCGAAAAGTACAATTTCTTGATAAAAATACGCCAAACTTATTACGCACAAATTTGAAAACTCCCATTATTATCTAAATGTTGTCGTTCAATTCTTACGAAGAAGCTTAATCGTCCCGCTAATCAATTCCAGCCGTAACCCCCCGAATCGAGTTTCACCGCTACACGCTGTCAAAGGAAGCAACCCCTTTTACTTAGACCGTCAGAACTCTGTTATACAGGATGGTAGGGTAGCGTCTCCTACCAATTTCCGTGAAATTTCATTTTTTTTTTTCCTCCGTACGTCGACGCAGTTCGACGTGGCGCAGACTAGTCGAAGACAGGGACGAAGCGATTTCGCGGGACAGCGCGATCGAGAAACGCGCCGATTTAACCGAATTACCGTTGGATCAAAGCTTGCGAGTGGTAATTGGTGCACAGGTGTCGGCGATCAATCGTACACCGGCCGTCAGGGAAGCTATTTCGCTCGGATACCGAAACGTTTCGTGATCGATAGGACGAACAGACGAGGTCGGTGCCTAGACGAATCCAATGAGATACATCATCGAACGACGATACAGGGACAGACGGGTTAGATGGAGGGGTTGGAAGTGGCGGAAACAAGGGATGCAGAGACGCTCGTTGCAGGATATACCTGTGATTTGTGCGATGATTAGCGATTAGGTACGATTAAAAGAACATGCGGGAATATTTTTGTATTTTCTCGACGGCTATTGACCAATATGAATTTCCGCGGACGAAGATATTGCGGATTTCTGTGCGTCTGTAAAAATCGTTAATTAATTTCCGTTCGCAAATTGACGAGTTGAAAATTTAGAAACTGAGAATCTTGAAAGTTGGAACAGATTCTTATCCATTTTTTAATATACTTACTCGGGACGAAGGTAGCACATGCCTCTCTCTAAAAAAAAAAAAAGGTTGATTCGGTTAAAAGTGTGGTTACGTACGCGAGAATTCGTATTCGTGCTTGCACGACGTCGATGGAGAGATTGTAATAAGCCTTGCATGCTAAGGAACAATTAAATTATTAGCAGGTATATTGTGCACGACGCGGTGTTTTATTGCGTGGCTTGCTTCAGTTCCGGCCTGCTTTTGAAGCTCGCGACGATCGTGAAACATTCGATTCTGTTCGTGCGATGACATTACGGCGAACGAACGATTAAAAATCTGTTCTTCCTGAGTTTAGTTGAACTCTATACACGACCATTGAAATTTTTGCCAACTTCTTCCAACATTTTTGCACCATTCATGCACAGGTCCAAGATATTGCAATACAATATTCGAAAAGGATTCAAATTCGTTTCCCTATTGTTTAAATTAATTATCCCGCTGCCGTTCCCGTCTGGGCACGTTTATAAAACACCAAGGCAACGTTTCACGAACGAACGCACACCACAGCGATCGACCGTCGCACGATCTAGCGAAAGATATTCCAATAAAGGCTGCACGCCACCGAACAATTAAATTATTAAGAAGTAACGATAACAGAAGCAAGTCGCCTTGATTACTATTACAATGAAAGCGCCACGAATCGCAATCCGTTCGCAAGGAACGCGAACAAATTTGCAACATTTTTTTCCATTGCACTTGCGAAGTTCTAGACGCAGGGATGAATTCTATTAACGAGAGCACGCGAAGGTTGGCCAACCAACTCGTCATATTAATCACTCTTATGAATCATCACTGTGCTGCTTCCACGAGAAGACTAAACATTGCAATACACATATCTCTATCATTATTACCATCAAATTGTATTCAGCAAGTTAATTAATCCAGATAAGAATATACGAGCGCACAACTTTCTTAGAGGTTCTCTACGCCAATCAACCAGCAATACGTGGCAAGAAAACGATTCCCATGCTGCCATTTATAATTTACGTCGTATGCAATTAAAAAATCGTAAATAAGACAAGGCTGTCCGTGAGATTTCGACGAGATCCCGCGGTTTGAAGCGTTCAGACGGATTCGCACGGGCCACCACCCCATTCAATTAAACAATTTCCAACTCCTGTATCGTTTCAATTAACGCGCCGCTAGATGATCACCAGTGCGTTGACCCGTTTAGACGGAAATTTTATCCCCGTTGCAAGAACTTGATGACAGCTTAAGAGCCTTTCGCCGAGCGTTCTTAAGACACGCTTCGCGCAGTCTCTATCCCCCTTTCTCTTGCACGCTAGCACGCATCCACGCCGCCGCTTTGACAATTTAATAATTCGATACCGGTACGCGAATAATCGACGAACCCGATACTCTCCTCTCGCCAATCGAGGATCGAGAGATCACGTTCACCCCGTTCTCCTCTCCTCTTCTGTCTTCCGTCAGCTTTCCTCCGGTGCCGTTCGTTTTCTTCGACTTTTGCATGTAACAAAACTCATCGTTCGCTCGTTCGCTAAGAGCGTCGATCATCGGGCAAGAAAAAAAAATGATTATCCGATCAGGTTGACTTTTACTCGAATAACACCTCGCCACGTAACCGTGGTTTCGTAAAGCCACGGATAAATTAATGATTCCGGTTCCACGGTGGCGATAGGTGTCGATTAATCGTTGAAAAATTTGCTACGCCTCGTTCAGACTCAACGAGTCTATCTAATCTGCTTCTTGAATATACGTTTTTAACGTTATTTCAAGGCCTGCTTTGGGAATTTGCTTTTCTTTCATCGAAGCAACGCTTCGTTAGCCTATTGCACGTGTTCCAATATTCTAAGTGCGGTTGCCAATATTCTAAGTGCATTGTAGATTTTGTTCAAGTACAAGTACATAAAATTGTGGCGGATACGAAAGCGATACGAAATATACGACGCGTATATGTATATTCGAAGATACGGACACTTTAAGAAACTGCAAGAAAAAATCGATTTTCTGAAACTTCATGACACCGGTACCCCTTTAAAGTATCGTCATTGTAATTCGATTATTTACACCGTTCCGTAGCCACCCCGTGGCGACCACATTAATAAAGATATTAAAGGCCATCCTTTCTATCGCTTGGGTAGCATGAAAAACCAGATAACTCCGTGGAGACGGTTTCCGTGGATCGATACGTGCGTCAGATTAAAGAATGCGACAGGTGACAGTGGCTTTTACGAAGAAATTTCCGTCGAAACTTTGTGCCGCGCAAAGTGGCCATTGCGTTTCGTTCCGGAGATAAAAACCGTGGCGAGAAGGCCGCCAGGAACGAGCAGAAGAAGCCCGGGGACAGGAGAAAATAAAGATCAGAGAAAACGAGCGAGAGAAAAGGAGATGGGGGGAATGAAATGGGTGGTGGGAAAGAGAGAGGCGAACCGGTGACGGTCCACGAGAAGACAAATTCTGTAATCCTCTTTGGTCGGCGAGCTAAGCCCTCTGTGTGACGGCATACCATCTTCTTTCTCTTATTTCCTCCTCTCGTTTTGCCTTTCCTTGTCCCGGCCCTGTCCTCCCACACCGATCAAGGAAATTAGATTTCGAATCGACAGCCGTGCTTAAGTATAAACGACGAAGCGACATCGAACAACGGGGAGGAAACTGGAATTCATGGCGGTTAAGTGGGAGGTTCGTCGTTTTGCTCGAGAGGAAAGAAACGTTACCCCCTGGGTACCGGGATCGTTATTTATACCGATCGATGGTCGCGCGATTTTATTCCGCTCGGCTGGCTGGAAAATCGCCGGCGGTAAGTAATATTTAATTAGCCGGCGAGAGGTGAGAATTGAGAGGGGGAAAGAGGGACACGGTTGTGCAGGCGAGGGTTTGGATTTAGCAAGTCGAGACGTACCGTCCAGAATTTTCGCGTACAATCGAAGAGATGACGTAGATAATTGAACTAAAATTGATCGTCAAGTGCGGATGCATCGTAGAGATAAAGATTGATAGCCTCCTTTTAAATACACAATATAAATAACATAACAATAGTGCTAACAATATAAATACGTAAATACGAGTCGACTCGTGTTTCTTCGATTTCCACGATTAACCGCTTAATTGAAACATCGCGAACGATCCTAGAAAAGAATGGAACGCTGCCGCGATGGTATTCCACGTTCGTGGGAGAAACAAGATCGTATCGCGACGGTGTAAAGCGGTCCTAGTCCATTCCGGCTACTTAAGAGATTGACACGGGAAGATAGTATAATGGACGAAGCGGCCAAGGAATCGTGGCCTCCTCCTGAATCGAGCACCGACTCTTAATGGGCCAACACTGATCGTTGATAATTTTCAAAACGCCACGGGCCACCTTTCGATTCGACTGACGGGGCCCTGGCCCCGTCCATAGACCGTATTGAGCGGCTCAACAAAGTCACGTTAATGTATTTGTCCGCGCTGTTATAGATATCGATGCCGACACCGATACAAAACCCTTTTCCTATCCGAACATATTTATTCAAACTTGAACGAAAATATCGTGTATATACGCTTCAAGGCCTGTGCACAAGAGCGAACGATCGTTTCCACGCGATTCTCAGTCATTTCGTTTCTCAAATTAAAACGGACAGCAATCTCGATTCACGACGCAACGCGACAGGGTGTCGCCTTTAATCCACGAAAATTCGGTCCACTTGAAGCGATACGTACAGGGTGCTCTCGATATAACGGGACGGTGAGCGGTAACAGCACCACCGATGTACACCTGCACCTCGTAGAATTTAATCACGATGGTTACTCTGTTCGACCGAAACCAATTATTGCGCAGACGTACTCACACGCGCGTTTGCACCGCCCAGTTATGCGGACGTTCCCCACGCACCTATATAAATCTCTGCGTCCCCGTACGAGTATAATGTATCCGCATTAATTTCCCTCTGATCGGACGCGATTCCGCGTTTATCGTCCGCTAAAATGCCCGCTCGTCGACTCCTCCTCCGTTGCCAACAGACGTATCTCATGAATCGATTCAAGTTGCAACAGTATCCGTCCAGACGTGCATAAATTCATTGCCGACGAACGTTTCGAACAGCGCAGGATGGAAAAAAGGTACAAGACAAGCGATAGAAAAGAACGACGCCGGAATAAATGTCCCCGGTCGCACGCGTACATACGTAGCTACATAAAATTTAATCAGTCACCGTATCGTATCGTTCTCGGTTCTCCATCCGTTTCGTTCTTCGGTTCCCCTTCGTCGTTCTCCTCGAGCCTGAACTCGAGTGCATCGCAACCCAAAACGGGAGTCCCTCCTCCTGGAGTTTAGATACGGTTCACGTTTAGAGCCTCGAGGAAGAAGGGTGCGCAGCTCTGTCTGGTAGCATGACGGAACGGACGGGGACGAAGGAGGGCCCCGAAGCGAAGGAGAACGATGGTGTTGGCACTCTCGGGGGCCATTATTGATTGTTGTTGATAATTAGCCGGTACAGGCGCGTCAATCACGAGCCAAGGCAAGGTTATTAGGCTGTTGGTTAGCACCGGTCCGATAGCACACGTACGGGAACGTATACACACCCGCGCCTACGAGCACCGTCACGGAGGATACGTGTAAACGTTGTACAGGTGTCCGCCTGTGTAGGTGTGTGTGCCAGCCGCCATTGAGCCACCCGATTACCCCCCACAATTCGATCTAATGCGCTACGCTGCGATGCGAGAGAAGGTTAATTATGCAGTTAATGAGAGGCTGAATATATATACCCCACGGGGTGTCAGGATGGCCCCGACGAAAAGAGAATCATTCGGTGCCCGGCAAAGCTGAATCGTTGAATTTGGTTACGGTCGGGGAACGCCGGAACACCGTCGTCCATACTCTTTCCGTTTTAAATTAATCGCGTTAGAACGTTCGGGGCGTGCTCGAACGCAACGCGGCCGGGAAAACGCGAAGCCTTTTGATTGCAACTGAAATTAATGCCGATCCGTGAAACGTTTTGTCGGATGCAATAATAATGTGACAATGATGTACACATACGTATATACTGGGGAAGCAAAGGATCGCCGATGAATTCGTATTGCGTTCGACGAGCGTATCGTGGAACACAGTTAACGACAATTTCTGGTCGCCATGGCGGCAGCGAGATTTTTCGCGAAGCAAATTACTCAACCCTCGACAATTCGTTCGACCGTACGTCGATGTAATTTCGAAAGTTTAGAAAACAGCAAACAACATGACGATCGCACCGGGTGGCAAATTTAGATGTTCCTCTTTCGCATTTGACTTCTCAATTTCCGTTGCGCCGCACTGAACATCGCGTCGGGCAAATTGCGTCGAAGCGTTGATTTCTACGATAAATTGCCGAATTGTGCGTCACGGAATTCGCCAACAGGGTACACCGCCGAGTCCCGATGTCGAACATCCCTTTCGATCGGCCACTGCGTCAGAAAACGGGTCAGCTCGTTGGCAATTAGCTGCACCATCGCACGAGACCTCTTGATTTTGGAAATAATAATACGGATTCTATACGGAAAAATCCTACTTTTCTTTCAAATAATTGAACGCGCGATATGCGTCGGCAGTAGTTCTCTCGACGAGTTCGAGGTCGCAACTGAATAACTTTCGTTCGTTCGCTTTGTTGAACGTCAGATACGGGTTGCTTCATTTCGTACGGTAGCTGGTAAACACAATCTGTCCTCCAATCCTTAGCCTGTCACTCATTGTCAGCGTAATAAATACGCGTATCGATGCATTCAACACATTTCGAAGGCGACAAGCCGTCAGGATAAAGCGATTACGATTCTTGCGGGTCTCTCGCCTCCGTCCATTGAATTTTCGAGCGCATATCGGCGAGAGGAAAAAGAACGAGAACCGGACCGCAGAAAGTAATTGTATTCTGTCACTTTAATGTATCAAATTAACATTCGATTAGCAGCCCTTTCGATTTTGGACGTACCCGAAATTGCGCAATTTAGTAAACCCATTACGATTTCGTAAATATTGAACCGGACAATTAATTGTTCGCATAAGATTCCCGGGGGGGGGGGGGGGGGGTGGAAATCGGATGTAATTTTACGCGAGCCCGTGTTGGATTCGTTACAGATATTGTGATCGTTCGGCCGCGTTGCACACGGTACCAGTAATAATTTCAAAGCCGTGCAAATCAATAATTCGTCGACAGTCTGGGCGCAGTGTACCGTTAAAATTAAATAATGCATCAGCGAAGGGAATCGGTGCGCCTTTCGAACGATTCCGTGCGCGTTACTCGCGCGTATTGAATCGATGCTTACGCCCTTGCTACCGTGGCGATCATTGAATCATAGACACACCACGAAATCACTGAAAAACGTGGAAAAGAAAGAAAATAAAGATGCAACACCGTCCACTTAATTCTCCCGTTTACCCCTTTCTCGTGCTTCGTTCGCAAGACACAAATTCCAATAGAAACTCTACATTCCGCTACCGAGTGAAACAAATCCGAGGATAATAAATCGAATCAGAAACTCGAGCCAAGGTATCGTGAAAGCACGATTACTGACGAACGCTACGAATCCAACTCCGCTCGCAGCGGAGTGATGCGCGTTACAACACTTGTAATAGCTAGCATTATACGCACATAATGGAGGTAATAGCCGGGACTGGGATAAATCGATCACCATTACCGTACCTATTAACCGTAACGACCGTTTCCGAAGAGACCTGACCACTCCCGTGGGTTCCAGGTGAGAACAGCTGCAACTCCACCGGCGGCGGCAGCGACGAGGAACTCGGCACAGGCTGCGGGGACGATTTGAACGGGAAAGGCGGCAAGAGGAAGCAGCGTCGAAACAGGACGACCTTCACCACCTACCAGCTGCACGAGCTCGAGAGGGCCTTCGAGAAGTCTCATTATCCGGACGTGTACTGCAGGGAGGAACTCGCCATGAAAGTCAATCTTCCGGAAGTGCGCGTCCAGGTGAGTTACATGGTTACCCGTACACGGGGAGATACGCTAGATTTAAAGTAAAGGATGAAAAAAATTGATAGCGGAGCGCGTGCTGAAATATTGCGTTAGATGAGGGGGTAGGCTTGCGCTCGGAACAGTTATCCGGCGATCTCGAAATTTCTTACCCCGATCCTATTACGATTTTGCTCTCTGAATTTACACCTACGATATGATTCGACGTTAGTTACTGCTGAATTTGACGGAACGGCGAGAATCCGTAAGACAAGCGGGAGCGTAGCTTACGTCATTATTGTTTCGTAATCGGAGATCCGCCTTCGGGATAACGATTGGAAGGAATAATTAGATAAGATCGCGTTGCTAATGGGCATAATGTGGGGGATCGTTTTCGCGCGGGGAGAAGGACCGTTCATACATTTTTAAATAATCACCCGAGCGCGAAGTCACGCGAGTAACGAGGTATTAACTCGTTAACCCTCACGACACTGTCGCGAGATCCTGTTACTCTAACGATTTCACGAAGGAAAAAAAGAAAGAACAAAAAAAACGAGAACAGAACCCAAAGGGGAGAATGTTACGAACTCCAGAAAAGTATCGAACCGCACCGTAATTTCGAACGACGTTTATTAAACAACCGTCGACGTTGTGTGCCTTTTTGCACGGGAAATAATCCAAAAAATTCGCCGGTCGAGCCTCCCTTTTACAGACCTTCATGCGCATGAAACTCGACGCTACGAAAGTATGCAGAAACAAAAAAGCATCGCGAAAAATTCGTCGCACCGTGGCGAAACTAAAAAATATTCGCCCGGCCGTCCGGGTATTAACGTTCTCCGCCGTTCGATAGGTAATCGAGTGGACCCGTGACGGTAAACGATCGGTCGCGAATCAACCGATTTATTATTTCACTCCCTTGCGGCCCCGTTTTTCTCTGTTTCGCTGGGAACTAAGCGGATATGAGTGTCGTGCGCGCGATCAGCGAGCGGGCCGAGTTTAATGGCAACGTTTCCGTGCAAACAATCGGAACAGCAATCGCCGGCTGACGCTGGCCCCGACGTATTAAACTAAATTAAATTAATTATGTGCGTGACAGCGATAAAAGCACGCAGTCGCATGCGACGACGCATCGATTAGACTCCCGGGGGCATGCTTTCCGACCGTGCCACCTACGTATACGTGTCCACGACCGACGTGGTTCGTCGGATAACAACCTGGTCGCTTTGCAACCGCACCTGCTTTTTTGCCTGTCGAAGCGCGAAATTGTCTTTTCGCCAGGTTTTTGAGTCACGGGAGGGATTCGATTTGTGTGGAAGCAGATCGTCGCGACGTTATTTGGAAACGTTCGGAGCACGATTTGTTTTTAATACGACAGAGGAGAAGTCTGAATTGGTTGAAATTAGAGGAAGGAAAATTCGGTCGATCTTTCCATTTCAATAGCGAGCATGTGAACATCCCTAATCGTTAAAAGATTATATTAAATTAGTTGCAATTAGCGTGAGGCGATGTTTTCGTTTGCGACGTGGCGCACAGTGTTTCGATGACAATGCGTCGAAAGCCAGTATTCTCTCTGGTCGTGGTCGGAAACGGTTGTCCACAGTCTTTAGTTTCCCTTCTTTTCAAATGTATATACAGGTATATACATACAGACGTCTGAATATTACCACGCCGCACTTTATTACTACCTAAACCATCTCTCCCTCGCGTCTACTTACACTACCAGAGAATGGGTATATACGAAATGGTATCCACCAGGCGACACGCGCGAGAGGGACGAAAAATAACGCAATGGCACCGCCACTCCCAGAAGAGAGTCGCAATTAAAAATTTAAATTGCGTTTAAAACCTGCCGGTACTGCCGCAGCGCTCACTACCCACAACCACCACCACCACCACCACCACCACAGCCACCATCGTCGTCGTTCTACTTTTTTCAATTTTCTCCAGAGAGGTTTGCCGACCTTTCTCTTTTCCCCCGTTCTGTCTGTCACTTATTTCACTGCCCCATTCGCTACCTCTGCCGTCGCGTCGCGTCGGCTCGAAAGCGAAGGGCCGGAGAAGGCCGAAGAAGGGAACGCCAGCGCGCCCCTAAGGTATACCTAATCGCTTAAGCTTATTACGCGAGCAGACAAGGCGAAGGAATCAGCCGTGAACCTACGAGTAAACAGAAGAGGAAGACGGCTGGCGGACAAAGAGAAATGGCGAACGAGAGACAGAGAGGCGGCGGAGAAATGGAGAAAGTGGTGGCTGGTTGGTAGCAGGCGCAACGAAGAGGCGGACGCATGTTCAGTTTCATCATTTTTAATTGATAGCGCACGCCAATCCTATCTGTCGGATTTATTAGGCCGCTCGACGAGATGGTTTTGCGGATGGTTGGAAGGGGGTGATAGCAAAGGGAAACGGAGCTTTTATTGGACAAACCGGGTTGTTTCGGTGGTGTGGGTCCTGCCCGTGGTCACTATAGCCCGATTGTGCGACCCGGGGAAAGCACGTTTTCCAGATTTTCATGCATCCTCTGTCCCCGAGCATATGTACACGCGTGTAGATATGCATGCATATATATGTTCACATATATATATATATATATATACGTATCTATGTACACGTGCACAGGCAGATTCATTGCGGGGATTAACGCTGTTTTCTCGCGATAATTATCATTCACGGCGGAGCGCGGAGATTTTATTGGATACACGATTTCGCTCCACCTCGGCCGATATCGAAACGTCGAATTGCTTGTTAAGCTTGTTATTGTAATTCAGGTTTACGCAGCGGGCGTTTTCAGCGCGGGCCGGCGTAATGGTTTCGTAAAATTAAGCAAGAAAACGTTCGTCGGGTCGGGCAATTTAAAATCATTTCACGAGCGAACGTTCGCCAGAACGAATGAACAGTTACATCGTCGGTAATTGGTAATATTCTTCGGGCTTTATGTTCCCGCGTCACGGGTCCGCTTTGGAATTTCATTAATTTACAAGACCGGCGCGTCGACGTTTGGAAATTGAATTATGGCGCCGCGAATAAGGACGGACGTAACACCTTCGAGCGATGATTGAACGGACGTAAGAACGAAAAAGGGAACGCTCGGTAATGCAAGTGCGCTAGGCTACTCGGGTAAATTCGATAGTCGAACACTCGAAACATTTATTTATTTCCTTCTCCGTCGTCTCCGGGGGATCAAAAGCGACGCGTCTCCGTTTGAAAGAAATATGCCTAGTTCTTCACGCGTTACAATTAACCCCGTTCGTACCTCCCCTTTGCATTTGAACACGGTGTAATGAAATATCACCGACATAGATAATACCATTGAGCGCATCGTCGTGCTTTGCTCGGCGGTCACGCGATCGTAAATTCGCCTATAAAAAAGAAACGTGTCATGGGCCGGCGATTTGGTAAAGCTGAAATCGATACAGGAGTCAGCTTCGTTGGAAACACTCGTCGAAACGAAGTCTGTTGCGAAGCACTTTGCTGATTCGTCCGATCGTTCTCTGCCGGACAGCGCAATAAAAGAAAAAAAAGAGTAAAACCTCGAATTACCAAGAAACGAAATTAACGGATCGTCGTTCACCCCCGACTTTCCATCGGCGAGAATTAACCATCCAAAGAAAATGGCACGCGTGGAAACCGCGACGGGTCACGTCCCGTTGACGTTTCGGCCGGAGCAGTCGAATCGATGGCCGACGTATTTTCCCGACGCAAACGGGGGAGAGGATGGAATCGACAATCGTCGTCGGAAAAAAAGGCACGGGGGAAGGGCGGCCGGGAGAAAACAAAAAGAGCGAGCAGATTGATTTTTCGCGGTAGGCCAACTAATTTGGCGAGAGGGACGGTCCGTCCGGATGGACGACCGTTCCGCGCGCTCGGCTGCCCGACGATTGCCAATTGGAAAAATACTCCAATTCGATTACAATTTTTTTTCCTCCGCCTGCACACGCCAGGCCGCGGAAAGAAATTTCGCCTACGACGAGAAAATACATTCGTCGAACGCGATAGATGGGCGTGGGTAGCCGGTCGGGGGTTGGCGGTGCACCGGGCGGAGAGCGGGCGGAGGGACGTGAAACTAATATCGAAGCTTGCAATCGTTTCTGAAAGCGTTTGAGGGCGCAATTTAAAAGCGATCTTCTCTGTTTTCGTTCCATTTACAAAGAAAATCGTAACCGCCGGCCGGGCGTCTACGCTCGGAAAATATTTTCGACGTGGGCGCCGATATTATTCGCGCGACGCGCAACTCGAAATGTTCTCCGCATCGACGGAAGCTGGCACGGAAGAGGGGGAGGGGGGAGGGGGGTGGCGCAGGACGTAAGGGGTTGCCCGTTCCCGGGCAAGAAAATCATCTTTACCAGAAAGCAAGAACGCGTGTGCGGAATAAAAGGGGGGCTTCTACCGTGACTGACGTTATTTACCGTCACGTCGGCATGGAAACTCCGTTCAAAAGCAAGAGACACGCGTCGTTCTACAACTATTTTCCTGCACACGAGCCGCATTAATGAAATTCTACTTGACTACACCGTGAACAATTACCCCTAGTTTCGAACAATAATTCGCCGTCTACCGGCGACACACGGGCGACGGTCGTTTGATCTTTGCACCCTGTAGACGCTGCACGCCGGTAGAAAACGTTACACTCCGCCGCGTAGAAAATCGTGTCGCGAGCGATATCTTTTATTTCATCATTTTGATCTCGTTCGGTTGTAGAACGGATTATTAATTAACAGCCCTCCGCATTGGATTATCGCGTTCCATCGATATTTATTCGCTCGTAATCAGATCTATTAAACTAATCGTGCACCAGTATCGTTCTTAATTAGAATACGCAGGTAGAACAATCGATCCATCGCGATCCCCGGCAAGATTCCGAGCTATCGAATCGAGGGAAAATCGTTCTGCTGGCTGGCTGTTACGCGGTGTCGGTGGCGGCGCTCGCCGAGCCGTTTAATTCGGTTTTATTAGGGGGCCAAATCGTGATCGTTAGCGCCGACACGAGGCCGGCACGAATCGCAGGTGACTGTCTGGGTTAGGCGCACCTATATCTACGGGGTGTCAAATTAGTCACGCACGCCGCCTCCGCCCAGCGGGCCGGCGATCAACGCCCGTAACCATGGCTACTGCCGCGAAATTCTCCGCACGACGATTCCGCGTCGCTTTTCGACGCGATTGCGCACGCAATGCGGGCAAAATTGTGCGGAGAATTGATGAAAATTTTTTTTTTTTCTGTTTGCGTCCCACTTTTTTCGTCGCGCAACCGTTCCGACGATATCGACCCCCCTTAAAAATGCTTCTGACGAACGATCATTTTTAGACGTTGTGACATTTTAATTACCCTCGTGCACGTTTAATATGGTCCATTTATTTAATTGATAATTATTGGGGCGATTATGTATTCCCCTACTCGCGTGACACGGTAGTAGAACATTCCGTATGAATATATATAGAGCGTTGACCAAAATAGAACGGTGAATTGAAATATTAAGCAAATGTTTCCCGGTGCAATCGTTATTGTTTCGTCGACCGCCCGGTAAATGTCGGTCCCCCCTGATGGAAGCCAGCTCGCTTCGTGCCCCTCGTAGTCAACGGACCGAGAACCATAAGTTTCGCGATGCGATATTAATACCCATACGTGGCACCATACACGTAGCTGTTTACCGAAGGGCTCGCAGTGAGAATTCTCGCACCAGGTTACATTCGACTAATGATATCCGTGTAGGTTGATCGTTCGTGGACATAAATCAACGTAATGTCTTGACAAAGTTGCGCCTTATATCCTGTTACAAAATACCAATCTTTAGTAAAAGACGTACAATAACGCGTGGACGTTCGTCCACCTGAGAAGAAGCACGCGCGATTACACGCGTTTTTGTTCATTACATTCACGCATCGAATCTTTCTTAGGTAATTGTCCAGGAAAGTCGTTAGTTCACAATTGACAATTATAATTAGGGGCGAAATGTATATTCGCTTTCGCTTTGAATACACACGTGCTTTCATCTACACGATAAAAGTTGTTCAAGTAATCGCAAAAAATCCACGATCATAAATGACTATAAAGCATACCTTTATCCACTTTGATCCCATTTCATCCCCATTCTTCTCCGTTCCGCTGTCGCGAGTAGCAGAACCAAAAATCGACGTTCAACGACGTCAATAGTAGTCCACACGCCGGGCGATCCAGCCAATCATGATGGACCAACACCCTCGAGATCGCCACCGAACAAGATAAAGAGCGATCCAGCTCGATATCAGCAGGAAAAAGGGGAGGGTGTTCGCGGATACAAATGTTATTATACGCAAGCACCTCTGATCTTCCGCGTGAGCAGCCAATGGGCTTACACACCGGCCCTCCTTCCCCCGGTGTCAGATCGTTTTTCTTGTGGGTGCGATGTTTCCAAGCGTAAAATAAGATAATGGCCTCGTGCTAGGCGCGAGAGCAGCTCCGTCGTCGGGAGAGAAGAGAAAATGGGACGGCGGGGAAATAGCGAAGATCGTGGGAGCGGGACACCTGCTGCGCGACGGAGACCGTCACGAAGGATGGGAAGAAAAAATAATGCTGATGGAACGCGTTGGACGGACGATTCCTTGGCTCTTTTGCTTCCGATCCGACGAGGAAGGGAAAAAGTGTCGGGCCGCGCAGCGTCCACCAGCGGGCACGATTAGGTGTCAAGTAGTAACAGCCGTAATAAGTCAGACAAATTCGTTTCGTACGGTCCGGGTGAAAGCGCTGTTCCGTTCTCGCGTAGGCTCTGAATTTGTCGTGACATGCTTCCTCGTATCGTAAACGACGAGACTACTCTGGAATTATCCTGCGTGATCTATCTGAATGGGAGTGCTTGCGTGCGTGAAAAATTTTCAAGATTTAAACGAGTGCGCACCATTCGTTAGGTGTTTAGTATTTTCGATGGTTTCAGTGCGCGTTACGATTGCAAGGTCTTATCGCCCGTTCTATCGGTTCTTTTTCGAGGAATGATATTGCAAAATCTATCTCAGTACGATTTTTCTCGAGTCACCATTTCCACCAGCGTTGAGCCCATAAGAATTCAAAGCAGTCGTGACAGTTTCGTCAACGCTAATAACTCCATAGATTTCCCTAGAAGATCTACACGTTTTTAATAGAAAGAACACAGCATTATGTGGATCATCTGCATTCCAATAACCAACCGGTTTTCGAATGTAATAAATCCGCTGTTTTAAACGCATCAAAGAACAGTGAACGGAAAGAAACGACTGAAGTTTATAATTGACGATTTTAATCACGAATACCTTCTAATTCATTAACGGAGCATCTTTTTCCCTATCCAATTTAAACGGTATCGGGGGGGGGGAAGGGTTGAGGGGACGTGGTTCGTTTTCACGGTAACAGACTGTCAAGACCCTTAAGTCGGCGGAGAAACACGTCCTTCGATCCTGCGGCTCGCGAGAGCATGCGAAGTGGGTAAACTCTTGCAGCGCCGTCTAACGAGTATTATAATTACTGTCGCGTAACTCAATATTGCCCCCTCGATATGCTAAACTCCCGCGGAATATAGTGTTAATAGGCGTGGAATGACGCGGGACAACACCCCGCTTCTATTAATTGCACTTCACCCTAAATGCAAATTGTTCGAAATTGAGCGAGGGCTCCCCGAATATTTGGAAACTCCATTACGGGCCAGTGTTCGTCCTTTCGTTCGCTCGCACACACGGGTACCAATCGTGCGCCCGCGCGCGCCGGTCCCTAGACGATGCCGAGGACAATTCCGATTTCGGGGGAAACTAAGGAAACTTACAATTACAACTACGACTACCAGGGGCAAAAATAATCGGGCATTACAATCGAATGGATAGAAATGTTACTGAACCCGAATCTCCGGTTCACCTCGTTTCTGCTACTATTGTTACTACTAAAAGCGGGCGGACAAATTTTAAACGCGTACCGCCCGAACGTTGATGAATGGTAGGAGACTTTCCACGCGCCCTTGTAACGAAAAACCCCTTCCCCGTGCATCCAACGGAAGAAGACGAGGAATCCAGTTGCCACGGGAGAAGCAAGACGGACAAAGGTCCATCGTTTTCCGTAAATACGTTCGGAAGATTAGCTGTCCGAGGTTCTGAGGTCTGTGGCTCAATTAAGCACTCCGTTTAGCGCTTGACTAAAAAGGGTTGGTAGACCCTTGCTCTGCCCCCTCGAGCATCAATCATGTCAGAGCAACCCTTTTCCCGGGGGCGGTTTTGCTCCTCTATTGAGACGAAGTGTTGTGCTCAAACACAAAAACACTTCATTTGGCAGATTAGCCGTTAAACACCAAGGGTACGAGCAGGCTAAGCGGGATGAGCCACGAGAGGAGCGAAAGAGAGAGAGAGAGAGCGAGAGAGCGCGCGAGAGAGAGAGAGAGAGAGAAAGAGAGACGGCTGGAAAAAGACTGGCCGCTCGCGTCGTTCGCCACCGTAAATTACAAATGTAATTACAGGGATAATTAATTGCGGCGAAGTCGGTCCTCGAGTCCCTTAACGAGTTCAGAAAGAGGCCTGAACGTTCGGGTTCGATGAGAAGGAGACGATAAGAACGACGTTGCATGCACAGGAGTCGAGACCTCTAACGATGTACTGCACGACACGCGAGCGTGATTAAATCTTGCTAATTGCGGACAAGAAGAAAGTTATCGTATCGTCGCGATCGTACAGAGGCGTGCTCCTTTAATTTCTTCAAGGATACTGAAATATGTAATAAGCAAGTACCCCCGTCGAAGTCCGTATTCCTCGCCTTCGCCAGACCCCGTGCCTGTCCAGTCTAAAAACCTTAACGCCGTCGTGTGTAATCGTTCAATCTTCGAATACGTTAAAAAAAAAAACAAACGTCATCGAATTCTTCTACCTACGCTCCGACCAGAATCGTGGCGAACGAATACGAACGCGAAGTAGCGGCGGAGCTTGGAGCCGCGTGTATGCTCGAAGACGAAAAGGGAAGACAAGAAGGGCTTTTCCCACGAAGCAACTGGATCCTGGATCCAGAGACGGTGGTTGTTCTGAGCGCGTCACGAGGCCAGCAAAGGGCCTTCATATAGGGCACACGCATAGAAAATCCACGCATGTGCCTGCTCGTTTTAATATTCCATATAATGTTATGAAACCTTTGTCGGCATATGGTCCTGAGGCCAGCAATTAACAATTAGCTGGCGGTCCTTGTAATCGAATTACGAAGCCCATTGTCGGGCTCAGGTACAAACGTATTCAGTTCCACTGGTTGCTGCTGCTGCTGCTGCTGCCCCTGCCGCCCCTCCCCCCTATTCCTCTCCGCCCCTCTCGCTCTATCTCTCTCTCATCCCTCCTCTCCTCGCCTTCATTGGCTCGTCTCCTTTTTTTTTTTCCAGAATGGTTTAAGATCGAATTTCTTGCCGCTGCATGCGCCCCAGCGTTTACGACCGGCGCATAGATGCAAAATGCAGCCGCGAGGGGATCCCTTACAAAGGCAGAACCGAGCCACTCTCTCCGACGGGGATGAATGTCACTTCGTGAAAATATATCCGTTTCAGGAGTTCGAGATTTCTGGCGGGCCAGGTACCGGCACGCTCGGGTAGAATGCGAACCTGGAAATCGCGCCCCCGAGGATTAGTAACACTAAACTCTCCCGTGAACCGCCCCCGATCCATCGATTTTCTCGGCTCGCTTCACGAAAGGCCAGATAAACGATCCCGAGTTTTACTTTGCAAACGGTGGATACATCGATACGGGGATAAATCCGCTTCCCCGCGGCGATCGAATTTTCCACGCGAACCTTCCATAAATTCGCCCCCGCAAATTGGCAATTAAAATTTCTCCTGTATTATGCGACAGGACGGGAACGAACGACGAGGGTCGGCCTTCCGTGATTGTGACAATATTCTCGTCCGATCTTCGAGGAAACCGAACGATCGTTCAGCACGCTGTACCTTCATCTTCTTAACGTGTATCAGTTGTCCGTAAACAGTCCATAGAGTTACACAGTGCAAAGGGCACCGTGAATCATCAATTCTGCGATCCCGTTCAATTAACCCCATTCGAGGGCCGCAAGAGGTTCGTTTGATCGAGATATCGCGCGACCCTTTAACGAGTAACCGATGTCAAACGCAGCCAGGGACAAGGAGGAAGGAAAGAGAATCCGGCGGGTCAGTCGCGGGGGAATACACCGAATTCGAGATATATCCAGCAGAAGTAACTATTAATTTGGTTCCCAGGCGGTAGTAGAAGGGCTGGCATGACTGTTTCGGGGGAGGGGTGGTGAAACACACAGAGAGTGAGGGAGAGAGAGATATGTATCGTCGAACGTTGAAAGGAGAAGAGGGGTGGAAAGCTGGACCAGAAAGCCTACGGGGCAACAGATTACTGTGTACGGCCTACGGACCCTCTCCCCTTCACCTTTTCCCTCTGTTGCCCATCTCCTGGTCGACGTGGCTGGCCCGTGAAGTTAATAATCATCAAAAGTCACAGTGTTTGTCGAGGGCGGCCGCCCTTTGTGCGCCCACGCGTGCTTCTGACGCTAATATGACTCCAGCCAGGCTTTATTACGAGTTATTAGAGTTATTACATCGGCGACGGATTTTCACGTGCAGCGCGGCTGCTGCACCCGTTTCCAGGCGTTCCTTTATCGAGACGTTCTCGCGGTTTTTCCACCCTTTTTGCATGCTTCCTGTTCGAAATTATCAATTTCGCCGGGGAGAATTCTGTGCGCGCGTGGCACGGTGTCGCTCTATTCCGTTACTACTATAGCCCGGTGGACTGACTGTCGTGCCCTTGCGAATCGATCAGGTCACTTTTCCCCTGGAAATTTTCTTCGCCAGACTTTATTCACCCATCGGTTCTCCCCAACAGCGGCCAACCTGCCGGAAGATTCCGTGGCTCGCGTGTATCCACAATCGCGCGGAGAGAAGTCGGTCTCGCGCGTGGTTCCGAGCATATTGCTCGATAAATAGCTCCGCGGACAAAGGGTGCATTCAGTCGAACTCTATTCCGTGGCTGTGCAACCGGGAAAGGGAGTCCACGGCGGACAATGAACGTACGGTGTCAAAATACGAGGGCCATAAGGCTAATTTGCCGAATTTCTGCGCGGCTCATTCACGCGATACACCCTCGTGATTAGGCGGGGGCCGGGCCGTTGTCTCGGCCGTTTTGCATTGTGACCGACTTTTTGAGAGCGAAACCACGAGGCCGATGACAACCGTGGCTCTGCCGCCGGATACAGAACGCTGGGCTTTGATTTCGCCGCGCGATTCCATCGTGATTCGAATGTCGGGACGACTTGAGGGATGGCCGATTAACGGGGACTTGAATAGGTACGCTTTTTTAGGACGTAGGACGAAATTTTTGATATTTAAAGTGACGAGAATGGTAATGATTATTGAGGAGGGATCAATTAGTCGGATTAGATTAATTTGATTGCTCGTGGGTAAGTAATGTATGAAATAATCGCGATGTCGTATTCTTTGAATAATAATAGAACGAATAAGAAAATTGATTCGTTAATGGCTCGATGTGTTAAATTGCAGTTCTATTGTAAACTGGGAAGTTTAAATAAAAATGAACGTATTTAAAATATCATATTTTATTCCAATCAAATTATTTTCGTTTGCTTGTCAGATTAAAGGTTGGCGCAATATTTCGTGCCTTTATTTATACAAAATTTATTTACCACGTTTTAATACTTATAAATTATTAATATCTTTTATGATAGCGAAAAAGCGCGATCGAATTACTTTTAATCGCGTCCACCGTTATTTGCGTGCACAATTGCCGGAATTAATTTACAATTTCTTGAGCAGGAAAACGGGAGGATTTTCATAAGTTCGTGGAATTATTTTTGCATCGCGACGGGCAGCCCCTGTACCTTCAGTTCGATTTAAACCCCTCTTTCCTTCAACGCCGACAGGGTCTTAATAAGAAGGATCGAATTTCAGGGCACGATTCGTGTACTTGACACTTCCGTGTTTCTCCGATCATTGAGAAAGTCGATCGTTGGTAATTCTTCGTGAAAAAAAGAAAGAAGAAGAAATAGGAAAGAAATAGGAGAAAACGAAAACGTACTGCCCCCGTTCACGTAATTGCCCCGTGTATATTAACCCCATCGACCCGCGAGGTTCCTTTTTCCCTCAGAAATGCCAACCTGTCTGTCTTTAAATTAGCTGCAATCTAATAATCCTTTGTTACTCGAGAAATACCGCACGCTATCGATAACATATTAACAAACATCGTTGCAACAGCCCGCATACAATACGCTCGTTCTTTGCACAATTCCCAAACCGCAACCGCTTTAAATTCTCTCGCTTTCTCCCAGATAATCGAACGAATTCAATGTTCGTTTATCTATTTCTCGAAACTCGTCGCTCATCTCCCCGTCAATTATCTTTCTCTCGTCGCATCGAGATCGACGAATATTCGTTCGAACGAGAAACTGTACGCACATGTTCACGCGTACACTCGATGCCCATGAAAAACGTTTCACTGTCTCATCGTCGACCGACTGACTTCCCGACAAAGGCGATTCTTCACGATCTGCCTTGAATAGAAACGCACAACAAGACTCATTGTTCGACAACGGGTGCACAAGGATCCTCTCGACTAAGAGCGAACGATCCGATGGAGTATCCGTCGTTGTCGTACACGGAGCCGTTTAGTCTCATTGTAAAAGTGAAATCGCCTCGTGTTTGGGATGTTATTTGTAGCACATTAGTATTGTATCGCCGTACGCCGGGGTTAGACCGGGGCGTTGGAGTGTTTAAGGGTGATTACACGCAACGACAGGGGTGGCTTTATTGGAGGAGCCCGACAGAGGTGCTCATCTTCCATTCTAACGCGATTGCAGCCTTTGTTCCGCAACGTATATGCACGCGATTCGCAATTTCTCGTCAATTAAATAACTTCCTAGCAATTCGCGTATAGTAATCGATCTGTAAAATGATCAACAATCGTTCCCCCTCGTTGTTCGATTAACATTCACGATACTCGTGTCCACGAGCGTTGAAAAATTCCGTTCGAACAGCCGAGAAGAGACACTTGGTCGTCGAATTCCGTCGCGGTAGCGCCTCCCCCCCCCCCCCCCCCAAAAAAAGGGTTGCACATCAAAACGGTTTGGAAAGTCGGCCGATCGGCGAACCAGCTCGTCCCATTTAACTAGAAACCGACCACCCTCCGCCCAGTGGAATTGATTTAACTCGCACGCTGCATGAGTCACGCCGCATCGTCAATTATCCTCGAACGTATCCGCACTGCGGATGCATAGGCGACGAGCTTGGTGCGCTGCTGCCCTTACTGTCGGCACGATTCCCCGACCGAATCGAAATGAGAACGACTGTATAGGATTGAATTTGCACGACAGTTTGACAGGCCTCGAAGGAGAAGGGGGGAAATAGTATGGGCTAGGGTAGAGAAGGAGAGTGCTTGCTGCGAGGGGGAGAGGGGTATAAAAAGCACGGTGAATAATAGACTCCAACCCTCTCCAAACATCTCCCTTCTCTACGCATATCACGGTCACGGTGCCCTGGACCGGAATCTACGCATATGATCCAAACGTGCCCGCCTCCCGTGTTTCCCCCCCGTTGGTGTATCCTGGATGATGCTTTGATAAACTTGTAATACACCAGACAACCGAAAAAAAGAAAGAAAAGAAATAACTATAGCCAGTACCTTTTATTTTTAAGCACACCGATTTGATCAATTATTATCTACTTAGAATGAGAGCAATTTTGATTTCATCGGTTACCAATTTTTATTCCGATACAATTTCCTTCGTCGAACGACCAGGAAACATCGTCGCGTCGTTTTCTCGTTACGAAAATCGCAATCGCGGAACGAGGAATTTCGGTCGGAACGAGTGTAACGGGTTAGCAAAGCCGGACGGGAGCCGTGGACGCGTGAAACACACGCTGACACCTCTCCGAGCCCGCAACTCTTTCGCTAGACCGGAGGCGACCGCCGTAGTCGAACAATAGGCGAAATCTGTTAATACCGGCGTGGACGACAATGCGTTCGACGTGGCGTGAGCGGCACTCGAATACCTTTTTACCGGCGCTAATCCGAATTCGTCGGCTCGCCGGCGAGGATAAAGCGATCATCATCCCGGAACGATGCGCTCTCGAGCGGGAAAGAAGATCGGGAAGAACAGGGGGATGAAAGAAATGGCATCGGAACGACGGCGAGAGTGATTTTCGCCGCGATACGCGGGGCCCTGATCGAAAGCTCCGCGTCACCGTATGCCGCGACGCCGTATCGACGAAAGCTGTTACAACGGCCGCCCGTCCGAACGACGTTAACGTCGATATTTCCCTGTAAACGACCACTCCGGCCGGCCGATGTTTCTCTAACCGGGGCGGAGATTCTCCGGGTCCGATTGCAAAGCGCGCCGCCAGCAAAGTGGTTTTCCGTCGAAAGTAACGGGGCTTGGCGTGAACGCGATTTCGGCCAGCGTTTCGAGCCGAACTCGTGCCGGCACAACGGACGGGAAAATCGTTAACGAAAATCGCGCATCCCGTTGCCGCACCCCCGTCCCCTGTGTCGGATGGGTTATCGTTACGAATGTTCCCGTTCATTCCACATTCGCTTCTCTTCTTTCCGCCTCGACCGCGAGTAATTCTCTATTCCGCGTTCGTTTCCTTCCCTCAACCGCGACGAGCGAATCGTAGTTGACGTTAATTTTGTGAAACGGAAAAAAAGCAGTTCCTTTGTACCGCCGCGAACCGGAGGAGACGCGACGGAGCTCGCGGCAGAAGGAAGTGTCGCTCCGCGGCGGGATGCGTCCGCGTAGGACGAGCGCAGCGTGCAATTTTAATCCCGGCATTACTTCCATTTTATTCCAATTTTCTTGCATTTAAACCGTCTAAGCGAGTTTACCTTCGCAATATCATTGCCGAGCGTCGTCGCGCGGCATCGGGCAAGCTGGCAGAGGGGGGTTGGACGGTCTGGGAGGAAGAAGAAAGCGGAAGGACGGGGAGCGAAACGTAGAAGGTGGGCGGGGAACGATGGGTCGGAGATGGAGAAGGTGGAAGTACCTACTCTAATAAATTTACGACCTAAAATGGTTAAGCCGCGTTAGCCCTGTTCTTTATATTTCCGCGAGAAAGAGAGGGACTGACTGAGGATTCCGGCCGACGACGAAGAGAGAATCCCTTCGGTAGGGAGGAGAGATGAGGCAGGATTTTGTATACGCGACGGTTCGTCGTTGGCTCGGTGTGGGGAGCGAAGATAGAGGAAGACAGACGGGGAATGGAAGAGAAAGTGGGACGACGAAGGATGAAAGACAGGAAGAAGTGGATATATAAGAGATACGAAGGGAAATTTGCTTATTTTCCCATCATTTCGACGTGGCATCTTGTCCATGGCCTTTCCTCATCCAACGGAGCCAGGAAAGAAAATTGCTTCTCGTCCTCGAAAGCGGAATATCGTCCTGATGAGCCCGGGAATGCCTCGATATCCGTCCCCCCCACGGACCCCCAAGTTGTTGCTGCCTCAACGGAATCAGCCTGCTGACGGTGCCGCCTTCGTTTCTTCCGCGTTTTCGGCTGCACTCTTTCGTCTAATCAACGACGACGACGCCGACGTAACGTTCAATTTATTCGCTGTTCGTTGTATTCGAACGCGACGAACGCCCCTCCGCGTCGAAACGGGAAGCTGTTTAGAAAAAAAAAGGGTGCCACGGGACGAGATAGGGAAACGAAAGTGCTGGTAAACGGATGGCGAGGAAATTCGTGGAGTTCACGGAGAAATTACAGAAGGCTCGGGTAATAGAATATTGCGGAGAGGAATCTCCATCGACGACACGGCGGAACGAGAGGCAACGCAGTCTCGCTCGAAGGCGGACGCGCGTTCCGTTGTGGCCCGCCGGAGACGGGGACGATATTCGTTGCGACGGAAGTCTTGCGGGGAAATTCGATTCCGGGATCTGTAGATTCCCGTGAGAATCGGATTGATTTATTCGTTATATCCTGGCTGAGATGAAAGGCAACGGCTGTGTAAACGATAGGAACCTCTCGAAATTGAAACTCGATAATCGTGTACAACTGTTACTTGGCTGTTTTTATCCGATCAACGAATCGCGCGATCGGTCTCGGCTGTGTCCCTTCGAAGGAAATATAGGATCCACACTTTTCCTTGCAGGAGCGACAACGCGCCGTTGGCTACGTATACCCCTCTTATTCGCCCAAATTAATTCTCCGGCACATCGAAACGAATTATTTAATCGCGAACCGAGGTACGAGCCGCGACTGGCCCCAGCAGTCCGCACGAACGTGACGATGCGATTTGTCCGGAGACGAAGATAAGAAGAAAAAAGGAAAATAGAAAAAAGAAAGAAATGTCCGAAGTTCCTGACCGATCGTTCCCATCGGCTGATACCACTCCATCTTCGTTCTTCCTCCTACCCATTTACTTTCTCCCTCGATTCACTTATACTCGTGACGAAGCGGGTGGAATAGGGCCTATCGGCGTGTCTCTGCGGTGCTGAATAATTCATAAGGCGAGAAGCCAACAGCCGATACTTATCGCGATAGACTTTAGCGGGCTGCCAACAGCAGCCATGTTACAATAAAGAAATCAACATGGCCGACCGTCCTTTCCGTCCCTCCTTTGTGCCACGGCTGCCGTTCTGCCCTTCTTCGGTCCACCTTGGGAGCAAGGAGATCGCCGTCACGTCGCTCACTTTCGATTTCACCCCAACAGTTACCCTCGTTACCCTCTTGATGTCGTGGAAGGGTGGTGCCCGCGCGGACTTCTCACCCTACGAGCACCCTTCTTACCTCCTTTTCTTGGCCCGTCGCTGCCTCCAGGGGTGGACCGCCCCGCCCAGAGATATTTCTCCGCAGCCCTCCTTTCGCAGAGATTCAGAACGGGGCGAGGAAGACGGTGGAATTGAAGAAACGAACGCCGGGGACCGGGGAGGATGAACGGGCGAAAGGGAGCTAGACATAGTACGGAAGGAAGGGAAGGGAAGTCAGGAGGGTGGGAGAGGGTGAATTCGAAAAAGGTGATAATAGAGCTTTGGCAGCCACTTTTCACGCCTTGCGCGGGATCAACAAACGCCAAAGGAACTCCATTCTCTAGCTATTTTTCTTCATGGCTTGTCCTTGCCTTTTGAACTTCTCGCAAACGTGTTCCCGTTTGACTGTTTCAAAATCGTGTTACGCTTTACACTTTGTGTATAATTTTTTGGACAGCGACGTTTTTTGTTCAAAGCTCTTCTCCCTTCTCCATCGCAATTTTTCCACGAGGAAACTATGCACGCGCCGAATGCTACGTTCTCGTCGAGATTACACGCGCACGGCGCGCCCGAACTTTCTCCAAATTACAGCGAAGCCGAATTGATGTGTAATGCGCGACGTCGATAACAGTTTCCATGTTTTCGTGTTTCAGGTGTGGTTTCAGAACAGGCGGGCAAAATGGCGCAGGCAGGAGAAGATGGAAGCCGCGAGACTCGGCCTCACAGAGTACCACCATCCCGCGAACATGAGGTAATACTTCAAAGGATACAACATAAATACAGCCGTCGTTTTGTCTATTAACAGCAAACAAATTGATTAAAGTTATTGGTTTCGCTACAGAAACGTCGCAGGCCCGGCTCTAGGCTTGCCAGGAGATCCTTGGCTCACACCGCCGGGTCTATTAAGCGCTCTTCCCGGATTCCTGGCTGCGCCTCACACAGGATATCCCAGTTATCTGACGTCGCCCAGACGATTGCCGTCGCCGCCGAACGTTGCCACCGTTGGAAACGCTGTACCAGGTGAGATCTTGCACTTCGGACACGACAGTTTTACTTTCGACGATCCATTCGCTATCGCCGGACACCTCTGATCAAAATCTTGAACTGCCACGAAACGGAAATTGTGCAAGTCTCTTTCGATTGAACGCGATCCAATTCGATCTTAGAATATTAATATCCCAGAAATATTATGAAATATCCAAGCATCGCCATCAACCATCCGGCCAATACAATATAAAACGGGAACTGTTTATTCTGACCTTAGGTGCCCTGAGCGGAGGAATGACGAGTATAGGAAGCATAGGGAACGCAGGCCACGTCCCCGCGGCGCCATCGAGTCCACCGGGACACGATTCACGCGCATCCAGCATCCTGGCACTGAGAATGCGTGCCAAGGAGCACGCCGAGAACATCAACAAAGGATTGCAAATGGTCTGAAGTTTAACGTACGACCCGGGAAGGCAGCAGCACCCCAAGCACGGCCACGCCGTCGCCACGCTTTTAACACCACGGGCGTGAGGAGAAGGGAAACAACTACCCTCTACGACTCAACCCTTCGAGACCGGCGAAACGTCCCGGTAACAGGCAGACAGATCGACAAACACGTTCCCTCGTCCCTCTTTCTACGTAGCGGGTGAACGGCTTCGACCCGGTCGAAGTTTCTATGCGGCCGTTCGAACCGTTTTATCGGTTATCGAGCAGCCCGAGGAGAGCACAGTATGCGGAAAAGCTCGAGGAAGAAACGGGACGATTAACGCGTTCGAGTACTAATTCCCAGTGGTAAACGGGAATAGGAAGAGGAGGAGAGCTTGGGGTCGTTGGCACGTTTATTACCCGGCCGATTGGTAAATCAAATTTGTTATATCGTTCTTCGATACGGGCCGAAGGAACCGTCGGTCGTTCGCTCGTGTTCGCGATGAAAGGGACGAGAGGAGAGAACCGTGGAGATTATTGTTCCACGGTATTGTCGAGGAGCGTCGATTTCGAATGTCCTGCTCCCTGGGACGGTCGGTTTCTTTGCTACCGCGTCGAACTTAGTTCGCGACTAATAGTGCAATAAACGGGAAGAAGGTCGAGGACTTCTCGTAGTGCGGATTGAAGAGTAGCTGTAAGACCGAGAGACGGTTACCGATCCGGCTTGACTCGAGAGTCGCGAAGGATCCCCCTTAACTTCCTGACACGGTTACGGCTCAGTAAGTAATGTATTGTATTACGTACGTGTAGTTTTGACGAGACGACGAAATCGCGAGCGAGACCGTGAAACGCGCTCGACAGAGGTTTACTATATTTTATGGATGTAGAAACAACGGACCGACGATCCGGAGGGTTTCTGCGTGACGACGATCTGCACAGATTCGTCGCGTGTAAATTTCTCGCAGACAAACGCGTGATGGCGTTGAGGGTGAGCTGACAGAGCCTTCGATTCGAAAGCAAATAGCTTTCGTACGTCGCGCCCCGAATCGTGATGCACCGTTAACGCGACGATCGTCGACATTAACGAATCGAGACGACGAGCTCGAGGTTGAAAGTCTGCGGTGAACCAAGATATTTGTCTTACTTCGGCGAAGTAAAACGACGCGCATCGCACTCGATCGAATCGATTTCCGTGCGTCCGGACGTGCGAAGCTGGCTGTGCGCTTCGTCGAATTGAATTGGTACAAAACGCGACGGGCCAGTTGCCAGGCCGAGCCGAGACGATCGTTCCGCCATGAAAATTTCCCTGGCGTCCGAAACACGATTAGCATAATTGTTTGATAATTACGTAAGTCGGACAGAACGAGCGTGGATTGAGCGCGGAAACCGCCGAGGATCGATTGTCCCACGGGCAACACTTGTCACTCGTGCCGAGAGGGAACGTGGTCCGAACACGAGGAAGTGGACGAAGAGCGGGCGACCCGATTGGAATTTTGTCGCCGAACGAACGAGCGAGCGTCAAGTGTCAAGTTTTAACGAAGCGAAACTCGCCCGGCGTTGTTAGCGAGTCGCTCGATCGGGATGTATCGAGGTGTGCGGCGAATACCGAGAGACTAGATCAATATTTCTTGTAGCATAGAGTACAGAGTGCGGAGAGAACGCGAGAATGAGATGATTGCATTTTGACATAAACAATATTCTGCAGTATTAATACGTTAAGGCGACGATTTGTGCATAAAGTTACGGAATAAACGATTACGATATGCGATTACGGTGGACTTGGAAGGGGACTGGTCAGATGAAACGCGAAATGGAAAAGTTCGAAGGAAAGGCAAATTTTTGATCCGCCACGTTTCCAGGCGTACTGTTCAGTTTGTATTGAATTGCGTGGATTTTATGTTCCGACGCGGTATTCGGACGAGAACAAGGGACAAGTAAATAAAATAGGACGATTTATTTAGATCGGCCAGTCCGCTTCCGGGAAAACGGAAAATCAAGTAGAGGGTGAGAGAAAAGAACGTAGAGAGTTACCCACCCCCGAATGTCTATTTGTATATATTACCTGCTCGTGACGAAATAAAATTTGATGTACATATTTAATCATACCACACGTTCGTTTGCACAGACGATCCTCCTTCATTTGTTGCGATGGAAAATCGTCGGGGAATTTTACTTCACGCCCGACTCCTTACTGAAACGTCCCGTTCTATTTTTCCCTCTATCACGAGAATCTCGTTTCGCTGCGGAATTTCCTTCCGAGCGTGGCTACTTCTCTAATCGATCGTTTCATTCGATGGGCTAAGGTCACGTGAAAAGGAAGAAAAGGAAAGGAGCGGCCACGGATTTTTAATTGTCCCGCCGGAGGTCCCGCGTATTTGTTAAAGAATTAGCATTTCAAAGAACGATTTCAATTAAGGCTTAATTAATTTCGCGGTAAGCGTCGGGCCAAGTTGGCGCTGTGCACCTCATTGTTCTCCTTACTTTCGACTTAATTGAAATCGAAGAACCTCCCGGGCGAATTCGCGAAGCCGAGGGTCCCGGGAAGAAAAATAGAAGACCGTGGAATTATTAAAAATTACTCTGCGAACCTTTCGTTCTTACAGGGTGGCCGTTTAATGGAGGTTGACAGTTCAATTTTCTTTTTCTTCTACTCGTGCCGAGCCACCCACGGTTCTACCAATTCTTGTTGCGAGGCACTTAACGCGTGCGACAACATTAACGTGATGCGAACATGCAAACGTTACGAACACCTTTCAACCTTCGATTGACGAATTTGAAGTTCCTAACATCGAGTTGTACAATAAACGAAACTGGGGCGAATTAAAGAGCCAACAAACAGCTACACCGCTCGAACCATCGAGAAATTAAAAGCGACAAAAAAAAAAAGAGTGACAGTATCCCCAACCACGGGGAATCTAAAATCATAATCGAAAAAACGCTTCTACCACCCAGTAAGTAATTCATCCACCGTGCAGCGCCACGTCGAGTTACAAAGGGTCCACCTGAAAAAAGAGACAAAGGGGTAGCGTAAAAAAAAAAAAACAGGAAAAAAAAACAGGCAGGGGAAATCTGCAAAACTGCATAAATCAACGCGAGGGGCGACGAGGCGAGCTTTGGCTGGTTATCTTTTTCCAGGGTGTCGGTAAAAAAAGCGGGGGCGGACGCGGTGACGGGGCGTGAAAGGATTCGACGTTAACAGCACCAACAACGCCGGCTCGCTGGAACAATGGTGCTGAATGGTCCCTGAACGATTAGGTATTCCAATCGTCGCGTTAGGGGTCGCTGTGAAGTGCGGCAGAGGGGTTGGAGATGGGGCCGGCGGTAAGAGGGTGGCAGAACTCGCCCAATAAAATGGTAATTCCTGTTTGCAGAAGTTAACCATGCGAGCGAGCCTGGAGATTCGAGTCCATGCGTACTCCCTAACTCCAAAGACTAATAATACTCTCGGGGCCGAGAAGTGAGCTGCCGACAGTGATATAGTTGTACGGAAGAAAGGCCGTTGAAAGCGCGTCCGTATGCGTGATACTGAATCGCCGAGATCCTTGATAGGGTCTCGATGGTGTGCGAGTCACGTGGACGAGCCAATTGAGGAATCGGGGAACGCGGTATAGTGGAAAAATTGGGGGGACGAATTGCGGTGAAACCAGGGGGCGGAGAGGATTTAGATTAAACGTCTTGCCGTCCCGTGTCGCGATAATGGAACGCAATATAACTAATGGCGTCGTTCGACCAACAATATCGCGTGGACAGCGTACAATTTGCGTGCCGATTGTTGATGAATCGCGAAACCCTGCGCGCTAATTGATTCAACCTGGCCGACCGGACAGCAATACGTGTACATCACGTTAACCAACGTTGCGAAGATTGGAGGCGGCAAGCAATCTGTTAAGGGTTGAAATTGGCACGGAAATCGTGGCTTTATTAAATTTGTTTAGGGACAGGTAAGGGGTTGGGTGGGACGGGGCAAAGAGCGGACGTCGAGTAAGACCTAGATTCTGAGCGAACCGACGTCGTCTGCCTGATATTGCTCGATGCTTGGCCTGCCTAACCTTATTGCCTCGACAAAGTAAAGAACCGACAAGGGACCCGAATAAGACCAGTTTAGGGCGAAGCAGATCAATGAAACACCAAACCAACGGGGCGGAATGCTCAAACAGTCCCGGGGACAATTCGGTGGCTACGATGGAAATGGATACCGAGATTTCGAAGCGAGAGGACGCCGTTGTCTTCGCTGCGTGGCGAGCCTAAAAAGGTTCCTGATTCGGTCTTGAGATTGGAGATACGTCGTTTGTCAATTTTCTGCTCCGCCGTAAGGTGGGTCGGCTTGCTTCGCTTGTCACTGAATTCTGTCGAACCGGTGGTTCTTTATCAGCAACGAATGGATTAATACGGTCGAAGTTTTCCGACCGACGCAGATATGAAAAAAAAGAAAGCAGCCGAAGTGTAACCGAGGAACACGGGTGCGCGGCGGCGAGAGGAGATTCCAGCTCGCGGAGGCCTGGCTGTTTAGCATTATTAATTAGAGCCAAAGTCATTCTAAGTTGGCAAGTACATAAGCAGAAATAATATTTGCACGGGCGTTCATTAGACGTGGCAGAGGGTACGAGATGGCGCCGCAAACGGGTTGGATTCTCATTAAAATAACCTTGCCTTTCATTTTCGCCGCTTCTCCACCCTTCTGCTCGACAGCAAGCCTACCTTGCTCCTAGCGCCGACCACGGGGGAGCGACGGAGACGGATGGGAATAAAAAGAAGAACAACCGACGGAAAGAATAAAATGACGTGGGAGGGGATGAACAAAGTGAACGAGCCAACCACCCCGCCACTCTTCGTCTATCCTTGTTCGCCCCCTGCGTCGTCTCTTTTCCTTCGTTTTTCATCCTCATCGCTATTAAGAGGGACGAAGACGGGACAGGAAGGAGAAGAACAGAGGCGGGAAGGGGCGAACGTTGCGACCGAAGTGGGGAGAACGAGTTACGGGGGTAGTTTGGCTACCACTAGGTAACTTAAATGAAAGTCGCGGTTACCCCCTTAACGCGAAAATACGCTCAGGGAAAATTTCGTTTTTTCACCCTGATTAATGTAATACCCGACGTCGCTGCTGCCGCTGCTGGCCACGCTAATTGGTCATTCTCTGCTCGCCTTTGATTCACCTGCCGCTCTAGCCTCATCGCTACCTGAAACCATCCAGACTCAACAACGACGCGCTCGCCGCTGGTGCTTTCCTTTTTTTCTTTCATCCCGCCGTCTCGCGGGAGGGCGAAAATAAATTTGCCCTGCACGGCGAATTAAAAGGTGGCAGCGCCGCGCGAATCTGCATTTGCAGGAAGAGCGTATTGCGCCTCGAGTGCTCGCGAAAATTTTCATGCGGAACTCCGCGCGAGAAGTTGAAACGAGTTTTGCCGCGGCGCGACAGAAGAGAAGGGACCTTTATCAGGCTCCAATTTAAACGAGGATGATTCCCGGCTACCACTTTATCCGTTAGATAGCGCACGCTTTTCACTCCGCTCGAACAGAAAAATAAATTGTATTTTAATCTTCCGCGACTTCTCTGCTCGATGTGCCTCGACACGTCCCGGACTCGGAATTCATTTTTCGCGAGGGGTATGGATCCAGCGATTCGGGGAACAACAAACGCTCGTCTAAGCGCGAACGAACGGAACGAGGGATCGCGCGGCAATAAAACAAATAAATATGGAAGCGGGCGTTCTAATTGCCGCGAAGGATCGCGCCCGTTGTAATCCCATGAGCAAACGCATTCGTTCGGGAGTTTATCGCGACAGGATAAAAACGCCGCCGTCCACGTTTAATCCCGACAGAAATATAGCGAACGCTTTTTCCGGCATGCCGCGTCGAGGCAACGAGCGAATACTTTTCGTTCGCGCATCCCCATTATAAATATTATAATCCACTTGTCCGCCGCTCGACGGCAATCAAAATCTGCATTCCCGGCGAATTCATCATTATAATACCGCCGATTGATAATCCGTTAAAAGGTTCACGTGTTTCCGCCGCCTCCGCCGCCTCCGCCAACCACCCCCCCCCCCCGGCGAACGTAATTTTTTCCGCTGCACACACCCGACGTGTACACGCAATTTCGCGTCCACCCGCACACGAACACGCACGGTTGCCCGACGAACCGGGACATCGGCAGGGCTGGCTCTTCAATTTCACTGCTCGTCGAGCATCATAAATTGGAACGCAGCATAATAAAAGGATAATAAAGTCGACGGAGGCAGCATCGCATCGACGCTTTAATTAAACAATTTCGACCTATAGGATGGCCGTTGGTAATTGGAAAAAAGTCCGCGGAACCGGGTATCGGTATCGAAGGGCGACTTCCGGCCACGGATCACCGCCATTGGGCAGGGGTTTGGTCACGGGCACCGGAGGGTGGTGGTATAGAGGGTGGATAGGTGGAAGTGGGTGGTGCGGTGGGTGGATCGGTGGAGAAGTTCCGAAATGAGTACCCGTGCAAATACGCCAGGATTGTTTCTGCCGCTAATTGCTCGGTTTTTTGCAGGGGCTCGGCCAACAATCGATTTGCATTTCAAAGGTAGTCCGGCATAAAAATAAAATGCGCCCCGTTAAAAGTTGACTGGCGGCGGCTCACGTGGATGTGTGCGTGGCCGGTACGTGTATCTCCTCGATTCTACGTATATTCACGCGCGCCGTCGGGGTCAGGCCGCTTGCGAACGACAAATTGCATAAAACTCGTGCCGGATTAAAGCCGTCGATCGAACAACGTCGATTCACGCTTTTTCCGCCTACTGCTCGCCGATCCGTCCGAACGCCGCGATTATATTCGCGAATATGATGTTTTCTCTGGCGTGTCCACCTCCCCTTCGTTCCGGTGTGATTCATTCGCGAAGAAATTGGTGACAACGGGGCGGCGGTCCCGCGAATTATTTGCATTACGGTTATTTAATTCGATGCGGGTTTAACGAAGCTTCGAAAATGTATAATGTGCGATCGCGTTGGAAAAGCCGGGCAATTTTATTTCATTTTAATTCGGTTGGGAAGCGCGAACCGAACGCCATTGGGTTAAGGGAGATCGAGTTGAATTTGTCGAAAGTACGAAGGGATCAAACGAGGCGGTTGGCGCAGGGTGAGATCCGAATTCGCAGTCCCCGCAGGACGAATATTTCGTTTCCTGCGTCGCAGGGTGGTCGTACAGTATTTGATTTTACGCAGTACGCATCGGGTGGTTTCCACGGACGTTAATTATCACTGACCACCTACAGTCCCATTATATTCCAATCGACCCCTTAATCAACGCATGATTGGTGTACTAATTGATTGCTACTCCGTAATTATAACGGTGCACTGGCAGACACCGGTATCGAAATCTCCGCGCATCGAGAAGCGGTTGTCCGGTATTGTATACAATAAAGCTGTTTATTGCGACAAAGCGCAGAATTCTCGTGAGATGTTCCATTAATTCCTGTATTGTATATGTCGTCGAGAGACGGGTATTAATGCACGGAAAAAGGGAATTAGAATATTACGTCGCAGGGGAACGTTTAAAGCAGAGGCATTTCTCGAACAGGAACGAAGTTATTCTTTTACACGGAAGAAGGATACCCGATGAGAAATGTTACGAGGAAACGGAGAATAATAAGGAACCGAATGGGGGTAACTTAAATGCGAACCCTTATTTTAAAAATGATCCTCGTACCAGGTGCTGACGCGTAGCAGCGAAACCTCGAACGAGCCGCTGCACCCTTTGAAGATCAATAAACGGTCGGCAAAATGTTACCACGGTCGGTGGCCCCTAACTGGCAACGGATACAGCAGACCATTCTCGTTACCAATGAAAACTCAACCGATAAAACTGTCATCGACCAAAAGGGAGCCGTTTTTTAAATTTTCAACACAGAGTGCACTATAAATTTCGAACACTTTCACCCATTTCAATGTAATATCGCAAAGTGCAGGGAAAGATGTTTCCACGGGAAACCGGGACACGGTTTTAACCGATTGAATTGCATATAAGATAGATGAAACGGTACGGGTGAAACGCATTATAAAGGTATTGTAGCGCATTAATCGCGAAATTTCCGCGTACTCACATATTCATTATTACATCAAACGTCCATGTCTCCAATTATTCGAAATTATCCGCGTAGAAATTAATCCTATTGACACGCGGGTAGCTCCTATCCCGCATGTTAAAACGGTTCTAATGAAACACCGTTTTCTCTCTGTCTTTCGACCGTCTCTATCAGCCATAATCGCGCTGTTTACAATTAGTAACATTAATTCGCCATGATTTCCAGTCCCGTGTACGCGAGAGAGGCTCGCGAATTTGTATAGAATTTCATTAAGCCGACGGTTAGCCACTCATCGAACCGTAGAACGTAACCGGTGGTCGGATTTGTACCAATTATTAGAAAATGTATATACAAGCGGCTTTGCGCTATCCGCGTTCCGTTTGGCAAATATTTGACAGCTCTCCATTGGACACCTCCAACAGTCCGAATACCTTGCGCGGTCGCTGATATTTCTATATCGAATAAATTGAATCAATCCCCTCTGCCCCGCATGAACTGGGGAAAAAAGTCCGCGCGGTTCAATACGCTCGCCGGTCAACCTACGAAATTTCTCCACAGATCTGTCGAAAAATTATTCTCACGATCGGGGGAAAAAAACCGTATTAAATACGACCCGTCCGACGACAATTCTACCGTCCGCGTGAATCCCCGTCCGAAGCAATCTCCTTCTCCGCTTCCTTTCGAGCCGCCCCAAGAAAGCGCTCCCCTCACCCGTCCACCAGAGTCATCAACGACGGGCACGCGTTCGCCGCGGATGACCATCACACGCGTCACGAGCGCCCAACTGGCCAGAGCCGGCAATTCGAAGTTTTTAATAGAGATTTGCACCGCTCGGCCGAGCCAAAGAGGTCGGTATAATCCAATAGGGCCCCATTGTCTGCCCGTTCTCCGGACATAACCAACTCCCTTACCCCCTGCGCCGCTGCCTGACTTCCTCTCGCCCCCTCTTCGACGGTTCACAGGTTCCACACCACCGTGGCCATACCGGAACACGGTTCACAAAGACGTGTTCCCATGTATATGGATGCGACACTGCACCGGGAAGCAATGCATATTCAAAATCCAGCCGCGGGCGGCTTGCCAGGGCAACGGAGTCTCTTGTTTTGCTACAGGCATGGAGCACGAGTCCGCAAATTCGGTTACTTCATTTTGAGCCCTGACCACCCAACCCGCCACCCCATTTGGCCCGCCACCTGACCCCACCTGGCCACCCTACTCTCTTTTCACCGTCACCTCCTCCACAACCAACGCCGTCACCATCTCCTCCTTCACCGCCCCCCTCCCTCCCCGTTCACGTAGAACGCTACGCGTTTTAACCCCTCGGCGTATGTCCGGGGTTATGAATTTTAATAGCTTTACGCCGCGCCACGTGAGGGCGGTAGGAGAGGCCACGGGGGTGGCTAGAGGGTACAGACTCGTGGGCGCGAGCAAGCAGTACGCCGGGGGAGGTGGGGGGGCGGTAGAGGGTTGGGTGGTCGAAGAGGTGGCAGAGAGGGTGGTGGATACTGCAAAAATGGCGGCGAGTTTTTTGCCCGTCAAATTGTCGATAGATTAGATTAGAGAAAAAAATGCGCTCGTGTTGCGCGCCCCTGTATATCCTCTCTGTGCGCCGACCGATGACAGAGACGAAAGATCCGCGAACGGATCGAGCGGAAGGAGGAGAACGCGAATAACGCTGACGTCGTTGTTCATAGGCGATTCTGACCCGTACGCGACACGTTTTTCCAACCGGCTCTGTGCTTTTCTCTATATTCCCTGCACTCTGATTTTTTTTTTACGCCCGCACACTCCCGGCGATTTTTGTTTCGCCCCGTCTCGTTCGCCTGCCGGCGCACAAAATCGGGAAATCCATTCGCGCCGCCAGGAATCGTTACCTCCCGCTTTCGAAACCGCCCTATTCTACCCTTGGCTCGCCTTCGGTGTATCGTACTACTTTGCTCCTTTAATTAAAATTGTTCAGGATTAATTGGGTACTTAGACCCTTAGATTTTGATCCTCCATCAAAGCCTTCCCCTTCTAAACGCAACGTTGCAAACGAATAAAAATTATTATTGAAAGTTAGGCCGATCTTATTTATCCTTAATTTTTCCATTGTTCATTGCCTTCTCGTATCGCTTCACGACGAACCAAATTTCGCACCATCGGGATATTATCCTTCGAAACGTCGTTTTGCAGTATTCGCACGATCGTCATCGAGGACGGCTTTTGACGGCTGTCCGAATATTACCAAGTCGCAATTTATTGTCAACTCGCATCGTCTCCCTTTGCAGCAATTATATCCGCGTGATTAAAGAATTCCGGCGATCGCGAGATACTTTGAAGATCGGCTCACGCCCCCGTCCGCGTCCACGTTATAACAGTCGCGCGCTAGTTACGGGGGTTGGCGACGATTTAAATCGTCCCCGAACGATTGGTAAATTTCGAGTACCGAACAGGGGAACGGCTTGACAATAATAGTAGCGGCCTCATCAAGTAAAATCATCGTCACCAAAACTCGCAGATGGCTAAGCGTAACGTATGCAACCCTCTTCCCCATGCCGGGGCTGCCGCCGCCACCCCCGCGCCATTTTCAGCCCGCGTCACATCCTTCCCTCTTCCAATTCAGCCGCGTAATCTACTTTTCGTTTTGACCGTGAATGTCGTTAGCACGTTATGAAACTCATTAATCTCGCAAATACTGGCCCAACAATTTCGTGCCGCGTAAACGCACCATTGAATTGCTTCCCGGTCGCTCCCTAATGGCGAAAATTCCGTGGCGCCTCTCTTACTTTTTCGTCCGTTTCTCGCTGAACGTCGATATCCGAGCAAACTGTGTTACCATTTACCTGCCACGAATTTTGCGAGCTATCAAAGAGCTCGAGCCGTGGACCGTGGAGCTTTTTCCATTCTAACGTTATTTCATGTGTTTCATTAAAGTAGCGTAATCTAAAGTAAACTAGTACGACTCCTCGCATGCTTGCACTTCCGCATTTCGTCCCCCTTTTCGTTTCATTCCTCCCATCCGATGTGTGTCAGATTACAAATATTCGTCGAATTTCCTATTCAGTTGACAGTTCGCGACCAATCGAATCAAGAATTCGCCCGCCGCGAATTAAGCAACCTACTTCCGTCGCCCGCGTTCGGTGGAACATCGTCGATCTCGAAACCGTCGAACGTTCCAACGGTTGTTTGCGTCGTTACGGCCCCCGGAACGAGGATCGAAGTCAACACGAAACGATAATGGCCGAGATCGTCGGAGCGGTATCCACGTTTAAGGAGGAATTACCGTGAGAAAGGATCCGCAGCGGCGTCCGATTCAGCCATCCCCGCAAGGATATCCTCTCGACGCTGTGAGACACCAGGCGAGCACGGCCAGGTACCGGTAATGAACTCTTCAGGATCCCCGGGGGATTTTTCGTAAGTACCTGCGGCCCGCAACCTCTTTTTTCCTTGACACCTTGAATGGTGTTAGTTCTAACGCCTATAGATCAGCTCGGCCAGGCCACTAAGACTGTTGTAGAGGGGCCATCCGCCGCTCCCGGATCCCCGAGTTTCGCAAATTCGGTTCATTTGCCGCATTGTACGCGGCTTAAAAGAGAAATGAGACCCTCTTGAAATAGAGAGAAAGCAAGTGAACGCGACCGGGTGGGGGAGAAACGTTAAGAGATCGACTGAACTGTGGAGATAGACGCGCAGAAATCGCGGCAAAGAACGTTGAAGTTTACCGACGAGTGCCTCGTAGCCAGCCAGGGGTGGACCAGCCAACACTTGACACGCACCTTCTTCGTCCTGATACACTTGTGTCTGCCAGCCTCGCCGCGCACCGCGAACACGCTCGTTTACCGCTTCGAATACCGTCCCGAGGAGTGCGCCCCGAAAACGTGGGCGTTGTCCCCGCTCTTTTTCCTTCCAATGGAGGATGCAGCACTTCGTTTCGCGGATTTTCCGTCGCGTTACACGGAACAACGTTAGAATGGAAAACGGAACGCCGGTTGACGCCGGGAATGGAAACTTCTCACCGTCCACCTGTGTCGAGAATTATTGCCAAAAAGTCAGGGGGAAAACGTAACACTCCAAATCGCAATAATCGAAGAATCGGGGCACAGGTTCGGTTGGCGATCGATCGATTCGATTACAAATGACGCGAAATTGGAAGCGAGTTATTCGTAGGTGACACGGTTATAGTTATGCCGCTGCACTGAAGTTCGGTAATTTACGAGTAATGCGATTAAACTGGCCGTGAGATTAGAACTTCGTAAATTGGTCGCTTCGTATGACATACGACAAAGTAATTAGTTTACCATTACAGCCAACCCGTCCCCGAGCGTTTTAACGAGATTGTTTCGTATTTATAAACGTTTCATCGTGGTTGCCTGTGTGTACGTTGGGCAGGGTTTTCCTTCCAGCGGGCGAAGGGATCCTTCAAAAATTCATAACTATTTTCGTTTTCGATTATTCGATATAGACCGTGTATAAGAACGAACGCGTTTTAATACGTTCATCTTTGTGGTAAACGTAAATTACCCCGGTAAGTATCTGATAGAAAATGCAAGCCGTCGCTTATCGCGAGCAGGAAATGGTAATAACGATGATCAAACAATTTCGTACGCATCAAAAGAGAACGGAAAATATATATTTTTTCGATGAAACGTCGCCCGCGAGTAATTACGATCCTTATCGCGTACTCGCGCGCTGGCATACGTTGGCGAAACGGTAAAAAACATCGCGTGTGATTTATAATGTATCGAATCGTAAAACGCATGATGAGCGATTTCTTCGTTGTATAGGAGTGCGTGAACGAACGATATATTAATCATCCACGCGTTTCAACGAAAAGTTGATGGAATCATGGAATATTAATTGTGATGCAAATTCGATGACGCGCGTGCAATCGAAAGCACGATACCTGTTCGTCGATTGTAATCCCGCATCGGTCCCAAAAATATTTTGAATAAATCGATCATTCCGACGTCTGTACGCCAACAATTAACGACGTACCATTAACGCTTTGGAGTTCTCTTCATTTTATTTTTTTGGTTGTTTTTTTTTTTTACGAAAGTTTACATCGATGATTGCCGACGTTCGCTCGAGTATAACTGACGTTTGTAGAAGCCGCACTTTGTTTTAAAGAATTTGCGAATTTGAATAATAAACGTGTTATCCGACAAGAGATCACCCGGCCACAAAATTAATGTCGTTCAATTATTTCGAGCAATGTAACAAGCCAAGCCTCGAAACAAAATACTCGCTCTATGCTTTATAAAAGTTGAAACCGGTATAGACCGTCAAAGTTCCCAATAGAAATAATGCACACCCGTAACATATACTTACGACGGGGCACTCGTCAAATAACTATGATCAGAGGAGGCACAGAGATTTCACCAATAAAATAGGAGAAACAGCAGCAAGTTTTTCGCAAACTCCGATGGATTCAGCAGCAATTATCTATAGGAATAATTTAGTACGGCCAATTTCCATCGACTCAGCCCCGCCGATCGATTCAGATGACACGAAAAGAAAGTACACCGTACGAGGTCCGATCTAGGATCAAAAATTACTATCTAAAAAATCCTCTAACGCCGGAGAAAAAAAGAGAGAGGACCTCGCCGAGCAGTTATTAGTTTTGCCAGCCGGAGAGCTTAAGTTTTAAGCCGGAAATCAATGCACCCGGTCGGACGGCTTTGTAAGCTTCCTCGTATGACGGTTTTAACGAGTACGAGTTACGTAAAAGTAACGCCGCGCCATGATCGACCAAAAAATCCTCAAACATGGGTGGAAACCTCATGCCGTCAAAACCCCTTCCCCTCGAAACGATCACGATCTTTACAACCACCCCCCCCCCCCCCCCTCTTTTGCTATTCAACCCGGTCCTCGTTCCATTTTCACATTTCAATTAAACGACGCCTCGTTAAAAAGACGACACTGTAGATCTTAGTAACGTTAGAGCTAAATTACCTGCAGTCTAATTTTCAACGTCATTAACATGAATTAGTAAACGGTCGTGTTTCATCGGGGAAAAGAGAAGCCGCGCGTCGGGCATGTAATTTCCAATCCACTTCTCGAACGTAAAGTTCGGCCGCTCGAGTTAAACAATAGCGGCCGGACCAAATCCGGAAGTATACAGTTTCAATAGCAGGTGGAAAAAGTGAAGTGTAACGAAAGAAGTTACAATTTGACGGCACCGTAACCAATCCTTCGTTGACCCGTAGCCCACGAACGGGGTCGCGCATCGACGCGAGCCCAAGTCAATCAGCGCTAACCAAGGGAGCCCTCAAACGCTTCTCCGACCGGCTTCGTTCTTACAGCGCGGGGAAGGTCTGGCCCGCGTTTCAATTAAGCAGCGGACCGCGTTTAATTTTCACGGAAAGATCCACCTCGCCGCGAGTGAATGGGACGCGCCGTCGGGATATCGATCAAGCGGAAAGAATAGAATGGTCCGGTCGTCTTCTACTCTTCGTCGAAACTGTAACACGGTAACTTGGTATAATTTAATCAAGAAGCGGAGATCCCGTGAGGCACGTCAAACGGTACACAGCCTCCGGAACGGTGACAGATATATTAGCTGCGATTCAATAGAGACGTCCACGTTACACATTATTCGACCGATAGATCTGTACGACAAACACAACATCAATTTTTCCCATGCAGCCTCCCTCCACGCGGCAGGGGTTCTCAGAGGTGGACACAGGGGTAGTTCTCACTGTTTAGCCCCTTTCTTCCTCTCTCTCCCCCCCCCCCTCTCTCTTACTCTCTGTCTCACTCCCGGTTGTCTCTCGATGTCAATCCTGTGTTTGCGAAAATCTTCCCCCTGGACAAACGTGACGCACCGGTGGAATCATTGATTCTGCTCGGAATGTTTATCGAATTTCGTCCGTGACTGATTTCGTTTGTCGCCAGGCCAAACTTAGAACTATCTATTAAAGTTATTAGGCTCCGTTGAGATTTGAGCGATTGGAATTATGGGTCACTATGTATTTAAACAATATACAGTTTCTTAAATACTTTACGACCAGCGTTGCAGAGAAAATAGATATCAGCAATATTGTTATAGATCCAAGCGATTCGCTTGAACAATTCGCAGCTTGAATATTTTGCAACGAATACTGCATGGTAGAATAGTGTCCACTAAAAAAATGTATCAATCGAAACGATATGACTTGAATTATTTTGCAAATAATTACTGGAGAACATTTCCCTTGCAAACGTAACGATGTTCGTTAAATGGCGTTCCCCTCGAATATGTTCCTCTCGAAAACCTGACTGTAGTTATCCGATGTAAATTCCATGATGCTTGTAATTACTCGTACTTACACCGTCATCATTGAAGCTTATTTAGCGAACGTTAAACGCCAAGTCTTTCCGTTGCAACGACATGAACCGTGTTCGTCCAGCGCAGAATTTATGGGAGAAGAACCCAGATTCGTACGTGGTTACCCGGATGTTCTTCTCTCTGTCTGTGTGTGTATCTGTGCGTGCGTGTGTGTGTGTGTATGAGTGCACGCCGCGACCGTGCGGACGGTACGTACGTAAGTGAAAACAGGACGAAAATGGGAAGCGCTGAACTGGTATAAACAAGGGTCGCATGCAATATTAGGGGCATTAAGTCGCCATAAAGAGCGCATTAGGGGTGCGCCCGTGCCCTCGAGGGGTAGTTTAGCGTTTAATTGTCCCACCCCGTGTATCAAAGGTTTCGATTTCTGCTTGACTACGCGCGTTATAAATCCACGTACGTTCGTCGTTTCGCACGTTGAACGTGATCCGCGCTTACAGTTATTGTTATACTTAAAACAGAACGCCGATTTATCGTTCGATCGAACGACACGGGGGTACGGTTGGATCACCTGGAGTCGAAGCGTTTCGTTCGCTTCGAAATTTTATCCAGACTCCCCGGCGAACGTCGGCGTCGAATTTTCTGACAGGCCTCTTACGCCTCGGCCGAAATCGTTCTCCGGTAATCAGGCCAGACTCTCTGTAACCTACAACGCGGGGTTATTCGCGATGATTCGCTCGGTTTGCGGCGATGACGAAACGTGCCTCCCGTAGACAAATCGTATTCGCCCGCGTTCCCAGAGAAATTGTAGCCAGGCAGACGTGCCACCAAGTATTCACGCGCGTACGCACCGTCTGTGTGCGCGCACGCGAGCAGAGGTGCAGAGTGACGTGTGTACACGCACACCGTCGCGTGGACATTATACGTGAGGGGTGCCCGAAACGTATAAGAGGAACAGGCGAATACCCAAGTTGCTATTGAACCGATTTTGAGCAAATATCACTTGAAGCAGGTCGGGGAGATTCGCGAATGCCGTAGTGACGGGGTAGTTGGTGGTTGCTGGAAGAGCGAGAGAGGTAGGAGGAAGTTGAAAAAGGGCTTTGGAGGGGGTGGCAAAGGGACCAAGAGGTAAGGGTACGAAAATGGAAGGGGGGGTCGGGGGCGGCAGAGGGAGCGGGACGGAGGCAGAGACAGGAGGCAGAGAGCTCACAAGCCCTTCGGCAAATTTCATAACCGAACTTGTCGTATTTGCCCAGATTATTTCAATATATTCGACTCAAGCTGGGAATCTGTTTGCGAGCGAGTGTATGCGTGAATGGAACTTGCCGCGGTCGCAGCGTCCGCCTATGTGCGGTTCCGTCTATCTTCGCGCTACCCAGTGTTCCCCGTCGATGAAGCTACGTAACGCGTATAAACGTGCACGCATATCCTCGCCGAAGGAGGGTGGGGAGGTGGGGACGCGTGTCGTTGGTACAGGTTTTTAAAGAAATTCCGAAATGTCCCCGCTCATCCCCTTTGGCCCCGGCGGTTTTTGCTCGACGAAATTGTGCCGAAGGATTCGACGCCACCCTAAGTCGGTTGGGGACCTCTGGTAGAACTTGCCACCGTGAGGAACCAGGTTATTACATTTGGTGATCGCTGCTCCCGGATCTCGACTGATGGCACAGAAAGTTTAATAACACGGTTCCACGGGGTTGTGTTCTCAAGTATTTTGCCAGACCGTTTCGGAAGCTCGGAAATAGACATTTTCGATGCCCACAATGATTTCATCGATCCTCGGAAGACCGCGTTGCAATTCCCATCGGTATGGAACGTTCGCGATCGCGTCCCGGTCGTTGCGCATTAATATCGCTTCGCGGCGGTCGGGTCGAAATTTATTTGCGACCGTCCCCCTGATCGCGGGTAATACAAATTATCCAATTACCGGCAGAGAAATGCAGCCAAGTGGGAACAGATCATACGCGACATCAGATACCCGATGGATATTACCCGTATTAATATACGGGCAAATGTAAACAGGATCCCGATTATATGAGCACGAATTTAATCTCGATCGATTTAACCCGGCACGAATATCTTGGGTGATTTGTGTTTTCCGCGGGACGGGCCGCCGGGGAAAGAAACATTCACGTGATTCACGCGAGAACGGGGAATTTTATTATTATTAGGGCTGATTAGCTGGGGCCAGCAGATCGCATGGCCGTTGATCCGTCAAATTGGCAGGAAATGGAGCGGAGGCAAACGCGTGCGGCACCTTCGTGAAGTCGCGCTAATTAAATAAAAGGAGACGAGATCGAGGAGCACGGGTGTGCGGCTGCCGTCCGTAACGCAGCACGCGCCGGCACGTGTGCACGCCTATCCCCAGGCCTGTCCACGGTCTCCTATAATGTATTATTAGTCCGTGGAATGCGATATATATTAGTTCGGGAGCCGTGGACGGATTCGGGAATCAATTAAATAACAATAGCCGCTCGTTAATCCAGCGTCGAGACCGCAGACGCGAACGTCCTTCCGAAACGATCCCGCGATCATTAATTACCGCTACTTTCGTCGGTGGTTCGCGTTTCCGGTGGTCTCCGTTTCATTGCGGTCGTCGTGCGGTACCAGGCTATACATATACGTTTCCTTGTTTCTACAAAATGTTGCGCGATATTGAGATGAATGAGTATCTAACTGCGGATCCGATGTATCTATTAGCGGGCAGGGACGGTTATTGAAATTCGAAATAAGGAGGACGATTGAAAATATCCTCGAGATTTTGGTCCGTTCCCTGTCGACGGTAACTTCTTGCTTGTCAATCAATTTCTGCTGGATACAACAGATTGGATGACTTCGATAGAATCGCGTTATCGATGCCACTTACAGTTCATCGATCGTTCGCCTGCTCGAGCATGGAAATATTCGAATCGCGGGACCGTGGAGCAGAACCGAGCCGGGGGATCAGAATCGAAATACATACGTAAGTAGCCTCTACTCTTCCTCCCACCCCCATCCCCGTCCTCCGTCTCATCAGAAAAATAGGAAGATGAGGGAGTAGTAATTGACGACAGACAGCTGATTCGAGCTAAAATTAAATTCTCTCTCTCGACGACACGTTAGGCGGATAATCAGGATTCGAGGATCCGAGTAGACGGCAGCCTCCATTGTTTCATTCGATTTACACCAGTGCTTCATACCCATAATACAGAACCTGCAATTTACAGGAGAATGAAAAGTTAAGCCCGTGCAGAAGGCTCAGGGGTGGCGTGCAGACAATGGGCCCTGGCTTTAAAATCTCTCCGGCAAACAAATGGGAAAGCCCGGCTCAAAACGTAATTGAGATATTGAGATCTGATTAAGATGAAATCAATAACACGGACCGGTTGCCGCATTTTGCCTCGTCCTACATTCTCTCTGTGCGCGAATCTTGAAACGATCTCCGATCGCTGTAGGGGGCGGCGACGGCGGCTGGTAGGGGTGGCCAGCTGGAAGGCAACTCTGGAATACTTTCGATTTCTCTCGACGAATTCGACGAGTTCAAAGCGCCACGCTCGGGCACAAAAGGGTTCGAGGGGGCCGGCGGGTGGAGTGCATTAAGCAAGGTTTTCAACGACGTACGAATTTCACGTGCAGGCACGAACCGACACCGCGCGGACGTATCTAACGGAACGTTCTGCAAGTAGGATATTTACGCTGGAAGAATAAATATTACAGCGATTCGTGCTATTTGTATCGAATTGCGGCGAGGCAGCGGGATCGGCCGATAAAAATTCACGGCTGCATTAAATAAAGCTTCGTAGCTGGTTTATCCGTACGTTGGATCAACGCGTGACGTGACGTTCGTATCTTGAATCGTGCGTTCTGTACCGTTCGAGCGTGGCACGCGAGACCGCACGCGAAATAAAATTGCAACACCGGTATCGTCTTTTTCGTCGTGTTCAGCCAGGACGACGCGGCGCGGGTCCGACAGTCGTTCGTCTCCTTGGAATATTTAGCACGGGCCCCGGAGAGTGGAGGTAAGCTTGTAAGCTTACACCTATAGAGAGGTCCCCTTTTCGGATCACCTTTTGGGACCGCTGGAATTACAATAAAAGATACTTCTGTGGCCAAACACTGCGCGGACAGATTATTATACGGCCCTCGGTGCGCGGTGTACATACAGGAGACGACGGTGTATAGCCATATATATATACCGGGTGTCCACATCTGCCGTGGCGCCGCAGGAGGTCGGTCATAGGATCCCATTGAGGAGAAAGGCCCTCGAGAAATCTCCTTCCACGCTTCCGTACGGACGAGCCTGTTGTACTTTCGAGTCCAGACGATCGGCATCACCTTTGTACCGCCAATAGCAACGTCGTGCACGTCGTGAAACTACCAATCGTCGGCCAGACCTCACCACCGTTGCACCCCTGCCGCCGTGTAATCGTGTAACCGACCCCCTTTGTCGCGGCTTTTCACACCGAGAGGCGCGTACATATACCCGGCCGACGCTTCTTTTTTTATCCAGCACCGCTAATTATCCACCGAAATCCCCTTAAACGGCCATTAAACCCGCCCCTTAAACGACCGTGAAAGCACTTTAGGACTAAACGGATACAGAACGGCGAGTTCTTGCACGATGCCTATCCCCGTCTTTCCTTATATATATACCCTCGCCCCGGGACTGCCGAATTTGATAATGACGCCCGATTCCTCTGCCGGCGGACCTTCTTTGTAGACGAAACGACAATTTCCTCGAGATCGTTTGTTACCTCGACGGCGTAAACGTTGCGTTTGGACGCGTTCGATTTTTTAATAGCCTGCTAAGTTTCGACGAGCGAGAGGACGATTGTCGATAAGTTGGCTGCGCGACTGAAAGGAGTCCGTGTTTCGAAGGATCGTTTCCTTTGATCCGTTACATCGAAAGTCGTTTTCAAATAAACGGTGCCATCTCGCGATCCGTACTGGGGTGAACATTTAATAACACGAGAAAATACCAACGCGATTTCCATGTCGAACGGGCCGCAATTTTATATCGAACGTCCGCGAGAAAGAGAATCCGTAGGACCGACGACCCTTAAGCTTGGCGTAACCGTGAGCCAGTGAATTGCAGGCCGATCTAAGGCCGACCGATAAAAAGTATGTACAACCGCGCGACACAGATAATCAGCTTAATGTAATGTAATATTACAGGTGAGCCGAGAGACGGGGCACGGGCGGTTTATCAATGTGTACCCGCAGCCTTTCGTGTCTCACGCTTTATTAGACTGCACGCCTCCAGCTGGAAATTAATAGTACGATTAATTTATGACTATGAAGTACGCCGGATCGTCGCCCTCTCGTAAAGTAAATCCGGCGAAAGTTACTCGCTAGATCGTTCAAATATCTTTTCGCGCTCTCCGTTCGCTGCCTTCCCTTCTCCTCGACCGATGAAATATCGAAGGCTCGATAAAGTGCGGTAGCTTTGAACGATAAGAAAATTATTGTACGATCGTGCAACCATGATACTCGCCGCGCTTTCTTCCCCCATCGCTCAATTTCGTCGCGTTTACACACCTTTCGCCCCATATGAGAGACGTCGGAGGACCCCCGATGCGCGTTGTGTACTCGCATGGCTAGATGCACCTTTTATCCCGCGAAAACCGCCTCATTCGAGAAAATTGATCGAGTGTGAAAGACCTCGTTCTACGATCCATTAGAATGCCGTGAGCTTTGATCTTTTCAACGAGCTGGAGCATCCGATCGGCCGGACCCCCTTCTTGTATTCTCTTTTTTCTTCCTTTTTTCTTCTTTTTTTGTCACGAGAAACATCTTTGATAGAATCAACCACGAACCTTCTTAAACTGGATCACGGTACAACCTTTTAACGCGTCTTGATTTACCGCAACAACTTCTCGCACTCCCAATCGAGCCAGGTTAAATGGGCCACGATTTTACGGGAAGAGAGTCTGAGTTTTTATGCTTTGGCTTGGGAATTTTATAGATGAGAAATTTATATGCGAGACATTTTATTTGATTCTAAGCAAAATTCGTATTAGGTAATTTCGTTTGTATCTCGCCACTTTGGCAAATCTATGGAGGGTAAGCTCCCGAGTGAGAAAAAAAACTGTCCATGGACCGCGCAGGTATCTCAATTTCCAGGGGTGCAGGCGTGCGTGGTGCTCACGATATCTGATGTAAGCCTATCGACGCAAAATCCATTATTGTCGGTCACCCTTGGAGGGGTTGAAAAGGCGAAAGAGATCGGTACGGGGGTTGCAGGTCGTCGCCTTGCTGTGCTCAGATGCCTCCTAATGGCCTTAATGAAGTGTGTACGCACCGCGTGTATAGAGTTAGAACGCAACGACACTAATTTTTAAGCATAATCGTACACTCAGCTTCACAACGTGTGAACGAGGGCAGTTCTCAAACATCCGCGTCGACCGCTCCCGTTTCTGCGTCTTCGCGCGGAATTTCTTACGCCGCGGGTGTCCACGAACGTTCCATTGAAGTTTTGGGAATACCTAGTCCAGAGACTTCCCTGTAATTGGCTGGGTTTTTTTTTTTTTTATTATTTGCAGCTTGCATGTTTCCTTTGTTGTGTGGTACTTTGCATCTGCGGTCCGTCTGTCGGTACTGGCCTCGCCCGTGAAAAGTCTGAAGCGTGTAGGTTCAAGCGCATGTCGTAATTCTTGTATATCTCGTAATAATTGAAATAATTTCGAATTTAATGGAATTGGACGTCCGTGAATTTATTCGGGGAGTAGGTACCTCGAACAAAAATGGCGTTCATGGTAATGGGACGTACGCAGTCGAAGCGCAACGCGTTCGAAAATAGCAAACGATTCTGCAAGATTCTCCATCGCACAAAGCGGTGAACAATACCCACGCAATAGTATCACGTTCCTCCTCCTTAAATACCGTTTTACACGAGCTTCGTGTAGCATCAGTTACCATCGTACCTATTATACAGTTCTGCTTTCGAGCGGCTCAATCTTCCTCGACCGAATGCAAATGTAGATACAATTTAAGGAGAGCCCTGCAAGCGAGCGGAAAAATCGCAGCGCCTCGCAGACAGCAAGCAACGCGTTTTACATTGCAATTGAATCGTTGAAGAAGAAGCGTGAAACAACTTGCGCGCTCGGGAATCGAGCTAATTGCTGAATCGAATCGAACGAACTGATTTAACGTAATCTATTGATACACTAACGGACGATATCGGAGAAGGAAATATCCCGCAATTCGTGCCGCACGATGTACAAAAATTCTTGAGCACAGGGAAACGTGGAACGGGAAACGTTGAATAGATAGAAATGGATATTTCCAAGGTACGTACGAGATATATTCTTGAGAGCTGGTCGGTGTATTTCTTGAATTCAGGGCAAGTATCAACGATAAGACGTTCCAGGGAAACGCATCGGCCAATACTAGAACAGAGCAGGCGGAACAAGCAGTTTCGGTTCGCGTCGAACGAAGTTTACCGCCGTTCACATTATGCGCCGCGAAATCGCGGCGCACAGGACAGTGCAATCAGCGGCAATCAGTTACTTAGCGTCCGGTCGTCGTCGCTGGGGAAGAAAAGGCACGGAGAATAGGTAGTAATCTCGACGATGGAGGTTTATCACGGCAGATGGACTAATTGATGTCATTCAGGGTATCATTAATGTCGGTGTTCTTGGACGTGGTATCAGCGTAGCTAGTGATTTTCACAAGCGCAGAAATCTTTTCAGACTGTGCCACTTCTCGCGACTTTCCGCTTCTCGAAGAACAAGGGAGGAGAGTGGGACGGAAAACCAGGAAAAAGAAGACGCGGAACAGGGAGAAAGTGGCAGGATTAGAAAGGGATGGAAGGTGCAACGGAACGAACGTATGTGCAAGGGCGGTATGTGAGAGTGAGGGAAAGAGAGGGAAAGCTGGATGTCGACGTGTTCGTGGGTGTCGAAGGCGGAAAAAGGGTGGGTGAGGGTTGCAGGAGGGGATGGAAGTATGAAGTGAGCATATTACTATTGAGAATAAGTACCTGGCTTCGAGATGGTGGCTGCGCTCAGGGGAGAAGGTGGAAAGGGGCTGAAGTAACGGCACACGGGGGTGGTACGTCGGGGGTACAAATGGGGTGGTACAATGGGCACTAATGGATCTCAAGCCGCCGCGAGAGGCGCTGCTTTTAATCTAATTGTCCTTCGTAGCCGTCGCGATCGCGATCAGTGGTATTCAACTCTGATCCCTCGTCCACCCCCTTCAAACATATGATTACGCGGCGTAAAAGAAGGAAAAGGAGAAAGGGATGAACGGCGGAACAGGCTGTCACTGTTCGTGTGTCCTGGACGAAATTTTTTCCACGGCAACGGGGCACAAAAAACGCAACAGCGAGCTTGTAAAGCAGCAATTAAATTCCAACGAATAATAAACGTTTATTAAATTCCTGTAATACGCCGTTCTATTAAAACTTCATTGCATTCGGCACATTCTGTGTTTAGACGGAGACATAGCAATTTGCAATTTGACGCTGCCTGTGTTTCGCGAAACATCACGAACCACCGTGCGTTGCGTATGTAGAGTGAAGTTTGTTGAACTCCAATTTTCGTTTCCTCCCTCATTTCGTTCGAATTTGCGAGAGAAATGATTTTTTTTCCGAGCAACATTTTTTGTTAACGGGTCAAACGTACGTAGAGGTTCCGCGGGGGGGGGGGGGTGTGAAATTCCGTAGCATGGTTCCTTAACCCCAGGCGACTATCGATACCTCAGTGCATCTCGCGTGGACACAGGTATAGGTGTAAATGCTTACGAATCTACACGGCGAATGAAAGCGGGGCGAAAGTGGACCCGGAGCGTTTCTTTCTCCTCTTAGTGGTTCCATTTAGCGGAACTTTACAGCATTATGCGTCACGGTTGTTGAGCTAAAATGCAAGAGGGTGGGGGCGGAATTTCGAAAGCATGCAGAACGTGCTCCTTCTAATGTTGCGAATATAAAATGTCTGCGGAATATGTCGAGTACGGCTAACGCTCGTTCCACCTGACGCTGTCTTGAATGTTTCGCCCCGAAATTCTCCGCGAAACGTATCTGTATCGCGTTTCGAGAAATCAATACTGTTCTTTAAACACGACGATACACAAGTAGATGCCCAAGAGTCTTGTCAATTCTGAAGATTCGACTGAGAAGGCGCTGCTCCTCTTTTCCCTCTGATTCATCCTCCTTTTGCAAAGCTCAACGCCTCGTCAACTTGTTTACCGTATTAGATTGTGAAAGGCAAAAATTTCAGCTGCCTACGAATTAATCGCCGTCCCTAATGCAATGAACGCGGTCGATTAAAATGCCGCCACCCCCCATAATTAGACGCGATACGACCCTGAAACTCCCACGGTTTCATAATAAAACGCAACAAAACGCAGGGAGGGAGGAAATGGCAGAAATATCATAGCACGAAAGCTCAGCCAGGAAACAAACTACAACGTTTCCCGCAAACCCGTGGCATTATCTGGTCGATCTTATCGAGACGGAACGATGACGATCGTCCCGGCGCAGGTGGCGCAATAATTACTCCCCCCCCCCCTCCCCCCTCCATCCCCCGACATCGCCACGAACTCGTTCAATAACGATAACGATAATTGTCGCGCATTGGTGTCGTCGCTCCGCGCCTCGTCCTTACCAAAGATAAATTTCTGATAAGGCGGATAAATTGGTTGGATTGTAATTGCCGTTGTGCGTGTTACCCAGGATGAGCAAAGTATAGCCGATCGAGGTACGCGGAAAGGCGGACGAGCGAACGGTGTGAACGGGTGGTACGATTAAACGCCACCGTTGATGTTTACACCGAATGTCCGTGGGAATGAAATTGCCCCCGTTTTCCGTCGACGAGGGCGGAGCACCCCCCCTGGCCAGCTGCCCCTTCGCTGATCCAGAATTCAGGAAATCGTCGCAACGATTCCGGCTAATGTGAAATCTTTTCATGGCTAATGACATAGAAGCGATTTTGTCGCGTGTTAACCGCGTTAATCGTGTTCTCACACGGGGGTACGCAGGGGGCGAGTCTTGCGAAAATATGTTCATTAACTGCTGTTACTGCGGGGTTCGTGTTCCTAGTCCGTCGTACAGGAAGAGGGGGATGAACACGACAAGTGATTTGTAAAATGAATTGGGCTCGTTTTGTCGACGACGGATTTATTCATAGGTCGAACGTATCGGAATTTATGTACAGATTATGTGCCTATACATTTGGGACGGGGTGGAGGAATGATAAGATTAGAAGTTCTTGGTAGTGTCATATATTTCTCTCGATGTAATTAATTAGCTACATATTTACATGAAATAAACTATACGTATCGTACGCATATATGCACGCTTGTATATAATACATGTATATTACAAAAGTTTTACATTTGCTAGTAATTCGTTTCGATCGCTCCCATCGCGGTTTCTAAAAAACCGGATACCCTAAGAAACGCGGTGCCCAGCGTAGAGCATTTGTGCTTACGGCCCGCACGTTGCAAACAATTACCACGATTCGAATGAAAAGATACCGAATTGTTGCTTCGAAATATCACAACTCCGGTGAATGAAAGATCTGGCGACGAAACCTCCCGATGATCCTAAAATTAATTGACTAAACAGTAATTTTTATATTGCATGCTTATGTACCTTTCTTCGCCCAGAAAAAAAAAGCCAAAAAAATTGGAGCAAAATAAAAAAAACGGATCCCGCGAACGGAACCAAATAAATATCCCCAAACAGTAAGAAAACCGCCCGCGGTTCCCTCTCGGTTAGAAAACCATGAGCTCAAATTAAACGTCCGCACCGTGCACCTCGCAGACTAGCTTGTTCTATCTCGTTCCAAAGTACCAGGGTTTCCAACGAAATTCTTAGAGTTCCACCCCCTTCGCGTTTCGAACTCTCATACAGCGCTCCCCACACCGCGGTCCACCACCATTGTTCCTCCCCAATCAAGGCATCGATCTGTTAATCGAAAACTTCGCACACCACCAATAACCCCGATAATATCCATGGATCCTTCCACATTCTTGCACCCCCGCGATATTTACATCAGGCCGTCAGCATCGTCTCGAACGTCCACAGTTAATTGTCTACCTTGCGAAGAACCTCTTCGGCCTTCACTCTCAGCACCTCTGCGCTCTGCCTCCTGATCTCGTCGTCCGACGAGCCCGAGTCCTCCTCCTTGTCGTGCTTCGAGCTTAAATTCTGCGGCAAGCTCTGCACACCCAGATTCAACGGATGCCCAGGTATATGACTTCCAAGCGTGTGCCCGTTCACGCTGTTGTGGTTCAGAGCGGAGGCTGGGTTCAGACCGACCGGAAGCACCGTGCCCAGTGACGCCAGGTTCTGCGGAAGGGGTAGGCCGATGTACTGCGACAGAATCGCGTGCAACGGGGGCAGTTTCGGTGTACTGGTCGGCCATGGCGGTGGGAACACCGGAGGGATGAACCAGGGAAAGGCACCCGCTGGTCCTCCCGATGGATCCGCACCTGGCATACCACCGGCGGTTTGGAGCAGGCGGGCGTGAAGGGACAGCTCGTTGACACCTGCAATCACACAATTTCACAGGGATTTTAGTTCGTTGCGAATTTTTTTCTTTTTTAAAGCCGCCGCGGGTGTGCCGCTCGGTCGCGGTGAATTGGCATCTCGCGATCCAACTGGGTTTTTGTTTCGCTTGTTTGTCCAGAGACAATTGGCCGTTCAGAACCACGGAGGAGTGGCTGGGATCGTTCTGTTTGGCCCTATCTATTGCTTCTTGGCTCGGTTGCTTTGGAATTATTTAGATGGGGCTGCGTGGAAACGTTTGCGGTGGCACATGTCGATTTGGTGCAGTTAATCGATCTCGAACAACTTAGGACGGGAAGCGTCGTGTTTTAATTGACTTTTTCGATGGAATTTTTATATTGCATTGTGTATCGAGAAAGGGGACGGAGGGGCGAGCGTAAAATTCGTCCGGTTTTTCTTTTCGTCGCCTAGATCGTTAGCTCCGCAGAAAGTTTCAGGGAACACCGATCGCACCTTCGTAAAAAATTAAACGGTCAAGCTTCCGACGCGCATCGTTCGCGTGTGATGACCACGATGGCCGACACTGAAATTAGACGTAATTGACGCCGATTACATCTACCCTCCTCAATTTTCCTCGCGGCTCGCTTCCTCGCATATTAACAAATAGACCACGCGATCCCCCTGTGCTGCAGCGGACGTAGAAAATCGGGAAGAGGACGATTTTTTCTTTCAAATGAATATTCACTCACCGCTTTGCTCCACGTGCATGAAACTGGTATCTCTGCCGAGAACCTTCTCCTTCTTACGCCATTTCGCGCGTCTGTTCTGGAACCAGACCTGGAACAATAAAAATAGCACGTTTCAAATTGAATCAATTCAACAGACGCAAGAAATAACAAAGTTCCTGCACCGCGAATCCGTCTCATTTTTATTTCAAGAAATATGACCATGCAATTTTTGCCCCTCCCTTTCTCCCTGTTGGTCGTCGAGAAGAACGCCGAATCGTCGCGCGAAATCGTCGAATTATTTCATGGAAGAAAATACGAGGACAACGCATGAGAACCTCAGGCAGCAGTATCAGAACCATCCAACAAAAGCTTGCTCTCGAGGTTGATTAAGCTAATTGTTAACAATTATCCTGATTTCCTCCGTACCCCTGAGTGGCAGCAACCCCTGCCCTCGCCTCTTGCCACCCCTTTGAAAGCACCCGGCACACCGTTACCGCTGGCCCCGTTGCCATATAAATGCTTTCGCTTTCCGCCTGAGCTGCTCTGATTTTTCGTGGCCACCGGCAGACCCCGCGAAACAGACAGAGAATGAGGGAGATCGCATTTTACATCCTGCCTCCATTGTGCAGGAGATCCAGTGCCTTTCAGTCAACGACGACCGTCGGCATAGATCCGATACACGTGGATCGTTCGACGACACTTATTCTCAAGGTTTGTCGCTCAAAGATTTTCGCAGAATTTCTTTTAAATATATATATATATAAGAGTACACCGCGACGCGAATTCCTAATACAACGTCTAAACCGTCCCTACCTCGTGGCCAATCGCGGTCGAAATTATCATACAACGATTAAAATTCACGCGAATCTTTCCGAGGAGAAATTAGGAATATCGTGGTCGGGATTGAAGATCGAGGGAAGTTTCGAGAGGGACTGGGAACGTACTGCGGAACAGAGGAGGAACTGGAGAGGAAAAGAGGCGAACGTCGTCGGGCCGGGGCAGGAAATTCAATTGCCTAATTGCTGTTAATTATTTAATCGCTCCTGAATACCCCGCTAACGCCGAAGTGCTCGCAAACCTTGCAGCGCGTCGTTTAAGCGACCCAACGCGAACCCGAAAGTTTCAATCCCCCTATCCCGGCCCGTGCAATCTCGGTGTAACGTTTCCACCGGCGCGCCGTCTCCGCCGCAAAATTTCCTGTCGGCGTTCCCTTACTTGTTGAAAGTATCCGCCCAAACATTTTCTCCGCGATTCTAAACGGTCGAATAATCAAAAAAAGAAGGAAAAAGAACCTAACCGAGAAGGGAATCGACGGGAAAAGAAATTTCGTCTCCTCTTTCCCCCGCCCCCCAACCATCCATCCGCGCTGCTTCAATAAAGAGGTACGTGTTCCCCTGTATCTCGAGCGACGATCGAAAAATCCTATCAAATCGAAACGCGGAGAACCCTGGCGAAAAAGCGAAAGCGAGCCCTCGAACAACGCGACGCGTCTGTTACGCGGGGAATAGGAAGCGGGCAGAAACGATTCGCGATTCCATTACCATCGGGGCCGATCGACGATCGAACGCGATACATCGGCCGGCCATTAATACCGAAAAATGGGTAATTTCGCATCTGGAATTGAGGGCGGCGAGGGAGGAGGAGTAGCGGAGGATTTCCTAGATTGAAATAAAGTGGCCGTGGCACCACTGCGCCGCGGCGGATCATTTAGCGGTTTTGTCGAGCGACGGCCAATTGCCGGCATTGTCGCTTGGCTGTACCACAATGGGCCAATCGGAATGCTCTCTGTCTCTTTTCAACTGCACACCACCCTTCGACGACGACTCTATATCCACGACCCTTCCCTATACTCTACATACACACACGCGTATCTATATAGATATATATTATATATATATATATATGTATATATATATACGTGTTGCTCTTTCTCGCTCTTTTCCACCTCCACCCTCCCCGCCCGCCCTCTCTTCGCGATGTTACCCTTCCTTTCATCTCCCCCTGACTCACTGTTTCTCCCGTTCGAACCGATTCTCTTCATCGTTCGTACGCACGAGGGTGTCAGGGTGGTTACGCTAATCGAGTAACCGATTTCCATCTATGGAAAAGTCATAAATTATGGGAACGTCGCCAATATACCCCGATTCATCCCCCCCCCCCAGTTGTCATCGTTCGTGTTGCCGTTGTTCGCCGATTCCACGTCACGTAACTCGTATTCGTTTCCGTGCGCGATTAAGTGATAATACTGTGGCGAATCGGAGGCACGAGGTTCATCGCGATCGCGATCGAGTTAAGTTTAAAAGATACCGCAGGAAAATAGTATATCTTCGACGACAGTTTCATGTGGCGGTGCTGCTTATAGATATCAATTGATTCGCGAGTTTAATTTATTTGGTGTTTTTCGTACTGAGGTTCGATCGAACGTGCATGAACGTTTATGTCGCGTCGATGATGTTTATCAGTTACGGGTTTTACGGATCGATCAAGAAACTTGTAATTTCATTAAGCGACTCGCTCGTTCTTCGTACTCGTCCGAATTTCCCCGGTTATTTCTTTATATTTCATTGACGTGAAAATATGTTCAGCCGATGCTCTCTCGCGGCCATTAAAAGGCGCGGCTGGAAAATAATTTCAAAGCAGATTACAACCCCGTGCGCTCTTTACCGTTCGACTGGCTCGTATGAAATTAATCCCCGTAGCACGAGTACGGTCTGGCGCGTCTTTCGTGAAATTACAGACGTCGAAGAGGAACGGCAGATTTTCGGTACAATAGTGTGTAATTAGTCGAGAGGCTAACGCTGAGGTTGCGGCTCATTCGGCAGCGGCTTTCCGCGTTCGAATATTAAGCTTGAAAAGCTGGCTGCGCGCGTGCACGGCTTTAGACATCATTTCGAGCATCTTGAACAAGCACAATTTTCACGGGACAGAAACATAAAAACAGATCGCAGAAAGTTTTCTGTCATTTCGAGAAACCTCTCTCCAAATCTCCAGACGAGACTGACGGTCAGTCTAAACTATCCCTCAACCCCGGTTTCGTACCTAAAACTATCCTGACTTTCGAGCACTCATCTCTTTACGACCTTAGATATTATCTAAGAAGCTTTCCGATACTTTGTATTTGAAGATACACAAAATCGATAAATCGGACATCGGTGATTAGTAAATAGAATGACCACGATAAATTGAGTAATCGAACTCACCTGCACCCTGGCCTCGGACAGATCCAAACGCATCGCGAGCTCCTCCCTGGTGAACACATCTGGATACTGCGTGTTCCCGAAAGCCTTCTCCAACTCGTGCAGCTGATAAGTGGTGAAGGTTGTCCGGGACCTTCGTACCTTTCGCGGCCGGTCCGATTCCCCCAGATTTAATCGGTCTGATTCTCCCAGATTTAAGGGATCGTGCAGGGCATCGTTTATCTGATGGTCGCTTAAGTGACCGAGTTCCGTGTCTCCTGAATCGCCGATGGCATCGGACGACGTTGCGTGATCTGAAACGAGGCCGAGAAGGATTTATTCATTTCGTGCCCGAAACGTCACCGCACGTCCAAATATTATTTCGCCCGCCCTCTAATTCATTTAAACCACTTTATCGCAGGATCGTAATCGTATTACTGTTACTCGTCGACCGTACAATAAGCAACAGAAATTGTCGTCCAACGTTCACAGCAATCGTATTAAAATTTCAATCGACAAGACACCGACGCAGCTATTGCGTTCTGTCGCATCGAAGGGGGAAGAGAGGGAGAGAGACAGGGAGAGATAGGGGGAGAGAGAAATACAAAGAAAGGCAGAAACGTTTGGTGTTAAAAGGCCGTGAACACGTATTGAAACACGGACAGGTACGCGTATCAAACGATCACGCGGGCCTTCGATGCTTGAGCAGAAGAGAGGATCGGGGCGATTAAGCTAAATCGTCCGCGCTGCCAAAACGAAATTGACATTTGACTGATATACACGAGCGGCGAGGAACGCGAGTAACGCAACGAGAGGGCAACGCTAGAGGGGAGGAAGAGGATTGCAGATGCTGCGGGGTCGGTGCGGGTGCAATTTCATTTTTAAGCCGCGCAACGACTGGCGCCGATATACGCCCGATACGGCGATCATGTCCGATCGACGGATTTGCCAATTTTAAGCCTCACCCGGCGCTTCATTTTTTGTACATCCGACTATATATGAAATATGACGCACCGATGCGAGCCTGTACATTATACGTACACGCTCGATAGTACTTAAAAACCGTTGCCGTCAGTGATTAGCAAATATCACGAGTGCATGTCGTATACACTGTGCCTCCCCCCGTTCTTGTTCGAGCCCCCTCACGGTGCAACCCTTGCGCATAGCGAACTTGTAACACACGCCTGTTTCTCTAACTCCCTTTTTCTCTCTGTCCCTCTCTTTAACTTTGATTCCATGTGCCCTTTTTCGATTCTCTCCCCCTCTCTCTCTCCTTCTCTTCTTTTCTCTCGTTGTATTTTGTATTTTGTCTCTTCTACGAAACATCGAGCGGGCTTAAAGTGTTCGTTAGTGCGAACTACACGCAAAACGTAGATTCCTCTCGTTGCATGCTGACTCGTGGTTGCGCGAAGTACAGCAGCTCCTTATGAATGGTACCGTTAATTCATTCACAGAGCGAACGATTGATGAAACAACATCCAGCACGATCATTTTCTGATTGAAATTACGAGGTAGAAAATCATATCGACGGTGCCAGAATGTTGTCCCCTTAATTCGCACCTTATTGTCTATCCAGTTAGACGGAGCGACACTTTTAATTTACCGGTGGCCGAGCATTGGCCACGGAATTAGATAACAACCCGATAACGACCACCGGCGCTACTTTTCGAAGTTTCAATATACGTCTCACCCCCGTACGCTGCCTCCATCATCCCCTTGCACACGTTTGCTTGAACTAATTAGACGCGCATTTACTACTCGTGCGTAATAACGTTAATCCTACTTTTCGGTGCCACTCTAACCGGCAATTGTGATAGATTGCGAACGAGGCGAATCGTTCGAACCGGTACGCATGTCTACTAAACCGAAAGAGACACAGACAGAGCGAGGATGAGCGAGGTAGAGGGAGGCAAGTATACGCGTGTACATGTATTACGCGTGTGCACGTAATCGCACTAACATTTAGGCAAACAACGTCCGGATAATCCACGATGAATAGAGAGATTTTTATGTTTTCATGCTAGGGCACAATGGGGCACCCACTTGATGCCTAACTCTCTGCTGCTTTTTATTAAATCTACGAGCCGTCGATAGGGGTTGCGCCAGAGAGGGTGGCCCGTAAAGACAGTTCGCGGCGCGAAATTAAAGATTTATTTACCGTGCCCAATGACCACATGCCCCGATCATTTTTCTTTCTGTCCGGATACCCGTTCGATATACTCATTGCTTAATTGAACTCTTTTAAATAATACTCTTGGTGGAACCATTATGTTGTCGAAGGGCTAGAGTTTTAGAGAAAGATTCTACAGAACAGAATGAAAGAAATGGGAGTAATTTATTCCCCGATTTATCGGCCCACCTTTTCGCCCAAATCATAACCGCGGAACGTGTCGATTTGTAAGCGATACCCGGCAAACGGTACCGTTGGACACTCAATGTACACCTATTGTCAGACGCATTAATTATGTTAGACTGTACGATCGAAATCCGCAAACACATCCTGATTTCTGCACGCCACAATCGGGACGGCCCAATAATCGGTCCACCTGTATACAGTGATCATCGATAGTATTCCTACTTGTGTACTCGCTTGTATCGTGAAATGTGCATACATACATACGTACGTGCTTCGCCGATTCGCCGAGTACGAAAATCCGATTCAATTATAGTTAGGAATAATCGTCGCGACAGAAATACACGTTTATCTATAGATTAAAAAATAGAGGAAACATCGTTCCCCCTCCTTTGCTTCTGATCGCCCGCGAGGGAGATAGACAACGAGCGCAAGATATCCCGTGCCGTGTCTTTCCGGGCAAGATATACTACACGAGAGCGGATTACACAAGGTCCGGCATTACGCTGAAAATCTAATAAAATCCTTAAGAGGTTTTACGGGTAATACGTTAACCGCTAAACTGGTCCGGATAATCCTTTATGGAGTAAAAAATCATCGTGCCGCGAGTATCCCCGTGGAAATTTAATAAGTGTAGCTTTCCGGTAGTTGATTAATCTTCCACGGTACGATCGAGTTAACATTGACCAATGATTTTCCGTGAAAATCTAACAGCACCGTCCTATATATATTAACGCTGAATATCCCGGCTTAATTGCTTTGTACTTTTGTAATTCAAAGAGAATGAAAACCGTTCTTTGTGACGTGTTAATCGCTACGTCGCGTTTCAAAGCGTCTTTTGATGCAGCGTTGGAACGTGATACGTATATACGATGCAGGTACACCAATACGGCGTACCGTGCTCGCGTATAAAAACGCTATAATTTATCTCGGAACGGCAAACACCAGCACCGGGAACAGCACGTGGCGGAGGGAAGGTATTAGCGACATTATACGTAATTGTTGTTTCTTGAGAAATCCACGGTTAGAATATTTTAATGAAATAATTGCGTGTTCGTGCGTGCGCTCGGCTCCCCCGCCCGTGGAAAATGGACTCGCGGACAAGCGTGCACATGCAGCGGGGTTGGCATTCGCGTGCTACAAGTCGCACGGTAAATTTACATCGCGCTGATCGTCGCTACAGATTCGAACCTCGACCTAATTAGCCTTTTAAAACGCTGACGGCAATTAAGTAACGCGTAACGAAGTAGTCGCGAAGAAAAAGGAAAACGGAGGGGCAGGGGGAAAAGGGAATCGAGGGAATGAAATTTCTCTACGCGTCTGTTATGCGTGGGCTTATGGTTGATCATTGGAAATGTGAACCGTATCCGTCATTAGGAAGGATCGATCAGCCGAACGGCGGTAACGATTTTAAAAATCGGTAAAACGCCATTTGCTAAATTGCCATACAATTACGAGGCTTATCTGATGCGGTGGTCGATGGGTTAAAATAGATAACCCACTTTGTTTCAGTTAGATGGAAATTTTTATTTTTTATCGCAATCGCGGCCTGGGTCGATGGGGCAACAATAAAATGTTGGTAAATGAGACCTTCGTTTACTTAACGATATTAGATAATAATGCAATACCGCCAGGCGAGTTTATTGCCGGCGCACGGATGTTCCACGGTGTTTGAACGTGTATAAATATTAACGACCGCGATCGTTTCGGTTTAAACATTATAATTACGTTAAGCATGACAATTACCTCCTAAGTTACTTACTGCGTGAGCGAAAAAATGTGCCCCGAACGAAATATCATTAACCAAATATGTGAATAACGACCGAGAGCATTTAAAACCCGATTACGTCACAACATCTTCCCGCACGTTCACCACGAGACCGCAAAGTGAAAAAAATAAATCCTACCTTCGTCCTTCGCATGTCCCAATATCTGATCGATGCTGTACACGTTTCTCTTCTGATTGTAAGTTTGCGCCATGCTTCTTCGCCGCAGCGTCGCCGGAAATCACTGTTGCAACCGTGTCGGGGGAGGTTAACCGGAAGGGATGCTCGGTCCACGAAAATTCACTGGCGAGAAGTTCTTTCTCATCGGTGATCCCGATCGGGGGGAAATCGTATTTCCCGCTGTTAAACGGCGCACAGATGGAGCTTCGCGAAGACAAAGCTCGTCTGGCGCGATCAACAAAATAATTGTAGTATTTATCACGATGGTCGCACGGCGATAAACAAAAACAACGACGAATGCAGAAAAAAAAAACTGTTATTCGAATACGAATGAAAATTGATGAGAGAATGCGAGGATACAGCGTAGCGTCGTTGTTATCCACGCGGCTCTCTGCCTACGAAAAGAAAACGCGTCAATCGACGGCGCACCACGAACTGGCTCGTCGGACATGAAAGCAGCCCTTAATATCGCATACAGCCGCCCCACCTCGCAACCCCTAACACCGCCATATTAGCCTCCCCGCCAATGAGGGCGTACGCTTCTCACCCAAAGCCACCCCGTACTCGGGGGTTGAATGAGGCCTGGGCGGGGAATATTTTGCCCTTTCCGCGTAAATCCCCGGATTTTTTTCCACCTCCTCTCTTACCCCCTCCCGAATCGAGTCTTCCTCCTTCTATCTGATCCTCTTTCACCCGCTGTCCATCTCCGTTCATCTCACCCACGTCCCGTATGACCGTCGGTTCGTCCGTCTTTCGCCTGCTACTTTTTCGCTCACGCTGGCTCAATTTCGATCTACTCTACTTGTTATTTCTTCTTCTCTCTTCAGAACGCGGCCTGTTTACCGCGTCTTAAAAATGTACGCGTTTTTACTTTTTCCTGCCCCAGCATCTACGATCATTCCTAATGTTCAGCCGCGTACACATCGACGAAACGAATTATCCGGCATGCCCCCTTCTTGTTTTCCCCGCCTCGTTTTCCCAGAAAAGGGCGAAAGTTCAATCGAAATGTAGCCGGGAAAGTTTGCGCCGCATTAGTCATACTCGTGGATAATTTAAACGAAACAGCGATCGCCGAATTAATCACGCTACACTGCAACCTGTTCGTCTGCGAGATTTCATTCATCCAACAGACAGACATACCTAACGGAAGGCCCAGGTAACCTGGGGAATACTGGAACCCCATTGGTTTCAATGTAATTACGAGAAACGAGGTCGGCTACTTAATCAGTCTGATCACGGCAAAGACCATTCGAAAATTTGCTTACGATTATCCTACTTATTCTAAGACAACACCTTCCTGGACGCGGCCGTTGTGAAATCAGTAGTCTAATCCTTAAGACGTGGCTCAGGCTTCAACCAGGACGAAACGCGTTCCCGAAAACCCGAACGCCCGTGCCAGTTTTCGAGATTTTATCCTTTTTGCGAAATCTCCTCTCGTAATCTGCCCGTCGGGGATAGATAATCCAGCGGATATCTGTGAAAATTGTTGACCACTGTTACGAAAATCGTTGCTCTAATTCGCCCCGATTGTTGCGGCGAAACAACCTGTTGTTTCACATTTAATTATGCGATTCCTGGCTTCCTGTGGACACTTTGTTCCTTCCTGAGGTCAGTATATTTTTTACAGCTCGCAGAGCGACATTGGAGCCGCTGTGTTGTTAAACGCAGTAATGTTTAACATGCGTGCACATATCGACGAATTGTTAACAAAAACTTCAAAGAAAGGATTCTTCAACAGATTTCACGATTCTTTAAAATAGCCATTGTGAACGGAGACAATTTTTTAGACGGCCAACGATTGAAGGCATCACCAGCTTCCAATATCTGTCACGCGCGACGTTAATATCGTTCGTATCTCTTAATTCGACGTTTGCATTTCATGCGTTCGCCGTGTAATTTGACGAGATGCGATTGGCATCGGTAGAACCGGTTAAACGAATTTGGATGGTACGTGCGTTTAACAAAGTCGCGCAATTAAATGGTTAAATTCAATAGAACCGAGAAAAATTCGATCGTTACAGGACGGTGGGCGATTCGCCGGTGGAATATTAAATTTCCAGGATTTATTTAACCAAACAGAGTATCTTCCGTCAATCACGTAAAAGTGTGGGTGTACAGTGTTTCACCCCTTTCCTCCCCCTTTGTATAGTAGGCTTTATAATGCAAATAAACCGTAGCAGAGGGCAGGTACAGTGGGGAGGGAGTGATGCCTGGGTCACCGCTCCGAGTTCGTGACTGTACAAACCAGATTTTTGGGAATATCGCGCCATCGTATCGCGAAAAAACAAAAAAAAAAAAAATATCTCTTACGCGGAGGATTTTGAAAACAAAACGCTTTGTCAGCGAGAAGCGACGCCACGGTTTTACATACATACGAAAACAGATTACCCGATCCAGGGAGAAATGGTCAATTTGTGTACCATATTGAAAAAAGATATATATATATGGAAAATTGATCTGGCACGCGCATAATGTGTCGTCACGGTGAATGTCCGATCCCCGTAAAGCGATAATTTTAAACGCGACGAACGAAATATTTAAGCCGCAATTACAACGTAACGATAAACTGAGGGCAGTATATATTTCAATCATGGGCGTGCAAGTCCGACAAGCTACGGGGAATGTTTAAAGTTCACGAGAGTGGCTCGGTCGAAGAAACGAACCGTGTGATCGACATTAAACGTCAAAGTGTCACCGCGGCATCCACGGAACTATCTAAAGGGTATCAGGATGATCCTCCGAGTAGATACTAACAAACAGTTAATTCCTTGCAGATGTTAACGCATGGCCATGCCGCATTAACGTTTCCAGAAGTACGTGTAGAATGTACTTGTCTAGATAATTGGGAATTCCGGTACCGAGCGTTGACAGTCTAGACTCCGGACATTAGAAAGATTATCCAGGCGATTTTCAGCCATCGGGCAAATCATTTTACCTGCACCGTGTGAATGGGATGTGTTCGGAACGTCGCAAATCGTCGGTCGGAATGTATAGAATTTTATTTCGCAACGAAATCCCACGAATCACCGCTCTTCTGTTATTCATTTCTTTAGCTCATGGCGCGTAACAAAAAAAAAAAAAAATATTAAACCGTACAGTCGAGAACATCGAACGAGACCCGGAGAAGGGACATTACTAGCTGTCTGGTAAAATTTCTTCAATGAATAACACCGAAGCATATTCGTGACGCGCCCGACCAGTCTCGCAATGACGAATTTGCTCGCGATCGTACGATAAGGAAACGATTAAGGGACACTCCCGTACTGTTAACAGGTTTAATGCTCCGCAACGGGGCAACAGCCAGGTAAATTTCCAGCGAACTAATTAACGTCCTGATGCGAGACGCGCTCTTTAAAATCGGATATTCCCAGCTTGAACCGCTCCGGGCCACGCCGAGGAAAAACTTTCTTCAAAACACCTTAAACCCCCATGTTTAAACCCTCGGTTAATTCGTGTGCGGGCGATAATCTTCGTCGTTAATGAATTATCCGCGTTGCGGATAATTCGCCCGCAACATTAACCGGCGCAACCGAACAATCATTTCTCGGCGAAACGCTGAGACGAGCGTCGAACGTCGCGCGAGAAGCGAACGAAGTAAAAAAAGGAAGGAACAATACCGTAAACAGTAGCGTCGCGACGACGGATCGTTTTCGTTCCTCGCTAACGGGCGGACGAAAGAGGGAGAAAAAAAAAAGAAGCGAAACGTGTACCTTTGATACGATCGACTGACGAGAGGCCGAGGGCGCAGGGGGGACTCGGCGAGAGGGTAAGAGCTGATAACTCGTGGGTGTAATTGTTATATCATGGACCCAAGCAGAGGGTGGGTAAGGGACGAATAAAGAAGGAGAGGAGCGCAAAGTGGAGGGATGGGACAGGAAAGGCATGCGAGGCGACGCTCTACAATAGGCAACATTAAATCTGCAAAAGAGAGGAGACTCTCTGGCGCGCGCGTGACGGTAGGCACGGGGTCGAGGGGCCAGGGATGGAATCGGGCGTAAAGGAAGCAGATACAATTCACAATAGACCCGGCGAACCGGCTCGAAGATCAAACGCCACCCTCCGACCCCACCGCCCACCCCCACGTTCGCAAGAACTACCGACGCCTATAACCGGTGTGCGTCTTCGAGTGTCGAAAGTTCGGCCGCGGCGGCTCGCATTCGCCGGACGACGGACGAGATACGCCGAGGCGATCGGCGGGCGAGTCGGTAAAACAAAGTCGTGCAATTTTCTCTGTCTAGGGTTTCGCGCCGCGGTAACGTTGCATTTCGTTAGCACGACGAATGGCGGTAAGGGAAAATCGTTTCTGCGCGGCTTGATCCCGTCGAATATAAAAGAGATACGTTCGTCGATTTCCTTAACGCATCCTTTTCTCCATTTTGCAGCTGGTATTTTTCGTTTTCGTGGTAGGGGCGGGGGAGGGTAGCGACACGGAGGGCGAAAGATTTCTCTTTATCGAATCGACGTAATCAGCGTCGGGGAACACGATTTCTTGCGAGGCGAAGAGATACACGAAACGGGTAACGGTGTATGGAAATTGGGAAACGGGGGAACAGTTGCGAGAAACAGATATTCGCGTGCTGCGAATAAAGCCTGGTGTACGATTGTTGGGCGGCGCCTGTAGGACGTATCCGTGTAACGCGGTAACGTTTTCGCCAATAACCCGGTAATGCAATTCATTAAACACTCGGAATCGTACCGAACGGGAGAAGGGTACGAAAGAAATGCGATAACGGAGGTGGTTATTAAATTGCATTAATATCGCCGCGTAACAGGAAAATGATATCGATGGTCGGTGTGCAAAGAAGGTAACGAACGAGCAGCAGCGAGGAGGAATATTAAATCAATGTTAAAAGGCATCGGGAGTCCGCGACGATGAATGAACGAGAGATATTTGTACTTCTGTCATTGTGAAAGGGGCCGCGGTGTGCGGGAATCGTTTGTCTATGTGTATCGTTGCAGTTCCGCTTATTGGAACGTGTAAAAGCAACGAGATAATACCGTGCCTCGAATTGGAGCGCGTTCCTTCCTTTTTCAACGAAAAAAAAAGGAAGAAAAAAAAACAGAAACGGGGGAACGAATTTAGCTTGGATTCTGCAAGGGAAGTCACGGTATCAAGGACGCAGTTATTATCCCCCGGGGGCACGCGCGTATTGTTGCCGTCGAACGAACCGGAGAACCATTGAATTTTATGAGACAAACGAGGCGAAGACTGCATGTTTAAGCAATCGACGTGGTCTGAATCGAATGAAGGCGGACAAGGGGACGGGTAAATAATCTGCGGTATCGAACGTTTAATCTTACAATTATCGCGCTACTCCTCCCGCTGCTATCTGTCTCATCCGTTCGCTAATGAAGCCTCGCGCCGGGTAAGTATTTTATTTTCATTCACCTAACAGAATCACAGAGGATTCTGCTAAATGAGTGTCTCCTCCTCGCCGAACCGTCTCACTGTTCTTCCTTTTTCGCTAACTCGAGTGCGAGTCGAAAGAGGGCGAGAAGACTCGACGTCGCAGAGACAACGGTGTCCTTTTCCAAAACTATCCATCCTCTCGTTCTTCTTTTCCTTTTTCTTTTTGTTGTTAACGCCCGGATCCTTTTCAGGCGATAACAACGCGGTCGAGCAGCCACGAGGAGGTCGGTGGTCGGGGACGGGGTGGTCGCTCTTTCGTGGTTGTATATCAGGGGCGTCGCGTTATTGGCCCCCGAGGCGCCACCCGGCTTTGTCGGGTGACATGCCGCGCACCGGATAAACCGAGACCGAAGAACCGCCGACTTTTATGGGATAAACGGGGTAAAAGACTACCCCCACGGATTTCTGTAGATGAGCGCACGACACAACCAGCTATCGTCTGCGTTCGTGCACGCCGCCACGTAGATTTGTACACGCTGTTTACCGACGAAAGGGGGTAGACAGGAATAGAGATAGAGAACAGCGGGGACTACTGGATGATGCACGCTTTGCGTCACTGGAATGTATTCGGATTACAATTATCAGCTTCTTAAAGCGTAGCTAACGCGGACCGTTTCTTCGAGTGCGTTCAAGTAAACTATTGCGAACGGTCTTATTTCGTACGCGGATCGTTACGCGGAGAAGTGTCGGTTTGATTGCGAAAGAAATGAGAAGCGTCGACAAGGCCGAGGGCAAGATTAAAATGTACTTACCGGCCGCATAGATGGATAGATCGACGGAACGGAATGATAGAAAAGAGGAGACGGCGACTACGCCTCTGCTAAATAAACTAAGCCCCCAGGGGCGGAGGGAAGGATCAGTGGAGACAGAAGGGGTGGTTACTGCGCACCCCGACGCGGCTGCCGGGATTTTATTAACTTCTGCACAACGACGACGCGCCGCACGTTTCGTTCGAGCCGGACAGAGACGGAGTGAGCCCGAGACCTCGTCTCCGACAAACAGCCAAATAAAGAGACAGTAATTATTGTGTTTGTGCCCGGTTTATTTCTTCGTTGGCCCGTGCCCCCGTCACTTCCACAATCTCCTCTCGGTGGCACCATCAGCTTTATCTTACTCTCCTCTTTCTCTCGTGCTTCTTAAAAAATCACCACGATCCCCTTAGAAAAGCATCCGTCCTAATTAACCAGCTGGAAATTGTATTTTCGTTCCCGTTAAAGACCGTCCGTTTAATCGATCTCGCGACCCCGTTATTCTCTAATGATCCAGAGCTCTCCTCCACCCAAACGTTCCGCTCGTCCCGCCGGTGGTCCCGTCGTACAGGTCGCGCGGGTCGGCGACACAGGTTCGACGAAATTTCGTCGATTCGGCGACGACCGAGAACGTGCCAATCACCGTGGCGCAAGCCAACGTCCACGTCGAAAGCCCGTAACGATGGTGTAACATTAAAAGGTGAGGATTGCCGTTGGGGGATGGTATAAACGAGGCGATCGACGGTGCAAATCTCGTGGACAAAACCGGCCACGTACATCGCGCCGTGCACCGTACGTATACGTAGGCGAGCGGGATTGGATAGAAGGGCCGTGGACGAGAAACAGCGACGGAACATTCGGAAGTCCGATCAGGACTATTGGCTTTGATCCGTTGCGTGGCATAGCCGGGCTACACGTGGCTGAATACCTTCCGTGCCACCCCGCCACGGAACCCAGAAGACACCCCGCCGCCAAAGCAACGAGTCGGCTCTTCCTCCCTGTATTCACGAGGAATTCCAAATGATCGCGAAATAACCGCTCACTTATATCAATTCACTGACTGCTCTTTATAAAGGCGCATTCACGCGTGCCATCCACGAACGATCCACCCCTACGCACGTTAAGGGCTCTATATTTCGCCCCGTCTCTCTCATCCCCCCGGCTGTCCCACCAGCTTCCTTATCGCTGCGTCCTCGTTCATTGGCCTCCTTCGTCATTCTTCCGTGTCCCTTTTAGGGTGATCTCTTTCTGGTCCCCGTCGGTAACCCACCAAACGATCGAGAGCCCCTGGACACATCGATGGGGACCCGTCGTTATACGCGTACAGAGTTAGGGGTGATCGTCCCCTTCGCGTATCTTCCTTCCCCTTTCTTTCTTTCTTTTTCAAGCCCGCTTTTAACGTTGGACTCGAGTGGCGATCGGGAATTATCTTAGTCAATTAACTTGGACGCGTACCACGCGCTCTCTCGATTATCGCGGGCTAATCGCTCGTCGAAGGGAGCCGAGAGAGGAGCGGCACTTTGTTTGCGACGTGTGCGCGCCTGGCTACGTGTTGGACGTCGTCGAACAACGGTTCACGGGAGGGAACGCTCGTCGTCGACCGGAGAACGATTCTCCTATGGAATTGCACGTTCTCTCTCGGTTAGCGATTCTTCGACGTTTCTCGTTGAAAGTGCGCGACGCATTGTGCAATATATCGCGTGAAAGAAAAAGGAATGCACGAATGTTCCAAGTCGAGGATGCGTTTCGGATGAGTATGCGACGCTTCGAATATAAGCATTTAAATTTCAATGCTCTCCGGATCTTCTGCGAACTCCTCTTCCTGAACGAAGTGTATCTTCTCGCGCCTGCACTCGTCGCGATATACGCGACGCGGCTCGTCGTCGAGCACTCGGCTCGTCCCTCTGGCGCGCCGATAGAACGAAGAAGAATGATCGAATTAACGGGGAGCATCGATAGGAGCGGAGAACGAGACGCCGATTAGCCGTTGAAGTGGCGGCCGGATAGATGGCCGGGCACGACGGGCTGGCGGAAAATCGACGACGAACGAAGAACGAGGAAATGATCGTCGCCGAAAGGATTTCTCTGGCGGTGGGTAACGGCGACGGTGGATTGGTCGGCGGCAGGATTCAGGAGACAATGGACAGAAGGAACGAAGAGGAAATATAATTGAGCGATTTGAGACGTCGTCCGGGGGCGGTAAAGAGGGGGGGGGGCGCGGTAGAAAGGGGTGGAGGCAGGACCGCCGCGATAAAGTATAATTATTTTCCGATAGAGTGGAAATTATTCGGGGAACGAGCGACGAGTTATTGGCGATATTCATACTTTTATTAAACGGCTCTATCTCCTTCTGCCGCTCTTTCCTTCTCCTCGTTGGCCGCTTTCAAGCCCCTTCCTATCCCCTACCCTTCGACTGGCACCCTTTTTCTCTTCCTTTTCTCTCCTTCTTTCTTTTTTTTTTTTTCTTCTCTTCTTTTTTCTCTTCTTTTACTTCAACGTCGATCGGAGATGTATAGCCGGCACTCACGGCAAATTAAGCCCTCTGCTTACTATTTTATTCCATTGTCCTTCCGGTCGAGGATACGCCGCGTTCCACGGCCAATCGACGAGAATATAATTACCCGTTTTCGCCGTACGGCCGTGTCGCGAATAATAACGATACGTATGCGGCGGGATCGCATAAATAATTAGTTCCGTCGATTAATCAGGCTGTTTCGTTAATCGTCGCCGATAGAGGATCCGCGTAATATCAGGAACAGGAAATTTCATTATTTCGTTCGCCCCCCGGCCGGGGGGCGGGTACGGGGACGGCTCGTCGGTCGTCGTCGCTCGAACGATGCACAATCGGAATTCGGGACTCGAGAGTCGATTCAACGGTTAACGAAGGAGAACCGCGTTACTCTCGTTGTCGCGTCGATGACGAGTCGATCTGCCGCTCGACCCGCCCTCGTTACTTATCCTTTCCCACGGAACGATGCACGTTATCAGTGCCCTGTCCAACTAGATGCACCCCATCCCCCCGTACACTTTGACGAAAACTTCACCGCCGCGGAACAATTTCAATTTCGCGAAATTTCCAGGAGGAGTATCGAGCTACTTGTCGATCAAGAAATAAACGAAACACCTGCACGAGCATGGTTAGACCTGGGTACGTCTATCAGGCTTCCTTCCTGCGCCGTGCCATCTTACTTTATAAAAGCAGACGATCCTCGTCCTGCTGATGACACGTTGATAATGATACTCCGCAGCTATTCAAGAACGAGTAACATTGTTAACTTTGCAATAAAACGGGGTTGAGGGGGGGGGGGGGCGGGGGTTGATACCGTCAGCCAAGGGAACAGAGGAAAGAGAGAGAGAGAGTGAGAGAGAGAGTGAGAGAGAGAGAGAAATAGGTAGAGGGTGAGTGGATCGAGGAGAAGGGTAGCGACGAAATGGTAAGAGAGGGGTAGGAAGACGAACAGGATAGAGGGGAGGGAGATAAAGCGACACACAGAAAGCGAGATCTCACCCATTGTAAGGTAAGGGATGATAATAGGTTGACATCTGCACTCAGCAGCCCCCGGTTCCAGCAGCTCGTTGGAAACGCAATTAATATTCGTAATTATGCCACATCCCCACCTACGTTCCACTTCTATACCCCTCCGTCTCCCCGGTACCACCGCATTCGTTGCTTTCTATCCGATGCCTCGTCTCCGTATTCGACCGAGTACTTTCGTAGTACCATCGAAGAAACGGGGATTTAACGAGATAAGTTGCAATCACGACATCGGCCAGGTATTATATTACCCCGCTCCTCCGCCCCAGCCCGCCCCCTCCACTTTGTGTCTACCTTATATTCATAGGCCAACAAAGAGCGATAGAGAAAGAGTGGACGGGGGAGGCTGAGGAAGGGGTGTATGCAAATGTTTCGATCCGATTAAACGCAACACAGATACTTTCGCGAGGGGTCGCAGTCGAACTGTGTATACGAAATGAATATTTAACGAACGCCGATAAATAAAATACGGTTTTATCGTATTTGATCGGTGATTCGTTTCGTTCCTCTAAGTTCGTTAGATACGAACGATTATGACCCGGCAATAAGTTCAGGTGGGCCTCCGCGTAATTCGTAGCCCATTAGGCCACGGGTAATTAGGTCTCCTGTGGGCGCGACGCGTGTGCGTGTACGCGTCGAATGGATCTTATATCCGTCGTCATCTAATCGACGATTGCGTTCGTGTGCCTCGCGGCAAAACAATTGGAAGAATGAAAAAGAACGGATGAATGAAAAAGGAGAGAACACGCGAGCTTGGAAACGGTCGTTGAACGTTACCAGACACCGGACACACGATGTCCCCTGGCCAGCCTCGTTACAAACAATAACGGGGGTCGGGATTTATTTGCGGCATTGAGGTAACCCTCCGTTCTTCCGCCCCACTAAAAACTGTCACGTCCAGCTTACCACCTGCTGTCCCTCCTAATTGCCGGCGTGGAACAGGACGAATCGATACGTCGAAGATCATGACGATTCTAACACAAATTCGTCCGCAATAATTTCACCAACACCGCCGCCGAGCACGGGAAGCCCGGACGGAAACGAGGAGAAGAGACGCAGAGTTACGCCGCGAACGTTTACGTCGTCTTCGCGGCTGAAAATATTACAACGGTTGTATTAACATTCGTCGAATTGAAAGCGTCTGTTAATCGGACAATCGAGACAGCGAGAGAAATTGTCCTTTTCGTTTTTTCTCTTGTTTTCGTTTTTTTAATCGACACCCTGGTAAAACGGTCGCGAAACTTCGCCATCGCGTTGGCAATCGCCGGTCACGGCATCCGTAGGCGAAACACATAATTCCATACCTAAGAGAGACGCTCAATGGGGCGGAAATTACGCAACGGAATTTGCGACTTCTCGTCCACCGAAAGCCCGCTGTCCAAATAGAAAATGGATTAAGAGCATCGAGGTACAGTTTCGAAGCTGAGTCGCAGATATTATCGGTAATAGCGCAATTATGATAATGGTGGGTAATTCTGCGCAAAATTCAGATAGAGAGAAAGAGAAATAGGGAAGGGGTGGGGAAACAGCGCGATAGAGTGAGGGGCGGCGAGAAGAAGTGACAGAGATAAGGGTGGGCGGCGGGAGGGACGAGGGGAGAAGGAGACAGCCGAGCGAACTGAGACTGCTAATGAAGGAAACAGTTAGATTCAAACGGCCTCCAATAATTATCCTGCCAGCCATCCATATTATAGTCTCGACAATGCGCGAAATTGTTCACACTTCCCTTGACAGTACATCTAACGCTCCGTAGTTCCTGGATGCTGGATGCAAAGGGACGTTTCGACACAGAGAAATGTTTCCCCGTGTTGCAGCGCACGTACACGCAGTTGCACATACGTAAGTATGCGTACGCGTGGAAACACGTGGATTCACATTTGAGCTGTCAGCAGTGTTCTTGCGCTGCGTAAAATGGCGAACCAATTGCTAATTACGTACGCGCAAACGGATTTCCGATTGTGAAAATGTATGTTTGAAGTAACGCGAAGGCACGTTCGTTATTGAAAATGCGGAAAGTGTCGAGTGGCAAAACCCCTCGCGACGAATTATGTCGTTAGAGAATTTGCAAAACGAGGTAAATGGATTAGCTACCCCCCGCGTGTAGTTCGGCCCCTTGGTCTATTATTTCCAAAACGATTCCCGGAACAATGGTGCGGGTCGGAGCGGTAATAAATCATTGGATTTGGAAATCTCGAATGCGCAATTATCGTTTAACGATTTCTTGAAAGGCGGACAGGTATTAACAGGCAATAAAGATCAAGCCTTTCGTTAATCCGTAATGTTACGACGATGAATGGAATATCGGACGAATAGGGGAAGAAACATTGGTTAATGTCGACTTCGCACGAATCGTACTTCGATACGCGTATGCACTTATTGTAATAGAAAATTGTCGTTCCGGATGCGCGATTCGTAAAGGAAAACGTTTAAAATGCGTATCCCCCTGATATTAATACGATTTATTGTCACCGTAATCGCTCCACGTTTATTTCTCCGAATGTGATTTGTTATTTAGCCGGTTCCAACGAAATCCAGCACGCGTGCAACCGACTCGTAATTGCAGACCTCTTAGGAAATATAATCAGACCGATGAATACACGTCGAACCGATCGTTAGACACGTAAATTCACTTCATCGTCGTCGTCATCGGGGGGTTTAAACCTCCGTACCCAGACACACGGTGTTCCGCTATGATGTGTTGATATTAGTAGAGCTAATTTGATAGTTTAATCAATTTCCGTAAGCCGACGGGAGTTTAATGGTGATGTCATCATTTTCAACGGGGTACAATGGGGTTAATCTCGCTCGACGAGCTAATATTCGGAGAGTTAACAGAGTTTCAAATGCAGGCTGGGCCGTCATTTGCTCTCGCATCCGCTCACGAACGTGCGCGTCGAGCTAGAGAAAGAAAAACGCACGGACGTCGATCGTCTCGTCTCGTTCCTCGAATGTAAGTATGTACGACAATTCGATGTATCGCGCGAATTGAATTTGGAAAGGACCCAAGGCTTGTGAAAGCAGGGAAACAGAGGAACATAAAGTGGAATGTAACTAATCGTTTCAAGCATCCCCCTGGCGAATTTTGTTATTCTTTTTCAGCGATCGAACAATACGCTCCTCGTATCGTTGATGCGCGACGATGACACTCGATCATCGGGATAAGGGATCAAGTTATTTTGCTCGAAATCGAAAAACAACGAAGGAAAAAAAAAGGGACCGGAATAAAAATGATACGAAAAAATAATACTTTTTCATAACTGATAACGAAATGAACCACTTCATGGCGCGTGCACTTCCACCGGATATTCTATCAAAAATTTGTCCCATGACAAGAGATAACGCGAAATGAATGGTGAAAAAAAATGTTTGAAAAAAAAACGCGTATGGAAGGTACACGAAAAATCGGCTAGGTACCGTAAAGCGAAACAGCGTCGTCATTAAAATCAAAATATAGACGAAAAGGGCGATCCTGGATGGAACGAAGAAAAAAATCACCAACAACCCCCGCTATACCGGGCAGACGTCGTTATATAAAAAAAAGAATGAAATCAATGCGTAATGCAGGTATCGACGATCGTATAAATGAAAAGTCAGCACGGTGCCGGGGGTTCGTTTGCGAAACGGACGATGAAGAATTCTCATACGATACACAGCTCGCCTCTCGCGAGAGCCCAGGGAAAAATCAAGCTCGAATAGGCCGGTTGACTGGGGTGAAAGGAGAGAGAGGTACTGCAGCCGGAGAAGAGAGGGATGCCGGATTACCACCGGCGGAATTAAAGATTCACAGGCGTGTTTCGCAGTTTTCGTTCGAGCGGCCCTGCATGCGAATCCCCGAGCGGGCATATTAGGTGGAGGCACGCAGTTAGGCAATAACCGCTGTCAATAGAACCCGGCCTCTCCTCCTCTCCTGGAGTGGCCCCCACTCGAAAATGCTACTCGCTAAATTAGGTAGGTTATATGGGCTTCGTTTCATTTGCGAGCAAACTTTAATAAACGCTAAAATTGCGTAAAAGAGCAAGGTTTTCAGACGAGCGAATCAGGGTCGGGGGTGATCCCTCCTCGTCGCCAGCCTGGGCATATACGAATAAAGAGAGAGAGAGAGAGAGAGAGAGAGAGAGAGAGAGAGGGAGACAGAGTTGCGGGGTGCATACTTCGAGACCGCAAAAATCTGGATATTTTTCTTCTGGATTTTTCTTTTTCTTTTTGTTTCTGTTATCTTATTGTTTTGGTAAGAAAGGTAGAGGACTGTAACTGTTTCTCTTTTACTGTTAGAAATGTATTTAGAATTTAATTAGGCGGACACGGTTGTGGCTGGATTCTTCGTACTCTTCATGCTGCATGAGGGAAACTTACTTTTTTATTTTAGCGATATTTTAAAGCGTGCACCTACTCTTCCTTAAGGAGCTTTATTGCTTTCAGCGAGATACGGTAATTGAATAGTACAGTGGTGAATAAATAGGATACGGTACATACATATAGTATAGCGTAACATTTAAATTTCTACGTTACAAATCACTGTAATCTCTTTGTTAATTTGTTCAATTTATGGGGGACTTGTTCAACGATTTTTAATTATTATTTTTTGCACTCCGGATCATCGTAACCATCTCGTCTTCTAGAACCGCTACATTAACGATTGAGTCCTTAAAATGAAGGTAAAGGATGCTGCAACCCGACCATATACGATTTATGACTACCACTTGCGTTATTTATCTTTTATCAAGAATTTGAATACTCCATTGGGAATTGCACGATAACTGTACACGCGGGTTGTTCTAAGCTAGAAGAGATTGTTCCCTGAATAAAGAACTTTAATTTAAGAGGTCATTGAATAAAATCGGCCCAGTAGAACGCGAGATAATTGAATTTGATTAATGAAATTATAAACAAATGGGTTATTTCGACTAGCAGGTGAGCCACATAAGTGATCAAGTGACATAGATTAAAGCCAGAAGTCTACAATATCATTTCCAACAGGTATTAATAATATATAATATTCCATACGCGGTTCATTTGTTATCAACACATCCAATGTTTAAAAAATTATTACGTGCACGCAAATGAAGTTAGAGCAAATCTATAATTTTTGCTGCATAGCTTATTCTTATCCCCTTTATTTGAGACTGCATGCATTTAAACATAATCACCAGGAACCGAGATAAAAATTTTATAATTAACATCGCTCTTTATAAGGTGTCGGTAACGTTGTCGGAGACTTAGGAATGGAACATGGCCAATGTGAACCACAACGACAAAAATGGTGTCAGTGCCGCCATCTCGCGTTTGCGGCTTTTTCGCAGTTTGCCGCACCGCCAAAACCGAATTCCTGGATTACATCGTTAATTTAAACAAATGCGTTTTTCTCAGCTTGTAGTGCGTATTTCTTAACCGGACATGTCTTAAATAAAAGCTACGATTCATAGCTATCTGCTCCAACAGTTGCAACAATATACAACAGCTGGTTCGAAAGTTATTAACAATTGAAAAATCGACAAAAAGGCACTCCGGGTCACAGCAATTATCTCGGCTTTTGGATGCGCTAGATCAATTATCGAGAGCTCAAAATGAAGGTAAAGGATGCTGCTACACGGCACTTAACAATTTACATAATCTGAATGTGTCGTTTACTTTTTATAAACAAATAAATAATTCGATTGACGATTGCACCGAAACTATACACGGGGGCGATCTAATCTTGAATCAGATTGTTCCTTGAACCAAGGGCTTCATTTTGAGGTGTCGTTGATTAAAGTCGGCCCACTAGAACGCAAAATAATTCAATTTGTTTATATAGATTATAAACAAATGAAATTATTTCGACTTGCAGGTCAGCTATAGTAATGACCCGAGGACGTAAATTAAAGCTATTAGTATCAGCTAACATCTCCAGCACGTGTCAACATTATTCGACGTGCTGTTCATTTGTTATAAACAATTAAACAATTGAATTTGTTATTCCAACAAACAGCGTGTAGTTACAGCAAGGGGGTATTTTTTATCGTGTAGCGTATCCGGTTCCCTTTCTTTTGAGACGCCGGTGATTAACATCGGCCAAGTGGAAATCGAGATAATAATTTTTTAATATTTTGTAGGTAATTATATGTCGATAATCGTGTATGTGGCGCCATCTCGCGTTTGCGGCCTTTTTCACAGTTTGCCGCGGCTTCAAAACCGAATTCCTGGATTACATCGTTAATTTAAACAATTGCGTTTTTCTCAGCTTGTAGTGCGTATTTCTTAACCGGACTTGTCTTAAATAAAAGCTACGATCTATAGCTATCTTCTCCAACAGTTGCAACAATATGGAACGTCTGGTTCGAATGTTATTAACAATTGCAGAATCAGCCAAAATGCACTCTAGGTCAGTGCAATTATCTCGGCTTCCACTTGGCCGATTTTAATCAGCGACATCTCAAAAGAAAGGGAACTGGATACGCTACACGATAAAGAATACCCCCTTGCTGTAACTAAACGCTGTTGGTTGGAATAACAAATTCAATTGTTTAATTGTTTATAACAAATGAACCGCAAGTCGTATAATGTTTAAATCTATTGGAGAAGTTAGATGATACTAACAGCTTTAATTTACGTCCTCTTGTCATTGCTGTAGCTGGCCTGTAAGTCGAAATAATGGCTTTTGTTTATAATTTATTTAAACAAATTCAATTATCTCGCGTTATAGTGGGCCGATTTTAATCAACGACACCTTAAAATGAAGCCCTTGGTTCAAGAAACAATCTGATTCAAGATTAGATTGCCCCCGTGTATAGTTTCGGTGCAATCGTCAATCGAATTATTTATTTGTTTATAAAAAATAAACGGCGCATACAGATTATGTAAATTGTTGAGTGCCGTGTAGCAGCATCCTTTACCTTAATTTTGAGCTCTCGATCATTGATCTAAATATATATATAAGCATCCAGAAGCTTAAATAATTGCTGTGACCCGGAGTGCCTTTTTGTCGATTTTTCAATTGTTAATAACTTTCGAACCAGCTGTTCTATATTGTTGCAACTATTGAAGCAGATAACTATGGATCGTAGCTTTTATTTAAGACAAGTCCGGTTAAGAAATACGCACTAGAAGCTGAGAAAAACGCAATTGTTTAAATTAACGATGTAATTCAGGAATTCGGTTTTGGCGGTGCAGCAAACTGCAAAAAAGGCCGCAAACGCGAGATGGCGCCACATACACGATTACCAACATATCTTTACCGACACAATATTTAGAAATTATTATCTCGGCTTCCACTGGGCCGATTTTAATCGACGACATCTCAAAACAAAGCGAACTGGATACGCTACGCGATAAAAAATACCCCCTTGCTATAACTATACGCAGTTGGTTGGAATAACAATTTCAATTGTTTAATTGTTTATAACAAATGAACCGCAAGTCGTATAATGTTTAAACCCGTTGGAGATGTTAGCTGATACTAATAGCTTTAATTTACGTCCTCTGGTCATTGCTGTAGTTGGCCTGCAAGTCGAAATAATGGCATTTGTTTATAATCTATATAAACAAATTCAATTATCTCGCGTTCTAGTGGGCCGATTTTAATCAACGACACCTCAAAATGTAGCACTTGGTTCAAGGCACAATATGATTCAAGATTAGATCGCCCCCGTGTATAGTTTCGGTGCAATCGTCAATTGAATTATTTATTTGTTTATAAAAAATAAACGGCGCATACAGATTATGTAAATTGTTGAGTGCCGTGTAGCAGCATCCTTTATCTTCATTTTGAGCTCTCGATCATTAATCTAGCCCATCTAGAACCCGAGATAATTGCAGTGACCCGGAGTGCCTTTTTGTCGATTTTTCAATTGTTAATAACTTTCGAACCAGCTGTTCCATATTGTTGCAACTGTAGGAGCAGATAGCTATGGATCGTAGCTTTTATTTAAGACAAGTCCGGTTAACAAATACGTCCTAGAAGCTGAGAAAAACGCATTTGTTTAAATTAACGATGTAATCCAGGAATTCGGTTTTGGCGGTGCAGCAAACTGCAAAAAAGGCCGCAAACGCGAGATGGCGCCACATACACGATTACCGACATATCTTTACCGACATATCTTTACCGACACAATATTTAGAAATTATTATCTCGGCTTCCACTGGGCCGATTTTAATCAACGACATCTCAAATGAAAGCGAACCGGATACGCTACACGATAAAAAATAGCCCCTTGCTATAACTATACGCAGTTGGTTGAAATAACAATTTCAATTGTTTAATTGTTTATAACAAATGAACCGCAAGTCGTATAATGTTTAAACCCGTTGGAGATGTTAGCTGATACTAATAGCTTTAATTTACGTCCTCTGGTCATTGCTGTAGTTGGCCTGCAAGTCGAAATAATGGCATTTGTTTATAATCTATATAAACAAATTCAATTATCTCGCGTTCTAGTGGGCCGATTTTAATCAACGACACCTCAAAATGTAGCACTTGGTTCAAGGCACAATATGATTCAAGATTAGATCGCCCCCGTGTATAGTTTCGGTGCAATCGTCAATTGAATTATTTATTTGTTTATAAAAAATAAACGGCGCATACAGATTATGTAAATTGTTGAGTGCCGTGTAGCAGCATCCTTTATCTTCATTTTGAGCTCTCGATCATTAATCTAGCCCATCTAGAACCCGAGATAATTGCAGTGACCCGGAGTGCCTTTTTGTCGATTTTTCAATTGTTAATAACTTTCGAACCAGCTGTTCCATATTGTTGCAACTGTAGGAGCAGATAGCTATGGATCGTAGCTTTTATTTAAGACAAGTCCGGTTAACAAATACGTCCTAGAAGCTGAGAAAAACGCATTTGTTTAAATTAACGATGTAATCCAGGAATTCGGTTTTGGCGGTGCAGCAAACTGCAAAAAAGGCCGCAAACGCGAGATGGCGCCACATACACGATTACCGACATATCTTTACCGACATATCTTTACCGACACAATATTTAGAAATTATTATCTCGGCTTCCACTGGGCCGATTTTAATCAACGACATCTCAAATGAAAGCGAACCGGATACGCTACACGATAAAAAATAGCCCCTTGCTATAACTATACGCAGTTGGTTGAAATAACAATTTCAATTGTTTAATTGTTTATAACAAATGAACCGCAAGTGGAATAATGTTCACACCTGTTGGAGATGTTAGCTGATACTTATAGCTTTAATTTATGTCCTGTGGACATTGTTTCAGATCGTCGGGAAGTCGAGGTAATCGCATTTGTTTATAATATATTTAAACAAATTCAATTATGCCGGACTCCGCTGATCTGATAAACGCCGTCTAAAATTGATGATTTCGGTTCAAGGAACGGTCTCTGTCTATGTTAGGAGAACCCTCATATAAAGTGACTGCGGTATTCTTGTACGAATTATTGTGATGACATTTCCATGTCACTCACAATGCAACTGAGGCATTTTTAAAGCAGGCTTGCACACAGTTCGGAAGTGTTACCTAAACACAATCGGTTGATTGAATGAAAATTTAGTATTGTAACATCTTCCATCTCTTTACGGAATTTATTTCTTTGTATTTATCTGACGTCATGCGTTAAGCGTACTTGGAAAATATAATATGAAGCAAATAAAAGTACGTGAGTCCATACCATTTACGCGATACACTGCGTTTTTGTCTGTCCTACTATAATGGAGCTACGACTGACCACGCGCTGCCTCGCACTACTTAACACGATCATGCCTAAGGCCTAAGCGGTGCCTTCAGCATCTTTAAGTAGTACGAGTCGATGTATGATCGGGCCACAAAGCAGACAGTCGAAATTGAACTACGCAAGATGGAAAAAGATACTCAACTTGTTACATGCGTTTAATAATAAAATATGCGTTTAATAAAATACAATCACAGCAGTAAAAAATATATTCACAGTATAGGAATATATTACAAAACAATCTTATCTTAATTGGCTTTACGCGACGTTTAACGCGAAACTGTTACACGGGACAACAAAAATATTATTGTGCAAGTTTCCCTAAACAGTGAAATTCGCCTCATTATTGATTATCTGAATCGCAGATTATACTTTATCCTCACCTGATACATATGTACCTACCAACAACAACAAAAACCCGTCCCATTTACAGGATAACCCACTAGTTTCCACGGTATACCGCTCTAATTTCCCAGATTAGTTGACGCGTATACCAGCGGTAATTTTCCATGTAAAAAAATCGAAAAGAAAAAGAAGATCACGGATCACGTTCCACCGATGAAACTTTTATCGCCGTGAAATTATTCAGCCGGAAGTTCAGTCTCGTAAAGCGGCCTCCGTCGGCTCTGTGTTTAACGCACTTTATTCCTGTCCTCTTGCCGGAACTTTTCAAACATTTTTTTTTTTTTCGAGACTTTTTACAGTCGGTCCATACCGAGTCTCGCGTCGCGGTTGCAGACGCCAGAATGACTTCCATTCACGGAACTCTGTCCAACTTGAGCGGGCGGGTGGGAAAACGGAGGGACAGGGTACAGGAATATGGAAGGGGATCTCGGACAAATCTGTTGCAGACTGAATGAACGAGCCTTGCGGTCGAGTTCCGTTCTCTGGCTGGCATAGAAAATGTAGCTGCACGCTTAAAATCGTGCTGCTTTAAATTTCGCCCCGGAGTTCTCCACGCCTTTCGCGTGATTTCGTCACGAAACCTTTCCCGTGTCTAGAAGCGTTGAGATATTATTATTACGTCACGCGCCCGAGAACGGAGAACTTGGTGTTAATTTTTTGCGGGCAACGGGCGTTTCTTTGCGGCGCCGGTAATTTACGAGTAAGTAATGATAAGGTTGGTGTCCAGTTTGGAACGTAAATTTGTTTACATCGTTGTGGTTTCGTTTGTGTATCGATGATTTTGAAAAATCGGTCGTTTGTTCAATTGTTCGATATTAAAATTACCAATTATAATTACTATGCGTTGCCTGTGTACATCGTACACTTCTTTCATCAATCCATTGTTTATTTTGTATTAACGACAAGTGCATATTACAATAGACATTAAATAAATACACTATTTCTATTTCTCTTTCAGAATAAACATTGGACTTAATCAAGCGAGACTCTACATTATTTAATACCGCACGCGTCAACCCCGCGTCTTTTACTCTATTGTAACAGGAGTGTGTGCATACATATCTACAAGTGTATGACATGCAGCGTACAACGTAGATCGATGGAATAAACAAACCTGATAACTTATCCGTGGCGAGACAACAAAGAAAAAGGTAGAAATTGCCGAGTGAAACAATATGAACCCGGGAGACAGTTGAGTGACACGTTATGCTGGTTCATTGATTTTCTCCTGCCCCGTGTCGACTCTCTTTTCGCTGATTACTCGACGAACCGGCCACGGCACTGTGATATTACGAGGTAATTTCGCGGTCCACGTAATTTCCCTGAAAGGCCAATGCGATTTCGGACCGATGCGATGGACGCCGACAACATTTACGCAACCTGTATACACGTCGTTGTACTTAATCGATTATGCAATTATTGCTAGGCAGCCCCGATTGCAGGGTGTACAACTCATAGTATATATTTATTTCGTTTGTTTGAATGAGTAGCAAAGTGTTTGGTATAGGTATCGTTATAGCTTTACTGGTCGGAGATACGGGTTTAAAAGATAATGAACAACATTTTTCAGTATGACGATTCGTTATCGAGAAGTTACAGACACGGGATTAGTCAGAATCAGCTGACATTTGTCCCTTTCGTGCTAATATTACCCTCGTGACTAGGGGTTGTACAGCGTGGGCGTCGTCTAGCTTTATAATTAATCACCATAATTACGAGGACTTGAAGGCTCAATGACGTACAGATATGTGAATCTACGTAATAGCTACACAGTTTTCGTTTCGCATAATTTGTCAAATTTTGGCCCACTTGTAATTACTTTCTCTAGACGTGGTAGATATCCAGAGATACTGTGATAATTCATGTGATAACATTTTAACAATAGATTTCAATTTGATGAATTATCGTGAAATGGGACGGCAATAGTTGCCATTAAATTAAATAATCCAATTATTCCTTTAAATTTATTATTTTCCTCATTACACTCGTTCGGTTTTCCATTCAATATGGAAATTGAATTAATAGTTTAATATTTCCAACATTTTTCGTTTCGTTCAATTTAATGTTTGGCTCGTATCCGGTTTTAGGTAACTGGCGAATGATGCGGAGTAATATAAATTTTTGTGCACGGTAACGATCAATTGACTCCTACTTTTGAAATTAAATAACCGCAACGAAACAAGCCGAGCTTTCGTCGCGGCCGAAATGTTTTCATCAGCCGGGTTCTTTATTGGAACACGGGGGAAAATTTATATCGTAGAAACCATAGGGAACGAAACGTTAACAAAAGGTAATTATGTATTTCGAGTCTGTTCTTCAAACGTTAACTGTAATTAGAAATGGAATACTGTTTCATGTTTCAGCTGTGCAAACGCACGACAAAGGTATTAATTTGCGGAAACCGCGAGTGACGTGGTGTATGTGGCGAATATAATAATTACGAATGTAACAATACAATTATAATTTTAATAATTCCCTTCTATTCGAAAGTAACATTTGATATATTGTATTAATACAAACACAACATTACAGTTGTATTTTGTCTACAAGATTTCCGTATTAAATTACATATTCGATCCGTCCTATCGTTATAAAAATTTCGTAATATTTCTTAACATCATTCGTAAACTTTGTTGCTTAGATTCGCACGCTATACTCCAATTAAGGTTGCTGGAAATATTTCGGACGGTTCGAATATTCCGGTCTAAATAATTGATACGTAGTATTTCATTCGTGCAAGCAAATAGAAAATTGTAAGCGTAAACGTCTGACCATTGTTTCACTTTACGCCTGCTTCACGTACCAACGAAGAGAAGACAGTAATTGGGGCGCAAGGATTTAACTCGTAACTTCACGAAATCCAGAATCTTAACGAGTTCAGAATCCATTTTCCTTCCATCTGTGATTGTTCCACGTCTGTACAAAAGGATAATATCCACGGTGCAGTAATAGACAAATGACAATTGAGAACGAGCAATCCAGAATAAAATGTGCACAAATTCTCACCTCCGGTTCTGTTTCCTTGCTTGCACCTGAATTACGCTCATTCAATTAATTGTACGAACCAATATTCTGCTGCACATTTGTTTGTAGAAGAATTTTCGTTATTCATTCTGTGTAATTATATCTAGAATCTACAGAAATATTTTAATAAGGAAAAGAATTTATTGTACCAAATTAAAGTGATAATACGGATTGAATTATAATATATTTGATATAATTACTAATTAATCCTCTTTGTACCGTACTAAAAATAATGATTATTCAGCAGAAAAATGCTTTGAGTATTTTAATACGAGTAATATATAAGGCAATACAAATATGTATCAAATGCACGATAAATATTTAATTATGTAAAAAAATCAATACGCGTAAGTCATGATTATATAGTATTTTCTATTCGTCAGAAACTTTGGTTTTTATTTTTCATTTTTAACTTATTCTTTCAGTTTTCTCGTTCACTCTCATCTCTACCTTCTAACTGACACGTTGAACACAACAGTAGCGATTTTGTTCGTGATTTTTCCAGAATTTCATATTTAGCATCATTCAACGGTTTGCAATATTCTTTAGTATGTATTACGCTACTTCGCATACATTATAAACGTGACTACGACCGAAGAGAGGAACTTCGGCGGCGATGACAGATGAAAATGAATTATTAATAAGCACGCGAGCCCTCAAAAGAATTTTTAAGGAATGCCGTGCTCCGTGTTCACGGGAACTTGTTGCATAATATTTACACTAGCATTCGACGACTACTTACACTCGTAATTCCCGTATGAATTTCGAGGGGAAATTCAAAATGCTTCGTTTTTTAAAGCTTCATTTGCATAAAGGTACGACTTCCCGTTTATGTGGCCAAAAAAAGAAGTAGGTATACGCGAATGGAAGAAAAAAGTTATTCATTTTCATAACAGTTATTCATAGAATACGTTACTCTACGTTAAACGAGATGCTGTTTGTTATTATAATTCTTTCGTACCGAAGCGTTTCAATGAATCAAGCGTTGTACGCTGATGTAATAACGATATTTCTAATTTAACGCAAACTAAGTATTGGAGGAGTATTTATAGATTTAATAGTAAAACAGATGTCTCAATAAATAGCCAGCTCGTTCGATATGCACGTCATTCATTAATGAAATGTGAGTGAAACGAAATTCGTAAACAGAGAGCCTGGGTGCACAGACGCGAAAACTCTCGAGACACAAATGACCCGAGTATCATTCCTTGAAAATAAAAAATACGCCGGGAACATTGAGCGAGCGTTAAAACGATGGTGTACCAAATGAATGGTTTAATCAACGTTCGGATATTGATTGCTAGCTGGAGGAGGTACGTGACGAAAAAGGCTTCGATGTGAAACGCTGACAATGAGTAAAGCGACGACGAACTTAGGTGATAAATTAGATCGTCTTTATCAGTGACATAATTTTAAAAATTATGGATCGCTCGTCTTATCAATAATTAGGCAGAATATAATAATAGAACACTTCTCTGTTAATGGCTGAACATTTGGGTGATATTAAATTGCACGAGAATCTTAATTAACTTAATGTCTAAAGAGCTGTCCACTTCCTTTACGTCGTCCCTTGTTATTTTTTTTTCTTTTAATTTCGTTTTTTCATGTTCAAGTGAAAGGGAGTAGCGATGTAAATCTCGATACAGGCTCCATAGTATAATACAACAGCTTTCAGGTTACTTTGGATCAGAGTTTCAGCATTAAAATATTTTAATAAACTTTCGACGCAAAGTTCTGACTGATCGCGTTAACCGAAGGTGATGAGAGTACTTCGAAGATACGTGTTGTACAGTGTTTAATGAAGGGAAAAGTGAGGATAGATGTGCAGGAGAGGTTTTATACGAGATTTCGAAACGGAAAGAGTTCAGAATCGTTCGAAAGGATAAGTACCCATTTGATCGAAAGATCAAGTTTTATATTAAAATAGATTTTGTAGTAAAAAATTGGAAATTGTATCGGGCTAAGTAAATATCCGATTATATCGCCGATACGTTGAAAATGCCAGAAAGTGCAATTTAAGAATGATATAATGTGCAATTTTTCGGCTTATAAGACTAATTAAAGGGACTGAATGAAATGTGATATTTCTTCACAATTTCAATGAATTCTTCAGCCTTATCTCCCACTACACTCAGTTAAATTAATCACTTTTTCATGGATTCGCTACGCTCAACTACCACTCATTAGAGTTTAAATTTCCACAGATTAATTACCTGCGTTCTTTTATATGGAACTTTCAATGAGCGTGACAGATAAAAGTTCAATCTTTCACACGGACAGAGTTTTACATTTTTGCTGTGAAACTGTTGATTTCAATTGAATGGAAATACCATCTCTTTATGAAAGGTATGATTAAATCAGTGCTTTACAACGTATGACTATTTTCGAATAGAAAATAACGTTTAACATCGATAATGTTATACAACGCAGTGTCTTTTGTTCCGTTATATGAAAGGAATTTATAAGAATTCTATAAAGTTCTATTAGAAAAATCGAAATTTGTATTAAAAATATTACTATAATAAAATGAACGAACGTTAATAATATTCGGGAAAGAGATATAACACTGAATCGACATTAAGGAAAGAAAATTATATCTAAAGATTGAGAACTTTAGAGACGTCGCTGTTAAATGGTAAAGCCCGCGGCGGATATTAAAGCAGTTGACCGAATTCGACCAACGGGTCATTTATTAAAGTACCCTTGTTTAGTTAATTCTGCTTGAAAGCCTTGATAAAGGACTGGCTGTGAATTTCAACCGCACGTGCTATGTGGTTGAAATTAATCAAAATTCACGGCTCGACTACAAGATCCTCTTAATTCCACGTTTGAAAATACGTCTAGCGTTGCTGCGAAAAATACGGTGCAATTTTGGCCATAGAGAAGCACATACGTAAGATGCATAATACATTGCATATATAAAATTCCAGAAGTTTTCTCATAAAACGTGGAAGCAGAATAAATAAATTATTATTGGTATTACACAGTACAATTTTACTAAACAAAAATTCGATTCTCAACTGCGCGAAATGCTTTATAATTTAACGTTATAACCTGTCTGCAACCCTTCTGTAAACTGCCATCTCACGAATTGTCATTGAGGAACCATTAGTTACCGAACGTCAAAACAGAATTAATAGTTTCCTTAACCCTTAACTCCACCTACGTGTCAAACTCAACGAACCCCACCGTCTGAACACTGTTTCGTTTCTTTCTAGACTATCTAAACCAGAAACAAAAATGAACCTAAATATACATGTACACGTATACAAACGTTTGTCGTAGAACGTGCAGCAGTTGAAAGAAGGTGGCCCTTTCATTGGGGGCGCATAAAATGCCTGGGAATTCCGCGACGACGAATAGAAAGGTAATCGAGATATTAAATAAACGACTGGCGTTTTATTATACCGTGCAAGGAAGTACGATGAAAAGTAGCGAGAAGGGTCAGGAAGAAAGGGGAAGATTGCTCGTCCCGAGTCTACATTGTCGTCAGCTTTGTGTTCCATTTCACGGGCAGCGTACGACGAAGACGACAAGCGGAAAAGCGGAACAATAAGCGCCGCTGGTAGACGAAGAGGCAGAGACTTATTAATCAACCTTTGGGGATCGCCCGCTGGAAGAACAAGACCCGGAGGGGGATGAAGGAAAAGTAAAGGGTTCTTCGTAAGGTCGTCCAAGTTCCCGGCGATATTTCTGTGGCTCATTAATGGCCTTCACTTTGAGAAAACGAATGAAGGGTGAACGTTTTTTTTTTTAAATCTCCCTTTTTCTACATTTTTTTTCATTAAGTAACGGTTCGCGTTATAGGTAAATAAGCTGCGACGGACGCTTCTGGTGCTTGCTTTTTTTTATAAGCAAATATACAAATAATATACAAACGTTGTATCTTATAATTAACAATACAAAAAATAGCCCGTGGCTTATAATAAATATGTAAGTATTTCTGCATTACTGTTTAAAAGGATTTCAATCCCTTTACGCTTAAAAGAAATTGAGATGTCGGGTGGATCGCCAAAATTTTTACATACAATATTGTATCTAATGATCGAACGGAGGAATAATATGAGGTTTCCAATTTATTCTCCGTAGATGATTTCATACCCTCCTTTCGATTGGCGCGCTGCTCAGTAAGTTTAAAGGAGGAATACCAGAAACTCTTTTATTGCCGGGAAATCTGCGAACCATTGCCAGGGAACAGATTTCTGGCAGCAAGCCCCGAGCACTGTGCGCTTCTGAGATTCTGTTAAACTCTTTCGTCCCTTTCACGTTTCGTTTCCACTCTTCACGATTCGCACGCGAGGGATCGACAACGTGCAAAGGATCAAATACGACGATCGACACCTTCTTTCCCGCGACCAATCTCACTCTCGTGTAATACTTAGAACACCAATGGATTATGCGGAACTGCATTAGCATGAACTGCACGGCGACAGTTTTTCTGGCGTTGAGCAAATCAGGCAGCCCGGATGTGCGCGTGCACGGGGTACAAGGAGAAGAAACGAAGTTACCGGACGGTGTAACGAGACACTGCGAAATTCACCCTTCTGGCGCGTTTCTATCGGCCATCCTATGCGCCGTTTCGATGTGAGAAGAATCGAGACGCCACGTCGATTCGACCGTTTAGATCGCCGGTTATAATCGAACAGGACGGAAATTTCGTTCGTGGTATATAATCGGGAGTTTTGCGGAAAGCGGATATTTCAACGAAACTGAAAAATTTGTGACTCGATTCGACGAATAATATTTGTTTGGCAAGAGACGAGTGGATAATTGTGGATTGAACAGTATCTTGCGTGTAATCGTATCGAGTTCTGCAGCGACAGATAATTATGGGCGGTTCAATATAATTGTGGAAAGAAATTCACAAGCGAAGGAGAACAAGCAGTATTCGAGTGCGAATGTTGTTCAATTCGCAAACAGGTTTACGCTTACAGTTTTCTTGTTTGGCATGTACTAATCGTTTCTGTCGCAAGAGGAAAGTCCAGTTTTGTGGAATTTTTGGACGCTGAAAACTGTTACAGGTTGTGCGCATTTTAACCAATAGGATACTTGTAGCGATGAATACGCTAAATTGTTATAGAATATCTAGAGTTACGCGTACCGATGAAATATTTCTTAATTAATCCAGTTTCGTCAATTCCCAATACAAGAGAATAAATTGTTACGGAAGCTATTATAACCCTGGATATGCCCTGGCGATCCGAAACTTTTGCTCCCGCTGGTGTATGTGCCTCGAAACAAAATTACTAAATCTTTCGTACCGTGTCTTCGCCTACTTAAACAGCTATAAATCTCGCAACTTTCAAACTCGCGCTAATGAAACTGCCTTTCAGGGAGAACTCAATTTGGAAATCCATATGAAGAAACGGCTTTCGACTCCTCCTCTGTTACGTTCGAGCAAGAAACACTACGAGTGAACGCCATTTCGTAGAAAAAGAATCGTCCTGAGCTTCTAACTTTTGCCCAAAGATAGAGATAAAAGTGTTCGCGACAACACAGTTTCAATCGCCGTAAATGAATTTCGAACCGAGTATCGTGGAGCGAAATTTCGATACTGCCTGCGTGAATCTAAAACTTGTACAGATCTACGATAGCTGCGAAGAGAACGGGAGAACGTGGAACGATGAGTGTTTCACCTGCATTTCTGCAGCATCTCCATCGCTCGTTTCAGTCGTCGTTCCAGGCCCACACACCTCTAAGAGTAGTACGCCGGAGCTTGAAACAATGAAACGCCATACGGAAAGACGAGTCGCGAGGTAATCCGGGAGTTCTAGACCGACGGGAATTAACGTATCGCCGAGTTTCTCACTTGGTTATTATTAGTACGGGCCGCCCGTACGTGCATCGTTTACAATGCAGCCGGAAGTTTCTAATTGAATCTTGATATAACGAATAGAGGCATGATATTGTAGAATGTTGTGATATTTTGCATACTTCCAAAAAGATTTTTACACGAATAGAAACGGTGTTGTGAAACTAGTTAAATGGAATAAAATTATGTTTGGTTTACGTCCGGTAAAGATTGTGCGTGCAACAGTGTTGCGTAAATTAGAGTTGAATGGAGTTAAATAACTACAGATTATAATAAATTGATTGATTCAGATGAGGTGCAATTACTTTTTAATGTATTTTTGTATTTTATAATGTATTTTATATATTGAAATTATAACCACTTTAGGATGGAGGAATCATACGGGATATGTTATGCTAATGAGAAAAGTAATTCTACTAAAAAATAATTTCATCTACTATTAATTTATGTGAAAATGTAAATATTTTCCACGGAGGACAACCAAATATTTGAAAAGGACATAGTAGAAGATTCATTAGGAAAATTTGATGTAAGTACATCGTATTTATATAAAAAAAGATGCATGAAATTTACATGAAATTTACTCTCTTGCCATATGCATCCGTGTTCCAGCGAATTACCACTTTTTTCTTTAAATATTCAAATGGTAACTTACGAAAGAATTTTTTTTCTTAAATAGGTGCTTAATGATAAGTTCATTAATTTAAAACTGAATGAACGATACTAAGGGGAGACATTAAATTCTATATAGATCATTGAGGTTCAAGTGTTTTCGATATTTTTCTCTCTATACGTATAGTTAAGGCATGCAATTAAGAGCCGACGCTATAAATTTCAATTTAACGAGCATCGTTATATGGCATAATTACCAACTAACTGGCATCAATGAACACGGGACTTTCAACGTTAAATGAAGTTACACGTGTCGAACGAAATTTTCTTTCATAGAGCGTATTAATTCTTGCTGGTGTACTTATCACAACGAGCATCACGAGTAGTAAAAGGAATGAGTTAGCATCAAATAAGATCACTGTCGCTTTTATGGTTACTGCGAAGCAGTTAATAACAGATACTAAAATGACAAATGTTATTGTGCTACAATTGATCAATGATCTTGTTTTATTACCCGTCGACATCAGAGGGGAATTAAATTGACTATAATACGTGTCCAGAGGTAAATTTTTATGTCAGTTGCTTTCATAGCGAATTCATTTTTATAATACCAAAATGTTCACTACTGAAATAAGTTTTGTAACAATTACTATTTAACGACAAAAAATAAAACGATTGAAAACACAACACGTATAAGAATCTGTAAGTACGAATATATATTTCGTAACTTACACATACGTAAATAATAATTAGCGATTGAAGGAAACATAACTTACGTAAAAAAAACCTGTTGCAGTAATGTGATATCTGCAGTGAAAGTGCATCCCACATTTCGACCGGCGAAGTTGTTTCTTAAATATCTCAGAATAATCAGAAACAAATTGGCCGGACTTTCTAAAAGGAAACGAATATGCCTGTAACTCGGCACTTATAAATGAATGATGAAAATTACTAACAGATTGATGTTACACGTTATAGTTGAGGTCGTTGGAATGTCCAACTTGTAACAAAACCCATGATTAAATACTACAATATCCTTGCATTAAAAAACTGGGATTGATATTAGCATGCATTGAAAAACAAAAATATTTCTCCACTTTGTCATATTAAATATCTAGTGAAAGAAACGAGAAAAAGTTGCTTAACATTAAATGTGTCTATCAAAGAAAATTTTCATAAGAATTACATTTTTAAAACATATCAAACAATATTGAGCGCAGCGATATTACTATTTTCTGAAGTTCCTTCGAAACTCATAGCGAACGTTTCGCTTCTATTTCCGCCTCGCTTTAATATCCAAGAAGATTGATGAAAATTGGGAAAATGAAAAGCAAAATTACGATCGATCTTGCCCACTCAGGGAAACTTTCTCCCTTTGATCCACCTTCATCTCTTTTTTCTCAGTAACAACCTACCGATTGCAATCGAGATTCCAGACGAGAGTCGTCGATGGTTTCTCCTTCGTTTTACATCCGCGCGGCGCATTTGACCTTTTCACTCATTTCGCACTGGCGATATTCGTTTGAAAGCAGCCACAGAGTATAAATGCAGTCATAGTTGAAAGGAGGTTACGCATTTCGAGTAGCGTAATTTCGCTATCAGCGTAAGAAGCAACATAAAATGTTAGTTCCACCGAAGTTTGGTGAATGAGCAATTGTCAGAATAAAATAAGATGGTTGTGATCGAATTGTTTCTGTATGTATAACTACAATATAATGAAGCACAAAATCGTCACATATATCATTTGCGAAAGGAAGTGTAATACCAATGCGATTTATGTTAATTATTACAGTAAAAACTGCAAGTATTTGTACTTGTTGATTAAATAAAGACGATAGATAATTTTATTAATAGATAATATCGCTGCGATTCTTTTTTCCCCTCTGGATTATGCTCATTCCGAAACAATTGTCGAGTCCAATATCGTTATCAGCACCTATTTGTAATTCCCTACGCCCACATTATCGTTTATGTAATCTCTTTCCTCTAAGGTTGAACGAACTTAGTAAATTATGCAAATCGTAAGAGTAGATTGTACGGTTTTACTGCGCATGTAAAATGCATAAAGCAATTATAACTTAGAAACGCATAGCTGTAATATAATAACTAATGCGTCCCATCAAAATGATTAGATAAAATACGCCAACATCACCGCAATTTGTCATTATGTGTAATTTATGCATTTGAAATGTAATTGAATATGTTGTAAACAAAAAAAGTAATAGCTCCGTTCTAAACTGGTATAATTATACCTTCCAGAAATTCACGACCTCCCTTCATGATCTATTCTTTTTATACATTACAATTTAGCAAATAAGAGCTCGTAGAAAACACTGAGAGAACACCGAAAGATTTAAGAACGGACGAGGTATCATGTAGAGTATACACCAAGATGAAATCTTTGCTAACAATAAATAAAGGAACGAAAGCTATGCCAAAATAAAATTAAACAAAAAAGCCCCAGGAAGATGAAGGGGTCAGCTTGGACGACAGAAGATTTAAAGTGGGGAATAAAAGGGCAAGAACAGAAACGCCCGTTACACGGGATGTTCCAAAAGATTCATAATTTTCGTACGACGGCGAAAACAGTGGCTTGGCTAGAAAACAAGAAAAACGGAAAAATGAAGAGAAAGGGTCAGTCGGAGGGGGGTATGGGGCAACGGAAGGAAGGCCAAGCTCTGTCTGAAATAACAGGAAGAAAGACGAAGAAGGAACGGTGTGAGACGAGAAAAAGTGGATCGAAGAGGAGTAAGAGTTCGTGGGATGAGTGGTGAGTAAACGAACTACAGGAAGGAAAGAGGAAGGCCTTAAAAATGGCAAGAGGACCGAGAAGGACGGAAAGCGAAGAAGAAAAAGAGGAAGAAAAAGAAGAAGAGAAATAAGACGATGAAGAGGAACAGGAAATCGCAGGCTGCGCACACACAGAGATGCTGCCACAGTCTCCAGACATGGCTCGTGCTCGAAATGAAACATTCGCGTTATATTTTACGCCCGCGTCTAGGACGAAGATCTTTTGGAAATTAATTAGAAGGCTCGCGTTCAGCCTGAATAAGGGGCTATGTGCCGGCTATGAATTAAGTTTTACCCTCGTTTACATGGCCGTGCTGTTGCTGCCACGGCTAACGAATAAGTCGACGAGCTTAAAAAATTGTTCCACCCCGGATGAACGAACGCGGTGGATCCGCGGGGCCTGGAGATGTTTGGGGAAGCGCGGTGAGTTGTAACAGGGGGTTGTGGAGGAAGTGAAACGAGAGAGTATGGTGCGCGACGGAGACGATTAATCAGAGATGTAAACAGGAGGAACGTGGACGAAAATTAATTTGCATTCTTCCACGATGGGATACCAGTTTTTAATGGGTCGTCTATTTTGATTGCGTCTGCTGAATATCGACGGGGGCAACGGTGATTCGACGTGGAATAAAAGCACGCGGATGAATTTCGATTCTTTGTCTTTTTGAAACGATTTATGCGTTTCGTTTTAACGAGAGGCATCGATCGTTCGCCGAGAAGGTAGTGGAATTTGTGAAACATTGTTGCCTTGTTGGGCTCATATTTTGCTTGTAATTAGTCGATTCTGTCGTAATGCTCCTTTATAAAAAATTGTTCGCTTATACTGATTCAACACTCGTTCACCTTCGCAACGAAACGAGGTACTTTATTCGCCGAGCTGTTTTAAACGAATAAATAAAGGGGCAATGCACATAAAATTTGTACGATCTTATACCGTACGTAAGTATCTAAATATCCGATAGCAATCTTGAGTACAAATTAAATACACCTAACCGGATTCACGTGGCGTAAACTTTACGCGTATAATGCAAGAGCATGGGAAAAAATGTTCAACAGAATGGAGGAAAATGATCTTGACTACCAGAAAGATCAATGAATAATGCATAAACGTACGCGTATACATACTACAGTCATTCACAATTGCCAATCCCAATCATCCATACGCATCTTTTACCACCAATAACAATCTGCTAATAACTTAACAAATTCTCCAAAAGAAGTTCGTCGGTTGTTCGTAGCCAGCGGATCGTCCAAGTTTGCTAAGAAAAAGCGTACGAACGGGTACAGACAAAGGCTGAAAGGTAAAGATCGACCGCGGGTTCAAGGATTCAACGAAACCAGTCTCACGCGGTATCGGTTCACCAATTACACGGACCACACCAAGTGGACGCATAACCAGGAGAAATAATAAAAAAAAAGGAAGAAACGATACGAACACCACCGTAGAGGGGAATCTTCGGTTTGGAGAGGGAGATCGGGCAGAAAGAGGCGCGTCCTCGTGCATAGTCTTCTTGTCGTTGTGTTCCCGCGGCAAGCCTAGTCGAATTTCACTGACTGAGATCTCCGCTGTCCGTTCCCGCGAGCGTACAGTCGCGTTTCTGCGTCCGTATTCGTCGGATCGTTGCGTGTATTCGATATGTCGGATCGTTCGTGGGAAGTTCTACTACCTTGGCCAAAGATAAACGACAAGGGAGTCGATATAATCGACAATCGTAGAATTTATCGTTGATACTAACGTAATTCGCCGAGGTTCGCTCTTCAAATATGTGCATCGATTCGTCGATTACGCGGATTCGATTGTCGCCCGAGATTCACGTGTGTCGTTCCGTTTAATTAACTGTGCGGTACATGTGTTATTGTTCGTACGCGTCTCGGAGCTTTCGTCCAGTGACCGGTGTAAAAAGTGCGAGAACGAATGTGAATAATTGGTGGGGGGTCGAGTTTGACGAAACAAACTGACGAAGTCAACGTCGTGTTCGATCGATATTCTTTATCCGGCGAGATTTGTCTGGCGAGGTGACGACGAATTGTCCACGCCGATGAATACGAGTATACGGTTTTTCAAATGTAAAAGAAAGAGTTGAAAGGGAAACTGGGACAGCGATAAAACGGACAGAATCGATTCCGATCGTGAATATTGAAGAGCGCGATTGAGGACTGCTTGTTTTGAGGCAACGTGTCTCTTGCAAAGTTCTGCAGCTCCAAAGGAAAAGGGTATAATAAATGAATAAAGCGAAGGGAATAAAAGACGGGCGTCATTGTTGAAATAATTGCTATTCCTTAAGAAAGGGAAATAGGAAGGATTCGGTTCGCAGAGTCGACCGGCGGTGGAATAGTCATAAATAGGCGTAAGTCGGTGGGAAGACGGTGCGACGTAAAGAAGGGTGTAAAGTGGTAATAAATTCGAGCGAAGGGCGGCAGAGATTCTGAGACCATCGGGGCAGGGGAAGCTGGGAAATGAAGCAATGGAATAATAACACAGCGAACGAAAACGAAAGGGAGACGGAAAGCTCGCGAGAGGAATATAAATTTTAAACCGTATAATTAAGTTGAGCCCCTGAATGCTTGAGCAAGTGTTCGTCAATGAATTGATCAATTCAACGAGGAACGATATTTCTCGAGTGTCGGTTCAGGAACGAACCATTCCATCTAACAAGGAAAGAACTGGCAAACAAAACAAAAAAAAAAGTAAACATTTCCAAGAGTAAATTGGATACAATTTAATACAAATGCAAACGCGCAAAAGGAAAAGTAATTTCCAAAGAAGACACGGAAGGGTGCGCGGAAAAATTCAGAAATCATTCAGGAGAACAGTCAGCTAGGTGGGAAGATAATAAATTATTTCTTGGGGCGGCACCGATCGAGTATCTGCAGACGACAGAGACGCAGTGAAACTTTTGGTCAACGAACCGGGGAGACGTCGCGTCGGTCCCGTAGTTAAAGTTTCCCTGAAACTGGCGACCCTGCGCCACCGATAAGATTACTTTTCACGAAACGTGCCAGCTAATTCCGAGCGATACCTCCTTTATAATTGTCTGGGACGCCTCTGGAGATTACCAGGATGCAGCTGCGTGCGTGCCCCGCGTTGCATTATGCAACGGAAGCGACGATTTAATCGACCAGAGACAGCTTACCCCGAATCACTTGATGATTACCATTGGGACCGACGAGTTAGGCCAGACTCGCGAGATTAACGAACGAATTTGTTGCGATTATCGGTCGCACGTGTTCCACGACTCGTCGAGACCAGATAACAGTGCTCGTTATTGCGCAAATCTGACGCAATTAGAAAATTTCTGTGGTACACGACAGATCGAACTGCTGTTCGACGAAGAATGTTCGCCAAACATTCGACAATCTTTAAACTTCGTCAGATTGTTTAATCATGGTTATTTTCCCTGCTTCTTTCTATTCGTTGCTCAACGTCAGACCGAGCTAGCTGCTTTGGCATTTATAGCGGCAATAAAAACAAACGCGCCGAACGACAACACTTAGCAGAACGACAGATCAAAGTACTCGGTGGATGGTCATCATAGGAATCTGATAAAGCGATACGGAAATAGAGAAAACGGACCACCCTCGATCGAATGGTTCCGAATACAGCGACGGATCAATTTTAGACGTTTCCAGGAAAGTCCCTGCGTCAACCATTGGGGATCGAGGCTCGAATGATTCAAGCACTCCAACAACCGCTGGAGAATCGTCGAGCTTCGCGTTTCAGAGCTTGCTGGAAATCGTATCGACAAGTAACGGTCTCGTACTGATTCTTATCGATATCTCGTTTCAATCCGCGGTCCGTTCGATTTTTTTCCCCTATCGGTCAGCCGGTCTGACGAGTGGTAACAAAAAAAAAAAAAGAAAAAAAAAGAAACCAAAGAAGAAAAAAGGACAGGTATTCGGTGTGCAGTGTCAGCCGCGTGTAAACGTTTCGAGATTCGAACTAGGCGCCGTACAGTGATGAATATTCGAGTGTCTATCGAGTAGCAAAGTTCTGACACGGTGACAGAAAAGGAAGAATTTTTGTTTTTAACTACCGCCGGATAAAAAGTGTATCTCGAACTTGTGTACCGCAGACACTCGTCCCGTTTGAAGTGACGGCATTCGGCGACGTTTCAAAGGGACCAACGTGATTATCTGCGAAACGCGCAGGTCGATTAATTTCTAGGTATTCGAAGTTGCGATTTATTCACAACGATGTCGCCGACGACAGGTGCGGTTTTGTTAATTCTGTCGGCGTTGTCGACGGGTGTTTCGTCGTCCTCGTTCAGAAAATGTTGCCCGCCAGGTGAAGTTTTCTCGGGGGTGTCGAAGGTAGATTGCGTACCGGCGCCTGAACGCGCCACTGAGCTTTACATCGTGGACTTCGACACGGAAAATGTCACTTACGACGGATTTCCTATCTGCGAGAAGCCACAGGACATTTCTACGACGCCCCTTCTCGAGCTGAGGCCCAGCGATTTCCTGCAGGTGAGAGACGGATTGGCCGTTTCGTCATTGACTCTGGGACGACCGTAAATTCCCAACTGGACACGCGAGCGGTACACTACGTGCAGAATTGATTGAGAGCGTGCTGGCCCTTTTCTTAGTACCTTTTAGCTATAGCTCGCGTTTGATTGATTAGCTGGAACGTTCTGTTTCCTGTTCGTTTAATTCGGCACGCCCCCGGCGACGAACGGACTGGCGAGTAATGAATTTATTGGAGAGAAAGATTGTCAACGGGATGGTGTCTTAAAACTTTCGTGCTGGTCCGATCATATATTTATTCCCCGATGCGACCCGTGTAAATATTTGATATATTGCACCATTTAATTGTACAACTTCTCTGATTTCGTGTAATTTTTAAGATGGACATTTTTCGTCGTGCTATTTGTTCTTTCTTTCTAATCGTTCGAGACTGAATGGGCTTCCTCGAGGATGGAACGTTTATTAATATCAATTGAAATGGCCTTACGAAGAAAAAATTCTGAGAGATTTTGTTACGAAGATCAGATTAAATAGAACTGTGTAAGAGGTTCAATAATACGGTTCTAGAAAAAGGGGTCGAACGTAATTATTTGAAAATGTTTTCCGAGCTCTAAAGACTCCTCCAATTAACAGAATCGTGAAAAGAGAAGGAGAAATTTCGCGGTTAAAAAATTCATTTCAGCTATGCAAATACATTTCGAAGTTATACGAGTAGAGCAAGAATTGTAATATTAAACTTTCGAGTGGATATTCCACAAACTGTATACATGTATTAAATCGATATATTAGTTCTCTGTGAAATAAGGTTTCCCATGAAATTATTCATTCCAACTTGAAGGAAAAGAACAAACGTGCAACTGTTGTATTACTCGTTCGTCGCAAATTGAATCGCTAATAAAACGAGCAACAATTGTGTTTTCGCTTGCAGGAATCGTCCTGTCTGGAAATCCTGCACGAGCAGACCGCAGAGCAAAACGTTCCTATCGTTGTTCATTGTCAATCGAACAAAGATAGGGCTGCCCTCGATCCGTATAACACGAGGGTCGCGACGCTGCCGCGACTTTTGGACGTCAGAAGATGTTGCTCGAATAATACAGTTTTTAATGTACACACTGGAAGCTGCGAATTGACATACGACATTTCTGGCGACAGCAATTCACACGTCGACGACTTTTTGTCGTTACTTCCGAAAGAATTGGAAACGTGGGATTTTCTGAACGTTCACAAAGGCATGGCCAAATGTTCGGGGGCAATCTTCACTTACGAGATCAATGCTGAGGACGTTATTTTCGTGGACGGGGCTCTAAAGGTGAGCATATATTTGAATTTGTCGACACGGCGAAGTGGTGGGAACGTTTCTTTCCTTTCGTTTTTTTTGCGTTGAAACGTATGAACATCTTATAAATATCGGTGATAATAAATATCGCAGGGCGTGCGAGAACGTTTCAGTAGTATTCTTTAAATTAATTGCGGCAGAGAGGTGCGACAGCCATGCAAGGTCCGTTGATTCGCTTGTTGGATTATATTATTCCGAATCTTTCAAGGAAATATTTAATGAATTGTCTTACCGATCGATTTACACTTTGTTTCGTGGAAAACAGTATTGCATCGTCTCGCTTAAAAACTGTACAGGTGCTTTCCCCAATAATTAAAGTATCTATGCCTACAGGAGAGAAAAATGTAATTTTTCAGTCCTGTACGGTTCGTCGTAAATTAAACGTGACTGATTAAAACGAAAGGCTGAACTTGACGAGTCAAGTTACATGCCGACTTCCATTCTTAATTTCCCCGAAGAGCAGGGTATGTATTAACGCGCGACGATATGAAAATTCATTCGGCTGATTCACTGAGCATATTTCACGTTTATATTTCACCCTATAAAAAATGTCTCTGTTAACAAGGTGTGTCCAGTTACTCTGAAGTTTGCATTAATTTCTCACGTGTCGTGTTGTCTGCCGCGCCTATGCTGTTTAAACGTAGTATGTGATACAGGTTATCACATGTATCACGGAAAGGTGTCTGCTATACGGACCAGAAGCTTGTTCCCTTCAGTTTTATGTATTGTATTAGATTAGTATGATTAGTGCTGAAAGTATTCAATTAGTCAGAATTAATAGTGACGGTATTCTGTAACAAATAATTTGTTAGGAATCCAATGATTGTTATGCACAGATGCGGAATGAATCCGTGGGAGTATAAATCTCTTTTTTCAAGAACGGTAGTATATTTTCTTGTTAACTTTATTCCAGTGGAAAAATGTAAATTACCATAAAATAAAATAATCGCAGCTATTATTTATAATAATGAATCGTGGCCATAGGGTATAGTACGAAAATGGTACAAGTTCCATGGAACTCGAGAGACGGGGAATTACGGCTATTAAACAGCGGGAAGGAGCAATTGAAAATTATTCAATTGTTACGTAACGTGTAATTGCTAAAGTGACTAGCTGATTTAAAAAAAGAAAAAAGAATGCAATAGAGCCATAAGGATCAATTAGTTTCACTACCCGAACATTTTCTGATCCCATCTTCCTTTATTACCACATACATTGAAGGTTCTATTGTACACATAGTATTAACTGCTTCGATAAAAATACGTATAACGTATAATTATTGATGGTGTACTTCTGGTACTATAGAAGAGCGATTCTAATAATGGGAATCGATGGAAAACAAATTCATCCAAGGATTCCGCAAACTGAGGCAAAACACATTTAGTCGCGTAAGGAGAAATATACACTAAGGATGGACGACTAATTTAGGGAGAGTACGTTTATTTGCGAGACCCATTTCTTTGCCAAACATCCCTGTCTTCCGGTTCGTACAGTTGGGTTCTCGTCCATTCTGGCGGATAATGGTTTTATCACCCAGTTGCGTGACTGTCTATATATTCCTATTGCCATGTGGAATGTTTATCGAGCACATTTTCTTACGGCAAAATATCAATTCCCATACAAATTATAAATTAATATTTCGCCGCGATTCTTGCACCTGTAGATACCAGAGCATAGATAATTGCGGACGCGGAATATGCACAGAATATAAAACGGTACCATTTGAAGGACAGTAAAGTAATATTCCATGGAGGAGGCAAAAATTGTTCGCTAGTTCCAATAAAACGAGCATCCCCCGCGTAGGATACGACAAACAGTAGGAACTGGTTTCGTAATCGTTCCCATGTTTTGCTACACTTCGCTCCCCTTCAGTTACGCCGCAAACGAAATAGATTTCTGGTACACGTTGTCAACCGTGTACCACGTGTTTTCCACACGGCGACAGAAAAATGCGGCGGAAAGCGTAAGTTCCGAGGAAACGCCGGGGTATATTTATCGTACGAGAAAGAACAACGTAGCAAAAGGAAAATATTTTGGTTGAAACGAGCCGGCGCGATGCGACGCGATGCGTAAATTCGATGTCATATGTGGTGTCTCGATGGAATTGTTCATGGACGACGTGACCGTGTTGTAAATTCAATGCGACGCTCGTTGCACGAGAAACTGTTTTATTTCTGACTTCAGTCTGCGATAATTGACGCATTCGTATGCGTTTCGACATTTCACCTGCGCCGCTCCGCGACGTTTCAGACACGATTTTGAGTTATGCCTTTGATAACAAGTCTCGTTTCGCGGCGGCGGCGCGGTGAACGTGGCACAATGCCCCGAATTTATAATACACGTTCAATTATTAATTTATACATCCGCGGGCTATGTGTATGTATACCGTTGGTATACATTTCTTTTCATTCGATTAAATATACATTTTTTTCTTCTTTCTCGCGAATATTGACCACGTCAAAAGTGTACATACACGGCTCCTAACAATGTTGTTTTAAAAAAAAACACGCCAAGAGGGAATTACAAAAAAATCCTGCTATGGACTCTTGAGTCATTTAAGACGAATAATACTTATTAATATTCGGCGATGTTTGCACCAAATTTTTTGCCTAAAGCTGTATCCATTAACCGTCAAGCTTGTTATATTCAGGGTATCGGAAAAGAATGTGGTTGGCAGTAAATGTAAATTTTCTGCTCATTAATTTAAGCGTATCTTATGGTTTGTTTTAAATTTTATTTTTATTCTGCTGCATTATATAGTATGCAGTGTTTAATGCGTTCCGTTGAATTCCGTGGAATTCACGATTCCGTAGAATTGTGAATACCATCATTTAAAATCGCAGAAGAATTGTTTCATCTAATCGGTTGAACGCTATCCTCTTGAATGCTAATGATTTGATTCCGTTACGTGAGCTGCGATCAAGGCAACTGATTGCTCTGATTACATATTCCCACAACCGTCTGGTAGTTGTTCATTGACAAGTATTAACTACGCTACTTCCGACACGTTTATCCAAGAATCGCGGGGGATTTCCTTCTCCGCGCTACGCCACAAGCGATGAAATCATGTTCACAGACGCCGTGTGTGGGTTTACAATAAACAAAGTTAATCTGTTTTAAGATGCAGCGCGTCGCGTCGCCGGCATTAGGTTTATCTTTGCCCTTTTTCTTCTAGACTCGTTACACTGGGTATGGAATGGAATAGAATAGAGTATGGATACTATGAGGAATCGGCAGAATGGTCGATTTATATTTTCATAATATATATGTTCTACAATTTTCTTTCTTGAGAATTTTTGGAGTTGTGTTCGAATCGTCCGGAGCGCAATGACATTATGTTTCTTTTTCTGCTTTTTCTCTCATCGATTTAACGATCACATTCACGATTATTAAGTACCATCTTGTTTCGAACGTGATGGAGTTTTGGCGATTGTATTTTGTTTTCCATACACCTTAACGAAATTGATAATCCAGTTGATGTCTATTATAATTATTTTACGCGTTTGAGAAAAAAAACTTTATTGTTATACATATGGTTTTGCTTTTGCGATTACTAATCTGCTTTCAATTTATTTTTGGATTTAATTGACCTGACTGATACACTCATTTATCTTTCGCCTTTCCTCCCGTTCTGCTCCTACTTGTTTATAAAATCTTTCGTATTTTGAATCGTTGCGCACTATAAACTATCACAATTTTACTTCAGTTTGTTTATTTTCAAGAACCACAAAATTCGTTCAAAATAGAATTTCACCGTATTTTACACAATCGACGCCGGTAAATAATATTTCTTGTCCACTCAATGTTTTAACGCGCAACCTTGCTGCGACACAAATAGATCAATAATTGATCCGTTTTAGATTTTTTACTTCAGTGACACCTATACATATTTAAGAAACAGATCGAAGTTTCACATCTTTTTAACGATACACATATACATGTGTATAATTCAAATCTTGATGAACTTCTGACTGATCATGTTATCAATTAGTTTTTTAAACGTCAAATGATAAAGGGGGGGGGGGAGATATAAGAATTAGATTACACGTCTAGCAATTTTAAAGCAACGTGTTCAGTTTTATTCTCGGCTCTTATGTAAGGTTTTCCAGGGCACACGATCTCTACGTAGGAATCGTATTTAACAGACCTTCGATCGATATTTCCTTTCGGATTCCTTTTGTTGGCCTCTCGAAACGTTCGATTAATTTCATAGGAAATTGAGAAACCTCCCGTACATTCAAAAGATTAAATTGGAACATCGGAAAGTTCGTCTCGCCCTCCTCCCTTCGACAGCGTAAAAACTTTTCTTGTTCCAAAAATAAAATTCTGGCTACGTGCCTGATCAGACCGCTTATTCTATGGCACCGAACGTGTTGAAGTGTTACACCTTTTCAGATGATTCACCTTAGTATGCTGTTTCGCGAACTGCAACGCGATTCATAGTTGAATTCGTTTCTAGTTGGTACGGCGACGTTTGAAAATGTTGCATTCGAAAAATTGCCGAAATTAAGTCGAAGGTTTGTTATCTTTATTTAAAAGGTGAGGATAATTAGAAATCGTAAGAAATAGTTGGAAATATCTTACTGAAGATACAATTGCTGCTCGATTTTGAAATGTCAATAGGAACCGTCATTGTTTCGCAAATGGGACAGCAACAAAATAAAATCGGTTATACTTGTCTAGATTTACCAATCTTTCATATTATATAGAGAATGTATGTATCTCGTCAAATTTAGTGTACCGCGTGAATCGTGACTCATGTTACGTAGTAAAATATTCACGTGTGCTTAGCGTTCTCAAAGCTTTGATCTATCTGTCCTAGTAAACAGACTTTTTCACAATTTGTAGTATGCTATTACGAGATTGCAAATGTATGTATTTGATAAAGGATTGCGGAAGCTTTAATTGAGAGTAAATATTAGAGTTGGTTTATCCAAGTACACACTTCAATGATTAAACTTTACAAATTTAAAACAATTCAACGTTTGACATTAAACATGGAAAATGATATTAAATCTTTCCAACGCTAAGATCGACAGGCATTACTAGTATTAAGGCAAAAGAAAATTATTCAACTGAAATCTCAGGACAAGAAATGTAAACTGAAATTATTTTATCTCTTCAACACATCTTTTGTTTAATTTTATTAAAATAGAATCAACATATTATTCTGTACGGTCCTTCAATATATTTCCCAAGAACTTATGTCAAAAGCTAGCGTACTAGCGTATTTTTCATTCGTAGCTGCAGGGCGTGATGCTTATTCAGCTACTTTGCAGTATATGCTTCGATAATCTAGCTCGGCATCCAGAATCGGAAGTGAACAGTCCGCAATTCGATGTTCGAACTTTATCGTCCGTGCCCTATAACTTTAAGTATTGCTCACAGAGTAATGAATTTGATAAAATGTAATTTTTGTCACCGTTCCATTTAGCGCTCACGTTTACTGCGTCGAATCGAAATAAATCGGGATACATATTTACCTTTTTACTTGTGACTCTTTACACGTACGAATAAGTTATAAAATCACGATGCTTTCGATTAAGACATTTCGGTGCACGTTTACTTTCCATTTACATACATATTTCCGAATGGAATATCGATATTTCCGGTTTCCTTATTTAATGAAGTACTTGTTGCGAATCGAATGTTACAAAAATCAACCGCGGGTCAACGATAGCAACAAACGTGAAATGGTAGTACGTATTTCATTCGGCTTAATTGCAGGGAAGTTCTCTGAAGAAAAAAAAAAATATATATCTGCCGAGGCATGAGAGTTTCACATTCCGTTTCTATTGGGTTTGGAAATCTGAGCCGCAGTTTTCACTGCCGTTTTGATGAATTGGAGCAGTTATATACACGTGCGGGTGGATCGATAAAATTTTAATGACACAGGAGATTAAGCTCACATTTACGTGAATCGTATAATTTGTGGCGAACATGGAGAATATTGATGCGGATTAGACAGACTAAGATTGAAAGGAGCAATCTTTTTTTTTAAGAGCGAAAGGAAAACTGCCACGATCGTGTAAGATTATTTAACAATAGTTTTCTAATCTGCTTACACTTACAATATTTTTCTAAATTATAATGATTTACCTGTATTATTATTTTCTATGAACAATTTATCGCTACATTGATTTAAATGACTAACGTTATTCTTCTATACTCTGCATCTTTTCATGCCTAATACAATATAAAATTAATATTATCTATTTTCAAAGGTCTCGTCAAAAAATTTAATTACAAGTCCCAAATCTACATCCGTACTTTACTTAACATTTCAGTGTCAACATATCACCCGGTCTTTTCCAACACTCCGACACACGTCAGAGAAATAAAACCAAGTAATTTTCCTGAAGCACATCATCTTCTCTAAAAACATCTAACCGCGGTTCAAGTGTCTCCCAAACTTCTCCCCCCAGAAATTGCGCCACCCGCCTAACATTAGCAGCCCCCAATTACCAACTACCGAACTTATACAAACCACCCGATCAACATACCCCACCCCGGCACAATATCCAATATCCTCCGGGCGAATGGAAACAAAAATCTCGCACAAATCACGCGTCAGCTTGTACCGCCAATATCGAACCTAAGCTAAGTAGCCCGCAATATACCCATTATCAAGCCAATCAGCGCACCACCGAATTCCCATTACCAATTCCGCCAACAATACCCGCGACAGTGGGTGGAAAATTCATCATCGCGAACCCCCCTCCGTGTCCTGACGTTTTATCGATCCGCCGGCAATAAATCGTCGATTACCTCGCCGGCTTCGACCGTGCAGAGGGGGTGGCTCGTGACGCTGGCTGGGTCTTTATCCAGCAAAAGGATGTTGTACGGTAAATAAATCCGACTCATCGCCGGGGAATCTGCGGGGCGTGGTGACGGCGAGGGCACACCGGTGTGCAATGGCGTAGCAACGATCCGCCGCTGCCGTGCCGGTGAAACCGAGGCAAGGCAAGGACCGCATTGCGGACGGTGTTGGATAGAACGGTCTCTGGTTTCAATCGAGCGTGCCCCCGCACAGTCGATATCTGTAACACCGCGTTCTGATAATGCCTCTCGACCCATCGCGCCCTGGGCAATTCTTCTCTTCGATGAATTCTTCTTCCCGCCGCTTCGACGGCGATCCAAAGGAGAAGGTGGGGACGGGGCGGAGGTTGGCGACCGACGGGGTGCTTTGCTTCCCCGATCCGACCCTTCGGTCTTCTCTTTTTTCGTGTTTGTTTCTTCCCTCGCGCTGGACCGCGGCACGATAGACGTTTCACGGGTTCTCGATGGGCCTGGATGAAAATTGGGGGCTTGGTCGGCTTTTTTTTTTCTTTTGTAGACGGGGGAAGTGAACGCTCGGAGACGATGGAGGAACCAGGAAGTTTCGACGAGCTTTGATGAAGAGGGGAGGACAAGAGACGCGTGTATTTTATTTGCGTAGTACATATTACGCGCTGGTAAACCTTGTGTAATCGCGAGCGAATAATTAAAAAGGGTAACTGGATATGTCAGAATCGAACAAATATCGCTGGAAGAGAAATTAATCCGACAGATACTGTGACTCATCTTACAGCTGTGGATATTATAAACGCCTCTTTCGAACATGCTGCGTGCCCAAGGCAAAAAAAATTCGAATTCCGAGCCTCAAAAATAGCCAACAGAGATTTCCTTCAAAACATAAGTGTTACAGAGTCAGTATAATCGTAAACTCTTTAAAAAAAAAAGACCCCCCTCAAGAAATAACAAACCATAATTGAACGAGCGGATGGTGAGCAGAACAAGAAACAGTAATTACGAGCACGGTGTAACACGTAACGCGTCATTGAAAAGAGAAACAGATGTCGCGAATCGTAAACACAAAACGGGAATTGGGAAGGGAAACCTTGGGATCGTAATAGAGTTTCTCGTGTCTCTCATTTTTTCGTCGGAACACAAAAATTTTTATTTGTATTGGATATCTTGTTCCACTTGTTATCGTAAGTTCAATAGACGACACCGTCGACACTTCCTTTTCCGCCTGTTCACGTTCTACGTTTGAGATACAATGGCACAGAAAATTGATTGCCTGTCCAACATACGAAAACCGCTGTAATGGTTTCTCAAGTCGAACTTCAGCCAACGTGAGAAGAAGTTTCACGCACGCTTGTGTATATCGTTACACGTGGGAACAATTGACGTTCCATTCGACGGTCGGTTTAATACCAAACTCCTTCGTTTAACATTCTGACAGAAGTGTGAACCAAATTTTTTATCCAATATTCTTGACGCGAATAAAAAATTGTTTTAAAGACTTTCGAGAGAACAAACATAGGTCCAAAAAGAAATTAACATTCATCTTCATTTGTTCGCGATATTCGATTTCCACGAGCTCCGAGGTGCATTTTTGTTCACCTTCATCGACGTTTCGAAAACTCTGGCAGGGTCTAGCATAACTTTCGAAGACCCCTCGAAGAATCCGTAGCATCCACTCGAATCGTTAACTCGCGTAAGCGTCAAAACAATCCGAACTACTCTCGGCGCTTTCTCGCGGTTCAGGAATGCTCCGGGGCCCGATTGTTTGAATATTTAATCCCTAAATCTTCGACCGTTCCCTTCCTGTCGGCCAGACACTCCGCGGGGACTATTCCAAGAATTTCTGTGCAATTTTCCAGGTGACAATGCCGTCGCAGAAAAATACAAGCAGCGAGAGAATCACGATGAACGGGGGCAACACCTGTCTGGAGCTGACGCCGGACTTCCGGGAGAGACGACAGCTCGTGGCTCGTGTCTGCAGAAGCGCTGAATTTTGTCCGGGGCATGGCTGTGTAACAAAGTGTTGCGCCGAAGGGGAATACTATTACAGATCACGGTGCACGAAAATTCAGCCGATGGAAACTGTGATGGACTACTACGAGGAGATCACGAATCTTACTATGAAACCGTGGAATAGTACAGGTTGGTCCGTCAGCGATGCAAGTTCAATGAACGTAATGGTTGTAGTCCGGGGGATTCGTTGGTATTTCGCCGTTTCAGTTTAACGCGATTCCTTTCGTTTCTTTAATTCTACAACCGTACGAGATTAAGAATGAAGTTTTGTTTCCATTCAAATATCATTGAATTACGCTCGTTTATGTAAAACGATCTATATCGTTTATGCTGTTTACGCGTTCGTCATAAATCCATGTTTTCACTTCGAAGAATACGGTCTGGTGATCGGTTTGAATTGTTCGGATGGAGCGTATCCTCTACGCTCGAACGAAATACACGGTATGACGCCGGAAGGTTACGTCCAAGCGGATCCCGGTAATGAATTGTTGCAACACGATCAGTACTGCCTGGAGATATTCAATAATAAAATGGGAGTCTCCAGCCTGACCACATTCGTTTGCTTCGAGAATCCGTCCGAGGAAACAGAAGAAGAGCCTAGTAGGTGAGTAGTCAATGTAATACACACTTCTGCGCGTTAGATGTCCATTAATAAACAAGAGACAATGAACAGTGGCGAACGTATAATTTTGATGTTTCCGAATTTCATTCCAAGCCTTTCAACGCGACATGAGTTAGTAGGTACACAATAATCGGCTATTCCAATTTCTATATCCGCGTCATGGCCTCAAACATTTTCTCTGCTCGTTAGACGAGCAATCGTTGATAGATTCCATCCAAACTTTGACGCATGTCGCGAGCCTCGTTGTCAACGGATTACACGCATCTGAGACTGTAGATACGAAAGATTGGAATGACCATTCTCGATGCTGGTCAACCGTACGAATCGGAAATCAGCATCTTTCGCGGCGGCGCATATTGTGCCCGCATCAATGCCAGATAGCCATGCTGTTTGCCAGTGATGCGAACAATGTGTACGCTCGTATATCTTGAAGCAGAAGAATAAATAACAATGGTACAAGTCCATTTGCCTGATGAATAGAAGAAGGGCCATTCACCGGGACAGGTCGTAACGAAGCGGCTGTACGTTCGTGTTCGTTCATTTGCTACTCCTACCGGAATATGTACATGTGTGCATTTCTTTTTTATTCCTTCGCCGGGTACCGCTACGATTTTCCCACCACTGACCATCTTGATATTAATGGCACGATTTTAATGGTTTCATTGGGCATATTTTGGCAGCGCTTAGTTCCGGCCCCGTTGCTGGTTTTTCGCCGCGGTGCAATTTATTGTGATAGACGTTTTTGTTTACAATTGTACGAAGCATAATTTGTGAATGGTTATTGGATATATGTTTGGAAGTTGTATCGCTTTATTACATTTTCATGATTTCCTTCACTTTTATTGTCCGTATTGGCGTATGGAAAAATTGTGTTATTAATTCGTAAATTGTATAATAATGATAATATGTAGAAGTGGTGTTAGATTAATGGTGGACATTATTGCGGATCGAACTTTTAATAGAACTGTCTGGCCTATTTACGTTGAAAGTTTACAGTAGGTCAATCTTCTGAAGGAAACGGCGGCTGTCTGGTATAAATAATTATGTCAAGTTTCATTTAGTGGTAAATGCTCCTAAATGTTATCAAGAATAATTTCCTCGATTTTACATATGCACAAGAATAACTGGCTCGGTAACGACTGCTTTACTAATATCTTGTTGTTAAATCTTCTGAAATTTCACGAGATTCGACCAATATAAATTTTTACGACCATCTGTTTATTATAGTTCACGCAAACACGGAGTTTATTAGTTACCGCGTCTCATTTATAACCAAACAGGCTGTTGCAGTAACCACTTAAATTGGTAAAATTTATTTGGTCGTAAAATTGATATTTTAATATGCAACAAATAGTTTCATAAATTAAATAACATTACCCTCCTTATTATAATTAATGAAAGATTGTAATAATAGGATCTTGCAATGATAAATGAAGGGTTATGAAACCATATTTTTCTTGCAATCGCGGGTCCATTTTTCCCATTATTATTAATAATATTAAATAGAGCAAATTTTTTGTTACTTGATTTCAGATTTATAGTTGCCAGTGTTCTACAAGGTATCAGTTGTTTCTTTTTGCTATTAACACTAATCGTATATGGCTGTTTACCCGCACTTCAAAATCTACACGGCAAAACACTGATGTGCCACGCTGCGAGCCTTCTGATGGCTTATGCATGTCTTTGCATAATACCATGGGTAACACCAGATAAGCATCCGAAGGAAGACGAGTATGCAACCATGTTCTGTTCAGCACTAGGTATGTTTATTTTATGTGTCACCTGCATGCTTGTTCAGAAACCAAATGAGAGTTGACTATATTTTTTCTTAAAAGCATTCTCTCTTAGTTGAAAACCGCAATTCTAGATTAAGTGTACAGTAACGAATTTTTGAGTTATTTGTTAAAACTGTAAAATTTTTGGAATAATTATTACAATTTTGTTTGTTATATAGATATTTATATAAATTATTCGTCCACAACGTTGCATTCTGTCGTTTGTTATTTCAATCCGATAAATATGGAAATCATTAACGTGGCTTCATGTAAATGGCTATTTATATTGCTCATCTATAAATATACAACGCAGTTGATACATCCTTACTGTCTGTGTACAGTTACGTTTAGATCTATGCATTGGTTATTTTCAGTATTCTATAGTTTTATATAATCCCCAGTCATGTTCGCAAACATCATATTCCACTTTGAATCGAAATCGAATGTGAATCATGTCCAAATCGATGTATCTAAAGCACAGGTGCCTCTCTGAAATATCAGAATTTCGGTAGGCATCTGTTTTGCGAGAAATGAAAATTTATTTTTTCGAAGTGGAACAGGTATGACGCCAAGACTGACTGGAAATTTATATTTTCTTCTCGACTTGAAGCAAGCGAGTTTAATAAACTCCGACGATTTAATGGAAATAAATTTTAAAGGAAGATAAACGTTCATTTCGCGACGAAACGAAATTTCGCTGAATTTAACGTGGCGTTTTATGACATTATCGATTAGTACACCTACATTCTGAAGATTCAACATTATTGAAGTTCAATTTTAATTAAAATGAAACAACGGTGAAGCTAATTTCTCCGTTTTATTATACGCTACTAAGTGTACAGTAAAATTCAGATAGAGGGGCTGAGAACATTAATGTCCAACATAATAAAGATAAAGTTCATCATGCCAATAAATGTTCAAAATTTGTAAAAATCATGTTCATATAGAATTTGAAAATACAAGAATCACATACAGCAGTTTCAATGTGAATTATTCCATATGTTCTTTTTCAAAGAGAAGTCCTTCTAAAGTCAGGTTATTTTAAAGTCGGGAGAAAGCTTTGGATAGGAGAATCACTCCGTCCTACATCTAATAAATTAAAATTTCTCCGAATCCGGTAAAGGTATTACAAATACTTCAGACGAAATACTATTCAATTCGAAATGGATTGAAAACGTACCAAATTAAAAAAAGACTAACATCAATAACGGTATTCAAAGTTCTCTAACTTGTACGTTCTATTAAATTCAATAAGAAGCTAGGATAAAATTTCAAACCGTATTATAAAAAATACGGAATATATTTCCACTAAATGACACAACCAGGTGGCAAGTTCTGCAAGCACTAAACGATGCGATTTATCTTCATTTTCAGGATTCACCATGCTTTTCGCCTTCCTGTCAGCCTTTTGCTGGTTGAACGTCATGTGCTTCGATATATGGCGGACATTTGGGTAAGATGTTACTAGCCATTCCAATTTTCTCTCTCGCAAGCGTCGCTCGAGCTGAGCTTCCCTTCTATCTTTTCGTACCTTCCCTTGGTCTCTTTTAAATTTGCTAGTTTAATCTTTATAAAAAAGAAAAAATAAGAAGAAGTCAATTTTAAATTGCGAAAAATAGGGAAGAGAAGGAGATGTCAAGCGAATTAAAGGCGTTATTAAATAAAGATTTTCCCTGTCAATGATGTAAGTGATCAAGGAGGATCTCTTACTAAAAGTTCTGCGAGACTAATACGGGAAGTACTTACTTTACTTGTCGGAATTTTTCAAGTTTCCTCAGTACAATAGATTACTGTCATGATCGAGCTTATAAGAAATGTATTTTCAAGCTGTACAAGATTCTTTCTTTAGGAATTTATCTATCGATGTATTCCTATTCTACTTTGATGTCCTGTCTTTCTTATACATTTCGTTTCCCTTCGTCACGAAGAAACTGTTTTGATTTTTCCCATAATTATTCAGATACTGGAGTTTTCGCCTTTCGAATAATGATTCTCGCGTCGCTTCGCGTTCTCCAACAATGGAGGCACAGATAATCCATCCCACTTCCTGTTCGCTCAATGCTAATACGTTTATGTACATTTAATTTCCAAACGATATCGCATACAGTTAAAACTACGACAAAGTGGCAACCGTGACGGTGTAACTCTCGTCGTGCTTGACGTTTAGCGTAAACTTTGTAACCACGATCAGCGAATTTCCGGTTTCGAGCGCAACCACTATGACACCCGCCTCGTTTTCACAGATGCGACTTATTGCGCAACAGAGAGGGAGTGCTTGCTGCCCGATTTTTATTTTCTTGCCTCTGTCACGAATTTCAGCAGGAACATTTTTTTTTTGCCCACTTTTTCCCAACTTTCTGTCGGTTTTATTCGACTGTAATTCCGTGTGAGTAGCTGGCGTCTAGACCCTGATTTAATTCCTCTCTGTTGCTTCATGAAAAATGTGAAGTGCGACGGTTGCAAAATTAGGAACAGATTATTCGGTTTTCTTTCAATTATTCAGTCGTCAGATCTTGGAAGATTCTTTTTCCACAGAGTTGATTTTTATTTATTTAAATTCAGCCGAAAATATGAATTATAGTACCCGTAACGAATGAAACATAATATGACTACAACTTTTTCATTTTTTTTTAAACAAACGCAGGTTATTGAATTGTATTCGTCAATTAAATTTTGCGGGTGTTCTATTTAAACTCGATACGCATGAAATATGGATCCTTCGAGATAACAATTTTATTAGAAGACAACAATTATCATGTGGTACTTCCTTTATTATTTTTCCGCGACATATTATACGCTGATCAAAGCAAATCGAAACTATCAGTGATCTTTCTGGATCGATCAATTTCCGATTATTTCCCGAGCGATCTTAATTCATCGAAGGTTCCCGCGTACAGTCTCTCATCGCGCAACATGCCGTGGAAGTTTGTGTTTCTAAGTTTGCTATTCTAGCTGGGGGGGATTAGTAAACATGCGGAGAAAATAGATCTGCGAGAACAGAGAAACTGAGACATCCACCGCTTTCCCAGACAAACTTCGTGATATTGTTCCTACAATGGTTGGCAGAAATTTCTTTCCGATCAGTAACTTCTTAATGTTGTCTCGCGTTCAGGTATATCGAGAAAAGAACTGCAAGCAAAGTCTAAATTTGTCTGCAGTTTCTTGATGATAATATGTTAACATAATAAATTAGTTTAATGGATTTGGGAAATAGTGTTTCACATTAATCAATAATGTTATATATTACAGTGTACCCCTTTAAGTCAACTTTTATTCAAATCATCGTTAGACCTGTTAGAAGTTACTTAAATGGAGATTTATTTTTCACTTGGTTATTTGCAATATTGAAACATTCGAACAATTTATTCGGTAATGATTTCTCCACGGGAATATAATCACGACCAGATTTTGTTGATGATTAAATAGATTGGTATAAAGAAGGGTGTCTGCAGTTTTTCTATAACACGCAGTCAATTTTTGATCGATATGATTTACAGTTACAGTGTACAATTCGAAGAATTTTAACAGATGTGGATGGGGTATCAATCATAACGTGACTGGGAGAAATAACAACTTGACAATTACATTCTGCACCTGTTTCATCTTATGCCAAGAAAAGGAGTTCTTCGATTCTCCTGTTCCCAGCATCGAACATATGAATATGTTTCCAGGAACTGACTTCCTTGAAAATAAACATTCCTCCCACTTTTTATCCAATGCTATTATTAATTTATCAATTATCCAACAAGGACATTTTTTAGAACTGTTCTCAACCACGTCATTACCGATTTTCTAATTACGTAGAAAATCCCGTAAGCGTTATGGAGATAGGTAAATGTTAAGAAAGAAATTAATATTTCATAATAATGAAAGATATTTTTATATAATCTCTAGGGGTTTTTTTTGTAGCGTGCATTTTACATACAGATCGACACAAGAGTTCCTTCCCATCATTTGTCAATCAAACCCTCAGCGTTTCAGTATTTATCTTTAACAATACCAATTTTTCATAAAACTTTACGAAGCATAAATATCAACCAACAATATTTTTTATTTTAAATTGCCGATATTAAAAAATGTTCTTGCAACATACACGGAATTGCATAGAAATGATGTTTCACGATTAACAGCGACGATTTCAAGGCTTTGGATAATGCGTGATTGTTACTCTTTAGATCCAAGGAAGATAAAATACAATGAACAGCGTCGTACATTATAATTATACTGTCATTTATAAGAGCTGTATCGTTATTCATGCTCTTTCATATTTCTATACATTTTTAAATTATTCTACATAAATTATGCGAGAATGTTATCTCATCAGATTGCCTGTCAAAGATAGTCAAGTATGACTAACAATCGCTACTACTATTATATTGTTACCTTTTCCGTAACAGGAAACTTCTCACCGCCAATAGTTACTATGTAATAACGATCATCTCCTTACTGCGCAGATTACCCGTCAAAAGATTTTACCGTTTCGAAAATGTACTGAAAATTATAACTGTTTCTTTTTATTACGCCAGAACAATCGTGCTAGAAATATTGCGTATCGCTGAAAATTATTTTTTCTACGAAAAAGAAAAGAGAAGGTGGAATTGTCGAACACTTCTTCTACACCGTGGGTTCGGCTCTATGAAGCAAATTAAACATTTTTTTTTTCTAGGAGGTTGCGAGGCAATATCAGCAGGGGTCAAAGTCATCGCAAAAAGTTCCTGTGCTATTGTCTCTACGCGTGGGGTCTGTCCATGTTCATCACTATCTTCGGCATCCTGACTGACACAATGCATATCTTGCCAAAAAATCTACGGCCCGATTTTGGCTCGATGGCCTGCTGGTTTGCAGGTGAGTCATCGAGTGGAAACGATAAGCCTTGCATTCAATGCGATAAATCGCATGTTCGCATCGATCGATACGCTTATCCGTTGGTGTAATCGAAAAAGGCTTGAAAATTCACTCCTGTGCAGTGTGATAATTTACTATTCGATTTCTGTTCCGAATTGATCCAACTGCGACTCGAATTCCATTCATCGACTCAAACTCGTTTCATTTTTCTCTTAATTTTGTTTAAAATATTGAGGGAAGTCGAGTGACGACCAACGAGTGGAAGTTTCTGAGTGTGCGTTACATTCGAAATTTACTGGATCGTTAACCGTTTAATTCTGAGGTTACCCGAATTTGTATTTCATCGGGGCCATTTGTCTCGGACAGTAACTATAGGGAATCAGGTTTTCGTCTTGGTTAGCAAGTAAGTTTGAGCACGACAAATTGTGGAGCGAGAGAGGAGAGGAGATAGTGATGTAGCAGATAGTGAACTTCTACATCCTGGACTCAGGAGAATATTCAAGTGACTTTTAAGCAGCGCTGCACATTTTCCAAAGTTCGCCAGTATCATTATATTAACATTATTTTATAAAACTGTCTGGCACAACGTTTTCACTTTAAAATCCTTAGAGTAATGCGTATGTCCCGAAAGGCAGAACAATCTTGCATGTTTAAACTATTTTAAAATCCTTGTGTTAAATTAAATCTATCTGACAATAAATTCTTAATTGAAATTTATAATAAATTAAAGCAATGACAATGGCCGGGGCACCATTCGAATAAATGTTTCAGTTTCTTATGAAATTTTAATACATTAATTCGTACCTTTGAAGCTCTGCATTCTTCGTAGTTATTATTTCTTTTCTGTGCATCAAATATTCTGGAGGAAGTGTCTCACTGTGCAACGAATCCGTATCCGAACGATTTGGAATTTTTCGTTGCTTCAACTACGTTCTACACTCGTCACTTTCGGTCCACCTCGTTTGTCGTTGCCATGTCAGTCAGCCTTAATGACACAAAGAAGTTTGAGATCAATTCGTAAAGCTGAGCACTGTGATCACGGTCCATAATTAAAGAGTTTTTCTAAGTGATTTAAACATCATCCAGTTAAGATGAGAGCGTGCAGATTCCTCTCCAATTTCATAAAACTTTTCCGGTCCGACTTTGCGAACTCTGATGTCAATCGATTAAATGCCTCGAGTTTCATTGAACTAGACAGCACGGCCTCTAATGATTTCCTTGGAATAAGGTTCAGTCTGGGTTGAATTCTTAGTTTTATTGTGTGATGTTAGTAGGTTAATGGGTACAGTAGGTATATCATATTAATTCTGCAATTCCTTTTGATACACTGTAAACTGAAGACTGTCAGGGATCAGATTGTTTAATAATTATTCTATTCAGCAACTGTATGATATTTTCGTTGCGTTTTTAATTCGACTCTTTCGAATTTGCAAACTGGAACATCAAGTATTGAACACCAGAAAATATTTATCGTGTTAGTGTTTGAAAATGATATATTATACTATAATTTATGTTTTGTAGAAATGACAGGCGATATTTTATGTGCTTGCCCTTTAAAACTAGATTTATTTAATAATAAGGAAGATATTCAGAGATATTCTGGAACATTTATTGTAAATGCCCCTTTAATTTTAATGAATAATTATTTTCTGAATAACAACGCGATTGCAAAACATTGGAAATGGTAATCACTAAATGTATTAATAAATTTATAATATTTGAATTAAATGAAAATAGAAATAATTTAATTGCGAATTAAATACGATCGATAATTCTATAAGTAATTTTCAACACCGACTTAGCGAGTAATTAAGTCACGTTCAATGTTTCATCTAATCTGTGGTGTAATTTAAAATTTCCTTAAAAAATTCAAAGTAGTTACGATCACACGAATGTACATCATATTCCATCAGTCTAGTTTTGTCCCTTTTGTAAAAGATAATAGCCGCATCATATCGGAAAAGTCAGAAAAGTTATAGGCGTCAGAGAACGTGAACTTTTCGCGTTAAATTCGTGGAGATTTTTTTCTCCCCCTCTCTTGGGTCCATTTAAATTTTCAGAATTAAAGCGATATAATGCCGGGGCAGGGAGTTGCACTAAAAGAACAACCTTCGTATTCCCCAAGGATTTTTGTCTGCTGCTGGTACAACTTGTGACCACGTGTTCACATTTTTTTTTTCAAAGTCCTTTTCCTAAGTCTAAAAGATCAAGAGTATGTTTTCATTAACGTAGAAAGAACTCTTTTTCACTTCATGTAATCTGTGTTTTAAGAAACTCCAAGATTGATTTACTGTGCACGTATTGCGCTACTCCTATATACAGAATTTATGCAACGAACGATGACAGGTATATTTAGGTCAGCGGGAACCGTTCCTTTTTTAAACATTCCGCGTGACGCAATTTCTTCGTCAGTTTCGCTAAATGAGTGTCGGCCATTCAACTAATTACACTAATTAGTTCGTGTTGGTAAACGATGGTTTTACACGAGGTCCACATTTAAGAGAGGTAGCTCGTTAAAGACGACCAGCGACCAAGTTTTTTATAATACAAATGTTCCGCGGCTATTTCGCTTCCCTCCTTCTTTTTGTTGTTCTCGCTCCCTGAATAGGGAGGCGAGATTTTATTTTAACTAACGTCGAGTTGGCAGAGTTACTTTTCTTTTTAAGGGAAAAATCCTTTGTTACTGCATAGAGAATATATTACGTTACGCGTTGTTCTAATCAACTTTTCCGTGCAATGAGGTTTCACTAATTAATTGAATTATTTAATATTGTTTAGTACACGAACAAAAACACTATATTTCATTTCCAAATGCTGCTGTTAGTTACAGATCTATTTGTAACAGCATCAAAATAGTCACAAATACATTTGTCTCAATGAAAAGCATATATATTTTGCAGAAAATTACACATTGCTATAAATGTTGATGTACAGTCGAGATTTCACTTCTTGGATAGCAATTTCGCAAATTTGAGAAATTCTCTAAGAATATTAATATTGGTGATTGTAAATGTTGCAGAACTCCCAGGATTATATGGCGAATTAGCTTTCTTCAGGGGGCCAATAGCGATCCAGTTAACATCGAACGTGGTGTTCTTCATTCTCACGGCAGAGCAATGTAGCAAGGTAAAAGCCGAGATAAGCAGGGTTGCCGACCCATTGGATCCCAGAAGCAAACGATTTCACGCTGACAAAACTAAGTGAGTTTATCGACTAAACCCTTAAACTCGGGATAAAGTGAAATCTGATAGATATCTAAGCATAACGCCAAACCTCCTTTCGTATCATGCCTAATTGCAGTCTTATACTGTTATACCAAGCTGATTAATTATTCCTTCACGTGCTGCTGATATTTTCATTTCGCCCATTTAGAATTTCATATTTATACAATGTACCTATACCTTGAAAAATTGTGCTGATAGACTCGATGAATTTTATGCAAACAGCAATTAATCACAGTATTTACTTAATTTGAGAAACCTCAATCCACTTTATTCGAAGAAATTATTCAGTTTAAATATTGATGCATTCACAATAGTTCAGATATGGATAAGAATTTTTGAAAAATTAAACAACATATTTAATCTTCATTTGCTTTTCTTATAATAATTAAATCACTATATTTCAGAGAATTTCAATCTTTTTACACACGCCCGTGTTACCATATCTTCCTAACGTTTGATTTGTAATCATTTCGTCGTACTTAACACAGATTCATCATGAACGTGAAGCTGTTCGTCGTCATGGGTATATCGTGGATCGCAGAAATCGTTTCCTCGTTCGTGAATCAGTACACGAGTTACAAGTGGCACAAAGAAATATTCTACGCGACAGATGTGCTGAATTGCCTCCAGGGCCTTTTGATATTTCTTTTATTTGTGATGAAACGTCGTGTTCACCAGGCGTTGAAGAAGCGGCTGGGGTTCGACTCAAAGAAAAAATGCTCCAGCCAGGGAACCTCGATGCTTCAAGATCCGTTCAAAGTGAAAAAGAGCGCGAGCAACAGCACGCTGACATCGAGCTTCGCTGTTAGCGTTGCGCCTTGACCAAAGAAGTAGAAATTCTCGATCACTGGAAGTCATTTCTCGCGTATTTCGATGAAACACAATTTTCTTAATATTTTCCACTCCGTTCTTCGTGTTTTCAATAATTCTCCTTCGTGCGGTTTCTATCAGCCGTTTTTATTTACATAGATCTTAGACAAAGATAGATTATTTACATATGGTTTTGCGTGTGAAAATTTATGACAACACTGCCACGTTGGGAGAACGTTTTTTCAAGATGTTTTGTTCGCGACGATCGAGGCAAGAAATGAAAAATAGCTTGCACGCTTTATGAACAAACGTTGACTGCACTCGGCAAATGATTAAGACTACATACGTTCGTATTATGAATAAATATAGGATAAATGATTGTCGTACTTTACAGTCGTCTGCACGACAATTTTTGTATGTGATATTGAATCTCGTGTTCCCAGGTAATACGTACCTTTCGTTTCAGCGATACCTCGATGAATTTGTAACGCTGTATTTTATTTTATTCGTTTTATATCGCGTAATCATTGATTTTCATTAACATGCTGCTTTTTTAAACACAATTTTGTTACAAATGGAAAATAAAATCTTTCGGTTAATATCCCCTATTATTTCACGAAAAAATGTACAAGCAATTACATTATCATTTTTTAAAATATGACAAAATATATAAACAAATGTAATTCTATATATCTTGAATATAATTTTCCAAGTTGAAGCGTACATTATTTTTTGGCATATACTCAATTTATGATCTGTACTACGATTAAAATTCAATATTATGAAATAAGAAATCTCTAATGCCAAGTCGCCAAGATTAGTCTTATTTAATAAAACATGCTCTTTGCTATTGACAAATCCTTCCATTCTGTGCTTCGCGAATCGTCATGAATTACAGATGTTGAAACGCTTCCGGACGATTTCATATAACTAATCTAATTGATTCTCAGGGAGAACGAGAGTACTGTATATTTTCTTACGTCGACACGCTGAATGTTGTATGTACACGATTATGTATAAGATTTTTAATCTATTGTTAGCTTTATATGTATAAATTTAGTTTATTGTAATTTTGCACGGATTCGTTTTTGTATGTACCTACATGTTTACGATTGAATGGTAAACGTAACTTTTTAGATTGGTGTACGTATAATCCATCTACATATTTTTACGATATACTGAAATAAAAGGAAGTAAACGCGATCATTTTCCGGTAAAAATATAGTAATCCTTCAATCCTGTAGAGAAGTATACAACCTTTGAAAAATTGTATCAATCTTAATTTCCAATACCATACCTATCGACAATTTTTTTACGACAATATTCAAATGCATCCACTGATTATCTTTCCAGCCTTACATTTATTATATTACATGCGTCAAGTTTTCTATTTACACCCCTAATCACTGATACACGTGGCGACAAAATTCAAGAGCTCCCCCTCGGATCTTCCAAAGGCAGATAGAACGTGAGATATCGACGCGTTCTTTTACATCTCGAACAGAAACGATGCGCCGTTCGCAAAAAAATCCTCGCAGTTTTCAAACCGGCCTTAAATCAAGCGAAAGCGTGGTAAACGATTTTTTTTACATTTTTGTTACAGCTTTATATCCGTTCCACGCGAGCCGAGAAAACGTTGCATGGATTATTTGTTCGGCGAAGGAAAATAATCGCAGCGGAGGGCACCTGACATTTTGTAAACGCGAACCGTCTAAGCGAGATTACTGAGAATTTCATGGAACGTTTACCATGTATCTTGTTGCACTCGCGAATTTTCCATAAATATTATGGACCTCACGACATTGCCAGGGGGACAGTTGCATCAATCGATTCGTCGTCATTAAATGTTCACGGTAATTCGAACACGATGACCTTTTTCTTTCAGAGGAAATTATTATTGATAATTACAGCGTCGAGTTATTTAAGTGCACAGAGAGTAATAATTATAATGTTTGAATATGGAAGTGTGTATCTAAAGAGAAGAAGTATTTCAAGATATCGTGCGGTTTAAATATAATATGAAGGTGATGCTCGATTAACAAATATCAATGTCTGGTTTTTTGAAAATTGATACAATATTTCAGGAAGCAAGCAGTCTTTCCTATAAAATTCGACGAGGAACACCGTAAAACTTGGTGTAATATTAAATATAGCGAAAAGTTTTATTCAGTCACGTTCAATATTGATGCAATCTTCATGGATCTTTAAAATTCACTGCCATAGTTTCGACCTGAGCTATAAAATTTTCCCAGCTTACACGTGTTTTCATAACTAAGGGGTTCTCTGGGATATGAAAACTTATTTTAAAGGTCCCACCACGGAATAAAAGTTGGAAACGCCGATCTATAATACGGTTCTGCTGCGAGAGCTACTCATTCAAAAGTATATACCGATTTTTATACATCCTTGACACGTTAAATAAAGAGAACAAAATGTGTGTAACGTGTAAAACGTGTGAATTATTTTCGGGAATGAAAAATTACAAGTATAGCGTGTTCCCTTAGTATTCTCCTTCTTTCTAATCCGATATCTCCAATAAAAACAATACACTGTTGTAAGTAATACGGTAACAACAACGTAAATGTGTTTCATTTTTTTGCATGGTTATTATTTCTTTATTTCTTACGAACAGAAAAAAAAAGAATGAATCTTGCGGTCTTATCCGGTACGAAGTCTCGATTATTCTCGTCATTTTATTGCCCTCATTTTTCTTCTTCGTATAACCAATGACTTCCGTGCTAGTTTCCGGATCGAAGATCCACAATTCTGAAAAACGTATTTTCCCTCACTAATTTTCCTGTCTCTTTGCGGCTTCGATCTTCGTTGTCGCGTCGCATCGATGCACATTTATGTTACTCTTTTACGCGTCCCTTTATTAAGTATGCTCATATAATATAATTGGAATGAGGAGAGAAAATCTGTACCTTTATATCGCGCTATCTTGTTGACAATTAATATAAAGTAAAGAGTGCTTTTACTAAAAGAGAATGAAAATAAAAATTCCAAAGCATCATTTATCTATGAAGTTACATAGTTCTACACTTTGTGATGTGCAACGAGGAGGAATGTTTTTCATATACAAGAGATAGAATAATAGAAAAATAAGGAACACAAATAAAATTGATAACTATAGCCATTATCTTTAATGCTGACATATTGTAGGTAATTGTAGATTTTAGAGTTTAGTGTCTAATAGTAAACTTTCACTCTCTCACGCGGACACCCTCTTTCCCTCTGGCAAATTAATCCCGCAGTGCTCTTGAGCTAATTAATTGATCGATTAATTTACGCGAAAATACAGTTTGCTTCAAGTTTCAACCGATCGATTAATCAATTCGCTGGCTCTGCTGCATTCCTCCCTCACTCTTGCATTCAAGGTTAATTGTACAGGCACAGGGTATGTGCACGTGTCCATCCATCCACACACACACACACACATATATATATACACACAAACGAACACACACCCTTGTCTAACGCGTTTGAAAATTATGAACAGCTCTAGAACGATTTTATAATGCTATATACCGTACGCTAATTTTTAGTACATGAATATTGTCTTATCTTCTATGTTGTTTGGAAACGTTTCCTATTGTATGTGAAAATCTACGATAAATAATGATTTTATGTTTTCTCGAACTCAGTGAAATATAAATTTCATTTCCTAATAACATAAAGTTAATTTAATTTCTCTCGGTTTAATTCAATTTCATGAATATGGAAAGGTCTTTGATACTACGTTGGGAATTAATGCTATTTAGGAATGATTGCAGAAATTATGCATGCGAATACTGTTGAATTAACATTAATATTAAGTTGATATAAACTGTGCAAATACAGAAGTTCGATGATCGCAATAAATTTGAATTGTAGACAAAATAAATACCTTTTACTGTATCCTAAATATTGAGAGGATACTTTAGTTGATTAAAAATTTGCAGTGGAATGCATATTATACTGAAGAAATACTTTTGTTAATCACAGTTTAATGACTTGTAATGTTTCGTGGGAGAAGGAAATTATCTCTCGTATAGTAATTTTATGTTTGGAGACATCTGACTGTTAAATTTCAATCGAATAATTTTTTTTCCAACGTTTACGTAATTACTTCCAAGTAGCCAAAGTTTCTATGAAATGTACTTTTAATCGAGTTGTAAAACTTCGAAACGTACAATCTACTGCAGATAAAAGTGTTGCAGGAAAAGAAAGTTAGAAAAGCTAAATTACTTCATTTTCTTAACCTTCTATTAATCATTATGTTTTATAATGGATCGAAAATGCAAACTTCACTAACTCGCTCTTGTTGTCTTTTAAACAATTGCCTGCAATTTAATTTAAATACAATTTAATTATATATGGTATTGCTTGATTGAATTCGCCACGTATGATTAATGCTTCTGGTAGTTATTTTATTTTTATTTTGTTCCCATTAATAAATGTGTAAATATTTTTACAAAAATATGAATAGCACCTGATACACCAATACCTACTGTTTTTTTTATACAATTAGTAAAAATAGGTATCTTCCGAAAGCCTAGTATTGCAAAAATACTGTTTCGTAAAAATTTCTTCGCTACACAACTAGAATAATCAATCGCTATAATTCAATGATACATTGTACTCTTTCGCTCATTTAGTAAACTTTTCTACGTATACAATTTTGCAAAAAATTTTAGACTTTCATTTCGAGAGCCGAAAAGTTAGATCTCGAAAAACGAAAACTCGATAACCGATATCGGTCATTTAAAGTCTATCAAATTACAATACGACAGTCTTTTCATTTTATTTTCCTTACAGTAATTTTGCATACGTAACTACTTTCGACATCTCTGGTAATGAGCTTCAGCGGTAGGCACTATTATTATCTAAATTGTTTCAATTCGCAGTACAAAACAATTATTCCCGTCGCTCTCCGCTAAAAGATATGAATTGTTCTTCGAAGTATTTTACAAATAATGATATAGTTCTGTCCCTTGTGATCGCATTAAACACCCCAATCAGTTGCAAGACTAAATAATTGCACGCTTTAAACAGGATAAGTCCTTCCATTCTGAAAACGAAATTCATAGATAAATTGTTCAATTACTGCTCGTGGTTTCCATGCATAAATCATATCCGTAGAACGCTTGTAAGACGTTCGCAAGCATTTCGAGGTTGAATGTGTAATGATGCTAAAGTACATTTACCATTTTGTCAAACCACATACGTTTTGTCGATCAATCTGTGATTAATTAAGAAACTAATTAAACTGTTTTCAAATTTTGTTAAATTTAGCTGTTTAAATGATTAACACCTGTCGTACTGAGTGAAGCATTTAAACCTAAAAAAAGTATAGTAAAATCTTAAAGTTGAATGCAATACTTAATTCTAAGGTTTACGAGAAAAATAATAGGTTCGATGATTTCCTTACACCACTGTTTCGAACAAAAACCACCTCAGTGAAATTGAGAACGATAAGATTGCCGTCTTTTACAGATACAAGCTCGAGCAGACAGTACAATCTATACTACGGTAAAACTTCTTAAACTAATAACTTTAACTACTAAATGCGTGTCCAGCCTGTCTTTGAAGCTATTTTTTTCTTTTTTTTGGAAAACAAGGCACTATTTAAAAACAACATCCCAGATAGACGGGCTTCACAAACGGACCTCCCACACCACTACTGACAGGAACACCAAATATAAAAGAATCTTTCGACGTTCAATATTTGTTAACAATATTAGATCAACACCACACCGAACATTATATTAATAGAAACTTGATACAACCATTGCTTATCCAAACGAAACTAATTCGTTCCCACAATTTGTTACCGAATCATTCTATCTACACCGCAAACGAACATCACCAATTTCACGATGTACATCGTCGTACATTCCATAACGTTTCCAATAAACATCGAAAGTCTGATACCTTTCAAAAGCTTTCCAAAAAAAAAAAAAAAGAAAGAACACAATCCTCCGTTGTATCGTCAAAAATTTCCATTCACAATCAATCCTCCGCTATCCCTGCGCACAAACCTCGACATAACCTTCGGAACTTAACGGATATAGAAAAAGAAAGAAGGACACAATTACAGAATAAAATTCAAACGATACGAAGACTCGCGAATGGAATTCCCTCGGTTGCACAATTTACGGAGGAGGAATAGATAGCGAAAAACGGTTCACGTCCAACCGCGAAACGCCTCAAGGCTTCCTCTCATTTGCGGTCTCCTCGAGGTCCGGGTCCTCGTTGATGATGGAGATGTCACGAATCGAGGGTCTGCGCGCCTTCCAGCCCTCCGCCGGCGTCACCGGCGCCGTGGTCTTCGTCAAGAGTTTCGGTCCCGATAAGGAAATAAGGATCGCACCGGCCGGCGCTGTGAGCAAAATCGACAACACGCACATCGTCACAGTGATCTCGGCGTAGTACACCTGTTCCGGGTCGTCTGGATTCACTTTGTCCAATGTAGTCGGCGCCAGGGCTGCCTGCACCGTCGCCTTCGCCATCAACGACAGGGCAATGAATATTTTTTCCTTGAGGTTCAGCTTGCAACCGATACCAACTAAAACGGTCATGACAATACGGATAACGATTGCGGCCAAGAGACAGCTGACACCCAGGTAGACAGTTTTCCCCTCGAGCTCGTCTATTTTGATTTGAGTGCCCGTGACGCCGAAGAGGATTGGCTCGAAGATCATCCAGAATATCTCGAACGCCGTTGCGACTGGATTCTGGAAGAAAAAAAAAGAAGAAACATTGGACGACGTTCGATTTTAGTTGGGTATTTTACTTGCATTCAGTTTCAATTTACTTGCAACGCGGAATATTTATAAAGGATCGTGGAACTTTTATTTGTAGGAGTTTAATTAAAGGGTTACGGTAAGTGATGATCGATTGCGCTTGAATTGTAGGAACTTGTACTTAAGGGGACAGTGTTCCTGATTGATTAATGTTTACCAATCTTTTCATTTCATTATCAATCGGACGTATAATTTCCTCGTTTCGATTACAGTTAATTAGCAAATTCATTCAAACCGAGGATAACGAGTTTAATGGATTAATAAAGTTTTAGTTCATTCCGGTGGAAAAGGGAGCGCAACGTTACGAAAGCATTGTGCGAAAATATAATGAAAATATAATGGCTATTCGAGACCGTTCTCTCCGAGGTTCAACGAGAAAACCTTTGAACACAATAATCCAGATGCACTGAAGCGCTAGTTGGCTTCGAGTTTGTCTGGAACTCGAGATACCCACTGTTCGACTTTTCGTTATTCGATCGACGATAGTTCTCTGCCATTTGTTTTCAAGCGAATACGCTACATGAACAGCCACGCCAGACGACTAATCCTCTTATGCGATAGTATTGCTACGTAATGGTGACATGGTCTAAGCCGTCGCCGATCGTATCGTGAAAAATGGGAGAAACAAAAGTTCGTATGATACGCCAGAAGCTTATAGGCCTTTTACAGAATTGCGTTCAATCCACCAGCGTTTGCGCTACCCTTTTTTCACGAATCGTTTTTAGTTCAGCATGCGCTCGCCAAATAGCTCCATTCCATTAAAAGATTTTTGAAAGGGGAACAAAAATAAGGGGGATCCCTTTAAAATCCTTTTTCCGAATCGAACTAAAACTCTAAAGGGAGACGAAAGAAAAATATTTACGAACATTTTTTTTAACATATTTGCCCTCGTTTTTAAGCGAAGTAAGGGATTTGTTGTATTTTAATAAGAATCCCAGACTTTATTTTAAATGATAATAAATTATTAGAATCAATGTACAGATGTATTATATATTGAGATATAATAGAAAGGAATTAATATTCGTTTCATTACAAATGATCATATCAGAGACATGTCGGATTTGCAATTTTTAATTAATAGAATAAATGTCTGGAACAAACTGAAGAATTAGCTTTCTCGACACGTTCATTTGTATCTCTACTTAAATACTTGCTTATTGCTGGAAAGACGAGCGTCTTTGTAATGAAAGTTTCGAATTACGGTTATTTTCACGAAGGAAAGTCCGTCTAAAATAGGCTTCGAATCCATCATGAATCACAGCTCCTCACTATGTCATGGCGATACAATTACTTCACTCAGAGTGGCGTCGTTATTCTTCCATCTCATGCCATAAGAGCTCGTCAATATCATTAATATTTCGCCCTGGATATTGCAGCACTTAATAATCCTGGCTTAACAGCCTCACTCTTTCTCGTTGTAAATCAACACCATTAATACCACAACCAAGGCGCTGTCGGGTTTATCGTCTCGCCTAGTCATTAGAATGAGTAAATAATTTCACAGCATTAAGCACCTTATACACGTAGAGCAATATTTATCGCAGACCGTGTTCTATCGTTACGTATCTTTTAATTCACTATTGCTATTTTATTGTAATTTGGTAGAAAACAATTCTATTAATCGACAGAAATATTTTCAAGGGAATAACTAATATTGTATCTTACAATAACAGTTAATATTATCGTTAGTAGTGAAATGGCGAAATATTTTTGATAACCGGGCAAAGAAAATTTAATTTGTATTTATCACACAGTACACTTTTGTCCATCTATTAATCACAGTAATAGTTTGTTTCATTTTATATTAGCTGGCTATTAGCTGTGTTAGGGGATGTTATTTAAATTAATTGCTCGGCAAATACAGGACATCACCTGCATTACGTTAAGAAAACGTATTGGAAACAAATTGCGTACCCAAATATCGCTGCGGGCCCGTGTCTGACCAGCGCGGACCTATACTACTTCGAGTATTGGCGAGGCTGGCGAGCCCATTCTACTTCTGCCATACGGCGAATCACTGCGAACCCATCACGAATCACAAAAGTACTCTTTCAACGCCCAATCAGTGCATTACTTTTATAAAGCAGCTACGATCCACTTTCGTGCTGTAAAAGCAGCTGCAATAACATAGCAACGATCCTTTTCATTTCTCAATTAAAAAAGCTCCTCGAATTAAACATCTCGTTGCAAAATACCGATTATCATAATTGAAATAATAATTAGATCTTTGTTGGCAGCCACATGAGTTCTATTTCAAAGTCAATCGTCGAGTTTCCCAAACGCCGATCTCTAAATTAAAATCACGCATTCAGCCGGAAGCACCAAATCCACAACTATCGAGGGACCTTCAGATAAACTAGCGAAATCAATCGAAATTTGCATAAACCATCGAGCACAATCCGCGTTCCACGACAAAAGAATCGCCCTATAGTCCTGAAGCCCATTATTCCTAAGCAACAGCTCGAGTTGAACTCAAGCATCGCTCCCTCCTCGACACGATCGACAATCACGAAATATAATTCTCCCCCGACCAAGGACCGATCCTGTCGTACGTCCTTGGTATAAGCTGCTGCTGCACAATTCAGCCCAGCCAGTTGATTTCGCGTAATTGAATTGCATCGCTTGTACGGCCCGACATGCATTAATTAACGCGGACCCGATCGAATAAGTCAATTACGGGTTGCCAGTTCTTTTCATTTCCAACCGAATCGCCGGAGTTTCTTTTTCCAGCTCTTCCCCTAACTCTCTGTTCCCCTTTTCCAATCCGCTGTGTGTACTTTCTTCCTCGCACTTCCTCCTTCCACTTCTTTTTTTTTTGCTCCTGCTTACTTTATTTTCGTTTTTCCCCTCCTCGTCTTACGAACCAGCACGTCCGCGAGAGGCTTTCAGTGCGACCTGTAACCAGAGCAACCCTCGGTATTTCGCATAATTAATGAAATCGATCGTCGCTGGAGGAAGGCGAACTTCATTATACATATAACCTCCAGTACTTAATTACGAACCGCTCCCATTCTCTGCCAGTCGATCGTGCAACGCTTTGCGTCTCGTTCTCTCTATTTCTCTCTCGCTCGGTCTGTCTCTCTGTTCTTATCGAGCTTACGTTCCAGCTACATTATCGTGCAAAGTCACTTTATTTATTGGATCCTCGGCGAAGAAAAGTGACATCCTTTCGTTGCTTTTTTTTTAATGGAAAGGTTGGCGTGATTCGCTTTTCCTTTTCGTTTCGTCTTCTTTTGGTGGACCGGTGATGCGCCTTTTTACGCTTGTAGATTTATTGTCGACTGTTAATTAATCGTCACTGATACAATCAATAGACGAAAATTAAATACGACACCCCTTAAAACGACGCACCTAACAATTTACTGTGATCATTTAATTATATAGCATCGCAGGAAGTAATTTTCTCCTTCTCGCAAAATCACCATTATTCCCAACCCTTAATCGAGTAATTCCCTTCTCCATTTAACCCTAACGTATGGCAAACACACTTCTGGCAAACGTCAAAGCAAACACAGAGTCGCTCAAAATCCAAAGGTTTCTACGAACCTCCAAAGCAAGACCTGCCTATACTGCAGGCTGCCTTCGGAAACAGCGAACCCATCTATAGCTCGCATGTTCACGATGGATACGACAAACCTATGCGACCCACCCTATTTCTCCATAAATTGAGGCAAACTAAGTTGTCACTAGTTCCCGCTGAGTTTAATCTAAGGGAAGGAGGGATGCCTGCAACTGGCTGCACACAGGAAACTGCAACGTCTGATGTGCTTCCTCGGTGGCCCCTTTTCGTCGGTCATTTTGCAAGCTTCGCCGTGTTATTTTTCCTAAGAAAACAGCAGACGACTTATCCTGTTACCTGGATCTCTGCTTTACCACGGGATCTCTCGTAAAGTTTGCTTTTCGAGGAGTTGAGCGTTTAACGCCGTTGACTTATTTGGAGAAGAAACGTCCTAATTAACGGAAAGAGAAACCTAATCGACGAAGAACTGTCGATAGTTGAAAACGTCTGACCTAGTATTTACGTTGATTGAATGACTGTATTTTTCATTTTCTCGTTTCTTTGAAATTCTGGGATTAGACGGAAATCGAAAGGAGTTGAGGGAAGTCGAATTAATTGCTTGTCTTTGGGATGTAAATGGTCGGTGAAGGGGATTAGAGGGATTGTAACCTGATAATTGAGTATATGTTTGGTTGTCAGAGGTAAAAGGATTTATTTCTGGGGAGTGAAACCTGGGGTATAGTATTCATGGAGTGGTGGGGTTTGAGATGATTCTACGGTTCGATGGTTATTCTCAATATTTTAGCATTATCTGTATTAGAGAACGTTTGGGGGCATAATATTGTCGGATTGGTATAATATTAAGAATATTTATGATAAGGTTCAATATATGTATATCAACAGGGACATCGAGCGATTATTGTTAAGAAATATGTAGTTGAAAAATGTTACTTTGTATTGGTCAAATGGAGTGTTATTATTTTTGTTCTGTTTTTTTTGGCCAGATTACAATTAGAATTCTAATTTTACTACGTAACTCCGAGTTGAGAATTCGAGGTTCTCCTATCGTTAAATAGAGAAGTTCTGAAGTCGGCGTGCAATATTTTCGATAGATTAATTTGTTCACAATTGTATTAGGCAAATTTATAATACTGATAAAGGCTACTGTTCTATATTTACATGTTAATATAACTTTGATGTTAAATTATATGCGCCCAATTATTGAATGCATATCAGTTCAATTTTCCAATCTGTTATTATCCTATCAGCTCGATACTGTTCTCAAATATATTGTTACTACATCACTGTTAGAAAGCTCACCCAAAATAGACTCTTAAAAAAGTAACAGAATAAAACCTTCTCTTAGAACATACCACATATCTTTAAACTCTACGTTATTCCGCCACCGCTATTCCCTCACGTATCTATCAGGATCAGCTAGATTTATCCCAGCCAGCAACAATCCCGATCGCTTATTAATACACGAGCAATACCATCGGTATTACCTGGCTGCTGCATAAAGTCCAGCGTGGCCTATAATGCCGGAATTGTTCTGTATTAAATTAAATAAATGAACGTGCAGCAAGGTAGTACGTTACGTAATCTGGATTGCAAGGTAAACAGCGGCAGTAAATATCGGGGCTGAATAGGCGACGTGCGAATTCCAACCGCTCTGAACGTGAATCGAAATATGCATTTCCATATTCTGATGGAGAATAGGTGGAATCGGTAACGTGTTATGGCGGACGAGTCGTGGAACAGCAGTCACGCCGGGTTGGCCACGGGCAGGTACACTGGGAAATTTTGATGGCATTCTATTTCCACTTGTGCTGCCCGTAAAACTCGCTGCATATAATAAAACGGAAGCGATCTTCCGCGATAAAGGGGGCTTGCAACTAACGGCCGACGATTTTCACGGGGGTATCGTAAACAAATGCAAGAACGTACGGGGTAACCGGTGAATCGTGGTGCATATTGAAGGGATAAAGATGATTTATTGCGCGGTGAAGAGGATGCGTCGGTGACCGTGGCTCCACGTTCGAGGGGCTGCATACGTCTTGCGCGCGGATTCTCCAGACGGAAATAATAATCGGTTAACCGGCTAAACAATTCTCCTCCGAATTTAATTTGACGCGCAACAATCGTTCTGCGATATCGTTAACAATATTGCTCGGAGAACGGCAACTGTGCCGGGCAAATGTAATCAGCGAAGTAACACTAAACATTAATCCAGTGATTCAATTATTGCGGTGGACGGCGGTCTAAAATAATCCACAGCTCCGATCCAGTGTTTCAACTAAAACTCCCAAATACGTCTGTACAGCATCCGAGGGCCTTATGATTTAGTAATATCTCCAACAATCGAGCCATTCAACAGCCAGCGAAACGTACGATAATTCACGAATACAGCTCGGGGCCCAAGGATCAATTCTAACGATTCTAACTACCGAACGAGAGCGCGATAAATAATAATTCATGGGAACAACGCACTCTACCAGTAAAGAAATGCTTTTTTCCCCCTTTTTTTTTTAAATTCCCCCCGCCGTATAGCCGCGACGATTAATTTCGCGATCGGGTGTCCAACATTGACAGAACAATTGACAGAAACGTAATCTCTGCACAAAATCGATAGATTGTATTTCGATGGGGATCGGCTACGGCGACACGAGCTACCTACGTGCCGAGCCACCAAGTCGAAGGATTTATGGGCAAACTGCGGCATATATTAACACGTTCCGCTGGTATGGTGGATCGATGGTGGCCAGCGGCGGATTTTTCCTTCGGGTTATGGTGGAAAAGGAGGGGGATGAACGATAAGCGACAGCGCGCTTTCAACGCCGCCGTCGAGCCGTGTGCAGCTGGTTTATTGAAAATAAAACGGGGCTCGGGTGGAAATTGTTCGGGTTCGTCACGTTAGAGCTGTAATGCCGATCGTGAAGCCTGCACCGACGATAAAAGAACCAAGGAGGAGAATCATTGGAGGGAATTCGACGTTTAAGCTGATTGGAACGGTGCGATACGGGGGACGGAGGTGTGCAGCTCGATTGTATTGTTGGAATTGCAATATTGAATGAGTTCCGGCACGATTTGGAATTGCGTGTTTCATGCCGGATACGATCCGGCTTGTAGCTTGGATATTTTATGCAATTTTTTTTATTAATTCTTTTCTACCGCATCGATTGCCAGGGTCATTGACGACCATGGTGATAGTGGGCCGTGAAATGTTTGCGACGGAGTTTACGATAATGTTAGCGCGATGACACGTATTCAGTTGTCAGTCTCGTCTATTTCCCTGTCTTCGATTAATTTTGAATGAAGCACAAGTCCGAAATTAATATTCGAACAATTAATTTCCGTTGTAGCTATAAAGGTAGTGCCCGCCGAAGTGATCAAATGAAAGGGGATCATACGCGGCTGGCGAACATTCTGATTCGTTTAAATTGCGAACAAAATGGGCAAATAAAATGCTGTTAATTAACAACGGGAATATACGTTCGCAGGAACGTTAATTCCCTAGAAAGAGCCAGAATACAATACCCTTTATCTACTTCCTCGACGTCTGCCACGTTATTACGTTTCACACCATTAACGAGTCAACAGGAAACTGATTTGCAATGGCGGAAACAACGGGCCGCGGAATGATAATGCGATGCCATCCGCTGCTTGAAATATAATAAGCGGTAAAGTTTCTTCACGGACATATAATTTGGATTTGCGATCCTGCAATAACTCGGGGGCCTTCGTTAAATATTACGCCGGAAAATATATATTATTTTGTTATTACGGTGACTGAGGATTACGAAAACGATATAATACCTTAGAAATTGTAGGCTTGAGATATGGAAAGCAGGTATCCAATGAATATAAATAAAGGCAGATGTTTAAAACCAATTTTTCTAAATCATACTTTCTGTTTCGAGAGATCCTACGTTCAATTAAAACATTAGGGATACGCGTATCTGCAACCGAATGATTTTTCACAGAACACGTAACTTCGTGACGTAGTGTTAAGCTCGTGCTAAAATGAAGCACGAGGGAACTGTCTTTTAATTGACATTTAGAGGATTTTCTTACGTCCACGGTGGAGAGGGAACGTGATACAATAGGTAAGAAGGACAATGGCAGTTCTCGAGCTGCGTGCTTTGCCTTCTCTGCGCTTAAGTTCTAACTAAGCCAAGATCCGAGTGCAAAACGCTGGCTTGAGTGCAATTTAACGCTACACTGCGGCAAAGTTCGTCACTTCGCTGGTGCGCCTGTTTACTCCCAAGTATCGTTGGACAGATATGATCGAAGCGAATAATGATTTCAGTACGTGCCTATCTGCTGCACACTGTTTTCCCTGATATTACTTCGGGAAAATTAATATATTGATCTTTCTTGTTTCCGCGAAGTTTAAAGAATGTTCAGGTTGTTTCTGTTGATAGAACGAAGTTTAATTATTTTTCCACCCAGATTACATCTCTTCTTGTAATATTTATGATTGCGATGCTATGTTCCTCTCTACTACATTGCAAGTATATTAATATACTAATAATGTTCATGCACTTTTCCTTTCCCTTTCGTACAATCTCTATATTCAACGATAGCCGTTCTTCCGAATAAAAAGAAAATCATGGAATTCTCGTACGTTGTAGAGCAACGAAAAATATAGGATGTTTTACGATTTCACCATGGTGCCAATCGTACGAAACAAATTATAAGAAGGAATCGGTCATAATGCCCCAGCAACATCTGGACAAAGTCTCGTCACGAAGAGTACGTGTCAGATCGCAAACACGACATACCGATGTCCTACGTGTCCGGAGTTGCAGCGGTACGAAATGGACGCGGGCTTGAATATTTCACGAACCCTGAAATTATTGCAACCGCTTCGTGAACGCCAACTTCTCGATTTTCCAATCGTACCACGATTTTACGATCGTCTCTCGTCCCTGTTTATGGCGATTCTTTCGGGGCGACGTTTAGGTGTAAGCGTTTGGCAAACGCGTACCACGAATACGATGGAAGATACTTGATAAAGTTTCATTTTACTTAGTTTCTATTTGGTGCTGATAAAAATAGTAGACGGGCCATAATAAAAGTGCTGCAACCAATTCGTTACAGTTTTACGGATTTATTATAGATTATTATATTATAGATTTATTATAGATTTATAGATTAAATCTATTTATAGATTTGTATTATAACAAAATATTTATTGCTGATATGCGGAATGTGTTTAATGTTGGAAAGGAACGGAATAAAAATTCAGTTCAGTGGTTTATGCTCCACGATGCAATTGTTATGTTCCAGTACGGTAATATATTACGTGTAAGACTAAACTAGAGCACTTCCGTTTGATGCTTCGTTTTCGTTCGAGATGTGAGTAGGACGGCTGTAAAATTAAGTTTATTGGTTCCCCGGCGATTCGATTAAATTGAAAGCAAACAGCTCGTGCGAACTGCACTGGTATTATTGATACTAGTCTCAGATGAAAAGTGTGAGGTTGAAAATCATTGAGCTCGAATGATTTTTTTTTTGTATACGTTTGTTCACTTGGATTTTCAAGGATATATGTTATACAATTTGTACGAAGATGTACGAAATTAAATGCGATCGTTTTAATTTTTTTTTCCTTTACCGATGATAATCGAAATGGACTAATTTCGTTCTTAACGAACTTTTCCTTATAAATATACAAATGTACTCACATCGTCGACCTCCCAACCCTGCTTCTGCCAGAAGTAACAGCTGACAAAAGCTGCGGCAACTACTGCTAAAGGTCCAGCACCTCCCAGCTCAATTGCCTCGCTTCCGAACACAGCGAGTAATCCACCTCCTAATAACATCAGTACCCGCATGGGAACCATGAACGGCTGAAACATTAAAAATTGAGAAATCGATTAGGATTGATCTGAGCACATGATGTACGATGTATTAGATTTGGTTCTCGATTATACAGCTATTCTTCTTTCATATGATACACTTTCGTCAATTCGCTTCATGAATGATAAGAAGACATTGGCTCTCTATCAATTTTGAAGTATTTCCAGTCTAGACTATAATTTTCGCGTGCGAGGGAACAGATAGCGAAGAACGCTCTCGCATTCCCACGTTCGAGTATTTCATCGATCGATTGTGAACGAAGGAAATTTTGGGTCACGTATGTACACAAGTGGGACCGAATGAACGCAGTTCCATCTTTGGACCACCGTGAAACATGAATACGGGGTGAGATGGTGACTTTAGGGACACGTGTCATCCTTCTGAACTTTCATCGTTATTACTGAAACGCTGGTACACTTCGATTCTTCGACAGGGAACGAGGGCCGTTTCGCTTGTGGCTTTTTCACGTAGACCTTCTTCCTCTACTCTTATCCTTTCCTCGGCGTATTCGACGAATTTCCGCGCCGTTTTATATTTTCATGCTCCGATTTTCTCAGTCTTGCTGATTCGGAGTATTTTCTTGAAGCTGAAGACATCCACGTTTCTATTCTTCCGATATTTTTTCCGGTCTTCGTGAATCTTGTTCCTTGCATTTGTAAGCCAAATCCGTGGATACTTCTTGGATAATGCAGTTATTAGAGTATGCAAAGAAAATGCTTTGAATTGTTCAAAGGGATTGAAATGATATAAAGCACGGAACGTTCATCTTGCTTTCTGCTGAGTTGCTGGTCATTCTTTATTTTCTTCTACGTTTAATATATTTCTTTCTTATGGAAAACTTGACTCGAGATTTGATATAGTGAATTATTTACTGTATAACATTTAAATCTCGTATCATTCTAAAGAAGGATTACTTTGTTAATGCTCAGAGTTTCTTACGAAAATTTCTCGCATCCCATTTAAGATTTTTCTATTAGCATTTTAAGCGGATGAAGTAAAACGTTATCGTAATACCACGTTCCACGAAAACAAATAATTGGACACACGATCCACGTTCCCTTTGGCTCTACACCCCTACCAATAAACCCTGATCCAATTTTACACTTACCCTCGTTTGAAAAGCTGAACCTGTTATACAATACACCCTCCTTATAAATATCTACACGTATCCTTCCCCGGAGAACGTGACACGTTTGTATCATTTTTCTTTTGTACCTTGTTTTTTCTTTAATTTAACAATGTAATTTTGTCTAAAATAAAATTTGGTATAAGTCGAACGAAATATTCTGCGAAACTTTTGAATAGCTACGAATCAAATAATATTTATATAACATCATTTATACCATGACAAGAAGGATCCATTGCTGTGCAATTAAATATAAAGTAGTAAATAATGTAACATCACTTCATTTTCAGAAATTCACGATGAAATAAATCCAGCCTCCCTCGAAGCTATTCATTACGCGAGTAACGTCGACAAGAAATCAGATCGGTTCAACTAGAAACAAGGGTCGATTAATCTTCTGTATCAAACAGACAGAGGCTCGATTCTGTCCATTTCAACAATTACATTATTCACCTTGACCTCCTTAAGTCTTCCACCATCCGCCATTTCATCCCTTTCTTTAGTATATTTCGTGGAATTCTTTTGGTGAACAGCTTCGCTTCATCTCCGGGCAATTTTATCGGGTACGGTAAATCCGCTGGTATTAACGAGCGAGTCGTTAAGGGTAAGCCACACTTTGTGAAACGGGACGGAATAAGACGCCACCCTTCGCCCTTTTATTCCTTTCTTCTTTTTTTCCGCGTACCCTGAGTGGATCTTCGATCCACTTCCGTTTGGAATTTAATTCAATAACGCCTCGAAATTGTCCCTCCCTGTTCCATTCGCTGTTTCGATCCTTGTAAAGTTTGCTCGTGGGGGATGTTTCCCTGTTTGGGCAAGTGTACATGGGTAATATTTGGTTAGGAGACTGAAACTGGTCTAATTTGTATTCAACTTCGGCTTAATTAAGCATTCATCCTATACTTTAGATCAATTCGTTCCACCAGTTTCCATTTAATAATAATTAAACCTTAGTAAAAATTACAAAATTCAATTTCATTCCTTTTTTAAAATGCAGGAATATTAGCGAAAATAGCAGCAAAACTATTAGTGAAAATATTAGCCGGGACATTAGTTTTATCCGCTTTCGTACAGATTAGTATCTCTGTCTTCCTTTATGTAACAAAAATCGAATGGAAGCAGGAACAAGGAATTCGATACCGCGATCGAGAATTAAACGGAACGAGACGTCAGATAACACGGACGGATATCCTGTGTCTCCAGTTTCCGCAACCAGGGTGGATCCCATCCGTTGTTCCAGTGGGGGTGTGTTATTAAATTTTCGTTCGCACACAAACACGCGGGCGCGTGTGTTACCCGCACGTGCCCCGTTGTGATCGGTGAGCGTGGTTACACGTGATCCTGCGGCCTTTTCCGAAATGCGTCGCGATATTGCTATAAGTCGCTAATATTGCGTTCCCCGTGGCGACTGGCCGTTTATGTGTGTACGCGTGTGAATCACTCGTGAATAAGTAAACGCGTCGACGGTGGCACTCTTACATTGATGCGTGCCCACCCTCAGATCGCCGTCAAAATATTGCCCGGATTCGGAATTCGATGGGCGAATCTGGAATAAAGAATAATTTCGAGGAGCATCTGGAGTAGATGAAATAATATTGCTTGGCCCCGTCGTACAAAATTTATGGCCGGGTAACCTTTTGTCCCAGCTACGTGGTTGGATTGTTAATTCCTCCAGTCATTTTATGATTGCCCTGTGGCCTGTTACGACAGGACCTATTGTATCTTTGGTGTTTTTATGTTATAGCTGCAGCTCCTCGTTCAATATTATTTCATTCGTTTATTAATCTTGTTACTTATTCGTTTAATGGTTCTCTCAATTTTACTGTCAATTTTATTGCACATTTTATTTTGTCCACATTTCTGTTGAGAACTATTGGTAATAATTTGTTAATGAAACGGAACGATTTTCCAACGTACGTAGAGTTATATAAATTATGAAGTCGAAATGCTCATAAAATTTCCTGTATTATTATTATTATTCGCACGGAATAAAGATATTTCTTGATCGTCTTCTCACCATTTACATCGTTCACCGTGTCGAACTCGACCATTATTGCGCTATAATTTGGGCTTCGCTTGAAATCGAAACGGGATATCGAAGTTTTCTTCCGCTCGACGGTCTAAGATCTAACGAAATTTGAGTCGAACTTTCAACCGAGGTGCGATGGCAGTCGAACAATTTTTAGGGGCTCCCTGCTCCCAAGAAGTACGCCGATTCTACGGCATCGTATCTCGGATTTGGTGGAACCGGTGTCGTTTTATTCCCATTGCAACCACGCGAACGAATTTTACGATACGGAGTCGCCTTCATTTTTTTTAAACTCCCCTCATTTCCATTCGTAATCGATATTCGGTAAGAAACGCAGCTCGAAGGATTCGATTCCAATATCCACGAACTATCACCAGGTTTTTCTCTCGCTGGTATTCGCTATGCATACGACCCTTCCCCGTTTTTTTCTTTTTGTTCCGTCGGCTTCGTTTTTCAAGTGCCGGTAGAATTTATTGGTTCCCAGTAAGAAGTGGGGGATTTAAGATTGGTATTTATATTGTCGGGATGTAAATGTTATTTCACCCAGAAGAACGAATATATTAAACAAAGTTTCGACATCCGATATCCGAGAATAAATAAGGGAGGATTAACGCGAGAAATTAATCGCGCACTTTATTTATATTAAATGTTGCGACATACGACGACACAGTTAAATCACAGACAATTCTGCTCTCGTTCGCTCATCAAATCAGAGGAATGTAATAGCATTAGGTGCCACGTGATTCGTTGGAAGGGTCGGAAGCTTGGTGTCCCTATTCCCGGCGGCGACCAGGAAATTTCCAGACGTTCGAGGCGAAAGAAAAGGCCGTCGCTCATTTTTAACCGAGAGGGCAGGAACAAAGGGCAAGAATAATTCGTGGCAGAAGTAAACCGGTGTGCTGAATTAATTAACGTTCCGCCGGCCACGAAACGATTTTCTCCAATTGACGAGTTTCCGTCCTCTATTTCACTTCCCCGCTCATAATTGTCGTAGCCCTCTGCCCGGAGCAGATAATATGCGTTTCACGTTGCATTCTTAATGATGTACCATCCAACGACAATGATTGAACGGCTAAAGTAACAATTCACAGCCGTTCTGTACGAGCGAGAAACGTCAAACTGTACCAGAAAGATGTATATCGTGATCCGCAGTTCAGACGAATGTAGCACAACTTTTCGAACAATCCTCGATACGAGCCAGATCGAGATAATCAATTACCGGATTACAAAAGTGATTGGATACTTGAGAGGAACGAGAAACAGATACAAGAGTAAAATACCACGAGGTATTTCCTTATACCAGTCGGATATCCGTTTCTGGTTAATCCCTCGCCGCTCTGGATACAGATGCTACAGATGGCGTGAACGGAAACAAGAAGGTATAACACGAGAGAGAAACAACACGTCTGTTATCATTTAAGAGCTTCAGGTTATGATAAATGCGTGTAGAAATGCAATATGTAATTTTTGCTATAGATTACGTACTGTTAAAATAAGCGTGATTCGCGTTTGTTATTTGCCAGTTCAGTTTCTCCCAGTTTTCTGTGAGTTCTGCTGTCGGTTTTATTCCAATAGTTCACTTTCATTTAGGCGAATGCCAACCCTTAATCGAGAGATTATATTTCCGTGGTAAATCAGATTAATTTGTTTCGTTCAGTGTCAATTACAAGATGGAATCATTTTTATAACCAACCAGAAGTAAAAGTACGCGAACATCCATTTTCTTATGTTTTCGTCCCCCGGCTAGCCGACATTTTTTATTGACACTATTGGTGCCTTTTTCTTAAACTTTTAAAACGTTCGAAAGTTTTTATTCGAAATGAATCTGAAGCTGAAAATCGTTTCTGTATCTTTCCTCGGGAAAACTGGACAGTTGAGCAAGATAGCGCATTACGTGCAAACTCACTATAGCTCGAATGCTTTTTACGACCAGCCACCAGCAGTAAAACTCTAAACTTCGTAATCGTCCTAATTGAAGATCGTTTAAGACAGATCTCTTAAAGTACATCTCACAACAATTTTACCTTTTATGTGTGTTTTTTCCCCTATAACTATAACGTATCGTTCATCCTCAACAACAGTCTCTAGGATTCGTTGATACCTGAATATTATTTTTACAATATTAATGTCTTTGTTCTAAACGTTTCCAAGATATTTCGTAAATTCCTATAAATTTTTACGATTCCAAACCACCGCGTAAGTTTTGATCGTTTCAACAGAAAATTAAAAAGAAAAGATAAGAATTGTGATAAAGATTCACCAGTTACTTTCTTGGTGGACTTGAATGCACGTACTCTGAGATGTACGAGTTTAAATTGGGAATGAATTCGAAACAATTGCAGTGTACATTCGTACGACAATTTTTTTCTGGTAACGACTCTCTGCCGTTCAGGTTGAGAGGTTTCCTGTAGATCTTTTGGGAATTCAAGATTCTATACATAAATTACAATAGCGAGCGGCAGTAATTTACGCGACAATAGGTGTGTGTCAACTGCGTTTTAATAGGCGTATTAACGCGAATGAAGTCTACCGGTGTGGTTCGGGAATTGTAACACGTGGGCTGCTTTTGTTCGGCCGTTATTCGGTGGTTTCAGTCGTTAGCTTGCGAAAATGGGAATGAAAACATTTTTTTTAATGAAGCCGATTTCTTTCTTCTTAGAAGTTCCATATACATTTGTAACAATGGCTTTCTATCTGTTTAGAATATCTATCAAATACACGTATCTATTGCTTCCTTTCACAGAAGTAAGTGAATGCAGTCGCGACAAAAATGCTTCGAAGAATAATTCGATAAATAACATTGCAATAATGGAAGTAAAGAATATAACACCCGTTCGAACGTTTCGCACATATTCCAAATACTCGTAATTGGAATAGTCACTGATTTAGATAATTAAAAAACGACCACCATCGTTTAACGCGGAAACTGTCGGTATGATTTTTTCATTGCCACGTTTCCGTCGCATTAAACGCGCACGGAACAAGAATTGTTCCCTTAGAACGCAATCGACGAAGAAACGATATTTCGTTTCCGGACCGAACCTTTGCCTCTCGAAATCCACGGCGTAGACGGGAAAGCGAACCGATGCCGTGCCGCTTTATTCCTCCACGGTTGAATCTATCGAGATAGCTTTCGACATCCTGCAGACGGAAAACCGAAGACAGAGAGAAGGAACGAATCGGGAGGGGACAAGTGAAATCGTAACGCGTGTGTATCTCGAATAAATATGATAAACGTCGTTGGATATACGGCTAAATTTTGTTTGCAATCATTTGACGGGCTGTGATCAAATTTTTCTATCGATACACCCCTCGAATACGGCGCTCCAGTCACGTATTTCTATCAACGCGGGATACCGTTTTCCGTTTCGTTCGAGAATATTGATTCTAGATGAAAGTGTCCGAATATCGTTTTCCAAGTAGCCGTACCTGGAGCTCTTTATGATTCGGTGAAATGTGAACAACGATTGTGCATGATACACGACTGTCGTTTCTTTTTTTCCGATACGTTAAAGATCATCGGATATATAATTATTTATTACACGTGTTACAAGTAGGAGCATATATGTATATGCAAAATGACTCGTTTCGTATACTATAATAATAATAATAATAATATGTATAAATATATAAAAATTTAAACCCGCTTCTAAAGTGTCGTCACTTGAAATACCATTTCACTATTTTACCAATCCCCAACGCGTCAAGCAAACAAACTCGTCACCCATCAAGAACCAATACAACCAAGGACAATTCAACAAATTCCCCTAAAACGATTATCTTCCAATCGAGGCATCCCCTTCAACCTGTTTCAACCCTTTCCAACCCTACCAATCATTCTTTTCTCTACCACTATCTCTATCGTTTCTTTGACGATTCAACGGTGACTCGATTTCTCGTGTTCAAACTCGGGGATAGAATACGATGCGAAGTGAGCTGCGCGGAAAGGGGTTGGTTGCATCGAGGGTCGAAGGGTGGAGAGAAAGTGGAGAGAGAGGAAGAGCATGAGAGGCAATGCAGGTGGCGATGCGGCAAGCAAGTGCTGGCCGGCTTTCCGACCGAATCCGTACACAAACGTTTAATTCGCGCAAATCGATAGACGTCGCTGGTGGCGTCGCTTGCCGGCCCTACGGATTCGATTGAATTTCAAATCTTCTGAAATCAATATATCGCGGGCACCGTACGCGCCACGGTTGAAAATTAAATATTGCTCGCTGTATCTGGGGCCTCGAGGGTTGGCCACGATGTCTACGATCGTCTTGCTCACGGCGAAAGGATTGTTTCCAATTTCGACGGATACGTTCCGCTTGCATACTCGTCGATTGACATCAACGACCAGCTTTATTCGTACGAAACATATCGAAAGAAATCGAAAGGGTGGATTGTATATACTAGTTTAATACTGAAGCACAATAATATTAATGAAATTTAGATTTTTTCCGATTTATTTGTTCATTATTCTACAGGATCGTAATCTTCGTACCGCTAAATGAGTTTGTGCTTCAAGTATATTATACATTTATACATATATTAAGCAAGCGAAGGTGATTGGCACTATACGTCGTAGAACTTGTAATTAAGGATTAATTTTACGGCGTATCGTGATCTTAATTTGCTCGTAAACATATGTCGCACGGAGTGCAACAATTTACACGCAACGCGCCAATTTAATCTGCAGTGATTGATGAGCACGATATTATATGCCGGAGAGACTTTGGCTGATGACGTTAGGTTATTTAGACGGCGGCATTATTTGCACGATTTATAGCAGATGGTAATTGAACCCGACTTGTTGATCATAGATTGTTAACCGTGCTCGCAAACCAATATGCACAGTTAAGTTCTAATTGTACCATGAGAAAATACTTTTAATAATTAAAAAACTCAATTAATGAATATTATTTCTTCCCACTGTCCAAGGAAAAACTGCTATGTAGAGTTTCGTAATTCTACATAATTGATAAGTTTCACTGTAAGCAGCGAAAGAATCGATTCTATATTAAGGATCCGCATTAAATTACCAAGATCGAACGATCCCGTCCAAATCGCAAATGCAACTCCTTCGATGCAACCTATGATCGCTAGACCTCGTTTGTTTGCAACGAACCAGCCGTGTGCTCGAAATGATTAACAAAGCAATCGGTCCGCTCTGATAACAATTGCTCATTCGTAACTAATCAGCTGATTAATTGACCAAACAAGAAGAGCATAAATCTCGGTCGACGTTCGATTTCCCGTTATTGTATTACGACGCGCGCAACAATCGTTTAACGAACCGTTTAACCGACTAATTGTCAACAGAGTTCTACTGTTGTGCCGGTATTTTCCGAAGCCAGATGAAAATATACGAGACGAACGAAGTACCGATTTATGCTTTGCTGCAACTGCGCAAAACATATTTTTACATATTCGTTTCGAAAAATATCAAAATACAATGTTTACGAAGTCGATTGTAGAGATTGCTATCAAAAATACATCATACGTCGGTTCATAGAAATGCAGAATTTTTTCTACTAATAATAATGTATAGAGTCGCATAAAACTCGCTGCCACCCTTTTCTTCTTCTTCATCGACGAAACGTTAATCTGGACACCGTGGTTACAGAGGCAAATACAGTTACGTATTGCGGCAAATGTCGGGCTAAGCCTCAGACCCATTCGACCATAGAATACGTACAAATTTAATCAAGGATCAAAGTTTGCTTAGGTTTAAGCACGTTCAGGCGGATTGTCCTGACGAGAGCTTTGCGGGGAGCGGCCTCTTAAGGATCTAAACTGTATCTTCCGTGCGCATAAAGTATGAATCGCATAACTGACCGCTTACGTAAACCGTTTCCCCATTCATGTTGGCGGAAGTGACACGATTCGAACAGGGATTTCCGAAAGTGGAACAGAAATGGCTTTCACCTTTGCAACCAACAAGCTTCGCGAACACCCTGGACGCACAGTTAGATCTATCAACCCTTAAGGGGTATCATCTAAATTCAATTAAGTAGACGAGCGTCGTAAAATACATTGCATATTTCAATAATAAAAGTATTAGTGTCGCCATTACGTCGTTAAAGTCAATACGTTAAAAAAAAAATTCTTGAAACAAAATTTCCATAGTGTTACAGATATAATTTTTTGATGGGAGAACAAACGAATGAAATACGTATCAATTAATTTTTACTTTCGATTGTTCGATAAGAAGCGAAAATAACGAGTATCTTATCTCGCCACCGTTCCCTTGTCTACTGACAGCCAGCGAAATTCTTGTCAATATGAAGAAAAGATGTTTCCGTTCCACTTACGTAGACCTTAGGTCGTTTTCTCGGTTAATAACTTCGGTTTGGATAGCGATTAAGAGATCTCCAAGTTTGTTATCATCCCAGTTTCTAGCCAATTTGTCGATTGGCTTGTGCCGCTGACCAAGTGCAACGGGGCAACGATCGAAATGCTTCATTTATTCCAAGAATCCCACAACGGCCCACTGCCATTGCCCATGCCGTTAAATTTATATCGGCGTACAAAACAGGCGATCGCGGTTTCTTAATTCGTAAACTACGATAATCGAGGAGTACGATGGCTCGAAAGCAGATATTCTTCGTGGACGTGCAGTTGTTCGTGCCCGTTCATTCGATGAAACGCAAACGAAAAGGCAAACGAATGCCTGTGTACAAATAACATAACACGTTGATTAAATCGATGATAACGCCGAGAACGCATTTGATCGGCGGACAACGCGGGATATTTATACACGCTGCCAATTTATGCCTCGAACATTTTGCGCGCGATTTCGAATTGAATTTACGCGTGCATATACAATACGATTCGCAAATAAAATACGAAACGAGGAAAATATCGCGGGTCAGGTCTAAAAAAAAAATAACAACGAAAAACAAAGCAAAACGCTTCAATATAGTCAGCTGATAGCTTTTTTTTGCGTTCAAATATTTTTTACTTCGTTTTTCAACGATACAAACGAACGAGATTACGATTGGTCTAAGTAAGCAGGATTTGCATAATTTCTATTTGCAACATGTAAATGAAGTGATGCGGTAGTAACTAAATATTGGAAGCTATATATAATCGTGTACCCAGTGTGTAACTTTATTAATTACACTTTGATATTAATTTTCAAATTAATTCTCGACATGCTACCGCAGGATATCCTCCCGCGGAAAATTGTCATTTACATTTTAGAAATTTAAGATGACGCGATTATAATCGCGAGTGTTTAAACGTTGCTGATGAAAATCGTACGGGAATCACTTAGGACACGATCAACGTTAGACACGTATGCCTAATTTAATATCGTATTTAACTTCACATTGATAACAGTCGATTGTCCGAACTTTCATTTTCCAACAATGAGACAGACGTGTGCATTTGATAGTAACACTGTGGTACTGTACATTCCAAGCAATAGTTGTCTGCCTTGATTCCTGTCTGCGATGACTGCCGGTTTTTGTAATGACCGATTCTCGAGCGAGTCGATGCTATGCGTCCAGCTTTCGTCTAGTCTCAGCCACGAGCAGATCTGAATCCACGGGACACGCATTCAGGATTCCAGTTGTGGAAAAAGCTCTTCGGAAAAGAGTATTGTCTCTGGCCGTTCCTTTTGTGACCGCATCATACTGTTCTGCTATGTCAACTACGAGCACGTCTTATTTTTCCCTTTCTGTGAAGTAGCATAAGTCGCTTTGTCTCTAACCGGTTGTATCAATCTCCGAACACGATGGAATTTTCTTGAACGATCCATTGCTGTCAGGACTTGTAGAAGATTGTATCTTTCAGCTGATATATTGTTTGATATATTGTAGAATATTTTAAACCTTTTTGTAATGATTAGATCACACGAGCACTGGACTCTTTTGGGTGAATTTTTAATCATGAATTCTTATTGGTGCAATAAAATAACTCGTTTGGTAAATAAAGTATAGATAGACGTTTGTCTTCGAACACGTGATTTTAATAGGAGTACAGTTCTCCATTTTCGTACCCCCCGGTAGGTCTGGTTTTTTTTTCGATTCTGGCCAGTTTTCCTTTCCCTTTTTTCGCACGAAATATTTTGTTGAATCAAGGAGTGGCAAATCTACAGAGACACGTCAATTCGTTTTATTCGTAGGAACGAGGACGTGTTTACGCGGATGAAATTTTATATAACACAGCCTGACGTCTTCCCTTCTCTGCCTTTCAAATAGATATTGTAAATATGTATCTTGTCGAGGCGACACAGTTACGTTCTACGAGATAACATGGGAAACTGAAATAGTTGAATATAAAAAAATTCGTATCTGTGAGAATAATATTTCTGCTGCGTGTTTATGTATAATAACAATAACGATAACAATAATCGCTACTTATTGTTATTCTTGAGCTATTCTTGAGTCGTATGAATATTGAAAGCCGTGCTTCTAACATTTGGTTTTCGAAATATGTTAACGATTTAACGGACAAATTTCCATACATGAAAATTAGCCGATATAATGCGCATTTTAAAATAAGTCGAAAAATTTAATTCATCTTCCTGTCATATTAGTCTTTAATTCCATTTCAAGGCGTGAGGGACCGGAATTTACTTCAACAGATTCCAATCTCGTTTCCTGTCGGTGACAGGTGGAGCTGACGCAGATTTTCATAAACTTTGTCGCCGACATTATTGACGCCAAATTCGAACGACAAATGTTACTTTAACGCGGCCACGATATCTAACATGATAAATATTTTTGATATCATCCGACAGAAATGTAGATAATAATATAATAATGAAAACTTCTAAATAGATGAAATTTAATTTATTAAGAAGTTTAAACAATATTACGTTGACTTGCATTTCTATTATACTCGACTTTCCTCCTTAGATTCATGATTAACCATCATCTATCTAAGTTGTTATAATAAGAACTGTACGTGAAACTTGTAAGCATTGTTTCAACAAGTCAACAGTCTAATGAGTTCCCTCGTTTGTGAACTGCAGTGAAAATGTACAGCTTATAATTATACCAGACCCACTCCATTTAAACTAACCATATGGAAAGTGGTTTCAGCGTGAAATTACATTTACTAAATTGTAGTATAATATTAGATTTAATCCAACTATTCTGAGAAAGATAAATTGTTAAATAAATTGACAATCATTAGTATTTGCAAAGTTTGAATTACCTCCTTCTAACGTAAACCAAGTTCTCACTTTAAAATTCAATTAAGATAGTTATAAATCAACTTCCCCATACTATCACGAATTCTACAATTCAATATCGTAACTTCCTTCCACAATATCATATACAATTCGCCGCGCTAAACCATACAAGAAAAGGAGGATTAGGAATCTAAAGGTACAAAAGGATTATCAAGATAAAATAGATAGAAAAATACCAAAACGCCCCGAATCATTTATCTTTTCATTTCAATATCGCACAAAATCCAATGAACTTCGTTTCACGATCAGCATGATCAAACAGGTCCCGTCAAGCAATATTCGTTTCGCGAATACAAAGAATTCCCCCATCGTCACTCGAATTCGTTCGAGCGTCGCGTGTTACTGTCCCATAAAATTCCTGCATCGTTTCCCCGTTTTCCACCCGCTGTTCCTCGATACACTGTCGCTCCATTTCAACGTCATTTCCGCGAGATCGAGCCCCGACACCTTCGTACACGCCGCCGAAAGATTTACACTTGCTGCTTGAAATTCGACCAAACAGCGCTGTGCATACATACTCAGAACACGTACGAGGAATTTCCCCGTGCAACGAGATAGCTGTTCCAACCCCTTTCCATCCCTTGGGAGCCGATGCATTTCGCGCCGCAACGGACACGCTGCATCGTCGCAGTGAATTCGCCAAGTCAACTTTTGTGTAACCGTTCGCGTTTGAGAAACTTAAAGCTTTCGAATTTGCGTACACTTACGGGGAATCGAAAGACGATTCGAAGCGGCCCATTCTCGTCATTATGGTTTCGCGATTACTCTGCAGAATTTTAAGCGACATTGTGTGAAATAAAGTAAGGTATTTTTTGTTTTTCGTTAGATAGAATGTGTGAGAAGTAAGGGAAGCGGATTGTGTTATGGCTTGAAGTCACCGAATGGGAATATTGTTATATTTCTGCGTCAGTGCAATATCTTGTTATACCAATTAGGAATTTTCATATAATTATGTTAAGCAATTGAAATTCTAGAATTATTTGGAATGTCATGATATTTAATCTTGCAGTCACGGAGCGTATATATTAACACTTTAACTTTAAGTGGGGTTTCCAAGCGTCTCTGAATGTTTTTTCGTGCAACGTCAAGTTTCATGAATATTGTCGTCTCAACTTGTTTCAGCTTTGGAAGTACAGAACTGTTCGAGTTGCAAAAACGTACTCCAATAGAGACGATCTCCCGTTGATCGACCCACTGGCCCGTTTCTTGCATTTCCCTTTCCTATTTCTTGCGTTTGGCTCGGAACCCCGATGGAAATCGCGTTTCTTGCCAGACAATTCGCCCAGTCTTCCAAACGAAATTTATAACGGTGCGCGATCTATCTGAATCCCCGTCTATATTTATTGTTTCGACGTGCATTGCCGTGTCGCGGTGCTCTGAACCTTCGACAATAATGACACAGAAGTGTACCGAGCGTGATTATCAATTTCCATTACGCGGAGACGGCTAATGTAAACTAAAGTACAGTGAACTGAAAACGATCTGTGGCGCATAAATTGCGCGAATTAATTTTTCAAACAGAAACAAAAAGTGGATATAATGCGTCCACAGAATGCATTATTTTAGTAACACTTCGGTACCATGCTTTCAGTTAAATAATATCCAGAACAATTCAGACAGCAAAATATCAATATCAAATGTCACGCACACTTTCTCTCCGCCCCAAAATCCAATAACGCAGCACCCTTTTTGCTGTCCCTTACTTCCACTACGAGAGAAAAAAAAAAAAAAGAACAGAATCAGCATCCGATCGAATCGAATCAAAGCGTAATCTAAATCCCATCGACCCCTTCCCGACACTCTTCCAGGTCTCCAATCAAGAAACTCAACCCCGTGTTTCCCCCTTCCCATTTCGGCCAAACGAGCAACGGAGTCGTTCCAAAAATTTCCCTAACTCAACTGCTTCCCCCGTGAACATCTTGAACGAGACCAATCGGGAATTCGCGACACGTGCAACCCGCCACCCGTTGAATTTTCATTGAATCATTAGCCTAACGATCGAAATGTCTTTGTCACGTAATCCGCGAGGAACTGTCGAGACGCGCCAGTTTCACTGAATCGAACCTCAGGAGTCGCTGGAAGAATCGGAAATACGTTTCGATATTCGCACGTTCGCGGGTAAAAGTCACGACCACGTGCGATTTACGAGCAGGTAGCCAGAGATCCCAGCGTAGATTTCCCTCTCCGTTCCTCTAGAACGACGAGCCGCGATAAACACGGATTTATCTCGCGAAAGTGGATTTATCTGGCACCCCTCTGGCGAGGGATGAACGCAATGGACGCGCAATCCGATGGCGCAGGGATGAACGACCCTTCCCCGCTGACCTGTTACCCTGTATCCGGAACAGAATTTTCAGGGGAGAAAGTTGGCCCCGCAGTTCCAACGATAATGCTCCGGTTTGAAATTTTTTAAGAAGTTTCACTGCGCTCCGGGAACTTGCGAACGAAATTGTACGCGGTCACTCTAACGGTGGCATTAAAGTAGCGAAACGTTTATTGAGAGAATACGAGACAGGGGCGATAATAAATAATCAATCGGTGCGAGAAATTGCCGACCCACGGTAATAATTAAATTGCTGCTATTAAACGCAGTATAGCTCGTTCCGCATTATCAACGAGGAACGTTGATTGTCTGTCTCGTCGGATATTTACCTGTCTACGATACATAAATCCGCAGGGCTGTAACTCGCGGAATTGTAAATTTTTCATACAGAAATAATATCGAACGGTGGATATGAAGGCAGCACGAAGGATATTCTGGAAAGATTTTCATTTTATAGGCATCAGTAGAATTGTATTACGTTGGACAGACAGTGAAATATTACAATGCGAACAGCTCAGTCCCACGGCATATTTCATAACCATTATATTTCCACGATTTTATAATAGTATAGCGGGCCGCTTTAATTTTCCTTGTCAGAGTTGATCCGGTTGAGACTTTAGCGCAATTCGAATGTATTCCGAAAATCTACCTATTTCCGGAGCGCTCTGCACATCTCGAGTCGCAGTGATCTCGACGATGTACCCAGCGCCACCATATCCTGCCGGAGGTCTCGCCTAAATTCTGTAGCATTGGCGAATCCCGCTGGCGTTTCTGGAATTGTTCCGTGACACGGGGAAAATTAGTATTCCCGAGGAAAATTTGCGAAATGGTTGGGTTTACCTACTCGGTAAACAGGGATCTGGTTTCATCCGGAGGATTAATTGGGCGGGATCAACATTACTCTCTTACGAGCAGTTATCTCCTTGACTACGAGTTCTGTGATTCAATGCTCTGGTAACTAACTACGCTGTGATTACTGGGATTTAGCCCTTTGATGGGAACCGATGTTAAGTACAGGTAGGCAGACGGTGCGACATTGCCTATGCTCTTTATTGCAATAGAAAATACTGTAGAACGCGAAGAATGATTATCCGGCACTCTCTTGTCTAACATATAATTTTAATTGTCAATGGTTAGATGTCAGTCATTTATTTTGTTATAATCCGTGGGGCGGAAAACTTCCCGATTCCGTTCGAGATGAAATTAAATCCGGGCGATAGTGAAGTTTTTTATCCACGCGTGTCTCTTGAAAAAATAGAAGGAGAAATATCAGTTTGTGGATCAGAAACGATCGTCAAGAATCCACGCTTGTCCGCGGGTTCAACCCCAAACACAGTATCCGAACAGAATAAAAAGAGCCTCCTTCCAGACGCGCTCTTTCCATCCTTAACGAGCCACCCTTTTGCACAAAAATTTCAATGCAACCCGCTGATCAAGCTCTCCGGCATGCCGCCACGAAAAGGCCCGACTACCGTTGGCAGAAGCGAAGGATAGAGAGACGTCTTTCTCCACTCCTTTTCGGTCGACGTAGGCCACGGGACGAGCCGATTTTCAGCCGAGACTTTTCCATGGAAAGCGGAAACATTGGTGAAACTCTTGTTAGCTCGCCGATCGACCCACTGGCCGGTATTTTTTTTACGTTTCCTCCCCGCTAAGGTTTTCACCCTTATCCATCTTGAATCCCTCGTATTGGCGGCGGACGAGCCACTTTGCTGTGGCCGGAAGCGAATTTCAACAATTGTTGGGAAATCGATTTCTCCCTTGTCTCTCTATCGTTCACCCTCTCTTTCTCTTTCTGTTTCGGCTGATTCACCACCTCTCACTTCGGGTTACCGCGGTGGAAAAGTTTGTCACGGTTTGTCCAACTCCCCTGGAGAGAACTGGTTCGTTTCGTTCGACTTCGATCGGCTCTAGTCGAATTTTGCTTAATTGGTGTCGTTCAAGGGATCGCATTGGGATTTCTTCGTGTCTGTTCGATACTGGAGCTTAGTTTAGTTTGTTCGTTTTTTTTCGTTTTCCTTTTTTTTTGTTTGGTTTGTGAAATTTCGCTGAGCTTCGTTCGCCGGAATATCGATGGACTCGATTACTTAGCGCGTCCGTTTTGTTTGTGGTAGTTAATGGTATCGCGTTGAAGGGATTTCCTGTTGATTTTTGTTTCAAGGGATTCGTGAACGAGAGTGCGTTCGTTGTGAAGGGAAATTTATTTCCAATATATTCCCCCCCGTTCTTTTTATTGACGGATTTCGGAAGGTACGCTTGCCAGTCTTATTTCTGAAACGTTGCAGAATTGGTTACTACCGTGACTTTGATCTTTTATAAATATTGCAAGCATAATCCGTACTTAGTTAGAAATTGTGTTATCTGTGACAATTAGCAATTATCATTCCGCTGTCGACACCATTTCCACCCTAAAAACCATTAATTCTTCTCACCTTCCTTTCCCTATCTATCAAAACAACACCCAACGTATCAAAGAATTCACGCCCCAAGAAGCACAGCCCCCTTTCATACCGCAAGGTCGGTAAAAATAACTTACCACTTCTATCCCTATTTCCTAAACAATCCTGCCAATAAATAAGATCCCAGGAATGCACACGAACAAAAATCACACCCTTCCGAAACACCATGCGAACAGACTGCCTCTCCACAAAATTCAAATAGCAATAATGCTAAATAATAAAAATATTCATTCCCTCTAAATAATTGAATAGCAGGTCGCTTCAATAATTCATCAAACCATATTTCCTCGCTTCATCTTTAACGTCATCGTCCTATCGAAATGTAGATAAAAAATATCGTGCTCCGAATAAAAATCACACCATTCGCGAGAATCATACAAATGAGCTGTCTCTCCCCAAAATTCGAGTAGCGATATAAAATTATTGAAATATTCGTTCGGTTACGTACCGAGTGAGAGAAAAATACTAACCGTAATTACAGAGTCACGTTAAGCCCTGCGGTCAACTGAAGAGAATCGACGTCCTCGATCGACCGAATCTCCGATCGTCCAAAAACGATCAACGAGTGGCAACAATAGCAGTGACAGCAATAATTATCGGCGGGCGGGGTACTGTATTAAGTACGCGGCGCCATCAGTTTCCGCCTCGAAATTGATCATTTAGCCGGGCCAAGACGGATAACGTACAATTTGCGTCGGGTCGCGCGTCCTCGTGAACCACTGACGTAAATTACGTCGAAACGTGAGTCGAATAATAAATTCTGCCAGCTCTGTCTCGCTGCCTAGCCACGGTATCTCGCGATATACGCGCGGACGTGCCACGTATCCGATGAAAACCCGCACCACGGACCAGGATGTAGCGTCAAGAGTTTGCTTCGTGACCGTGGCAACGATCCATCGATCGATTATGGCCAATCTGAGGTCGTGAGGGCACGTTAGAACGATACTGGCCTTGGATGTGTATCGACGGGGTTTCCTTGTTTCGTTACCATTTCTCGCGGCAGAGGCTGGATACTTTGTGCCGTTCACATGTAGCAAGAGGGCTGAGGGGCGGGGGTCCGGTTGTATCAGGCTTGCGTATTGGGGTTCGCTTTTGGTGAGGGATGGTGAAAGCATGGGGGGCATTGTTTCGTAAGGGATGGGGACGGTTCGGATTCGTTTCGGGACGTGCGTTTCGTTTAAGAGTGAAGAATGAGTGTTGGGGCCGGGGTGTGGAGTGAATTAATGGAATCGAGTGTGCATATCTGGGTCGATTTCCGAACATAATTGCGCACGTTACGGTTAAATGTAATTTATTGGACGCTGTTTTATTGTATACTTTGTATCGATGTTAAGTTACGGACAGATATTTCGCGGGTAAACTGTGACAGGGAATAGAGAAACGAATAAGAGAAACGAATGAAAGCTGTCGAAGAAACAATTTGAAAAAGCAACACGACAGTGTGCAACATTAATACCAGAATCAACTCCAAAACGAACAATACTAAATTATCCCGGGCACAGCATTTCAACAATTCTCTTACCTACTCTATTCGCTATCTTAGGGTAATCAATACCACGCCGATCGGCTACGTAGAACCACAACAACAAAAGAACCATTACACAGCTTCATGTATAACCACTACGTCATCATCCACTCGAACTGCTGTCAAAACCACGCGAGATCAAAGGGTCACGAAGTAAAGAATTGGCCCAATTTCCTTCGAATCATGTCTCTCTATACCCCCTTTTCGTTCGGGGGTGGGGAAAAAGGCGGCTCGTTGATCCCGTTTCCGCGTAACCAGCTTGCAACGGGTTATTGCCAGTCGTATCGTATCGAGATCGTTCACGAGGCTTGTCTCGAGCTCGGTGTCGGTGTTAAAGAGCGGAATCGAGGCGGCCGCGTGCCAAAGCGTTATCTTTTATTGCACGGGGATTGGGTCAAGCGTTACAATATCGCGAATCATGAGCGAATAGACCCTGGCTCGAAGCGAGAAGTGGCAAAAGCGAACTTGAACGAACAAGCTTAGAAAGGAAAAGTGGTTTTTTTTTTTCGGTCAAAAGTTATGAAGGTTTTATTTCACGCATTCGTATGTTACTATTAATGGAAATCCGTCACGCGGGGTGTCGCAGGTATTGCTTGACGTATTCTCGATATTTTTGGATGGAGGAGATATGGTTCTCGATTGACATATTAATATAATGATATTCTGATTTGCTCAGTCGTATGTGTATACGCTACCCTTTTTTTTATTGCTCTTGCGGTAGGTGCTCGAATTCTGGTGCAGATAAAATTATTGTTTAATATTCCTTGGAAAGAAGTGTTTGTTCATTTTTGGTTTCATTAGTCGAGGAATGTGATTTTAATTATCCCCTGGCCGGGTAGCGCCAGTTGCGAGCTGTCCGATATTACACTGGCCATTACTACTTAATGCTGCTCGTACGCAGTTATTCCGGCATATGTGGCGGGGCTACTAAATTTCTGTAACTATAGAACTAAGAGATAGTGTTTAAAGTACTCAGATGCGTCCTAATTTCCATATTTTTCAAAACCTGTGAAGCACGATGTTGATTAAAAAAACCTTCAATGAGATCGCTTTCTAATAGAAGCGAGAAATCTCGTTTTTATAATCACCTTAACCGAAACCTTTCATTGCATAAAAAAAATCACGAAACTGTATCAGAGATTCTGTTGCGTCAAACTTTCCAATCAGACATTTCCCCACCAAAGATCGACACTGAACGCGCACCCCAGCACAGTTGGACGGTTTTTTCAAAGCCAACAACACTTCTCACGCCGTCGAATAGCGGAAATCAGAAATACATAAAACGCAAAAGTCACAAACGGATCCATTTCCTGCACAATTTTTGCCCCCCTCAAGGACAGTGCAAACAAATTTGAGTGCAGCAAAAAGTTTCGATCGATTCGATGCCGTGCCGTCGGAACCAACTCGTTGACGGGGAAGTTTCGATTGAATTTAGAGCAACAAAAACGTATCGCACGACAAGTCTGTCGTTTGTAGGCAGAGAGGAAAAGAGAATTTTCGCTCCCTGGTTTCATCGAATCAGCCCCATAACCTCGTTGTCGCTGGGCAAACGCGCATGAAACGGACTCTCTTTCCCTCGTCTCTTTTTATTTTTATTTCGACGATAAGTCAGAAAGGATGGGAATCGCATGGTTCGTCGGGCCCGTTTAACAGAGCAACGAACAACGCCAACGCCATTAGGAGACCTATTAGACGGGTAGTCGTTACTAGGCGAGACACCCTCGAGGATTTGGCAGCGAAACTTCTTTCCATAATTTGACTTCGCGGGATAAATGTGTGGCCAATTTGACTTGATACATGAATCCGCGGGAATGAGTCTTGTTTTGGTATCGAATCTACTACGACAATGGAGTGCACCACGTTTTATTCTTTTTAAAGTAGGATGAGAGTAGAACGTAAGTAGAAACTGAGTGGAATGCAAGTTACACAAATTACAGTACCGGGGCGAGAAAATATACCCGGCCCTTTAAACTTATTATCATGTACTTACATCTCCCTTCTCTGGAACGTATTTCGCTAACCAGCCCCATAGGACACCGAATCCAAGACCGCCGACAATGGAAATTGGTCCCTGAAGAATTTGGTACCATAGTGCATCATGGGAGAACATAATGCTCTTTACGATACCGTGGATCGCCACTGATGCTGCATCATCGATTCCCGATATGGCGATGATCAAAGTTGGGATACCCTGTAAAGAAAGCAGAATAGCAAAAGATGAGAAATTTTGATAAGTAACTCACATTTATCTTAGTTTATACAACATAATATGTAGAAATTGGTGAATACAAGTGAGTAACCACAATTTTCGAGATTAATATACGAATTAATATCGAACTATATTAGGGAGGAATTATTCTACGAACATTAATTGTTGTATTTGTTGTTCCGTATGTGTCATAGTACAAATTGCCACCAATTATTTCAAATCTGATATTCTTATCGAACATCGCGAAGCAACTACACTTGCCAGTCCACAATTTAAGTACAAATAAATCATCGAATTGATCCCCGAATTATTCGGAAATTAATTTTGAATCGAATTCCTCGAGATTTCAAGGTAACGACGAACAGAATTATTAGCCATCTCTGAGAGCCAATCCCCCAGCAAGTTCGATTACCACGAACATCTTTCCAACACGAATCGACGATTCCCGTATTTTTCATCGGGCACCTTATAACTTTCCTTATTTTCCATCCGCGGCTACAACGTCCGCGATTCACGGAAATCTCATTATCGGCCGCAATCAGATTCTTTCGCGGTAACTTCAGAAACCATTAAGCAACTTTCAGCTGGAAACGCTCGGGGTCAGTGAAAATAATCCTCCGGCAGACAGAAAGGGAACTAAGTTTGAGGAATCAGGAAAAATAAAGGGGAATGGGAAATTAGTGTGGGAGAGGAATCTAACGAGGCCGCACTCGTGATTCTTTCGAAAAGCTATCCGGCGAAGATTGCTCGTATGGGATTTAAGCTGGGCGATCATCGTGGCGGCTCTCGCATAGAATCGCGGCGAACCGGTCCCTCGATAAACGTTTCACCTGGTCAGCGATTCGTGCAATCCTATGTCTCTCCTTCGTTCTCTTGTTTTACGATGTCCTGGGGCCTTTGTATACGAATGGGTTAAATAAATTAAACTTCGTTCACTATTACTTTTTCTAGTTTCTCTATCCAACAGTTTATATCTGAAATACTAATCTTATCCCTTGAAAATCTTAATTAACGATAATATTAACCAGTCTGAAAAGGAATGAACAAAAATTCCGCTGCACCTGCACAATTTCGAACTATGTCCGTTTTCGACAATTCTCTCTCAAGTTAAATATAAATTTCAAAGACAAGATCTCCCTCCCATCGTAATGTCTTCATACAAATGCAATCGTACAAACTTTCTCGGGCAAACCTGTGTCCAATAAGAGAAAAACCGAGAAGAATACAATTCGAGGAACGCAGGAAGAAATGATGACGGAACGAAGAAAGGGTTCGACACATTGCCGACCTGCCAGCAGTCTGAGAATTCTGCTTTGAAACAACAACTGTATGAGAAACCTCTTTGATCTTTCGGATAATGCGAATTACTCGGCACATTCCTGACAGAGCGTTCAATTTCTTCTCCGCGCGTTGCCTGTTCCACCGCAGGCCGAGAAATAAACAAAAAGCTTCGTCTAGATCTTTCAGCTCATGAATATCACATTCCACGGAATGGCCTTTGCACTCTTCAAACAGCTTCCACTCCATTTTCTAAACTGAATTATTTAAGTCCATCCTCTGCTTCTTCCCTATGTTTCAGCCCCTCCTCTCTACGTTACCCTTCCGTCCATTCTCGCTACTATTTCTGACATTATCATTTTAAGTAGAACGGCATCGTTTCGCAACGGCAAATCTTCCGGATGTTCATATCGCTGGCCTGACGACGATTCTCCACTCTAGGAGATACGCATGTAAAATCCATGCACAGGATATCGTTAATGTTCAACCCTGTCCCTACACCGGAATACAATGTATTCGTTGAATTTCAATGGGCGAATATTTTAATACGACAAACGTTCACTTCGACAATTTTTCACTCGTTTCTTATTTTACATCCAGACTCAAGTATGCATTGCGTTGCGATTGAAGAATATATATATTTGCATTATTTAGTGACACCTTACGCATGTTTAACTGTTCAAGTATATTGTATTTTCGTTCACAGCTCTCAAGAAATCTAGGACATTCAGCGCTTGAATATAAAAAACATATATTTTTAACAACTTCGTTATTTTTTAATGCATTCTTGGAATTACTAGGAGACGTGATGTAAATTATATGCTGGTGAAGTGCCCCCAATGAACTCTGCATAATTAAGAGGTGCGAGAATATATGAAGTCATGAAGATTGATAAAATGCGCTTAATTAATTTAACAGAGAAATCAATAAAAAGAACGTAAAATATATATATTATTAGTTGCGAAGTGAAAGTTATTCTTCCACTTCGTGTTTATCAAACAACTTTCTCAATCATAATCTTTTCAATAAATTCTTCTGAAATTGGAATACAATTCATTCCTTCAAATAAATTTGGAAAAAAGTCGATACGAAACGGCATCACCACTGACTATTTCAATTATCTCGCACGATAAATCGATAGCGCTCTAAATTCGTTAAATCGAAGGTGGAACGCCGAGCAAGTAGTTGCGGGTCGTTATGGTCAGACGCCTGCGGTATTGAATTAGCCATTCATGGAAATTCCCTCGCGCCACTTCAAGATTTGATGAATACGATGATTTGTCAATAAGAACTGTTACTGACAGGCCATTCTGGAGGCGAGGATACGCCTTGCGAATAAAGGTTGCAGTCTGAATATCGATTACTTGGCTATCGACAGACGATATTTTCGACAGCCTTTATGTAAAAGACAGTCCAACAGTTGCACCATTCGCGTCAAGAACTGCTCTGCCAAATTATTTCAACTCGATTCTTTGTTATTTTAATTCGATGGCTTGTTACCTCCGAGGATATTGAACTAATGAATATTTAATTTAAAGATCTGATCAAAATAAAAGGTGTAACTAGACATTTGTGGGATATATACGAACATTGTAAAAAATTATATATACGCATTATTATTGTTTGCAAAAGCAATGAATCGTAGTAATGGGCGATCTTCGTTTAAATATCATTCGCATATTCTGTTTTTACTATTCCCTGCTTTTAATATCGGATAATTGTCGTAGACGTCCAGCTAATAGCTTGTAACCTGTACAGTAAACTTCATCGATAAAGATCTGGCTAAATCCTGCTGCTACTGTAATCTTCCACAATTACGAAACGTTGTTCAGGCTGTAATCCTATCTAATTCGAGGCAATTGGAGATTCTCCGAGTTTTCGGCAATTTTACTGAACATCAGAATTGCATAAATGTCCGTTTCTAAACTAATTAATCCCAGAAACAGAAACTTTACTATATCTTCATTGGACAACGAAAACTTGTTATTCTGTTTTAATCATTTTAATCTGGCTTTCATGCATAAAATATTAATTATTTCAAATGAGGGTTCAGAATAATCGTCAACGACGAAAGAAAAATTTACTTCTTCTGAAATGATCTGCAATCAACAACAAGGAAATCCAGGAAACGATACTCGCCAAAGTTCAGGGACATTCCTTATCATTTTTACTGTCTACGGTGTTTTTCGCCGACCCTCCTGCAACTTTCATTAAACTTCCACCGAAAGGGACAGAACCTTTAATTGCGTGCAATTTCAATAAAATTCGACTCGACAGTATCAGGTAGTAAAAGTACTCAAAAGAAGTGATCAACGAAATCGTTCCAACTTGCTATCAGAAACATATATTTTCTAAACATGTATATATCGGATGTATAACTTTTCTCTTACGACAATACAAATTAGTCCTGCATAAAATAATCGATTGCAAGCAGCAACGCTATTTTTCCAAACTCAAACGAATTTAAAGCTGTAATATAACTTATCAACTACCTCCAGCTTTCTGTAATCTATTCCTCTGTACTCGATCCCTCGAGTCCCGTTTCCAAATTGAACACCGGTGGACACCGTCCACTGAGACTTTGCCGAATCCAGTGACCACCGTAACTTGCCGCAATTGCAGAGTGCTATTTAATCCATGATCCTATCTAATTCGCCGGTATACTACTCTTCGACGAATTTACCGTCATCGGTTTCCAGAACATCGGATCCTCGGGAAACGTTCCCACTCTTGGGGCTGGATCGGCCCGGTGTCTCGCGGTTTTCGTATTTAAGCCAGTCCAACCACGATGAACAAACCGCAATAGTATCGAGTCCGGTTGGAATGAAGCGGGATACCTACTCTTAGTATCGAGGTTCAGTTTTTTTCGTTTTTTTTTTACGTCTATTAACGAAACTTGACGAACCGAGACTACGGAATACTGGTTGGACAAGTTTGATTACGTTCAATTAACTTTTACGCGATTGCCTTTCGTTCGATTAGTTATTCGATCTGGTTGCGTCGCGTTGTTAATGGAATTGCTGATTTGCTGTTTTAGGATTCAAGAACGGCCACGCATTTAAGCTCGAAAACACTTTTCCATATTCAAGTCATGCGAAACCACCGCCCATATTTTCATTTCACAAACAAACAAAAAGACAGAAAGGATTATATTAAAAGCAAAGGAAGGTCGAAACTACTATTCCATATTCACGTCCCATAAAACCGCCTGACATTTCCCATTTCGCGGAAAAACAGAATGTAACGCGAGGGAAGCCTAAAAATATCATCCCACGTTCGAGGCCCCATAAAGCAACCCAACGTTTCCACTTCGCGAACCCAGTTGCAGTCGCAGTAAACCGGGCCAGATCCGAAATCTGGGAAACCAACCGTTTACATTCTGAACGCGTTCCCAAAGAAATACGGCGCGTTACTTCAACGAGCCGCGTTCGACGATGCCGGCTCACAAAAGGCTTGCAACTCTTGACCGAGTCTCGTTTCTCTACGGCGTGTCGCGAATTTTTCCCGCGTCTGCCTCCAGCGCGATTGAGCCGCGAGAAATTGCAGCGGTGTGGGCTGCCACCGGTGTGGCCTCCAAAAGAAATTTAATTAACGTCGACGCGCATTCAGGAAGTTTTGGACGCGCGAGCGTTGCCAGCCGCGTCACGCTCGCGACGAACACATGCAACTTCCCCGGCATTACTTATGAATGCATCCACGGCGAAGCAAAGGGATCACCGTTTTAGCGGCACGCCTAATTCGACAGGTGAAATTCCGCGGCGCGCGTGTTTCGCGTCGCTCGCACGAACGTTGATAGTATCGAAGAATTCGGAACGGCCTGGGATACGCTTGAACGGGGGCGCGTTTACGAATAGTTTGCGGTGGAAGACATTTTTCGTTCCAAGTATTATTAGTGCCACGCATTTGTTATTTGTTTTGTGATTGCACACTTGTGAATAGTGACAATTAAATCGCACGTTCGATAGATAAGTTGGAAAGAAGATTGATAAATTTATAATATATCGTTCTTTATATGTCTTGTAAGATGCATATTAAATATGCAATCGGTGTGCAAAAATTTTCGATGAAAAATATTCGATATTTCAATTGTTGTTACTTTGTGGAGGAAAAAAGCCGGGGATATGCAGTAGTTATCATCAATGGCAGTAATCAAACAGATGATACAGAAATGGAGAAACATTTAAAAATAATTACTTAATCTTACCTTGGCAACTCCGTAACCTTTGGAGCGTAACCTGAAGAGGCAAGGTACCACGACGGCAGGAGAAACTGCAGCTACCACGCTTCCAAGTAGAACACCCCATATCCAGGGTAAACCGAGAAGATATTTTGTTAGTACAGCCACCACAAGCGCCTCGACGACCCATGGAATTAAACCCAGTTTCGGTACGGTGAGCTTTAACCTCCTCAGTGCGTCTGGATCCAAATCCAGTCCGGCTCTGGTGAGGATAATGACTAGAGCGATTTTTCTGTAAAATGAAACGGAGTTATTAATAATTGATCCTCATAGAATCATTATCAAAATCCATCGGATCATCGGGTTATGAATTTACTTTAAATCTTAGTTATATTAAGCATAATTGTTAAATTACTTTCCATCTATCGTGTTCAATAATTTAACCAAAATTAGAAACAAACTGTTAAATGGTCCCAAACGTTCCACTTTCGTTGCTAGAATATTTTTATGCAATTGTGTAATATTATAGAACTTTTGTAGAACTATTATGAAAGGGCGTTTCTTTATATAGAAATTTAATATACTGTTGCACAACTACCTTCCATAGCAATCGTTCGCATGCAAGGTGAACGGCGATAAAAAGGGAAATAAAAAGAGAAACTATAGGTGGAAGACGAAGAGTTTGATTTTTATCGCAGCTGTTGGTATCAGCGACCCATTTTTACAGCGCTTTATCAACGATGTTATTATAAAATACATGTGCTCATTGTGATAATTTTATATCCGGTTTATTGTAGATAGTGTTGGAATGAACCTCCTGGTCGCCGTTTATCGTTGAATCTTACTTTACGAGCAACAAATTGCAGTCAATTAAATCTGCACTTATTACCTTAGTATAAAATGTATCAACACGCACGTAGGCAATTATAAAATTCGAATATTCAATATCCAGCTATAACTTCGCTTTCATATAATCAATAAGTAAAACTTATTAAAAATAATTATAAAAAGTAAACGTGCTGGCACAACTTCGTAAATATTGCAATTAACGCTCCCCTTCGGAGTACAGGTAGTTCCATTTTCAGAACACAAATTCTAAGCACCGAACTCTGTCGAGAAAGCCCAAAGAAATCTTTCGTTCGTTGCACAGCTAGTACCGTGTACTCGCGTTTTCCCTTTCAAGCCACATCCACCACGTTTCTGTCTCGAAGGAGAGGACACGGTTATCGTTTAAATCTACGTTTCAGCGTGTAAATTCGACGGGTTCCCTCAAGATTGTCGATGCCTTGCAGAGGCAACCGTTCACCAGACCGACACTAACCTCTCATCTTTCGCTTTTCTACTTACGCCGGGAAACTCGTAATAGGATAAGTTTCGGACGGACCGACTAGACTCGGCGAACCGGTTTCGCAAAGTTCCAAACCGTGGCTCTCTTTAACGATCCACGGATCTCGAGCCTTCCACGAGCACATTTCACGGCCTTTCCAGGTTCGAGCAACACTGCTGCGTTCGCACGGTCTGTGCTGATTTTCATTTGCATAGCTATGGAAGAGAAAATTCATCGGCGCACCGATGGGCCCGCGATTCGAATCAATTGGGTTCGTTTTAGGAATCTCCTGGAATAAACGTGCCAATGATTTCTAAAAGAATTTTTATTTCCTCGGGTGAAAAGTTTGCAGTGCCATTGATTTCGACGAATATTATATTTTTTTGGTCGTTGCTGTTTGAGTATTTATATTATCTGGAGGTAGATCGAAACCTTCTTTTTGCGAAAAAATAATTCCGACGGTTTCCGAAATTTTATGTAACAAAACACGAGCTTCCGTATTAAATCCATTTAAACACTTTAATTTGAAGTCTTCTTCGATTAAAGTATATGAATATTAATAAATAATTTTCAATAGATATTCTATGCAAATAACGATAATTGTATGGTAATGAGAATTAAACAGAATATCAGTTGAATCACCATAATTGACTCCCTTTTCATAATAGTTTTTTCTCTCGTTAAAAACAAGGGCAATACATAAATTAAAACTTGGGCGTTGTAGAAGCCTTAATTAATTCATTCGTTATTTTACAATTCAACGAGTCTGCCCACAATTTAGTACCATCTTTTCGTCATAGAATTAACGTTTTCACATCGAGCCATAACTTTGTACAATTGTCATTATTCGAGGCAATGTTCCAAATATAATTAATCAAACGTGGGACAAAAATGCGCAGCTAATTTTGAGAAGCAAATGCGGGACTTCAATCGAATCGGAAGTATCTGTACTTTGAACAGTGAGCAATCCTGTTTATATAGCAGTATTAACGTTACCCTCTGGCAAAATCCAAGGCAGACCGTATGGACACGTTTCACATTTAATTCGAGCCATTCGCCTCTAAGGAAGCTTTAACGACCCCCCGGGTCTAGTATTTTCAAGCATTTCAGCAACGAGAAAAAGTTTCGCCGTCCCGTTCGAACCAGTCGAATTGAAATTCAACAAGATTCCCGCCGCCTTTTTTCTTTGTCCCGTTTCTCCCCGTATCAGCTCGACGGAATTTTCGAGCAAAATTTGAATTCCATTGCCCCTTGGTCTGTCTGGGCCCTGATTGAAGAATAATATCGTTTTCGGGGCTAAAGTTAATGCAAGTAGATGTGAAGCTCGACGCAGTTCGGTGCAGTTCGATAAATGGTAATTTAATTAAATAAAAACAGCAGCTGATTGAACGCCGCGTACGATTTGATATTAAAGAGATAATTGTATCTTAACATTACGAGGCCTCGTAAATTTTATACCCCGAGAAATTAAGATGGCAAATTTTAATTATCGTCAAGTTGAAGAATTATCATTGCAATCTAATGAAACGATACGGAACGAGAATGAATAAGTATATAATTCGTCCACCGATGAACAAAGTTACGAAATATGATGGTTTAATCGAATGGAAAGTTCGTGAAACTGTTGGCATTCGGGAGCGACGAACTAAAATTATTTAGTTCGACAGGCGTATATCCGCAGGTGTGTCTAGTAATTGCATCAACCTCGATTTTACCTTTCTGTTGGGTTAAAATGTTTGTTCAATTGGATTGGATATATAGTTTTTCCTTTTAACCACTTTTCAAAAAGTTGAAACGTTCAACAGATACAAAGCGATTTTTTTAATTTGAAATCTACACCTACACCGTTTCTTTTAATTTTATTCAGACAAGATTTTTAACGTAATTCCGGCCTTCAAAGGGAAATTTCGAACTCCCAGATTGATCTCTCGGTTTCACGTTCAAACGCAATAGAAATGCACGCCTCGACCCCTTTCAGGCTTTGGGAACGGAAATAGATATACTTACGAAGCACGCAATAGGTATTTAAAAATTAATAGATATAGAAATACCCAAACGTTTAGGACAACTGCAATATTTGTTTGTTTATTATTACTCGACGATTTAAAAAGATACGATTCTTTCAATTACTCTTCATAACAAACAATCGCGAGTGATGCAATTGTATCTCGTGACTTCTTATCGTCACATTGATAAGTACTTAAAGAAAGAGCATCTGCATTCCGCTATACTTTATCAAAATCCTTTAATGCTCTAGTGTCTACTTATGTATTATTCGAGAGCTAATAATCGAAGTGACGGACTGGTAACAGTAATTGATCTTCCACAGAATGATACAAGAAATAATCCAGTAGCTGGCAGGGTCCTAAAAGTTGAGAAATAATTGAAAAGGAAAATAGCACGAATATTCTCTGCCGCGCAATCAAAGGTTAAAGGTTATCCGGGAACAAAATTAGACTAATTCTTACTGGAAACGAAATCTAGAGTGGTAATTTATGGGCCAATTACAGAAACGTTCTAGAAAATGAAGCAGCACAAGTTCGGAGGAACTGAACAGAGAACTATGCAAAACGAATGAAATGAAGTCGGACAAAATATAAAGGAAATTCTCCAAGTCACAATAATTGTGTAACCGATATCGTTTTTAATAAAAGGTCTTTTAAACTTCAAAATTCATCCAAATCGAAACGTCATCAGGTATCATAAAAATTGGTAAAGGATATTTTTACAGATTTAGTTATTTCTCCAATCACTCCGAATCGTCAAGGATACCAAAACATTTTTCGGTTCTCCAATAATGATACACCAATGATGCAAAATCGCAATTGAGTAAAGCAATTAATCGACGTTTAATAATAAATATTCCAGCAATCCAACCCATTATCAGGAGAGCAAACGCAATTTTATTATTCATCGCGAAACAGCATGCGAGTTTTGCTTCATATCAGGGAATTGTTAAAAACTCACGAAAAAATCAATGAAAGAGCGAAAAAGCAACCACGACAAAACGATAAACATGCTCGTGCGATTTATCCTTCCAATCTGTCCATCTCACGGGATTGGTGGCGGTCTTCGAGTGTAAATGCAAAACGCGTATCGAGCCGCCGGTGTATCGTTGAAAATAAGTTATTTAAAAATCCTCCCCCTGGAAAATGTTCATTCCGGTCCGCAGCCATGCGATTATTCAAATATTTCAGATTCCGTCCCCCGGGGAGGTATTTTCCTTTTTAAGGGACGCGCTTCAACGACTCAGACATATGTATGTGGACGGAAAAAATATTAAGAGAAATTATAATACCGTCCTACTTTTTACCCCATTCCATATCTTCGAGTGACAATGCCTCTCGGCGCATGTGCAATTTAATTTGTGCATTGCAGAATTTGAAAAAGCAGTGATCGACTTAATTAATTAAAATTAATTTGAACACGGCGAATGTGAATGGTTCAAGAGTAACCTATTTTAATGCCGGCGAAAAGGAGAAATAAAAAAATCACCGACAACTACTTTCGGTTGCAAAAATGTTCGAATAATAAATTCACATAGAACTCTTGCCACGGATGCACTTTCGCAAAATTTCTACCCCCAGGTTTTGTTCGTTCGAATTTTTTTTTAATGAACGTGCACTTTAAAATCGATTCCGTCCATTGGAGCACTCTGTAAAAATTCAATTGTCACTTTAATAATTGCCCCTTCCTGATATTTCAATAATATATCATTATTTCTTTATCAATTGCGCAAATATTAATGTACCTAATACCACTGAAATGATACTTTTCGTAATTGCCATTACAGTTACTTCGCGAACAGAGACATCGATTAGGCAAAACTCTGACAAAGGTCTCGCTGTCTCTAAAAAAAAAAAATTGCCGCAATATAAAAGCAAGGAAGACGAAGGTAACTTCTTGCTAGAGTACAATAGCACCTGAACAAAACGTTCCCGGGCAGGAATTATTATCATTTGGCGAGCATTCGTTGGCCAGTTCGTTGTTTCTCAGCCAAAATGTGTCGCGAGAAGAACACTTGACCTACATCTTGGTCGGGCCACCGGTGAACCAGCGAAATGTGCTCTAATTTGAATTAATGGTTCACTGTAATGTGCAGAAAACAACAACCACCAGGCGAACTTTATACACCAGTGAATTCAATCGTTCGACCTTCGATTGCAGTTGGCCCCGACCTCTTTCCCTGGGACCCGACAGAATCGCAAATCTGTTCTCCATTTCGACGATTATATATATATATTTTTTTTTTGTCATTTTCCGCTCACTGATCCGAGCATATCGCCGCTTAATTGAATTCCAATCTATCCAGAACCAAGAGTTACACGAATTTCGATTTCTTAATCAGTGTTCCGCGGTGCTCTTATTAACACATCCTTTCCACAATTGTTCCCGGTGCATTGTTCGTGGACAATATCATTGACCTTCACGCGAAAAACGTAAATTGTGCAAACCTCCATCCATCGAATGGACAATTAAAGCAACGATACGATCGAACAACCGCGGAACCATGCATCTCGGCGACGACAAATGATTCTCCGAGTAATCGATAATCGAATAATCGTAGCTACGGGACGACGTGCACGATGGACCATAAATTCGCCCCGGAATAAGGTCTACGGGGAGCACGACGAGCGCTATCGATCGAACGAACAAGGGGTTTGCGCGTCCCTTTCGAGCCCGTACGAATTGGCCTTAACGTTGTCTAACCCAGAAACGCCAGGATTCCTGGCATGCCTCCACAATCCTCGATAACCTCGATTCGCGCAAGAGGCGCATCCGTGCCGGCAACTTTTCTGCACGTTTCCCCCCACCGCAGTCGTACCATCCTTATCCTCGTGTCTGCAGACTTATCACACGGTCATGTTACTTATTTCAGTCGGGAATGCGAATCTACTGGGCTCCTCGAAGATCGTGAATACTCCGGGCGGAGGAGTTTACGGGGTGTTTCAGCGAATCGCGCGGTGAAAATCGTGTGGGGAAAGTAGAGCTTCCGTTTTAAAATTATTTGGACCTCGGCGCTGTTGAAGTTTCGGAATGAATTATTCGCCGAAGGGAAGTTTCCGGTGTATCGCGACGAATTAATTTAACGAATTATTTAGCGTCGCGTGGAGTACGCCGCGTAAAACGTATGACACTGGTGCAATTGGCTTGCGGATTTTTCTCTAATTTCCAAAGCGATGGGTAAATATTTGGAAAATGTGACAGAATTTGAGGGGGGGCGGGGATTACAGGAAAGTGAGTCATGCGCAGGGAAGTGTATTTCGGAAAGTGGAGCTTGATATTTCAGTGGATTTTAAACTGACAAACTCCAATAATGCGGATGAAATATTACTATGAATATTTCAGTTAACAAACTTAAATTACAATCGTCCGTAGTACGTTACGTGCACGTACATGCGCGTCTGTGTGCTACTACGTGCACACGTGTCACCGATAAAGCCGTCGTAAAGTCAAGCATAATTCATTATGTAACATTACAAGCGCATTATTGTGTGCGCCACGGCTTTTGACGGCTTTTCATCACCCACTTATAAACAGCAACACGTCATGCCAGGCGAATCGATGGTAAATTGAACGGAAACAACATTTTGCTAATGGTCAATTATTTAAAATTAAATGATAGAACGTGTTGAATAATATTTGCTAATTTGCGATCATAAAAAGTTCATAGAAACTTTCAATGATAGTGTTCACTGTTTCGCGATTCTACATTTCATGTCAGAAGTACAGCAACTTCTGACTCCAGGATGACTTAAATACTTTTTATCGTTTATAAAATAACCCACGATATCCGCAGATCGCCGAAGAAAAAATACTCTCGTATGCTTGTATATTTACGTCGCCCCTTTTGATATTAATCGCAGTACACGTGAATCACAGGCACATGGTTGTAATTGACTACCCGTTATCAAATGAAAGTACATGAAACCCGTAAGAGCTTCAGATAATACAATCGCATTATACGATATAAAACGCTCGCGCGGATTTCTCGGTAATCCCAGTCTACCAAGCCAGAAACTAATTTAATGAAATAAAAATGACAAATAACGTCCCGACCGGCATCTAATTGCGAAAGTGTACCTATGCCTCCATGTCATAGAAACAAAGCAAAATAATACAACTCAATGCAACCGAGGAAACCTTAAAACCGAGAACAGTTTTTACCCCGAAGAACATTAAAATCCATTGACAAAGAGTATATTTCCACCGAAAGGAACATCGAACCGCAGATACATGTCGACAGTGAACCAAACAAACCCGAAAAAGACTAGCAATAAAGAAAGGACCAGACATAAAGACGACAGTCGTTTCGTCCTAAAATAAACTCGTTCCACCGTGAGTTCACCGTTAACGAAACTTTCAATCGCGAACGTCGAACGTCGCTTTTAGGTCACGATGTTAGAATCCAGCATCTTTTCCTTTGGTCCCTGATCGAGCACGGAGACAAGGTTTCGATGCGGCGTCGATAGCCGCTGATTTACGATCCCTCAAGACTCGCGGAATCGACGATCGTGAAAGTAGCCGGGAGCCCGTTTAACGAGCATCTTCGATGCGTCGGCGGGTCTCGAAGGATCAAAGGAATCTCGTCTGAACGAGAGCTTGGGGGCCGTGTTCTAGGATTTCTTAATTCGCGTTCTTGAAACACTCTCCCGTTTCGATTCCCCTTTGCGTGACGGCGTGCGAACGCGAGACATGGGATTCCTCGGTGTCCAAGGATTCTAATAAACTGGCGAAAAATAGAGGCGACAACGCGCACGGCGAATAAATGGAATATCTGACACCGTTGGCCGTTACTTTCGACGGCCTGCATAAATATACGCAAGCTGGAAATATTTTTCCCGAACGGTTTAAGCACGGAGCATATGTATTCGACGAGGTCGTAAGACCACCGAGCGGACGCTCGATCATTTTTCATGTTGGAACGTAGCAAGGATGATCGTAGAATCTCGACCGGGAGAACGTATTTCCCGTGTGCGCGAGGATTTTACATTTAAATGCCCGCGACAGAAGACTGCACGATCTTCTTGTCGACGATGAAACGTTTCAGCGAGGCGCGCGGTACGTCGTGAATCGATCGCTTCTTGGCAGATCGAAGCTGTTTTTTTTTGGGGGTGCAGAATATTGGAGGTCGAAAATGAAAATTGTTTGCGGTGTTTAATGTGACGAATTAGAAAATAAATAAATGCAAATTTTATTTAAGGTATGAATAATAGCTGTATTGGTAGCACTGGAATTAGTGTTACTTCCAATTCAGCAATGGTCTCTCCTTCAGTACAATTATTGCAGGTATTCTATCCTGCATTCTATTTTCATTTGCTCAGTAACACTACGATGCTGTAATAATAATAACAAAAATGTTCGTAATGAAAAGTTATTATAAAAATCGGTGATGCCACGCGCAGTAAATGAAGACGTGAAATAAATAACAAAAAATTCTAGGTAATCATTTCTGCGCGATTATAAAACATTTCACAAATGGGCAAGGTGCTATTAAAAGGAAAGAGCACGGATATTGAAATGAATCCGATATTGAATAACAGCACGCAATTATTTTCCACTCGAAAACGGTTATATTGTTGCATTTATACGCAAAGCGATCTCTCTTGCACGGCTTCATGAAACCCCTATCCGTGGCCGAAACACATTTCTCGCCTTCTTTATATTCCGAACCATCTGCCTCATTAGTAAATAAATGGCGCCAGTGGCATTAGAAATTCGAAGTATGAGACTGTGCCCCGCCGACGCTCGCACTTTCTTTTATTTTTCATTCTTCGGCGACGCTTGAAGCGCCTCCTTTTTTTGGTATTTGCATCACGTCTAGTAGCGACTCGCATAAGGATCGATTTAAAGTTGGATGCACCCGCATCCACGTACATTTCTGTATGCATCCACAAAACAACACTTCGACACGGGGCAACGGAAACGAATTGTCACGAATTGCACAATCTCGTCATCGATGTTTCGCATAACTTTATCGATGAACGTTGAAGGCTTAACCGAACGAAAATTCAGATAAAACCAGACGGGGAAACGAAGTCGCAGCGTCGCGCGATATCCATTTACAACGGATCAAACATGAACTGACTTATTTGCGAAGAGAAAAACAAAAAAAAAAAATAAAAGAAACGGGAAGAGGAAACGCAAAAAAGAGAAAGAGAACGCGAGCACAGTTAATAATCTCGCGGCAAAAGTTAGGTATAATATCGTGGCTCAAACGGAACAGAAAAATTAAGAGAGCAGCCGGTGGCACACGGACGCTCTTCAAGTATTTCCTTTTTTTCTCGACGAGTGAAAAAGCCTCAGAAGCAATTAGAACTAATTACCCGTGGAAATAAGCGCGACTTAGGAATAGAATAAAAAAGGAACAGGGAGGTGAGGGAGAGAGGTAAAGGAAAAAAAATGGTGAAAAAAATGACGATAAACACGCAGTGTTTGCGACTGCAGAGATCAAAGCGACTGCATACATACACGGTGGGCACTCAAAGCCGGCGTCGCGACGCGTCGTGTCGCGCCGGACTTCTGTGCTCGTATGGAAACGCCGGGTAGAATTTGTCGCGTTTCCAACCATACATTTGAAAGCGTAAATTGCGACGACTTCAAAGGACGTCCACGAACGAACGGAACGATACTGCGAGATCAAGGCCGAAATGTATCTATTCGCTGGGTAATACGCTGTGGTTACCCACGCGACAATCGAGCCTGGCCTTTGCAACTGTCCCGAGGATTGCTGGGAGAATGTTTAAGTGTTTCTGATTCGAGTTCCGTTGGACAAAGGCATTCGATGATGGATATGTTCGGACGATTTTCGTAGGGCGAACCTGATATTGACTTGATAATTGAATTGAAACGCTAAGGGCGACGTTTGGAATTATTTAACCGGCTTGGCACAGGATAGTTTCGCGGAGAACTATTCACTACTTACTGGTGGGAGAAATAGTTGAATTGATTCCTAATGATCACGTTCATAGAACGTTATCGTTCTTGGTGACATCGAGATACTGCTCCTTTTCGTATTAATAAAAATAATATAGAAGTACATGAAAATATTAGAGAGATCAGGTGCTCTGCAGACAGGATGGACACCAGTGGATTTCCATTTTTGTTCTATTACAATACTTGGTTCTGCGGATTGTGTTTCGCCAAAGTGTATTTACTGTCTTTTAGTTTCCCCGAGAAATATGATGAAACGGAGAGATGTATTTGTATAATAATCAATGGTACGATGAAAATAATGAAGCAGAGGATATCTCTGCTATCCCAAGGAAAATCTACTACAGCTTTCTCTTTATGAATTTCATTTAACGATTTCCACGGTTAAAGTAACCGCTATTTTTCCAATAAAACAAAAGCCAAAGAAAAACGTTTATCATTTACAATTGTTCAGCAATAAACAAAGCACGTTTGTGCTATTACCGTAACTCATAAAAAGCCTGCAGACTCTAGCTCTCATATAAACATTCCGGTACAGTCGAAAAACCCCTCGAAATATCCATCGAGAGAGAGAATGAACGAGAGATCCATGAATCAACGTTCCCACTAACGGAAACTTTGTACATGACGTATTATCCCACCGTTTCAATTTATTTTTTCCCCCATACGAACCGGATCTGCGGCTATATTGTACCACGTGTTTTGGAGTACCCTTTATTAATATCCCCCGTGAGACTATTTTAAAACATTTGTCCATTACAACCTCCCATCGAACGAGTGGACCTTTCCTATTTCTTTCGTTTCCAACGTACCGAGACTCAATGAATCTCGCTTAAATAAAAGAATCACTGATAATGAAAATATCCGACAATTGGCGTGCATTTCATTCGCTGCTAAAGAACAGATACGGTTGTGAATCATTTTATTTCAACGTATACCTTTCAACTTTTCAATTTTTCATATTCCGCTGATTTGTACGTAAAAATAATTCTGTCTATGCCAGATTGGCGAAAAGAATCGAATTTCCAATGTTATTTTTTCCGGAAAATTCGTGGTTCGAAACGAACCGGTGACTAACGAGCTGCGGTATCGGTTAGGCCCGTACAATTTCGAGGTCGGCCATTCCTCGATAGATTTCCACCACGGGAACATTTGCGTCGGCGTTATAGCTTCGAAGGGACATGGCGAGGATACCTCGAGCGCGATATTAAAGTGCAACACGATTTGATTTGAGTATTGGCCCAAGTTGGGAATCGAAACACGTTGATTGTCTTTTCCATCGCCGTGTGTCCGCCAGTTAATTATAAAAACTGCTATTTGCTCATTTACCAATTATAAAAATGGATAAATTTCAATTCTGGTGCACGAGGAAAATTACAAAATAGTATTGAGACAGATTTAACGTGATATTAATTAATCGGGGAATATTTTAATTAAAACAAATATTATTCTACGGAAAATATTGGAACAGAAGTGAAATATTTCCGATGCGTTATTTTCTGTTGCAAGTATTCGTTCTTCCTGTGGTTTATTTTATAGATAATTAATACCTGTTGTGCTAGATATATAAAAGTGGATCGATCAGAAGTAAACAAGAAGTACAATATATGCACGCCGTATCGGCTATCAGTCAATACCTAATTGAATTTATTACAAATACTTCATCTTATCTCAATAGATTTCAGAACAATTCTGGAAGCAATAAGCTTGGCCGTTTAAAAGGGGGGTTAATTAAATACCAATCAACGGACGCTTCTCCGCGAGGGCTGATTAATTATATCGAATATAACTTTAGCCACTAATTTAGCGTGGATGAAAGAGATTGGATAAAGGATTCACAGAATATATTATAAATAGAATGATTTCTCGTTCGAACCACTCAGTTTATTGCTTCGAGAACCTTGACTGAGACGATCCTGCCGATAGCCTTTTAATGAAATCACGTGGAAACGGGAATGATAATGGTATCGGGCGCGTTTCATTCGACTCCATTTCTCTAATTGCTTCGATAGAAATCGTTCTCCGTCTCCGCGACCCTTTTCTTCGCGCGTTTTCATGTCGTCGATTATTATTCCTGTATTCAATGCGACGATGCATCCCTCGTTTATTGGTTCGTTCGTTTTCCCAAACCCTTTTCGTCCTATTGTCTTTTTATTGCAATTCTCAAGGTGAAATATTTAAGTACACGTTATATAACATATATACTATATGTTTTATACAGGTCGAGATATGATTATCTATTATTAAACAATTTATAAATAGATCATTAACAGCTAATGGTGTTAAGACGATTTATTATTTAAGAAAAGTGACAGCAGTTTTGCCATTTGTCTTTTAGTGCGGTTCCAAATTTTGAGGATGTATAATTCAGCGAGTGTTACGTGCGGCGAAAGCTGGATTATGTTTAACTACTTTTATGGGCGGTACGTTAACAACGTGTATCAAATAAGTAATCGATATTGATTCAGACAAAACTTAGCACACTTCTGTAAGTAGGGATCAGTAAAGGAGCATATGCACCTTACAGCTTTTCGATGCTCGAGCCCTAAGTTTACGAAGCACTTCGTGTTTTATGTGGGATGTAAAAATAGTTTTTCATTGTTCCTTTAGTATTATAAAAACTGTCGTCACGGGTGTTCAATTTTATCATTTCACCTATAAATATTGCAAGAATGTAGAAGAAACGAAAAAGTAATTTACATTAAAGGAAAAGAAAATATGTATGTTCAATAAAACATTCTACTTTTGTATGCCTTCCTGCATTATTCTGTACGCAAATAAAAAGATAACTGAAGAAGGAATATAATAGCCATGCTAGGAATTTTACCACGTCAACTGTATGAAATAAATTCTCATAATTAAGCCCTATCATCCAAATTACTTATCGCCAAATGCATTTATAATAGCCGACTTTCGTTCCGCAGACAAATTACAGATGCTTTGAAGGGTTTTCGTAGGTAACAAGCCAGGCAAAGTGCTCACCAACCGACTCCTCTTTTTCAGAGGAAAAATAGTCTACATGCCTGGGTATTTTCGTGATCTTCATCATGGTTGATCGATTTTACACTACGCTGGATACATGGCGGAGTTCGGCTTGTCTGATCGTATTTCGACGTGGCAGGCTACGTTACTGAAAAGTGGTTTTCTGCTTGAAACAAGCTCGAAACGTGTGGCAAGATTCGCGCGTGTTTAAGGGTACATCGTGCAACACGATTCGCCTATGCGGCTCGAAAATTGTTGATCAGAGAAGGATTTAATGAGCCAATGATGACAACCTACGCATTACATATAGTGAAATTTCGTGGTGGAAAATTGGAGACCACTGAAAAGGCAAATCAGCTCGAAGTGAAGATCATTTTTATAGAACACTTTTCCAAGGGTGATTAATTGTTCGTTACTAAATATTATTGAATATTAATAAATAAATAAAACTCGTTCTTTTCTGTAAAAGAAATGTCAGTTTCCAGCAATATCGTTCAGCCTTATTCCACTAATTTCTTACTAAAAAATTATATCACTCCCTTATAATTCATTAAAAAAAAAAAATGCATATCTTCCAGATTAGATTTCAAGATTTCCATAAAATTGCAGACCTATGCACCGCTTCCAAATATATGACATTACATTTACTATATTTATCAATTACTGATATTACCAAAATATATTACAGATTAAACTGCCAAGCGGAGTAACAAAATTATCAAGCTAGTTTTCTTTCGATGAAATCATCCTATCAAACATATATTCCGTGGTGTGCCAAGCAACGACACAGATTGGCTTTGATCATTTAATTTAATCAGAATATATCATCAATACGTATCGACGTTGATTAATATAATAACATAATCCCTCAGAGTCGATGTTGAATCCCGCTCATGCTCATCCTTCTGTTGTCACAAACGTAGGCCGGCGCTTTTGAAAAAAGCATTTCGAGGAACGGCTCGTGACGAGGTCGGCGAAGAGATAAAGAGACCCTCGAGTGCATCGTGCATCGAGCGAGTGTGTACACACATTACACGCTACGTACGGATTAAGTGGTTGAATTTTAAAATGGATTAATACGCGCCGGTTAAATGGGGACAAGTATTTCGCGGCATGCTGAACCAACTAATACACGTGTACGTGTACCGGGTCCCCGGTACGGTAGATAGACCAACTTTTGATACGAATATCGCGACAATGTTCTAGTGGGTGCTCGACCCTGTTACTTGTATCGCCGTTCGCGACAGCCGAATTTTGCACAGCGGAAAAAGAATTCCAAGATCCAAACACGAAGCAGTTATGCAGTGACGCGTCCGTGCGACGGTAATTCGCCCAAAAATTTGTTACAACGACTCGCAAGGGGATATTCTTTGAATCCGTCAAACATTTGGACACTCCGTTTCAAGCGTGAAGGAAAATGAGACAAGTGTTGCTGCTACTTGTTCTTCTATTTAATCATTAATATTACTTATTTTTGCTTAAATGTTTTCTTTATGTTTCCTAATTCAGCCTGCGCACCATCTACCAACCCCTACTAATACTCTCCAACGACAAAGCGAAACAAAAGTCATAACCAACCCCTTGCCTTTCGGGTATCCCAACCGCTCTAGAATTACAAGCTCCGTGAAAAGAAAAAAGACAGTTAAAACCTTTGGAAAACGTTCTAATTGCATCCTCAACGCGGACGGGCTTAACGTCAATCAGCATCGATCAACAGCCGAGCGGACGTGTCAGCGACTCGTCAATTACCCTGAACGTTTTGGAAGGCGTCCAAGAACAGGCGTCTTCGCCCAGATAGACGACACAAGTTCCACGCGAAACGGTGTTACCGCGAAACGAATCCGTTTCACCGGGGCTCGCGTTGTGCAGACGTTGATGGCTGGCCGTCCCCGGAAGGGGAACGGTGCATTTGGGCTTCACGCGCAACGCACCCTCTAAACGGATGTTTACGGATAAAGGGTAGGTAACGGGGACAGAGCTGGCCAAACATTGCCGACACTGTGCCGTCGTAAGCGATTTACCAGCACGCTCGCTTAGATAGACCAAGCCGCGTTCTATGCTCGTGTAAACATCCACCGGCGAATCTAACAAAGTGGTCGATCCGTGGCCGACCGCTTATTGACTGGAACGTTCCGACTTCCAACCATTCAGGATGCGGAAGTGTGTGCAGCACTCGAGTCTTCATCGGGAAACACGGAAGTTCCGTGTCGCGATCTAATCAGCTGGATTGTCTTGGCTGCTCTGACGAGTGCGCGACGGTTGAAAGGGTGTAACGTTATGTGTGCTCGGGATGCGCTGTCGGGAAATTTGGAATTAACTTTTAACCGCGGGATATTATAGGCTCCGGAGTATCCATCTTTCGCCGTTGCGAGGATAATTTTATGGTTAGTTTGGATATTTTTTTCATTTTTGTGTTAAGAGCGTGCAACGTCAATTCTTTGGGAAATTTATGACTGTTTAGATAAATTAATCACGGTTTCATTATTTAATCCGCTTCAGGGAATTATAACGATGCGCCTCCCCGAGGAAGATTATCCTGCATTTCATGTAGGAATAAATCCTCCGCAGTTTCTGGCCTGTTTCTTTACAAAGCATTCTCCGATAGAATATTTCTTTCGAAAGAGAATAAAAAAGTAAATAAAAGATAAAAAGGAAAGGACAGTCCGGTGGAAGCCGACAGCTAGCTGTTAAAACGAAATTCTCTGCGGCAACTTGCGAAACGATCACAAACGTGCGGTAGAAATCGTTTGCTGTATCTGACAGCAATTAACGTCACGTTGTACGAATCAATAATTCTGGTCTCTCAATGACTGCTTCGCCGGGATGAACATTTCGGAGAACGCACCGAAAATCCTATAACGTGCACGCTTTTCGACATTCGAGATAGTATTTCGTGCCATATCTATTTCGTTAAGTGATTTCATCATTTCATAATTATCTGGCACTAATTTCTGTACAGAGATTTTCCTTCCAATGCGCAATCATAATTTCTATAAATCACTTCTACGTTAATGTATCCTGAAATCGTCGAAGTAGCGCGATATTTAAAATACAAAGAGCAGATACCATTCTCGTCCAGACCGTGAAATGGAACACCGTGCCCAATCGAAGATTATCAAGACACTGCTCACATTCGAGACGGCTCAATATCGTTCTTATCGGGATGCGACGAAAACGACCGAGATGCATAAGGGGATAGAGTGCAAGGTTACAAATTTCACGACATCGTGTAAATGTTTCAATAACGTGCGGCTGGTAGGTAGGTGAATAAAATTGCGGGAAGCCAGACCGGAAGCCGTAGGTCGACGGCTTTGTGTCTTCGTCGTCCGCGACGTCTTGTCGTCGCAGACCTCGTTTCCGTGTAAGTCCACGAGATAGAGCAGCGCGAATGGGCGTCTCCCGGGTACGCTCCTGAAGGAATTTTATAGACTGCTCCCGGATGTCGCATTTTGTCCGCTCTGTTACCTACCAGCGACCTCTGTCCTCGTGAAACCACACTCTGAATACTGTGCCAGTTCTTTTGTGAGGAAAATGGACTTAAGAATAATAGTTGGTGATTACAGGGCTACGGTTAACATCTATTTCAGAGCTCCGCGATGAGGGATGATTTTTCTACATATTTAACCCTTTACTGTAAGTACAGTGTCTTACGAATATTTTGTTCGTCCGTTTTCAGAATAATAATAAAGAAATTCTCGTTGACCGAATGTGACAGGCGACCCTTGCTCACCCCCTCGTACGAGCGTAATTGCAAGTGTTAATAATAAGTAACGAACGTCACACGGGAACGAAGTTTCGGCTGAGATTTTTTATAATTGTCGTGCGTTAAGAAATATCAGTTAAGGTGTGCCACCGACGCGTTTTAATCCAATACCGCGTCCTCGTCCTTTATCTGTCAGGCCCTTTAAGAACACAGCTGATCCAACGTCACGGAACGCCCTGTGAAATATACTCCGCCCGGGAAACTCGGAAAATCCAACGTAACGTCCACCAGGGACAAAGGTGGCATCAATCTTCCATCAGATGCGACAGGCACGCGAATTTCGCGCGAGATTGCGCGCTTAAAAGCCGAGTCGGTGCATACGTTTGTTCCTAACCGATGCACGAAAAGACGTATTGCCCGAAGGTGCGCGTTGTATCATCCCAAAGCAATCTGACGACGATATTTTAAATTCACGTCGTATCCAACCGGGGCATTCTATAAGGAAATTCCCTATGGGTACCACCGCGTGTTCTCGCAGTTCGCCGTGGAGGTACACGACACGATTTCCGTTTCGATGCAACCTGTGCCCGGCGCGCCATGGAAAAGTACGCGGAAACTACTTGCTCGTCGAAAGTTTCCATGTTAAATTAATATCGACGAAGACACGAGACACAGAAACTTGTTCCGTTCCGATGTAAAACGAATCGATGGGGTTCGCGAGGCGGCTCAACCGATGTGTAAATATAATTGATGGAATATTTTTTGTTATCGACTAGCAATTAATATTCTGCGACGATCAATATGAAATTTCTACCGATATCAGTAATTTATTAGTAGAATATATTGCGGAGATTTATTTGATCGATCTGTTGCCCGAAATGTTTCGTGTTTAAAGAACGGCGTAATTTTTAATCGCGGATAAATTTTCGGTCGAAATTTTGTCACAATGGAATCGAACGTGGTGCATTTCTGATGAAATTAAATGCAATAAAAAATCGGGACAATATTACAGGGTACAATTTCGATATTTCATCCTCGTTTAATTTACTTTCGAATCGATGTATCAGCTGCTATTCGATTGATTTAATTCCGTTTAAGTCGAAATCAGGTGCACTGCAACAATTTTACACCACCCAACGATCCAATTGATTAAGGGGAAGAAATGTACCGCTAAAAGACATTACTCCAAAGTTCATCTCTACGGGAAGCACCGTTTGCGCCATGCGAAAACGAACATACGTAAGTCAACGGATAATACAGCATCGTGCCAAATTGGCACATCGTCCCGCGGGTTGCACAGCCATTTTTATGCACGACGACGACGACGACGGTCAGCATCCCCGTACGTTTTTACGTCTGTTTCTTGCGTGTCGGTTCGCCCGCGTTTAACGAGCGTGTGCACTCTCAAACTCCCCGATATATGAAAATTAAGAACGGTGGATGGGCATATTTGGAAAAACGGTCCGAGCGTTCGCGGACCGCGTCGTTCGGTCAAACTGGACGAGTTCTGCGAACGCAGGACGGCTGAAACGACGGCGTCCCAGAGGAATTCTTCCCGTATAACCCCTGCCAAAAGGACTGCCTCGTCTGCGGCGTCGTTCGACGAGATTACGCTCGTGGTAACTCGCAGCGACCGGGGCTCAGGTCGCGATTCTTCGATAATGCGTTCTGCCTGGCGTGACATTAATTTTAGTATGCATTGTAGCGCGCAGTTTGATGCCCGTTTTTGTCGGCGCTTGCTTTATAATTTCAACCTGTTCCGGGCTGACGCTCGTTTCTGATTCGCCCCGAAGGATTTCATGGATTTCACTTTTATCCCGTAGGATTGTATGAATTACTCGACCGCTTCGTTTCTTCATTATCGGGCATATTTTTGTCGGCTTCCGGTTTTTCATTCGATTTCAATGCTGATGGTTCTCTTTGTTTCTCGCGTTGCGGGGAACATAAAGTACGGCGAGCAATGTTTCGTTGGAGATTTTCATTATTATCGAGAGGAGCATGTAAATTAATGTAAACAAGAATTTATGGAAATTGACCTGTTCGCTTTTGTTTAGATGTACGTGAATTAAGAACAGAGAAAGAAGTGTGACGTATAGATACGACTGGGTAAATGCACGTCTCTAACTTCGCTGCCAGTCTCTTCGAACGCGTTATCTTGGAATGAAACAAATGGAATGGCATTATTAAACAGAGAATGGAGTTTTCTATGTAAATACAAGGATGAAGACGGGGTAAAAAGCCGAGTAAAAATTTCACAGAAATGCAGCGGAAAAATGTTCTTACGGCTGCTACTGGTAAGACGCAAGATATGTCGTGTAACTAGAATATCGCGTCAGATTGCTGGATATTTCGACTAGACAATAATATATATATTTACGAAAACGTTCCTGCTGAATTTCATCCTTCTATCATCGTGCACCACGTAAATGTTGCAGCAAAGAAGTACAGGCGAAACGCTTTGAATTGTTCAAATATGTACCGCTGGTATTATTATGAATCGCTAGCATATTACTTCGGTTATCCTACCTTTCAATTTGAATGTACACATATCGCGAATACGAAAATGAAGAATATCACCTCGATTTCTGTTTTGCAAAAATATGAACACACATTGTGAAATTTTTTTCAAATTCAGGCAATATTCACTATCGATTAGAAGTAGATGATATTGATATTTTATTTATATACATTGATTAGAGTGGACCCTTGAAACACTTCCTGATCGCTGAACCCGATTTAAGAACAATAAATTTACACACATATATAGGTGTTTACTTCTAATTCATTAAGTAACTCCGAGCACCTATCAATACACGATCTTATCAGGGATAGTAATGGAATTACGACGAATGTCTTATCTGTCGTGACACGAATAATTGACCATTTCGTTTGAGCAATCTTTTTTTTTATTTATGAGTAAAGACGTTCGATTAAATATTAATGAGGAATATGCTGTCCCATACGAATGCTAACCAATAAATAATTATTCAAATGGACTGAACAATGATATGCCAAAATTTAATTACGATTTTCCGGGCATACCTATTTTCTTTAAATTGACGTACAGGTGACACGAATATAATATTGACTAACAAAATTCTAACTACTCTCACGTAATGTAGCAATGAATGAACATCTTGCAGAAAAATTTTGTGCTGTTAAAGAAAGATACATATTGCTCAAGGAAACAACCCCGAAGAGAATTAGAAACAAAAATAGTATGTTAGAGTTTCTATCACCCTGATCCAATAATCCCGCTATGGATTTTTTTTTCTATCTAAACAACCCCGATTGTTCGAGCCTCCTTATCTACTTCTTCCCCGCACGATGTACTGAATAACACTGGCCGTTTCAATTTTTTTTCTTCCCACCCCCGCGAGCCACGCCCTTCGCCATTATCGACACTCTGGGGATTCCTGTTGCGTTCAGAAGCGATCGTAAGTTTCGGAAGGGAGCTCGAGAATCGTAGAGCGAATATCGATGCGAATATCATCGCGAAGGAATCGAATATAGCTCAGCTGTAGCCTGCATACATATAAGCAAATAATGCAACGCTCTTCCGCATCGAGGCACCGCCACATGGTGATAAACCAATGGGAGGTGATATACGTACACTATGCATCAAAACCATAAATTCTCCGCACTTGACGGCTAATATTTCACGAATCCTGGAACCAGAACGTTGTCATATTTGTATATTAAAGCGACCGATATTCCCGGTTCTTATTTCAATATTTCCACGAATTTTCTACGGCCACTAATAATGGAGAAATAATAAGGGCATAACGTGATGCCAGGCGACTTTGAAGAATGTAACCAGACAACATCTGGAATATATTAGAATCCAGTAATGATGGCATTTAACGTGGCGAGAGGAACACAATGGTTTGGAAGCGGTCTGAATAGAGATTAAACGTTTGAACGATGCTAAGAATACAAAGTTCTTCGGTATTTCGTCCGTTCGAATGGATTTGGAACGGAGTTAGATGCAGAACTATTTTAACTTTATTTTCGAGTCGAAACACGTATGTTCCGATTTTCTTTTACCTGGCCGGAGTAAATTCCATTGAATTTAATATATTTCGAACTTTCAAATATTTCCCGCAGAGCGATTATATGGTAATTTCACGTAATTTCAACATTTTCATTTCTTCGTGAGAATGTTAAAGATTGCGAAACCTGCTTATTTTCACAACGATGCTCTGTTGTCGAATTAAACAATTTCGTACTCGAACAATGCTACCGGTTTTACATGTGAAATCGACAGAATACAGTTTCACAAGCGTACACACAGACAACACATGATACAATATCTAAAAGCGAGTATACGTTGATTTATGATTATGAAACCACGTGAAACAGTATATAAAGTCTGTTTCGTGACGCTCCATATTTTAGAAAACGAACGACCGCGTTTATGTACATCATGTGTTACGACACGCAAGAATCCATCATTTAGCCTATTTATTCTTTAATAATATCAGATTACTTCATTTTTTCATTCCAATATTTCACTTCTCGAATGTATTTTATTTATTCAAACAGAGTACAAGATTACACAAAATCTGATATAGTATAAATCATTACTTTTTAGTCATTTTCACCACTAAAACGAGGGCATTAAAAGTTCGAAGTAGAATGTTTCGTTTGCACTCGTGCATATGTCGTACATTATTAGACGAGCCTTAATGACATGCGAATTGAAGCGAATTGTAGAGCTAAAACGGTCGGCAGTTTGGTCAGTGACGTGTTAATAGAAAGCTGGCACAGCGAATAGCTTGCGCCGACCAGCGACACGTCTAATGAAATATTCTTTTATCTTAGTATCGCAGATAATGAAAGTGTTTTTACAAAAGAATAATATCGTTTCTACTCTGGGTCCATTGAAACACCTGACTTCTATATACGCAAAGATATAAATCCCTTCCAAACTTTTTTAACCGTGAAATGTTGCACACACGCACACACACGCGCGCGCGCGCGCACATACCTGCGATCGCGATTCACAATTAATCGCAGTCCACGTTCCAACGGAACCCCATAAAAATATCAACGAAAACTTCTTCGAAATCCGGCTGCATACAAATTTCTCCCCGACAATAAAACCGCCGCGGGGTCGCGAATTTTAAAGATTCCAAATGTCCAGGATTTATGAAAGGGTCGAGGACGATGGCGCGTTCGTGACGTACTCGTGACTGGAAATTTCAACGAGTTAAACGGCAAGGATGCCTTCCGCCGAAGCGTTATAACGAAGGAAAGAAAATGTAGAATCTTCCAATAAGCGGCACAATTAAAACCGATATACCATCAAGGATACACCGTGAATTTTCACTCTGCTACGCCATAATTTTCGATTGCTATGCCGTGCACGTTGTTCGTCGTGTGTGCCCGCGACGAATCGCTGTCGGCCGTCCTCGGCATTAAAAACTTAGGCCACCTTATGATCACGACGGGTGGATCGTTACCTCGAGAACTTTCTAGGAACACACTGCTGACACTTTCCATGTGACTGACGCGTGAGTGGAAAGAATGATCGCCGCGAAATCGTCAAAGGAAATGTCATAATCTGGTTCAAGATCTTGGACAATTGGTATTGAATTAAACAGCCCGGTGAAAAAGGAAGAGGTATACCTTGGAGGTCGAAAGTTTCGTCTACGGTGAAATGTTAGTATAATCGAGGAATAAATTATAGCATATTTCGAAACCTCACTATGTAATGTAAAAATATGCGCTTCTATTTATCGGTAATTAGCATTCGCATATATGAACATATAAACACGTTTGTAACGAGTCGGGAAATTAATCATTGTAGAATGAAAAGAATTACAGGGCGATAAATATCAGATTTTTCTAGCATCGCGGGCGACAAGACACGGTAATAATGTATAAAATGTAAAATGTAAAAACGACTGGTGTGTAGGGAGGATATTTACGATACTGGAATCGAAATCATATTTCAATATTAGAATGAAGAGCGACCTATGCATATTTAAAAATAGGTATACCGTCGTTGTATGTAAAAAGGACATCCTACCCGTCACAGAAAGAATTGAAATTTATGGTAAATCTAGGATATAAACCACTTTTATTCGCATAAAAAAACAGCCATAAACCTTGAGATTCATAACGCACATATCCATTAGAGCCATTTTACCCTAAATGTACAGCAGAATGTGTGGATATTCCCCATGGGTACACTTCACATAAACCCTGACTTTCAGACCCTAAAGGGGGACGCATAAACGAGCAGCTAAGCAGGCAAATAATGCAATAAATGCTAGTGAAAAATCATCAGTCCACAGTTTTATCTTTCGGTATTGTGCCCATATTCTGCGTCGTAAAAAAGAATGTGAATACCAAGTTACCGTGTGCATTCAACAAACCTTTAAAAAACATCTATCTTTAAAAGGATTTGATAATTCCTGTACCTTTACTCTTCACCTTCCATGTGAAAAATTCCAATTTCTCAAATAAAGTATTTCAGACTCAATGATTCAAGAAATCCAAGGTTATAACTGTAACGTTACAAAATAAAATATCAATATTTTATTAAAAAAGCATTCTCATCGCAAAGGAGAAGAAGCTGGAGCTCTGTCAAAGGAGAAAAATCTCAATACCTGACCGTGGTTTATGATTGGAGATGGATGAAAAAAATAAATACATTTTCCTTGCGAAATAGAAATGGGATTGAAGTGGTTCACATGCATACAGAGAGCTGTGATTTAAAACTTCGATATCATTCCCGCGTGATCTATCAATCCCGAACGAAATAGCTGACGGGCGAAAAATCTCTCTATTATATCTTATCTCGAAATCCTGCGTGTGATCCAGAATTTTATCCACTTCTGCTCGTGCTTTTATTTGTTACCGGTGTCTGGGTATCTGCTCCATCAAACCGTTCAAGCGTATGGTTCACGAGTTCTCTATGAAGTTTCTTATTGTCTGTCGTAAAACGCACCCTTTAACGTGATCAAAATGAATTCTCTGCTTTCAGTGTAAATAGCAATAAAAATCAACGAGCAAGAAGCACGAAAGTCCTGGACGTTATTACGGAGGCGTTATTGCGGCAAGTTTGCCGTATGAAATATTTATTTTGTGTAAATATACAGAAAGGGTTGGAAAAATTAGTAAACTATTTGAAATAATTAAATGCAGAAAATCGAATTCCATGTAAGTTTGGTTTCGTACAGTGCACTTATCAATAGTACTTCGCGATAATCAAGAATAACCAATTTCATTTTCAAAATGGAATAAAATTAATTTGATCTTTCGAATCATTTCAATTTAATCGTTCAAATGTCTTTTTAATATCACCTAGGGTAACACGAAATTGAAAAATTTCTTCAGAAAACTGTGTAATATTTTATGAACATTTTACTCCATTGTTCGGATCCTCTGTACCTTGGTTTATCAATGTGAGAAAACTAATTCCGAGGACTATATAATGCATCACCTCTTTCTCAACGCACGCTTGACGATAAAACCATTGTAATATATTTTCGATGCTGAAATCCTGTTTGTAATCGATTCCGGTGATGTACACGCGAGCACAAGGAACAAATATTATCACATGACGCGGCGGAATAAATTTCAATTATGAAATGATGAAGTTCCATTTACAAATTCAGCCGAAGAAGTAATGTGTGCGTAACGGCACATGATTTTAATCATGTGATCAGTTAAGTCTAACTGTAGTCACGCGCAACAGAGTAATAATTAACCCCTTAGCTCAGTTGGGTCAACAATGTCGTTCAACCAAGTACAAACACACCGCCTGAATGTCTGCCACTAGTAAATTGTAACATTTGACGGCAGGACATTCATTTTGCAGATCACGCATGCTCACATTATCGATGACTAACGCAACGAAACATCGTAGCATTAAATACGAATTAAATGTTATATCGTAGAGTCAACGTTATATAGAATTTCGTGGCAGGATTCGCGGCGAGCAAAATATTTTAAACAGCTCGCAACATTTCGGCACGCCGATTAATTATAAAATTCGGACATTCCATTAGCGTGCCAGTAAGTAATATATGAAACTAATGTCTCGTATAATGCGGTGAAATGTTCTTTCAATACAAACGAACTCACTTCTACTGGTCACGTGAATTTCTCCACGTAATATGATTAATACCTAACTAGGAATACATTCTTCAATCTCTATTAACCGAATAATTCAATCATCCAGTATTCCATTGCTCTAATTCTTCGAAATTTCAATTCAATTACCCCCCACCCCCCTCTCGCGCTTGGATATCCGTATCATAAAAGCCCTATCGCATCATTTCCATCATTCGCATTAGGACTCGACAATTAACCCTTTGACAACCAATGAGGAGCATCGTTATACTCCTGAATTCAAGTCCGATATAACGAAAAAACAAAGAACATAACAATGAAGGCGTAGACTCACCGTAAATTGGAGACAACGACGACGTAGTCACCCTCGATGGAGACCAGACCAACGTTCTGCAGTATAATGCCGGTGATCAGCATACCGATTAGGGCAGGAAGGGTGGTCAAGGAGAACAACCATCCACCGAAATGCGCCGCTATGCAAAGGGCAGCGAGACCGAAAAGCTGGCCACCGGGTGCTGCGTCGTCGCCTAGTATCGCATAGACGATGCCCCAGAGCAGCAGCCCTAACAGGAACAGGCATAACAGCCGGGCGAATTTTCTGTAGCTCGGGCAAAATGGTTGAGGACACGCTTTCCTCCAGCCAGGCGGCTCCCAGGATGGCGTGTCGTCGCGACCGTGGCATCGCGCACAAAATAGATACAGCCACGATCTGAAAGAAAGATTACAGAACAGAATGGTTAGAATCAAATTATTTTCGTTTCATTTGCGTCTCAAGTGTAACGATAAGAGAATGGGGGAAATAATTTTCTGATTATTATAATACGCGGTCGGAGTATTCACTTTTGCCATTAATTATTATTGTGCCCAATTATATTTGTGTTGCGATTCCGTGAGAATGGAATCCTTCGCCAGAGGACCGATTTCTGATTTATTGGAAGCCCAAAGATCGAAATCAGAATCGCGCACACGTATAAGGTGTCAATGCAGGGAAATCGTGGCTCGCGTGTCGCACTGGCATTTCATAGTCGGAAGTGAAATACGCCAGTAGCGATGGCGGTGAAGATAGAAAGAGAAGAAGGGCAGAAGGTAAATATACTCGTCGGAGGTGGTGAGAAGTTTGTGGACGAAAACCTTTGGTAAATCACAGGGGCACCACAACGTTAATATTTGATTCAAAAATTCGACGAATTTTTCACGAAACACCGGGGAACAATCTGTACCTCTTTCAATCATTGTTCGGACCAAAACTTTTATCGTCGCCATTGAATTTGCCAGTATTTTACATTCGACGTTTAATTTTCGATTGTAGTTTGTTCTCCGCGGTGCGATTCGTGTTAACCGAGCCGTTCGTTGACAGGTGATTCTCGTCGAATGAATCGAACTAAAAAATGGTTAACAGAGAAGACGGATATCATTAACTGAGATGCATACCGCGGTATGTGCACGGGAGCAGATGTCACAGGAAACTTAGAGCGACGCTTGATTCAATCTCATTAGACTTTATGATCTTATCAAGGCGATTGGAAATGACAGGCTTTGTAACCGTGGTCAGCTGTTACATCACGATTCACGCGGCTCTTCCTAGATCCGTTACAATTCCCTCGATTAGAATGGACCGATTCGCATAGTTTTCATTCATTGTCTACGAATCGATTGTACGCGGATATCGCTTCGAGGGGAAAAAAAACATTCGTTTGCACGACGGTGTGGAGAAGTGTAATGGTGAGTGAACGGATCGAACGCTGACGCGTCTGTGATCTAATGCCAGTACTTTCAGAAATATGTGTATAATTGGTGCTTATTATTTACATGTTATTGTTGTCCGTTTGCGCTGTTATGTCGTGATCATGTTTAGTGTCAGCTCCGAGAAGAAATTATCTGTACACTGTTGCGACCATAATTAACGAGACGTTGCAGATGGAACCGTATATGGTTAAGGAATTCGTAACTCGAATGATTGATGGTGATTTAATATTTCTGCGGTTGATGGAAAGAAGTAATTCATTCGTTTATAACGTGTACTGTGTCTTTTTTTCGTTTAATTGTAATGTCAATTCTCAATGCTAATTTTTTTTTTATGTTACAATTAATGCGGCCGACCAGTACTGCATATTTAATGACAAGAATTTTCATGATTTATATTGTAATTAGACAAATTCTTCAACACAGGTAACGATACTGACGTCATTGCACTTAATTACATCAATACACTGAAATCGTTTATATTTTTTTCTATTTATTCCCAGTTCGTTTCAATTGAAACAGAAAAAATGATTAACTACGAGGTGGCAAATTAATTTTAATCTACGATAGGTATTATTTTTAAGAAAGATAGCTCTGATGTGCACAGAGTCGAAGGATATAAATCCCGATTGAAAATTCAATTATTTAATTACAATTTCCGTTTAACCTATGTATTCACTAGTATTTAGAAGTATAAATAATCAACCTCTTCAAATCCTTCCAAATTTATTATTCTATTTATTCTACGAATAAATGAAAAATTCCTAAGTGTACATCAACGTCCACAATATTACTTTGAATCAACACAGTATCATCCTTGCCGCTACATTATCCTTTTTCGAAACAGGCATTTGAAAAATCTCCTTCGATACCGACAAACAGAAAAGACGAAAAGCCGCGAATAATTAACACGAATTATCACGTTCTCCGTCTACGGCGCGTTCCAAGAAAAAAATGGAAAAAAAACCGAACACAGTCCTCGATAAATTTCCAACAAAAATAAAAAAAGGAAAATCGAACCAACTTATCAAATCCGCTCGTCCCAAAGGACCCATACGAAAAACTCTCACCGTTCCAACTCTTCCGAGTACTCGATCTTGTCCCTGATCGAGCTGGTCAAACTGTGCGCGGACTTCTTCCTATTCCCATTGATCCTGCCGTTCTCAAGATCGAACTTGTGCTGCGGAATATTCTCAGCGCTGCCATAGTTACTACCTCCGTGCTGCAGTATCGATTTGCCGCGGCCCTGATCAGAATTGTGCTCAGAACTGGCGCTTATCCGACGGTGATGATCGAAGCTCGGATTGTCCATGCCATGTATCTGATCGCTAATCGAGACACGTCTTTTAGCCAATTCCTCGGTTGATTTATTCGTTTTGCCACTCATATCGATATCCATGTCTTACTCTCGAGGATCAGCCACGTCAAGAATCAACGCGCAAGACAATTCTCCGCCACGGAAACGATTCACTTCGGGCAAATTTCTATGTACATGTACGTACGTGCTCTTTTATTCGCGCGAAACGCTGTCGATCGACAGTCCGATATAAAACGAACGAAGCGACGGCACGTAAATTCGTCGATGGTCTTCAAAACCGAGACCGACGAGGCGCAACGATCGATTCGAAGACAACAATCGAACAGACTTTCTTCTGGTTCCACGTTGGAGCACAGTGGATGCTCTCGATTCACGGTGTCCCCGATGCCCTCGGAGCGACTCGAATCCATGCACGCACTCGCGACGTCGAAATTAGAAGAACGCCGAATCGGTCCGTTAGCAGCGGGGTGAAATAATTCGCGAAAATTGCGTCCCGAATAAAAATAAATGCCGACGAACCGGTGCAGTCAGTTCCGTTCCGAAGCGTGCACTCTTCACAAACTCGATTCACCTCGACGAACGATACGATCGAGTAAAAACTACGGGGATCGAGTGCAGGTGCTCCTCGAAATTAAACGAACAACAGCAAGTGAACGATTAATGTTCCCCGGTACGCGTATTATATCTGTATCATATGCATGTAAACCAGACTGGGACAAGCGAGTCACGATCGGCTTTCCGCGATTGACTGGCAATGGACGGCGGCGCGGTTTGCGATCACAGCTCGACGTCTCTCTGTCGATCGTTGACAGTGTGAGGAGTCGCGTGACGATGACTCCGAGAAAGTCCAAACACAATGATCCCCGATCGTTGATTAACGATCACGCGGCTGATAGGGGGGCCCCGGGTCGATTATTAACAGTGTCGCGTGACGCTATGTTTTCCTAGGGAGGCCCGCTAACACCTTGTGCCGATATCTTGAAAACTGCTTGACGTCTTCGACACCTTGACCCGCTTTTTACCATCGGCGATCCTCTCCACCAACGCTGCTCCGGCAGAGCTTTGTTCACCTCGTTAGACCGAGATTCAAGGTTCACTCGCGCCGCGCCGGTTCTAACTCGCTTCCCTTCGTTAGTATTCCCAGTATTTCCTCGTGCGCCGCGTCACTAATCGTACGCCGGCTGGATCTTCGTGCTGTTATCTTGTAACGATCAATTGAATGCCACTGATAATCCGTCTAGGAGGAACGATAAACGTTCGCGCGGAAGAAAGCTCGACGTCGATGCGAGATTCACTTTGTTCGTCTTCGACAATAACGTTCTGGTTTGCTCGTTCTATACGCGTTCATTTCTCTCCCGCAATTGTACGCGCCGATTGATCATATCTGGGATCGATCGGCGAATTCTGACGAACGTGCCGGACGTAACGTCCGACGAGGTGCGTGCCGCTTTTCTTCCGCTTCGTTTCGTGAATTCGGTTTCGTGGATATGGGTGGGGGGGGGAGGGCGGGGGGGAAGAAATTCTTTTTAGTATCGACGCGTGAAACACACCGAGGCACCGAAACGAACACTTGTTAAACGAGTACGGCCAACCAGCGACTAAATGTCACAATGTGTGCAGAGCGGAGCTGTGTTTATGCGAATGGTGGGGCTGGTAAAAATGTGCTGAAACACGGGCAAGGAGGGACACTGTTACGACCGCATCAATAATTGTTACCGCGTTGCACAGGATGGGCACAGCTGGACACCTCATTGACAGTCTATTCGGGCCTAACCAGCCGACCTGTCGTGCCCCTGATCGTAACCGATGCCTCGGCGTAGCGTTGATTTAGCAAGATCCACTAGAATCGCGGATAGATGGAACGGTGAAACGGCCTCGGAATACGAGAGCAGCTGGACGATTATAAATTTCCAGGGCATCTGTAACTGTTCTGATGATAGCTTTTCCTTGTGATGTAATGCTTCGCTCGGAGCCTCGGCTGGTTGTTCTTTTTGGTCTGTTTGGCGTATATAGTTTGTTGGCGGGTGTGCTACGTTGTCGTGTCGCTTCGAGTGGTGACAGAATTTCTTTCTTTCTTTCTTTCTTTCTTTCTTTCTGTTGAATTGAGTTGAAAGTTTCTTTTAATTCTATTGCTGTGAAAATAAATTAAATGCTCCGTTTTAAAACAATCCGATTCGCTTGTCCTTTCTATCTGATTTTATTCATTCGTTCGTTTCACATAACAATGTAACACGTGGCATTACTGTTATAGATATTGGTAAAAATTAGAATTACGTTTTACCGCAAGATTATAGGATAATATGATTATTGTCAGTTCCGACCCGTTATCAGTTTTTCAAATGGAATACTTGCTTGAGGATGGTTTTTCTTTCGTACAATTGCCATTGAAATTCGAGACTGATTTTTCCCTTATTTCGATTAAGACGAACAATTATTATCAAAGATAAATATACCCGTTCGTTCTTGTCGATTAACTAAAATAACACTTGAAGCGCGACAATCGAACGAAAATCACTTAATCAAACTCATCCGTTTCATTCAATTAAAACGCGGGGAAAATTTCAACGCGTGCAATTCCAAATTGATACAAACCGTGCAAATTAATTGAAATTTCACGGTCTCCTGGTCGTACGATCGAACCAAGTGGACACCTGCCTTTTGGGACATTTCGACGTAGGCACAACACGGAAACACCGTTTTACACGTACACGCGGTATAATTGTTGTTTCGCAGTAGTGTGATCTTTTCTGTGGCACGTACGCAGGTTTACTAAAACTCGCTGTCGATCAATTCATTGTCAGTGTTACGCCGTTGTAACTATATTTCGTTTGCACGGTATTGGATCCCGATTCATCCATAGAGTTAAATTAAACGATGTATTTATTCGACTGTGACTAGTGGCGGTACATTCCTCGAACAAATTTCTTGCATTTCTATTTTTTTTTGTTTAACAACATTGGAATTTACGTTGCACGTCAATCATCATGATGAAGCAATTAAATACATTTCTATCACCTTCTACAATTGCAGGGCTGCATTTTGATTAAATTATTATTATCATTATTTCTCGTCGATTTTTGTGGAAGAAATTTATCCCACAAATAGTCGAGTCATTCATATATCTTGTGGGCATATGTTAACGTAACTTGTTAGCAACAAAATAAATTGAACAAGAATTACAAACGAAAGCGTACGATTCGAAAATGCTGTAAAGCTATAGCAAATTATATTCGAATTAGGAACAGGCCAAGATTTAATAAACTTCCATAAATTCCGTTCCGAACGGACGTGCAGCTATCGGAAAACTCGTACAATCTCCGCCCCGATTCCTAACCCTTTGTTCTATCTACCAACAATAAGCTGGTTCGACTCGAACTCGAATTGACTTCAAAAAAAAAAAAAACGCATTAAACGCGAGTCTTGTTTGATCGTTTTAATGATATCGAGGATCACCGCCGCGATTTCCATAGGTATCGTAACGATAACCTATCTCCAGGTAAAAGGATCCCCTTCTTCGAGCAAATTAAGTGTGCTAATTTACGAGATAATACTTCAACAACGGAATGTTTTGCGACCTGTCGCGTGTGGATTAGTCACCGTGGTAAAATCGTTCGACGCGTTCCATCGACGAATAGAAAATCCGATTTTAAATAAAGACACACCAACAATATTATAAACTATACGATTAATCACACCAGGGATTACACCGAACCCAGAGATCGAAATAACTCGAACCGAGAAGAAAACGCCGAAATATCCAGCCCGTGTTCCTCCGACCGAAGCCAATAACTTTCACTTACTTCCAGTTAAACAATACTTAAACGTGCTAAATCCTCCCTTCCTCCCGTCGCCGCTCCCACAGAAGTTTCCTCGTAGACCATTCACTTACAAAACCTTTAAGAAGGATTTACTCAGGCCAGGAGCTGGCTCTACCTATCTTTTAAACACGTGCTTGGCGTCACCCTCCCGGCGACCGAAGGATCGAAAAGAAATCCCCGGTACTTCTTTCCAGAACGAAACCTGTAACGCCGGAGGACAAACGACGGAAGGAAAACTTCACGGTGCAATTACGAAAAAGTTCCGGGCAAATTACACCAGGGGTAACGTCGCTTTGATTGCCCGCTTAATTGCTCGTTTCCGCGGATATTTCGGTCGAAATGACGCGGCGCAAACGGGATGTAAGCTCGAGGAAGCTTCGGAAACCGGAAGCTATCCTTTCTTCGCGTAATTAATCAGCCTCTTTCTACCGTCGCGGAGGAGGCGAAGAAACGACGGCTCTAATTGATGTCCCTTTTGTAACGCAACAAAGTCGAGGCGACCCAGCCACTTCGACGAGTTCACTTCAACCGAGGCGCGAAGAGACAAATGTTGTGCTTAATAAGATTTCGAATTAACGAGCGGAGTCGTAGAGAAGTGTCGCGTGTCGTTCGCGGTCGAAGTTTTAAAGGGTAAAGTGCATCAATTTTCGAATGTCCACTGCAAAGTGGCGGCTTTGTTCTTCGCATGTATCATAATTTGCCTCGCGATGGAAAATGGTTCGACCTCGCGGACACGTCCGATTCAGATTCAACGCTCGTGAAACGAAGCACCGAACTTCGACACACTGGCGCGACGGTGGAGGTTTCGCCCTTTGAAATGACATGGGACAGGCCTGTCGTACGATATTTTCCCACAAAGTTCCAGCGTTTCCATCGATCGACGATTCGTCGCCCATCCGATTCATGAAATTCTTCCGTTCATAACCGTGAAACAGAATCCCCAGTCCATTATCACCGAGCGCAGCCCGTATTACGAAAATCTCATCGAGGCGTCGCGTGTTTGGCCGCGGTCGATCGTCCATCTAAACGCGTCCACCCCCGAGAGTGCGGGCCCGACGCGATTAAAGCGGCCGTCGTTGTCGAAATTCCGTGTCTAATTGCTTCTAGTCGATAGCAGGTGACACACGGGGTCGCGATGGCGACGACCGTGGTTACGGAATGATGGTCTGACGCGAACCGTCGGGAATGGTGACGGCCGCGAACGATCGTCACCTGTAAATCCTGTGACGCGATTCATCTTCCAGACGGGTTGGAACGCGATGCGTGTTCACGGCTCGATTGCACGGTATTACGGTCAGTGTTCAGAATTAATTACACGTCTTCCGTGCTCGCTGCCGTCTGTAACGAGTCAGGAAAGTATCCGCGAAACGTTCGCAATTAAAACTTCCCGTCCGTTCCGATGTTTAATTTTACCCCGTATGTACAGGGGCGCATGTGGGTCAACGGAGACCCTGCCGTGCAGCATAGAATTATGGGAACGCGGAACGAATGCGGTATTTGTTATGCATAATGCAATTATTGTCTTTACAGGAGTACAATCATAACGCGATGTGTACGAAAATATATGCAATGATGATAGGATAATGTGACCTTATAAAAGTACGAAGTTTTTAGTAAATCGATGAGTTACCTGGGGGAGAATATCCGAAATTGAGGACTGAGCGCGGAAGGATTTTTGATTTGTAGAGCGCAGTGGTGTAAAATGGATTTGACGGTGATGATATTGAAATTGGAACAGCTTGTAAGGTAATCACTGTTTGGTACAGATCGTTCGTTCGTTTCGTTACGTTTATATGCTCCTATACACTAATTGTCAAAAGTTTGGGACGACTTTCTTAAGTGTACTGATTCCTCACGGTTTGATTGGGATTTAATTATTTGAAATTGATATTGTGGCAACTGGATAGTAAATATTAATATTCGTTTCGATACGTTTTAAAATTGTCAACTTAGAATTATTAATCGGTAATGAAAATTCTGTATAGTTTCAGATGTTTGATTGTGGCAAACTTTTGACTGGCAGTGTATATTTGTTTAGCTTTCGAGTTGTGAGATGGGTTATAAATGTGTGAATTAGCGTATGGCTTATTGAAGTATCAGTGAATTTTGCATTATATATTTTCCTTTATGAAGGTGATAATGATTTATACTGTAATTAAATCGTTTTGATATCAAAGTGTTAACAAAATTATAGGATTTTCAGAATCACAATCGGTCATGTGAGAATTACCTATTTATATCTGTTGATAAAAATTAATTCTCCGATATGTGATACATGTACGTGGTAATAAATTGATATTCATTGACATCGTAAGTAATATATTAATAAATTAAGTAATGATAATAGATTGTACTATGTTTAAAAAATATAAATAAAGAAATATAAAAATATTTTCATTCAAAACGAGATGTACAATTAAAAGAAACTTGTTCTTCGCCATAACTATAATAACTTCAGAATGCAAGGGGACATTATTATAGTTCTGTGAACCGGCAGATTGTTTATTGTACCATTAATCGAAGATTAAGATTGCTCCGGTATAGATTCACTTCGAAAGCGTATTGCATCAAGTACTCGATACAGAATAAAGATATAAAAACCCAGATAAATGAAATCATATGACCGTCATAATCATTTCTTTATCTGTTCAAATTGCTTCTCGAGATATGAAATACTGCACACTTAGAATCTCAATTACATTTCTGATCACGTCGATTGTTGTCACTGTACAAATGTAGTCAAGTGTTATCGGCGTTAATGAATCTAGCAAATGTACAACTACGTAGATACACTCGGAGCACCGTGTATAAAAAATCATCGCAATAAACAGACAAATAATGTATCCCTGCGTTAAAAATTAATTTAAACAAAGTCCAACGGAGTAAAGAAAAGTAGCAAGAAAAAAGGTACGTGTTTATAAATATTATATTTATTCGTTTGAAACGGAAACTGGCGAATAACGTCTAACATTTTATATTTATAAATACTTCCATCGCAGTGATAAAACATTCCATCAAATTTCCTACAAATCTATCGCCCGGCTCACATTTTTATCAATTTCGCCGTGCGTTTCGAGTGCTCCCTAATTTCATTCACCTTTTTCCATGGAGACACACACATCTCCCTTTCGAACGCATATTTCCCCATCACGCGTGGACGGAACGCTCGTTTTTCATCGGATAACCAGCGCACGCGTCGCGAATCGTCGTTCACCTAATCATGATTTCGCATGTCTGCGCGCGGCTGGAGCTCGCGGAAGTCGCGAATTTTCATTCTTCATTAGCTGCGAACATGAGCGCGTGCGATAACCGAGGCGCGTTATACGTCGATCGAACATTTCAGACATTTCGAGCCCTGGAAATTTCTCGCGAGCTTCTCGAAAGTTGTAGCTAGAAAGAGGACATTTGCAATCGTATAATGTAATTAATACATGATAAAAACAAAGAGAAATACAAACGCGCAATGAATTACCCGTCCGCGCGACAAAAAAATGAACCCTCAAAATACAATCGAAACCGCAAGGAGTCTAACCTCCGGGCAAACGAAAATATTCCTATCGAATATGGTACACGTTCTCCCGAATTCGCGATATCGTTTCCAGTCGTTCGGGAATGCCAGGCGTGCCGAAGTCGAGCATGCACGCGCGTCCACGACCTGAAACGTGATCGTCGAACTCCCGAATTTTGCCGCAATTGAGAAGAAGCCAGGGCACCCTAAGATGCTGGCCGTGATCTTCCGCGTTGTGCCCCGACTAGCGAAGTCCGCGAATTTCCGTCCTTCATCGAGAATTCCGTAGCCGCGGCACCGTCAGTCACGCGAGAATCGTTCGTGTTCCGCGGCACACGCGACGAACGGATGAACGTGTATGAATAGAGAGCGCGAGAGATAAAGCAGAATACAGAGAAAGATGGAGATGGAGGGAAGAAAAGGGAGGGACGAGGCCGAAGCTAGAATCGGAATTGCAAATGCACGTCTCCCACGTTTCTTTGATCTCTATCGTCTGTCTTTCTGCTCCTCGTTTCGTCATCGCAACTGACCCTCAGCCCTGTTTCGGGCGAGACAGTTACCGCGAGGTAGCCGAAGTGTAGGAAAGCATCGTCGTCGATTACGAACTTTTCCGGCACGGTGTGCGCGTGAATCGCGGCGGATTGTTGAAGAATTCGCGATACTTCGATTTGAGTAGGTTGGCACATTTATTCCGGGACAGTAGATTTCTGGGGGTTTTGTTTTTTTACTCGAATCGATCGATCGTTCTGTTCTTCTCGAAAGAAAATCAAACTTTACCCCTGTAAATGGAAATTCGAAGAAAGCCTGTCATGTATCAAGACTTATTGCTACAACGGAACTCAGTTAAATCGAAATAGAAGCATGTATTCGAATAACTCACGTTTGGGAATAATCTCCGAGGATCAAGATATTTTGGGAAACAAACCCTGAGGGATCAGACTGCCTTGAAAAATGCAATGGCTTTGTCAAATCGCTCGTGATTTATGTGAATAATATATACATCAATTTTCTACCAGCAGTACACTGCACAGATAATATGCAGATCGAACATGAAAGATTTGATATAAATGATACACCTGTAACTAAAAGGTCTCACAGAAAAAAGAAGAAAAAAAGAAACAATTTGTCACATTACTTTTATAAAACGCGCTCAATTTCCGCCCAACATATCATGTTTCCTTTCTTTAGAATTCCACAGAATGCGACAAGTTTAGCAGCGCAGGAGACCTTTCGATATTCGGTGTGACATATTTTGCACGTAAACCTTATTTCGAGTGGCGCTTAATTGCAGGTGCTTTAATCGATCGGGTGACGCTGAATTTTGATCGTGCAGTCGTCGTCGGTAAGTCAGATGGTCGTTGTCTTTGTTCCGAAGGAAAACGTACAAGTGCTCTAAAACAAGTCTTGTTAGAGGGGATCATCGGTTCCACCTCTTTCCTTCGTCTAGAGCAGCATTGCGAAAGTCGTTTGCATTGGGAATCCAACGGGCACAAGGATCGAAACAATTCCTTACCACTCGACGTGAATTATCGGAATTTCCGAATTCTCTCGCAGGAAGTATGCTCAAATTATTTTGACAAACGTCGTAGAACACTCGAAGACTTTACCCCTAAAACTGTGAAACTCTCGTACCGCTTGTCCGTGGAATGTATTTCCTCGACGAGAAGCACGGAAAAATGTAAATGTATTTCTAAGTACGGCGCATTGGCTTCTTGGCCAATTTCGTACGTAACGAAGATTGTGCATTTTGCAATAAACAAGCCGAAAAATATTATGAATGCGAAGGAAATAGAATATGAATATGTTTATTTTCTATCGAAGAAGCACCAAGAATTTTTCATCAGATGGTTCAACAATTCATTGGTACCTAAGATGCCGAGTAATTTTAGAATTTAGACCTTCAGTTATTTGTAAGACAGAAATATTTAATTTCGATGTGAAATAATTATCAATGCCGTAGCTAATTTTCTATTACCTACGGGGGGATAGAAATGCGAAAAGTTGAACATTCCTAATAAGTACCAGACAAAATGATCAGAGAGGAAGTGGCGTACAATTATTGCTTTTATAACAAGTTGAGAAATGCAGGTGGAAAACTGTCGGTTACATCGAGTAGGGTCAGTAACTTCGTTAGAAGGTGAGCAGCTCGACATCGTAGTTGTTGCTAACAAGTTTTAACACACAGCAACTCATCTGTGAGATTGAAATTACAGTGAAAGTGGAGCCGAGGGGAAGCTGGCCAGTTGAAGATTCTTTTTTTTCCCAATTGAACCCAACTGGCGTGCCCTATTCGATAATCGATATTTTGAGAAGAATAAATGGTTTGCTCGAAACTGGCCGACCAATACGACAAAGTTACACGAAAACTTCAGCCCTTTTCAGGACTACAGCACAATTGCTTTCTTCTCTTCTTTTCTTTGCGCGACGATACTGAATCGATAGTAGAAATAATTATGTGACCGCTACAACTCGTGTTTGTTCCCATGAATATTTTATGTACGATTCGAGGCTTGACATATTCGCGAAGAATTTTCTATAAAAAATATACATGAAATTACAACTATCGGCTATTATCTGTTGAAAAAATGTATACACAAGCGTAGCCTGGCGAACAAATATCGAATCAAGCCCCGTTCTAAACGCCCGAAAGAATCCAAGAAGATGTCGCGATCGACGCGTGCTAAAAAATCTGAAACCGGCGATATTCAAGGTTTTCACAGGTCAGACAAAAAGGTGCGGGCAAGGTGGACAAAGGCGGTTGACGTAGGGTGCAGTTGCAGCTGGTGCGCCTCGAATTAGCTTAAAAGCCCGGGGCAACGAGCACATGGTAACGCGGAAAAGCGCGGCTCGTTCTCGTATATCACCGAGAGATAAAGGGCTGCCAGACGACGACGGAAAGTATAGTGGTTTTGGCGACAACCTTCGGATAGCTCGGGTACACCGTGCAGCTGGCGTGCACCATAATCATTCAGTCTGTTCGCAAGACGGACAGCAGAGAAATATTACAGGCCGGACCAGAGATTCGCTGGCGTATTTGGTCTATCGTAGAAACACGATGGACGCTTTTCAATTCTTTTTCTCCTGTTTTTTGTTGTTGTTGTCTTTGTATAAAACATGGGACGTGGTGAAGCATTGTTACAGAAACATGAGAAGCTCATTTATTTATTAGCATTATAGACAAAGGTTCCTGGCACTTTGTCGCTAAAATTCTATACGATGTCCAGTTATATGAACACCTAATACAACGAACGACTGAATTCTGTGGCAATTGATAAGAAACAAATTGATCTTTGTCGATATATAAATCAAGTCTCGATTCATAAATGGTTATGAAATTACTGTGCTTGTGGATTCGTTTCAAAGTTTGTGCATTGGAAAATATTCGTAAGAAGAAAAACTGACAGGTATGTTAACATTTATCGTGATAGCGGCAGAAAATTTATTGTGCACATGTAGATTATAATATAGAGAGTGGGCAAATATTTTTCAGCAATATGCGTGTTAAAATAAGGAGGGCATTCGCGTCGAAGGGTGACTAAACCCTTTGTGCAATGAATATCCTCGGTATTTTCCCAAAATCAGAATCCATATGTTCCCTCCCCTACGACAGAGCGTAGAAAACCTTCGAAACTCCTTTAACGTCTACCTTGCCCTAAACAGTGGAATTTATTTTCAGCTTCGCGCAACTTCGACGCGCCACCCCGTCGTTCCCTTCGAGAAGAAAAGCTACGAACCCTCGCGTTTTATTTCCACTGCGCCATTATTACGAAATTCCCCGAGCACGTGGCAATTTCTCCTCTGTACTTTACGATTTTCCAAACTCAACTGCCCTCCTTTCTCGTCGCTGTCGTTTCTTCCTGCGTTCGTCAGTCCTGCCGCACGTAAACTTGGTCCATCATTATACGAAGTATTATTTATGGTAGAAAGATCCTTCGACAGGGGGGATCTCATTTTCCACAGTTCACCGAGTGTTGCTGATCAGACGAGCTTCGATAAATATAATTCGCGAGTTTTATATCCAATGATATATTAACTCCCGATATTTCGTTAAATGTTTTAACGCTTGTTACATCCTCCATTACGGGATTCGTCATATGCCAGGGTGTCCATCAATAATAATAATTTAAAGGTATCCCTCGTGACCACGCTATCGTGGATCACTACTGCCATTATCACCCGTTGCCAGAGCCACGAAAATTATCCTGGCAGGAATTGTTTTTCGCTCGATCGGGCACGAACAAAACGCACCGACCCGGCATTCAAATAGTTATTTCTGCCTTCTTCGTTCTAATGATATATGCTTTTTCTCGCGATAATGCGACGGAAAAAATATACTCGTAATTTATTTGTCGAAACACCGGTGTCAAGTAAAGAGCAAACTGACACGTGTGAAGAAAAAAAAAATATGAACGGAAAAATAGAAGAGAAGTAGTGTACAGCAAATGCAACGTTTTCGAGCGGAAAAAATAAGAAAACGGTGTCACCTAATTCGACGCAAAGGGAAAAACAAGAGGTTTGCGAAGACGATTAGCAGAGGATTGAAGAAATATTGATCGAAGACTAACGACGTTTGTTACATTCAGATTGTGTTAGAATACAGAGTTTGTCTTTTCAATTCTGAATAAAACGACGTTCTGGTCACGAGTGATCACGTGCACCGGGGACATTGTTTCGGAATAATTAGACACTGCGAATCGAACGAGCGCACGAGTTTCTAAGTGTTGATAGAGCTATTCGAACACTGGGGAGAACTGGTTATCACGTTCCATGTGACGTTATAAATCTAGTTAGAAATATTTGTACTTTGTACTTCTGATTAGGATTGTTTCCGATTATGTTAATAGAGAATGAACGATGACTGCAAGTAGCGTGATATCTCTTTTTTAACTACATGCGTTTAGTGACATACTTTAGCAACGAAATTTCCAGCGGAGAAAAATAATTGAAATACTGGAAGGAACCAGTTACCAAGGCCTTACCACGGCGTGTTAGAGATCACGATAGGAACGTGCTCAGTTCAGTTCCGTCTTCGAATTTTTAATGATTATAAACGGTGCGCGATATAAGTAGAATGAATACGCGTACTTGTATCACGAATTTTCCTACAAATTAACTTTAATTTCAGCGTCCCCTTTTAGAGCGAATTACTAAGCATGCGACGGTAAAAATTTTTCTTAAATGTGTTTCCACTTTAGCGCGTATAAAGTGTGAAAACGCGCGGTACAATTAATGAATTCTTCATTAAACGGGAAACGCGTTTATTAACCTCTTAAACGGGAAATTATGCGAGGGAAACAGCTCGTGCATTCTTCCCCCGTCTCACACGTACATCTTTTTTTTCCACCTTTTCTTTCCATTTTTTTTTTTCGCTCTAGAAGCAGTTGCCCCCCCCCCTTTCCCCTGCTTTACACTTTATACGATGAAAGCTTGACTTACTTATTATTCTCGTAAGAATTGTGAATTAAAGGAATAAGCACTGTAGAGATCTTTATAACTATAAAAAAGAAAACGCCGCAGAAGCCTTTCGGCAAAACAGTAAATTAGAAATTAAGAAACTATAATATTCAACATTGGCTGTTATAATTTAATAAAAAAAATTCTATCTTTAATCAAGATTGGAATCCCTATTAAGTTATGAAGATGTAAACCGCGAACGAAATATTAAATTACAATCCCATTACCTTGAAATCGGTACGTAATTTTTCTTTAAACCCTACGGTACAAAAGCGAACTCAACGAATTTTTAAAGTATGATTCTGTGGTAATAAAGTTTTGTCGTTCTCGAATATGTTACTCGAATCATTGTAGCTGCTAATGCATGAAATTTCTGCGAATGAAAGTTTGCATTAGAAGAATCATCTGGCATGACAATTAACATAACTATATACATTAATATACAGAATAATTCCCAGTCCATTTGCATCGCTACAAATTGTATTTACTTTCGAATAAATTAATCAAACAGAATGCGAAGTCCGTAATTCCATAGAAATTAATGAGAATCGTCACACTGAACGTAATAACATCTGCCATTGAAGCGTAACGTTGCAATGTAAATTATATTTCGTCCCAGAGGCGTTTATTAACGAAAGCTGCGTTTTGAAAAGTGAAACGACAGCGGGTCGTGCGGTAAAATTTCATTGAATATTCGATAAACGCGCCCGGTTCTAGCCTGTTGGCTTTCGTTTGCCAATCTGTAGCAGAAACGCAAGTGCCGCTTTTGGATAAATTCTCCGGCATTATAGCGAGCCATGTGAAACAACACGTTACCAAGACACGTTTCAATTAAATCGCACATAATGCGAAATGTCCACAGGTCAATGATCACGCGGTTTTCGTTTCACGTTAATGTTACTGACAACTGCTGTGGACACATCCCCCAACCTCATGGAACGTTAATTGAAATATTTTTAGCTGGCTCGCAAACTTGGTGCATCGTCGCACAGTTGCAGCATTGTGTTCTCCGTTGTTAACGTTGAACGTGAAAAAATAAAATATATATATAAAGGAAGACGACGAGCGACATTTAGAAAAGAGGTTTTTCTAAGATTTGCATGTATATACACACATGTATGACGGATATTTAAATGCTTGCATTTAAATGTCCTATTTTCTTGGTGCTTTGCATATTTTTCATACAAACGGGGTGGACAAGAAGATTGTTGTTACGTGACGTTGAAAAATATAAATGGAGCAGGATTCTAGGTATGTTATTTGTTCTCAATTACTATTTAGAAGTATTTAAGAACGTGTACAAATAAACATTTTACTTAGTTAAATCGCAGTGCAACTTGCAATTTACTGCATCTGGGCTTGCGACATTTAATAGAGAAAAACGATGGTGTTTTGCATTAGTAAGTTGGAAGGACAATTATCGTTTACTGATTTACAACTTTTGAACCGCACTTCGCTCGCAACGCTGTGCAGAGGAGAGATTCGTGCCGTAGAGTATCACGCTTGCATTTGCCACGCCGTTATCCCTTCCTTCCTTTGTCAATGCGTGTCTCGAGTTCTCTCCTTCCTGTGAGTTACGTTCAAACCACGATAATGACGGCTAATTGACACTTACGAAGGCTGCACACGAACGAAGTCAAGATCATACGAAATCTGTGGCGCGAACCAATCGTCGTTCTTTTACAACCAGAATACGTTCGCTCTTTAAAATACGTACCGATGCAATGTATTTATGCATTATTTCATTTGTCCTTTTAATTTATTCTTCGCGTGTCCCGTTTAACCAATGATCGTATGACGAACAAACGATCGTGCTTTCTCGCTTGGCCTACATTTTATCCTTTATTACGGATTGACAATTCGATCTGTTATAATAAATATATCGTAATGTTGTTATGTTTTATTTACCGCGGTCTGTACTGTTAAACCTATGTTTGCGTACGTTAATTTCTGTTAGTTTCTGAAAAATTCTGAAAAAATCTCTGACTGTATAGCAAATGCATTCTTTTCTCCCTTTGAAATCATTTCCCGAATTCGTATTCATGAAGCTCGCGCATTATTTACATTGAAAAGTAAATATTAGAAATAAATAAAATCGTTTGTCATAGATTTGCTTTTTGGAACGAACTTCGGCGCAAATTCGTCGCGAAATAACGTTGAAAGTTCTGCCGATGCATAAAGTCATTTCGTATGTGCGAACTGAATTTTCGCCACGGGTTCTCCTTTTGATATTCGAAGGGGAGTGGTGAATAGGATAATTATACGAAAACAAAGAACGAGTTGCCGTGAAACAAATTCACCGTAAGCTATTCGCAGGAACAACACTGATTGCAAATTCGACGTTCGCGCGTATAGTTTGCTTTAGTGGAAACTAATTATTAAAATCCGGCCGCAACAATTCCAGCCGATGATTATCGATCGACACAGAAGGCCACTAATTTTGAGACAAAACGGTGCAACGCCACATCGCGTTGAGTTCACGTGTACGCCAGTTGATTTGCAATTGACCGACAAATTAAGATCACGGATCGCTTGGATGAAACTTTGCAATGATATTCGTTAGCAAAACTAGGAAATATTGAGAACTTCAATTTACCTTATTTGGTATCTGTCTAACAATAAGTCAGAACGAGGATTCAAATTTGAATAATGGACCACCTGTACGAAACATTTACTTTGTCTATAGACTGTGAAACAATTTTTTCGACATTCTTTTTATAACGACATTTCAGTCGGACGTCAATGTGAATAACGAAGAAATGACGAACTACTGATATTGTCACAATTCTGAATTAATTTCGAATTAAACGAAATTTATGTAGGTATTTTCTTGACAAGAAATATTCCGTTTTCGATTTAATGTTCAACGAGACCTGATATTTATTATGAAGATTGTAAGTTCCTCTCTATCTAGCGTAATATCAGTATCGTTTAATATACGCATATCTATACATATGTATCTCGTTGATCGTCGATCGGAAACTCGTCGACGTATAACGATCAATCATACGGAAGTCACAATTTTTTAGCTCGTGAAAATTATTGATAGCGTATGCGAACAGTGCAGCTGCGGATTCGAAAACGTTTCATCTGGCCTCGAAAAAGGCAATTCCATGATCATGGATTAAAACGTACCAACTGGTCGCTCTATTTAACTTCCTCGTCAATTTTTACTTACAGAAATAATTGCTTTTGAAAACCGATAGCTTTTCTCGACGCTGCGCGTACAACAAATCCGTAGCGTTATGCATTTATTGATGCAACAGCTCCATTTGTAATATTCTCGTGCTCAAAAATGGTTTCTAATTTTTAATCTTTTTTTTTATTTCAAAATCCTATACATTGATACAAAATGCATTCTATAAATCATTACAACGGTGAACATGAGCTCGTCTTAAAAGGCGAAACCTTTATTTTCACAACCCCGCATTGAATTTCATCGAAGACCCTTTGTATTAGAAAAGGTAGTGAAAATAAGAAGCAGGCTTCTTTATTCCTCAGAAGAGTTACCAAAATTTATTATGATTTTCTAGCAATTTTTCTAAAAAAAATTATGTTTTTGTATCATTCCGCGGTTCCCAATTCTCATTCCCATTGTTCGTTGCCCCCATATTAAATGCAAAACTGGATTCTCAAATAACAATAAATCCTGCCGCCCTCACCCAGAAAATATTATCCAAGCGACTGCCTTGTCGCGTACGAAGCGTCACGTGACAGTTATTTTTGTTTTTTAAACAATGCGCCCTAAACAATTGTACGATACAACCGGAAATTCGTAGCTACTCGAGTTGGAAGTTCATAAAAATTCCGTGGACCGTTATCACCGCGTATCTCGACGTTACCAAGCTAACGGAAAATGATACAGGTTACTCCTTCGAAATTTTAAAGCACGTTTCGATCAGCCCCGAGGCCTGTAAATTATCGGGCTGGCCACAAATTTCATTCACGAATATGGGATCAGGGTCCCGTCACGCGCAACCTGACGTTTAATCGACTATAAAATACGTTCCTCGAACGGCCGCGTTAACAAGTCCCGTAATTATTTCGATGCACGCGCGTGCCCTATTCTTCAGCCCTTTCGCTGAAAGAATTCCGGGATTAAATTCGTAATTTAATTTCCTTGGCACGGTGAAACTTTGTGTAACTGCGATTCGAGTGAAAAGTTTCGGGGAAGAATTTTTCGCACCACCCGTTTCTCCTTGTTTCTACCGTGGAAAGTGGGAGGTAGAATTTAACACACGTATACAAACGGTGTTCTACGTGATAAAACTTCAATGTACGTGCAATATTTTAGAGTGGAACGGTGGATGAAAAATGATTGTAAACGTAGTGGGAATATTTCGATGTTCCGAAGGGAGAGGAAAAGCTTTAGTTAGTGCAGAGACGAGAGACTCGTAAAAGTAGTGGGGATTTGTATTTTGAAACCACATTTGCATTGTATTTTCTGGATAAATAATTGTTCATTTATGTGTCTTACGGTACATATATTCTATTTGAAAGTAATCCGAACAGTATAAATAATGTTTCATAATCACTCTATTACGTCCCGTAATTAATCCTCAGAATCTCTCCAACGGTAATTAACCCTGCAAGATACGTCCGATTAAAATTCCCGATAAATTTACCACCTTATTTCGCGCAGAACAGCGATTACCTATTGTTCCTGTGAAATACATCGACCTATACATGTATACTTCAAACCAAATGCAATTAACAATTTCTAATCAGTTTCCGTGGAAACGCCTCGTAAAAAGCATTGTACCATTAAATATCCTTTATGTAAATCAAATTCGTCTGCAAGTTGGAATCTGGAAATTTCGATTGCGTGTTTCGTTAAATAAGCTACTCAATTTTCTGACGAACATAATTTCATACTCGGTCGTTTGAATAATTCGAAACGTAATCAACGATACTTTTGCGTTTTCCCGTATATCCCAATGTGGATATGCATAGTACAACATTATCAATCTCGTTTGCGGGATTGAATTTCAATTTGTTCAACAGGATGGATTGATTTCATCTAAAATTTGGAAGCTTCGCTTCGCGGAAATATCAAATAATTAATGCTCAGCGCGAGTTTTGGATCTGGTTTCTCGAAACTCGCAAAACTCGATCGGAACAATGTGAAAGCCTTTTATGGCCCCGTTCGGTAATTAATTTTATAATTGCTGCGATCAACGGAAACGTTGAAAATATTAAACCTAACGCATTCGCCTATTTATAAGGTAATATCGAAACTAATTTTAATCATTTAAATTAACAAGTATACGTGTTCTATTCCCATGTGCAATTACGATACAAATGCTAATACAAATAAACGTAAAAGCTATTAAATAGGAAAATGGAACTTAATTCGGAGAAGATACGATCATCGCGAGAGGAACGAAATAGCGAAAGAGAAAAGGGTTGTGTATGGAGGCTATCCACAGAACAGAGGCAAGATTTACAACGATTCAGAATTCTCGTTTAAATATTTTTCACGATTCCCTTCCGAATATAAACTATGCATTCTCGAAATACAAGTTTCGAAATCCTTTACGGTTTATTCAACCGGGCAGCAATTTTACGTTTTATCGTTACACGGATCCACACGCCAGAGCTTTTCCCCTCGCTCCTGTCGCGAGTAAAATGCGGTTATAGCAGAAACACAAGTTATTGCGTGAAATAACACTTCAATCATCCGTGCTTGATGAAATACTTCTGCTCGAGACGCAGATATCGCGAATTTAACGCAATCAAAACCGAAATATTTCGCGCCGCTGACTCGGTATCGCGTCACTGCCATGCTTGAAATTTTTAATTGCCGTCCATACGTATCGCCGGAGTGAAAAATTTGTCATTCACGGTCCCAAATAATTCCAAACGCGCGTCGAAAATGTCAACACCTTTGCACAACTTGTGAAAAACATGTGATGCGTATATTTCATATGTAAACTCGATCCGAACTAGAAGGAAAAACAGATACGAAAAACTATTGTTATTCTAATTGTAAATTTACAATAAATACTAGTACACTATTCATTTTGTTATCTATTGATAAAATTGTAATTGCAGTGGACGGAGAGGTTACATAAATTTCTGTAAAATTTAATAGCGTTCAACTGAAATTGAGTAATGCCATCTTTATTCATTAAATTCTAGTAATACATATACGTATATGCTCATCGATTTCTAAGTTTGATGTAGGGTACATTGAAGGTATGTATGTTTCGCGTGTATGATAGTTTCGGATGCCGAACCGCGGGTTCGGGGAGCAAGTTTAATTAAGTTGGAATCTAAAAGTTAAGGAGTAAAGGGCAATCAAAGAGTCGAAGAGAGCACACGGAGGTTACACTCGGGGAGTTTAAATTAGTTTAAATTTGTATTACCATAAGATGGTTTGCTGCTGTCGCTGTCTATGCAAACTCGTCCGGTCTGATAAATTCATCGGGTTTCGAATATTTCATTTATATTCGACGTTGGGAAAACTTCTAGTTTTTCGAAACACTTCGAAACATCCATTAGTATTTAAATAGAAAATGAAGTACAATTAATTTTTAATAGAACTGTAATAATAAAATGGTTTTATGTTTCTTGACAAATCTCTATTGCTGGTCGATTATTTATTATAGGATCGTAATAGAAGATGAATATAAGGATATAAATTTTCGTCATTTCTGTTACGTCAGAGCGGGGAAATTTATTTTAAATAGGGAAGGCTCTCGGTAAGCGAGAAAGGACACAAAGGAAACTTCAATCCTCGCGAAGAAAATGTAAAAGAACTGTTTTAGGAACTCGATATCCCCGGAATCTCGCTAACGATACACGTAAAGCTTGCTATTCTCCACCTCGATGGGGAAAACATTTGAAAACGGAAGTATTACCAGAATTTTTCAAGGAAGAACGTCAGCAAATCCGAATGTCAGTTTGAAAGTAAACTTCCCTGCGAACGGTGTATCTATTTTCCACCTTACTTTAATAAATTTTCTTCTATAATTCTATACCATCCATTATTACAATGAAAAAAAATAATTTTAACAACCTGATATCTATAACGCATAAAGACCAAATATATACATATACATATAGTATATGAACATTAAATAAATATTACAACATTCTATGAAATATTACATTCCCTCCTTTCTGCAATTACTCAACTAACAGTAAACTACGAAACAGTTGCACCGACAATTTCCCCCGACTGAAACGTTTAAACAGCGCTTCTACAGAAAATCCTAATTAAGATCGTCTTAGTTAACGTAATCGTGAAATAAGGAAACAATAAGCGAGGGAAACGGAGGATTTGAAAACAACCACGATTATCTATCGCAAAACTGAAGCAACAGTGCATTCGCAAATTGACCTAGTCTTTAGCTCATCAACGTTTCGCCGTTCTCCCCGACTGCGAAAACGGGACACTCGCCGGCTGCAAAACTACAATTCCCGCCCTCTTAATTATCCCAGGTACGATGAGCCCTGTATCTATTCGCTGGAACAATTAGCACCCCTCGCTGTTATGTCGACAGTTTGTTTCCGAGTCGGTCGATTATTATACCGTGAATTCAACGCCTCGCTAACGCGCTCCCAATCATTTCATCCTTGGCTATCGCAATATTTTCTTTCGCGTTTCGTCGACTTATGCAACATTTCCCGACTTGTCCATCGACGAACGTAATATTCTCCGACTCGACGGTGGGGAAAGATGTCGCAGTAGATATCGGGTGCGTAATACGTAAGCAATTAATTTCGGTGCTTCCGCGAGCCGTGTCAAAATTACCACAACAAATTCTCCTATACATATCATGGTACCATCGCGTGTACTCGTCATCCGCTATAAAATTATTTTGCACGTGAATCTCACTTTAGCGCAGCGCGTACCGCGCTAACTCTTACGTAAACAGAAATTTCGCTCGTCGCTTAAGAATTTATCCTGTCACTTCAAAGTCGTTTATCTTGCGCCACAGAATCCCCCGTTCCACTTGTACCACGAATTACGGTCCAGTGTGTATGTATGGGCACGCCGGTCGGCAACTTAACGCAGAACGGGATACCCATACACCTGTATGTATACGGTGAACCCGGATATACCACAGTGAAACGGTTCTGCGACAGGGTTCAACTCACCCTCCTTGTGTCTTGCTCCGCGCGAGCACACCGTCAGCCGAGTATTACGCTGACAAATGGCAAACTACCCTCCTCGTTGCCATCCCTTCGCCGTCCCTCCCCCTCCTTGATTTGACCCTTGCCAATATCGACACCCTCTCGGCTCGCCTACGCACAGTTATGTCCGAATTCTCTGGAATTCCGACACGAAATGCCGTGGTTTGCGCGTTGGTTCTATGTCCACGTCACACTTGCCCCTAATGCACTTAGATCAGTGCATTGTTCACCGATAGGGCGTACACAGCCGATTTAAGCGAGAACGTTTCTTAAGGCGAGGGTGAATGCACGAGGGCGAATTGTTTTGGTAAGCGGAAGTAGTATACGTTCCCGTTGGGAAATTGCTGGGCGTTACGTTGGAGAAATGTTGACACGATCGATGGTATAATCGTCAGCGGGAACGATCAATTATTAACGTATGGATAATAATGAAGTTGCTTGAGGAAACGGTAATTGTTCGAAAGATTGAAGCTTCTGGTACGCAAGGGGAAAATACTAGAACGTCTGATAGAAACACGCCTTTGAAAAGGATAAAGTTTGCCGGGACACTCGACCTGTATAAAGTTTAATGGAATTCCTTGTTGTCCCGAACGAAGTTTTCAGAAGTTGCCCTTGTAATTCTCGCGAGATAATATGATTTTCTGAAATCCTGCATTTTATTAAATTAGCCTCGATGTTGTTTGGGTGGGTCTTCTGGCGCTATGAAAAATTGCAATACACAAGGTATCGAAGAAAGTAACTGCGGCGTTACAGAATTATGATGGCTGTACATTTTAATTATCAACGAGATTCTGAGCTTTGTAAATTTATCAGTTTCGGCAAGAAAATAATTGCAATATTTCTAGTGTCTCGTTTTATTTAATTAACTTTTTTCGAACGTAACTTATTTTCCATTTGGGCATAATTTTGTCTACTTCAAACATTATAATCTACACTATTGTAGAAAGACCCACACGATAGTACACGCTTTTGAAACGATTCATCTAAAATTCTGAAAACATGTTTCTTCCGGTCGTTCTTCCATTCGTCCATTTCACACAGAAATCCGATAATACGTAAATTGGTCGAAATCGAATTCTAAAACGTTGCGGTTTACGTAACTACCAAACAATTATCGATTTGAACAGGCCAGTGCGCTGAATCGCAGCCGAGTCTACTGTATTTTCACGTTTTTGACTCGCAAATTCCCAGCGGTATTTTAACATTTAACGCGTGGCGACTCTCCCCGGCTAATGCCCCGCTATTCAGACGTCATTTCTCCCGTTTCTATCAGATATTGTAGATAATATCTGAATTAATCTATGACTAACGATGCGCCCGAAAAAAAGAGCTTGGCATGTTGGAATTCCACCGATCATTGAACCTATATCGAATACTAAAATGCTACCCATAAATGGGCACGAATAAAAAGGAAACGAAATCCAATTTTATTACAAAAAGTGTGTCATATTTAACTCGACGCGAAAAACGGACTCACGGTGCGAAACGTTTTTTTCAAATTTCGCACGAAACGGTAAAATTTATATTTGCCATATTTTAGTCATACATTCTGTCACTCTATTTCGCTCGATCTTCCCTCTTATGTCCTTTAAACTGACAATCGTTTGCACTTCTGGTGCCTAACTCGATATTGATTTTAAGGGGCTAGGCCTGGCACTAATTTATTTACAGAACTCTATCAACAACTTCGCCTTGTCAAGGAAGCACTATAGAAAGTTAAGGAAACTAATGTCCGAAAGTTACTCTCCCAACTTCGTACCGGACATTATCTTACGCCGTTATTGGGCAAGACACAACTGTGCGATGTTTTCCATATTTGTCACGTCACTTATATCTAACAACCAGTCATTTATCGTATTCGAATCGTTCCGAAAGTACTGTCGAACGTCGCGCAAAACATTCCCACGATAAAATTAACTAAATAAATGTTCAGACGTTGAAGTTCATTCCATCGCTCGATAATCAATCCTATTTTATCGAAAATTTCCATTAAATAAATTCGACCGCGAATGAAGCACAACGAGACACACAGAACGGAAGACAAAAAAAAATGTCCCTACACAGCGCGCGGTCGGAACAGTGCGGACACCTTTCTCCCCCCGTCGCTGTACATAAAAATTCCAATGAACCCATTCTCACAACCGATTCAATCCCCTCATTTCACCAAACGATTTCCTGCGCGTGTTGCGAGGAAAACCACGGCAAATTCCCTGTGCGCCGAATCGTCCGCCGTCGTGCGGAAAATAACACTTAGTATCTCGAGCCGACGCTGCTGATTATCGGGGCGCATCCTCGTGGCACACACAGGATCACGTACCGCGAGCCGTTCACGGCTAACGCATATCCGTGCGGAAATTTCGAGAAACACCGTGAGAGCACGCGAAAGACGCGCCGTCCTCATAGCAAACGACTCGCGGTTTGTAACCGGCGTTCGACGTGGGATCCACGGTATTTCAATTTTATCAGACTGCCGATATTTAACATTGGATTTCCCATCGCAATATTCCGCATCGCTCCTTGAGGGCCGTTCTCTATCGTCCGCGTTTCCGTCCTTTATCCACGGAACGATCACTCTTTCCCCCCTCCCCCTCCCCGCTCCCGTCTCCAATCTCTATGCACCCTTGTACACACCCTCTTCCACTCCCTCGAGTGGAGAATCCAGCTCTTTCGATCCACGCTCTCTGCAATCAGGCACGGTGCACACGAACGATCGTATATACCGCCCGATGGAGGGTAAACAGAATTATAGGAAGCCGAGTGGCGGTCACTGAAGGATGGACTTCTGCTCCGAGGAAGAGGCCGGAACGAGATCTATCCAGCAGCTTGCCGGTGCTGGGAGATTGTCCGTTGAATTGAATGCGGGATATGTGAGATGTAAGGTGAGTTCGAGTTTTCGAATGGGATAGGATGAATTGATCCTGGACGTCGTTCTGGGCTCTGGATATTACGTGTTCGAGTGATCAGTATTCGATAAGCAGTATTCTTTTCTTTAGGTTCGCGGAAGGGGTGGAAGGGATACCCTTCGTATCGATGGGGCGCGCTGTGTATATTTCACGACGATGGAACGGTTCTGTTATTCTTACGAACTACGTTTCCATTGACTTCCGAAAGCGATTGCTTCGCGAAATTAGTTATTTCTTTAATTCTTATTGTATACTGAGTTCTGGCTTGTTAAAAACAAATGTTAACACTGTTACAGGTTTATTGAATTTAATTGTTTCAGAGTTCTTTTTCGTTTTGCAGGGGAATCGGCATGTCCAGCAACGATACCTACGTGACAATAAATTTCGAACGATGCGTCGCGATTGAAGGCTCCATGTTATATCAGATGCCTGTAATTTGCTAGGAATGTTTCGAGTTTATATTTGAACTCCTTACGCGCACACACGATATTCATATCTATACCCGGAGTCTAGAAATCGATTCTAATTTTGTAAAGGTGAAGTACACCAGTTTTCTACCAGGTTGTGCGATAGACACGTGGGTCGGTTCTTTGATAGTTTAGTTTCCCGATAATTAATAAAATATGCAGGTGCGTTTGTATAACATTACGCAACAAGTAGCTGTATGCATTACGCTTTCGAACGAACTTTACGACTTTTGTCATTGATCTAATTGTAACGGATAATAAAGCCACCGAATCTAACTTCACTTTAATTAATTTCATTTCTCCACGAAACAAACTTTTCTTTTATCTGTGTTATTTGAACATATGAAAAGCAAAAATTCCAAGTACAAAAGCGTTCTGTCATGTTAACTGAACCTCTGATTCCACATATAGGAGAAACGAAAAACCGCAGCATCAAAACACTCGATATAAATGAAAATTTTTTCATATCGCTATCATATCACTGTTCTATTCTGGTACTACGAATGTACGCATTCATGCATATTCACCACTAGAACTGCATTAACTGAGGCATATGTGCACCAGATGGTAACAAACACGCGGACGGATTATATGCTTTCATTTTAATTTTCACGTAGTCATTGTTTCTAAAAATTCACCAACCCTTTCACTGTCTGACTGTCCTCTTACTTAATTACACGTGTCTATATATCGATTTATTTACCTGAACTCATCCGAAACTCATTCTTACAAAGTATGAAAGTTCGAATTGATTTGACGAAAATGTATAAGATTGGCCGGTGTGATACTTAGATATTTGACAATAATCATTCGATGTATTTCATTGAAAATAAATATCGATTAGAATGAAACGTACTCGTGCACGTTATGTACATATGTGTAACAACAGACGAAAATAAGACGAAAGGACGAAAGAAGAACGCGCATATCCGCGTGATTGTAAGATATGATGCACGCAAACGTGTAAACACGTGTACACATGCGGCGATCGTAATACACCTAAGAGCACGAAGGTTCAAAGTAAGAGGAATTTATTGGAAGGAAAGTGGTAGTCAATATAATATGAACCTGGAGTAGTATCGCTTCTACAACTCGAAGGGTGACATGATTGAAATAGTAAGCTCTTACTCTATAATACCCTGGCAGGTATACGCGGACGAGATTTAGTTTCCTTTGAACATTCTACCTCAATCATGGTATAGCTGATTGAGAAATGATGGTACCATAGGTAACAAAAATCTGTTTCGTCCGTGCATTAGAATATATTCCAAGACCATCGAATGTTTAATTAATAATCAGCTTATTATTATTGTCGAATTGTTTCAATGCTTTTCTAACTTTATGTATCGCGGAAGTGATTTGCACGGGTGTGTAATAAATGTTGCACACTTCTATCTAATAGTTTCAACAGCAATTCCACCAACTCGTCGGTGTTGGTTAATAAAAAAGGAATACGGAAATTATTGTTCTGCGACCCCTACTTTCTTTCGTTCAAGTTCATGTTACCTTCGAGGTTTCGTACCTTGCTTTTCACCTCCCTATTAGACACCATTAAATTGATCGACGTTGAAAGACATGTAGGTACCTATACCTCGTGCGACAGGTTCTGCTGACTTTTTAATTAACGAAGGGATTTAATATTCAGAGCCACGTATAAACTCTTGTGCATTTAATGAACGTCGCCTAATATTAAATACACCTTGAAACGAACGAAACCCAATAAAATCCTTCCTTCTTGAATAATAACGTCGAAATATTCTGTTCACAAAATATTACTTAATTAATCTTCGAAGATCAATTTCTTCGCCATTTCATGTATTAATTATCCAAGTGTTTGTAACTTCTAAAACGTCATTTTCTCTTTTGCAACAACAATATATCAATATTTAAACAAAATATGTATATAACTATATAGAAAATATACATACACCCTCCGCATCGAAGGGATGAAATAGCATACAACGGACCAGAGTAGGGTTTGCGAATAAATAAAATATAGTACTCACTGTTCAGTTATCCAAACGTAGACCATAACGTCCTTTCGATCCGTCTCTCGCAGAAGCGTCCGCTGTATCCAAAGTATCTACGAATTCCGGCGGCTTCACCGATGGGCACAAACGCGACTCGCGCACAGAACGCGTCACGCATTATTTCTCCCGTGTACAAATTGGCGAACTGTGTGAAACACTCGCGATCAAAGGGGCGAACGACGGGGCACACGCGATTGTCATGCTGCCACGATTTACACTGACTCGTCCGTTCGTACACCGTGTGACGCTTCAACCTATGCGCCTATCGATTCCTTTGACCAATGAAATATTTCTTCGCGTTAACAACTATTCGGCACGGATGTAAACGGTCGATAGGTCGTGGAATTTCACTTGCCTTTTCCTTCGTCTTTGGTTTTTGCCGCTGCCGCCCCCACCCCCGTTGCTTCTCTCTCCATAAAGTAAACACTGTTCGCCTTGAGTACTTTCGTTTTGTGTTGGCGTATGCGTAAGAATAGAGGCACGAGGGCGTCCAGGTTGAAGAGCTACCTGCGTTTATGGTATGCATATAATTTTCACGGTGAAAGGTCAGGATTGTCTGTAACGTTGTGGCACCCTCCTGTTCGGCGGATCCAGGTAGCCTTGCCGGTACTTTTCCTCGGGACGTCGAAGAGCCCCCCTTCAGGAAAGAATAGCTCTGAATCCTCTACCTTCGGCCAGAGAAAGGAAAGGAGAGTATAATATAACGAATAAAAGCTTGCAAAAAGCCAAGGGATCAGGCTCAGTGCGGGCATTTTTAACGTGATTTATTGCAGAGATTTTTTGCAAATTTCTCCTCCACTTTCACTAAGGTTATTAAGGTTATTAACAGTCGTTAATAACAGCCACATCATTTTAAATGACGTCATACAAAAGGACCCTCGGAAAAATTCCATTCGGGGATGCGAATGCTGAGGTCCTCACCTTTTACAGCAAGCGCAGGTAGACTGTCGCCCAAAAGCTTCTCACAAAGTTATAGCCAATCAAAGATCGACTGTCTCGCTAAGATATTGCCAGATTTGGTGATCGTTTAATTTTGTTGCCCGTGCATCTGAATCGTTCCAAGGACCGCGCTCGATCTCGCGCGTTTCAAATCTCAGTATTAACTCCGTTGTCGTGAGAGAGCGACGAAAGAAGCTGTCGGAAAGTTCGTATTCCATGGAATTTATCGCTTTATTCAGTGGTTTCGATTCGAAGCACCGAGTCGACCCTCCTTTCTTGGCTGGCATTCATCTGTTCGTAAGGAGTCCCGATCGATGGCTTAATTCAACAGGTGCAGGAATGCCGAAGATGCGAGCCATTCTAGGCGAATTTCCGGAAATAGCGCCACCTCGATCAAATGAGGATGAAAAGGGAAATGATAAGATTCGTTCGCGAAATGCCACAGCTGACCTCGATCCGTTTGCGAGATTGCACGGAACACCGTCGATTCGAAATTCGGTCATATTTATGAAAGTATTAGCAAAAAAAAAAATGAATCTTGGATATAGGAGTGTATAATTAGAAACGAATCGAAATTAATAAAAATAAGAAGTAACGATTGAAATGAAATTTTCGTTCTCTTTCTTTTGTTTTTCATTTTTGTCGGATATGTACATACAACGTATTTAATATTTGAAGCAACGAAATAGTTAGAGGAACGGTGAAAGCAATTATGAATGAAATTGAAAAGAATTTTTAAAGAATTGTCTAACGTTATTGTCACGTTTATAACAACTCAAGATTTAAAATATCGCGCGTATACAAAATTAAATCCTGTTCGTACATTATCGGAACTAAGTGGGCAATCATATTAACGACTCTGTCGTTTAATGGTCCATTCATTACCTGCTAATGATTTCACAATTTACATTCAATTACTAATTTCCAATATGTATACCGATCGTGCTTGAAGAATATTCGAATATTATGATTATTAATAAAGCGTATAAAGTTGTTCTAGTCCGTTATTTGCTTTATTTGGTGTTTTAAAATATCTCTAAGATTTCCGACTATTAGACTCGCGAATGAAATACAACGCTGCCCGGTTGTACGAAGAAAACGCGAAAAAAGAAGCGAGGGAAGCGAGAAGAAGTCTGGCGATCTCACGTAGAATAGATAAGTTGTCGGAAGTTTTATCGCCACCGATGACTCGTGAATTCTGCGGTAAACCAAAATCGATTGTGAGAACCGACTATCTCCCGGAAGCATCTTCTACGAAGGAAGTTCTCCAAGAAGGATAAACTTTTCACCAGCGAAAAGACTGGGTGTTCGTTTTGGCTATCTTGTTACAATTAAACTGCACAAGATCTCCTTTAATACACTTCCCCCAAAAATATATTATTATCGTACTAAAATCTTTGCAAATTGGTACCAATGGTATGAAATATAGTTGTGTCTTTTTTCGTATTATTGAATATTAGTTTAAATGTGTATTCATACGTTGTCAAGTGCAAGAATATTTTCTTCCCTTTGAATGCACGATTTATAAATGAAACATTTTCAAAAGAAAAGGGGAATTGATCAAAAAAAAAAGATAGAAAAAAGTATATCCCTTCCCCAAACGGATAGAGGTGGTTCAATAAAATTACGCATCCCGATATTCCAGTAAAATTTCCAGTGAAGGAAAAGGACGTACCAACAGAGAGTTTTCCAATTGTTGAATATATATGTGTATGCAAGAACTGCATTAACCTAAAAGCTCCATTTTTACCTTCGCTTTTATGCAACGCCAAACTCTCTAAGGGATTTGTAAACTCTATTTCAAATCAACCTAAAAGTGGCCATTTTTTAAATTAACCTCAATAATTGTCCGTGATACGAAGATTGAAAATCGTGACAACACAAGTTGCCCTAATGATATCTACTATATTCCCAGTAAGAAAAACAAACAAAAAACAGTTGTGCCAAAAGGAGCTTGCCAACATTAATAAGCCTTAACAGATAACCAACATTGTTTCGTTAGAATAACCATCACCCTATTTTATCGACATTTCCAAAGATTAACCGTAACGGAAGAGGGAAGGCCAACAGTGTTCCCGTTGCTCGTATTTCAGATGCCATTGTTCGAGGTGGGAAACGGGAGACAGAGAGAGTGGAAAAAAGGGAACGCTTCAGTCCTTCGGATTCGGAACAATATTGTTTCCGTTTGACGAATGAAACATTCCATTCCAGGGACACGCGTTCCACCTGATATATTTCCAGTAATTACTCATTTCCTTCTGTGTATGCACACACGTTCCCGGTTCGTATACGATCGCCGCTAGTCGAGCGATTCAGATGGCCCTCGTTAAATTCAGTTCGACGGCCCGCGAAGGAATGTAACCGAAAGAGCATTTTCATTTTTGCGCGAGATAAATCGCAAGAAAATACCGATACACCGGATCGTCCTCTATCGAGTTTCTGTCGCTCCAACTGTGGATCGTTCTTTTGCCCTTTTCCTTTTTTACATTTCTTTTATTTTCATTTCCCCGTCACCGTTCCATTCGTTATCGGCGAAAATATCTTTGAAACCACGGCTGTTTCGTTCCGTTAACAGCGGAGTTTTATTGGCGACCATTCATTTCCGAACATTAGCGGAATATCACATTTGTAAATGTTATTGATTTATCGCGTTTGTATAAGATTCTATTCTTGTCTTCCTCCTTAACTTTCTAATCTTTGCAATTTTCCTATAACTTATTACCATTTCTGTGACACGTTCGGTGTAAATATTGCAGAACGATCCCTTTAGTTCTCTCTGCGATAAATGTGTGAAAAGAGAAACGTATAGCTGTTTCGTCTATTGAAGCAAAGAAATAGTTTGCACGTTGCATAAGCTTAAAATTAACTAGGCCAAGGTATCACGGATCTGGAAACAATTTTCTTCGCTAGTTTGCCCGGTTATGCTATCCAACGAAGGAAAAGAGACGTGGATAGCACTCGTAGGGGATGAAAAGGGCTCGATAGGAAGCTGAGAGCGCCACCGTCCGCGTTAATCCACTTTGTTAGCTCTAAGGACGGGCGTGGTTTATACCCTTGGCTTTTATCGAATCGACCAAGCACCGACAATGAGCCCCCTTTACGTTCACCGACCACTTTGCGATTATTTAATTACCTTCTCCACGCAGAATACACTCGCGAGATTGCCACTGCTGTTTAAACACGAACGTGACTGGTGGTCTGCTTTAGAAAAATTACAATCGACGAGGAAGGAGAGGTGAGAGCTTCCAAACACGTACAATGGTGTTTGAAATTAAATTTCAGTGTTATTATCATTATTATTATTATCATCATCATCGCTGTTATTATATATTCATAACGATAAATAATGAATGCTAAATAACGAATAGTAATGGAAAAAAGCTGAAGCCATCAAAGAGATTTAAAATACAAGAAATTTAAAAATGATAAAACGTTTATGACGCACACGTTTTCCTGGATTAAGTAATGTAATAATCCTCTCTTCTTTTGAAACTTTTCAATTATCGTCTGCTGTTGCAAAGGAAGCCCCCGTTAAAAATGGGAATAATTGCAGTTGCTTCTGTGTAATCCATAGAGAAGTCTACAGACGCGACGCTCGAATTGTATGCAAGGAGAATAAAATTAAATAGGATAGTGGAAAAGTATCGGGGTGTAAAGGGCAATCAGCTTACAATTAGATGTAATTTAAATCTATCTTGCATTGGTACAGATTGACCATTTAGCCATTCGGAGGTCAGCAACGCCATTACTTAGGTGGCAGAGCTTTGTTACAGAACGTGAGCCCGTTAATGTCCTGTAATATAAGGTGTGTGTGCGTGTTATCTAATTATTCCCTAACGGCACTACTAATGGCCGACAGTACAATCGAATCGCGAAACATAACTCTACCGAATTGCAAAATCGACCAACGACGGACCACAATTTACGAATTAAACGCGTTCCAAACATCGATGTCAACTTATCTGGATAAATTGTAATGCATGCGCGTACAAGTGTATGTAACACGTTTCAGGATTTATCTCGTTCGTATCCGGAAATTACGCGACTCAATTTCTTTTCAATTCTGATTTTTTTTTTTTGCGCGAAGGAACAGCCGTTAAACAATCGACAATTTTTCAGTGAAAATTTGGTAAACCTTCGATTTCGTTGCCGTGTATATTTTAAACTTCGTTCACTTCCATGCTTTCGCACTTACGTGAAACAACTGGTCCTCTTAAAAATCAGTCTAACTTCCTCTCGAGCATCCTTCGAACGTCCATGGCTTTCGTTCAGAAAAGTCAAATAGAAGTTCTCCTAAAATCTTAAATAAAACCAACTTACGACCACCGTATAACACTGCCTCCAGCTCGTGGGGTGCAAAAAGTTCATGTCGAAAGTGTTTTTTACACCATCGTAAACAGAGACTACAGCTCTATGTAGCGGAGTGCTATGGCTTCTAAGTTATCCGTCTCCCTCTTCCTCTTATACTAAGCACTTCATAAAGAAAGATAGAACGCACACTTTCGAGGAAATGTTTGCTGAACCTTTTCAAGCACGCGCAGACAACCCTCGCCGATAATCATCCGAAAACAATGTTCACTATTTAAATACCGACGAGTACAAGAAGAATCGCAAGCATAGGAAATATGTTCCTCTGTCGATAACAGAAAAGACGGACAAGCTTCTTCACACTGTGCTCAATTCGTGGAGGATTGTAGTATAACTTAATTGAAACTAAATTTTCAAAATATATTTCTTCCCAATTTCTATTTCTTAAATTGAATGACATAAACAGCGCGCCCCACTCGTTTGCTACGTAGTTATCTTATTTATTATCGCGTAAACGAAATTCCCTTTTCAAAGGATCCTCAAACGAAGCGAGCGTATAAAAATCACAATGTAGTCTTTAACGGCCGTAACGCGTGAGAATTTTATTTCAAAAACGCCTTTCATGCGATCATAAAACGGGGGAGATATCCATAGAGTTGGCGTTATCGCCACATGCCCAGTATGTTGCTCGTAAATGTTCGTCAAATACTTGAAGCCGACGCTCATGCACCCGTGCGCGAGGCAAAACACCTTCATGAGAAACGCTCTCCTTCCCGTCGCCTCTTTTCTTCTTCTTTTTTTACAAGTCCGCCCTTTGCATATTCTTTCTATTTATGCGCGGAGAATATGCACGGGGAATATCCGCGAATGTGTAACGCAAAAGTATAGCACCATGAAAATGACGTGGCTGAACAGTGCCACCACGTACACTCGGAAAAAAATTCCAAATAAAAATTATGAAATCTATTTTCATCCCGCGTTGGACTTCAATTATTGAAGAAGATTATTGTAGAAATTTCGTTGGAGCTTTATGGACAAAGTATTGTTGTCTCGCGAGTTTGCAACAGGAACTGAAGAAGTCTGCGACATCGGAGCTGTGCTTGACCAAGCTTTCCAAATAAATAAATCATTTTAAACAAGCCATAAATAATCATACATTACACGCGTATTGTACGCCATTAAATTAATGCGATTCCATTTGATCTCGATACTGGCTTTATTTGACTCGGGCGGTCGAATAGCAATACATATACTCGACTAATTTAATAAATGTCGACCACGATACCAGACCTGCACAACACCGCGGCATTAATCGCGACGCGACATATCACGCACTCGCATTTACTTTTTCACCGATAATGGAACTCGCATCTAATCGATAATGTTTTACAGTCAGCATGCACGCCATTTGTTGTTTATCTTGCAACGCTACTTAACGTCAGCAATTAATTAGTACAAATGAGGCCATTATTCAGTGCCTGTAAAACCCTAGCGTTCTACTTTGTGCCCCGTAAATGCGCATCTGGTAAAACGAATCTGACCGAGAAGAATAGCAAAAAAAAATATATAAAATGAGGTTGGTGGGGTTAGCCCTATTTAGGAAACATTGCGTGTCCTTGGAGGAACAAATGCGAAACAATTCGAACGATATGTAAGTGTGAATTTTAAGGTGATAACGCTTCGAAGATTAACAGAATTTCCGGAAAATATTACTGGTAATAGGTGTAGCTTCCCGATTATCCTAAACGAGATCTATGGCAAAGGCAGTAACGAACCTTTACATATTCCCTTTTTAGTATCATTTAGAGACGTAATTATTCTATGTACATTAAGGCCTGCATGGATCAACTACAATTTTAGTCGAAGTTTCTCTCTTAGTAACAAAATTTCCTCGAGAGAAGTTCGTAAGCTTCCCTAGTGATCCCGGCGTTTTATTTGTCGAAGCCAAATACAAATAAATATTAAAATCTAATACTTGAATCAACATCCAACAAAAAATACGTGATTCTCTTAAATAGTTTAAATTTTTTCACGTGCTAATTGAAAACTTCATCGTACACAACAGATACATTAATTTTACATACTGTAGAATGTTCTACGCGCAGAACCATCCACAAATAAAAAGGAATCTCCGAAACTACGTCGGGTCTCAGAATTATCATATTGGCACCGTCCATTGTAAACACAATCTATCCGAATCGAATCACCGAACGAACCCCCAAAATTGAATTCTAAAATCCCCATAAACAACACGCCGCAATCTGTGAAAGCGAACTTATTCGCGAACACGGAACCATTAACCAAAACCATAGATCTCGTAATCAGATCGAAATTCCTGTATCTCCATAAAAGACACCCCACCCGGCGTCGCTTATCATCGTACACATTCGCGTTCGATAAAACTAACTCCTCCGCAACGACGCAATATCTCCCACTCGATTTCAATGAAACCACCCCAACCGGCTTCCAAGACTTCATAAACGCCCCTCGGCAGTAACCATCCCATCAATCCCCGACGCTCGACGTATCTCCAGAAACAAAAGAAACATCGCGAACGTTCCCGTTCTGAGCCCTAACGCCTCTCCTCTCCCGCAAACAAACTTCAGATAACGAGACAGCGAGCCAAGCACGCGAACAAAAATCATCGATCGGGACGATATCGAGCCAGACACGCCTGGCGCATCCGAACACCGATTTATACTATCCGTTCAGACGGGAGACTGACTTCTCTCGACGCGGGTTCTGTTCAGACCAGTCCTGGCTGCTTCAGATACGTTGCGACCACTTGAGATGAACAGTGCCACAGACGAAGCATCGCAGTTCGAATGGATTCGCAAAGTATCGTATTAACGCGTCCGTCTAATTCCTCGCGAGAAAGTTTGTCGCGAAGAACCAGTTTGAGTCTCGACGAATACGCCGCGTTTTTTTCGCTTCTAATGTCGGGCCTATTTACGCGCCACCTGGTAATTAAATATCTAAGAATTTCTCTTTCCAAGTTTCCGTCGTTTAATATCCCAATACGTCGTTTAAAATGAAAACAGAACAAAACCCACCCTGCTTTGTTGCTCTCTTTAAAAATCAAATCTCTGTACAAACAGAGCCCGTTTTTCTCCCGAAAGTCGTTCGCCCTGGCAGAGTTAAAACTGACATTCCGAAGCAACTGCTCGCCACGTTTCTTGGCTCGCTATCAGCGAACCACTGGACGTCCCCGTTCAAACTCACAATGAACGTACGCGCGAAGGGGGGCCGTGTCCATCTCGGTTCATCCCCCATTAATCGCGACTCCGTGGCTGTCTACGATCACCAGGAAACCTCGCTCAATTAACCCGTGGCCCTTTTCCTCGAGCTCGAAATATACTGTGCCCGTATATACCTTCTTGGTAAGACGAGTTCGATAGAAGGAAACGACGTTTCTGGCTCGCGCACACGAACCTGCTCATTTACATTCGACTCACCGGTGTTATAGCGGCAATATAGCTGTGTATATATATCCGTACACTCGGTCTATGCCACGGACTGTATGGCATGACTAATTATACTTCAGCCCGCGGCAGATCTCGTTGGCTCGGCTCTCAAGAGGCGGGAAGCACCCCATTAAAGCTCGAGCTTCGGCTACCCTCGGTAAGGAAGACCGCGAGACGTCAATACAAGCCTCCGTCGACGCCACAGTCGTCGAGAGGACGAGGACGCCGAGCTGAAGATGTGGCGAAAGGGAACGAACGAGGAACGGTGGATAGAAATGAGAAGCGAGCGGAGGGTCATACGCGGCTGCCTTTCATTAGCGATAGGACACAGGTAATAGAATTTTATGACAATCGAAAATCGTTGGAATCGTTAATGTATTTATGGCAACAGCCTTTGCTCGTGTTTTAAGTAATTGGGATAATGTGCACGATAGAGGCCACCAACGTGTAAAAAGTATTTCTAGAAAAACCTTGGCGAGATCTTTAATAATAATTGGAACAATATGTGGACAATAAGCAACGTCTCTATTCATCGTAGAAATCGATCGCTCTTATAATTGATATCGAATTATCATTTTATAACGCTCAGTTCATAACTAAGATACTCTGTGCACGCTAAATCCACGGTTAAAGCAAATAACGAAGCAACGATCGAAGCAACCTTCGTCTAGTTCCCATTCCTCCATACCCTGTGTTCAGAAAATTTTGATATCTGGCGCAACATCTTGTGCAATACGTGAAGGGTGTACAGGCACACATACACAGCAACCGGTTTGTCACACGTGCCACTTTGGCGGGCCAAGGAGGTGTACATATAGCGCGGACAGAAACGATCCTCGAGATTGCTCGTTCTCTAGGAGCCGCGAGGGGACCGGAATTTCCATTACCCTAGCCCTAAAACATCGAGTGTCTCCGTGGTTTTCGCGGCAGCTGGCATCGCCGACGGTGGCGGATTCTCGAGGAGGAATGGTCCCCTTCAACGTGATCGAAACGAAGCGCACGTTTCGCGTGGAAGCGGAGCACCGCCTCGGGAGAAGAGAATCTCTTCTCTACGCCACGACTCGCTCACCTTTCACGCGAGATACACGGCATTTCTTGACCTGTCTTACCCCTGGATTGCGTTTGTTATCTCTCCCCTTCGCCGCTCTTTACAGCTTGTTTGAACTGTAAAGAGTCGAGGGGGCCCCGAAATTTATTTTCGGAATAGTCGCCCCCTGCGATACTTTTCTTCCTCTTATTTTGTTATCTTTTCGGTCGGTCATTGGGGATTTCTTTATCTTCTCAATGAGAATTCAGTTGATGCGATATTTGGTTGGTGAGATGGATACGGATAATAGCTTGTTCGTGAGTCGTGCAAGAGATACAATAATATTAAAGCGAGTGGCTGAATTTTTGCACAGTATTGTATTTATCGTCATGGTAAAAATGCGATTGTATTCTAGAAACACTCGGAATATTTTGTTTCGCCGACAATCCACTGTTGCACGATTGTAAACAGTATTACAAAAATATCAACGACACTTACCTATTCCGATGAAAAGCAACCTACTCGATGCACACGCAATTGCTGCGCTTGAAGTGTTGAAACAGGGAATTTATCGGTGGTATTCTAAAAATGAGTGAACGCAAAATCGTACAAATACAGGTATTAAATGAAAATAGAATGAGCCACCTGAACAAAAGGAATTACGTCACGGCAAAATCGAGAAATAAATTCGTACCAAACGCTTCCGCTAATTTCCATCAAACTAAAATCCCTACGGAGAAAAAAGATGAAATTAATTTTCCGACCGGAAAACGAACTACCAAGGGAAGGGAGTTACATGTAACAACAAGTTCAATCGAAGTGCCAATACGTTTACGCTTTAAATGCTTTAAGTATTTATTTAAACAAATCCCAACATTCCAAACATTGATAATCGTGTACGTGTACCTGTGTATACACGCGTGTGTTCGTGTCTGTGTACGTGTCTGTACCAGTGTATGATTTCATTTTAATTCTGTATGTAAATGACGTTGAAGACGTCGCTGTTTCATACGTTAATTCATCGAGAATCCTGGATCTAACGTGAACATCCGTATCGTTTCAAACGAGTACATATTTATCATTCGAAACGATCGTGAAACGGCAAACATATGTTGATCGAACGAATCGGGGATTCGTCGATGAATCGACGAGTTTCCAACGACAGGACTTTCGAACTTTTCCCTTTCTCACTTTTCAGCATACACTTTTGCACACATACAATATCACTTGCTCTCTCTCTCTCTCTCTCTCTCTCTCCCTCATTTTCTTCCTTCTTTTCTCGATCTGTCTTTTACTTTTATCTCGCGTTCATTCAAAAATTCATATCGTGACTCGAACAAAAAAAACAAGATAGTTTCGGCACAACTGGCCCCCTTTTTATCAGGGCGTTAAGTCGCACAGATCCCTTAACGACGGAGAGCGTGCCTTGACTAAACTAGATTAGCAGTTAGATCTTCACTTACGTCTGGCCCCTCGTGCGACTTCATTTCGTTTCTTTTCATTCTTTCGTTTCTATTGCGCCCCGACTCGTACAGGTGCTCACAATGACTTGTTCTTTTCCTTTGTTATCGCGACTCTACCGTCATTCGTTTCCTGTATCGATCGTTCTCTACCAGTTGTAACTGCTTCACCGGCGATATCGCGAAGAAAGGAAAACAGGGGACAAAAAATGTCGAGGGAAAATTGCAGGGGAGAAGTTGGAGAAGTTGTTTTCGCCTGGTACTACAGAACTTTTAAATAGCTTCGAATTACTTTCGCTTAATGCACCGGGTTTGACGAATTAAATAGTTTAGCTCATTATTCGTTGCTGTATAGTAACGAATAGTAAAGAAATAGATGACAAAAATCTGCAGCGTCGACGAAGACAGATTTTAATCAAATTTATTCACATTTTTTAATTCAGACCAAAAATGATTGCGACGCGAGCAACGGTGTAAAAATTAAAGTAGCGAAATATGAATTGAAATTTAAATGAATCGAAATTTAAACCCTGTATAAAATGGTCCTGTTAATAAATTTCGTACACCTGCGCCAATATTCAGATTTCACTGCGTCATTATTTTCACGCCTGACCATTACGATCTTTTACTACTTTCATTAAGTAGACATTCTGGCGAACTTCTATCTTCGTTCGATAAATTTTATTACGTCAGTGAATTATCACGCCCCCCAATAATCCATTGCTCTCGCGTTAATGAATAAATATTGTTGATCTCGCAATTGTTTCACGGAAAATCTTATTTCGTTCTTCGTTTCGCAGTAATTCATGCAAACAAAGAGACCAAATTCACTTTGCTCCGACCTGTGATACCTACATGTACTCCCTATGTGGGTCAGGTGTTTCTCGTTTTTGTTATCAACTTGACGAGGGTGTAACTTTGTTTCAGCATTGTGCATAAACGTAATCAAGGCTAATTGTTCGAGAACCCGGGTTACACTGAGGAACAGTTCCCGTAAACAGCGACATTTGTGAACAGAAGTGGCACACGCTCGTAACAAGAACGCAACGTTCCTAAAATCACTGAATGGAAATTGCATTTACCCTCGACTACCAATTTTGCAAATCCACGCTTTGCTTCACAACTTCAAACAGCTTCTATCTTTCATAAATACAGTGTCTATACTCAATTAGATAAATCGTATTAAAAATTGTTCCTATCACCATTTCGTCACAAAATGAAACGTATGCTTCAATAGAAAATAACAAAACTAAATTCCCACCTAAGTAGTACGAAGGGGAACGTTAGGGCGGTGTAAGTAATTTTTTGGATATATATTTCTTCTTTATATTTGGCATATAAACTCACCTGAATACTCCGAAAATACCTCAAAGACCGTCGTTGTAAGCACCTTCCATGTAACAAAACAACCAGAAATACACACACACACGCAATCAGTACGAATCCAAGCACATCACATACTTCGAACGTTTCCCCACACCGAGTATAATTTACAATTTATATTGTCCACCTCCTCGCCAACCATTCATTTTCGTTTTTCTTCCTTCGTTCCACCATCATTCTCTCGGCTCAACACTCAATCCACAATTTTCTTCCGCTCTCACCCACTCTCTCCCACTCTCTCCTTATCCAACCCTTTCTCCCCACTTAGCGCACGTAACTAATGACACACGCGATTACACTGACGAGAACTTCATATTCACCGTATTCATAAGCTAGCAGGCTCCCCCTCTGTGCTAAAAACCTGCAGCGTTTCGCTTAATCAGGTCCAGTTTCTCTCGTTCGACTTCCCGCTCTCGCCCTGCCACGAGAAAAGTCGAGGTCAGACCTTTTTCCAATTCCTCGAATAATTCCACTTAGTGCTCCGACAAATCCGGATAAAGGAAGCCCGAGGCATCCTGCCGGGCTTCCTCGGCGCGCGCCTTGTGTTTTGGGTTCCTGAGATTATATCAATCCCCTCGTTTCACGGCATCGAGCGTCGCGACGGCACAACTGCTGCTGCTTCCTCTCGATATCTCCCTTTTTCTATGGAACTTCTCTACCAGGCCCTGCACCCTATACACTCGTTCGAAGAAGGAAGATAAAGAGTCGATGCTTCTCGTCGACGTCTCTCTAACAAACAAAAGAACTGTCTTTTTTTCTCCTCCTCTCCCGCGGATGGACATCGAACAGGTCGATGAGGTCAACGTTCCTCGCCGATGCCGCTCGTATTCCGAACACGCGCGAGTCAAGCGAGCGAGCTATGAACTTCGAAGAAGGTTGAACACGGCTTCGACGGATCTACGATAAACTTCGAACGTACGAATTAGCATCGCGCGAGCGACGGACGATAAAATCATTGGTTAAAATTCTCTTCGATTGCGAGACGGTCCAGTTTTTCTTTCACGTTCGACCCGGTCCATTCGATTCCTCCGAGCTTGCAAGAAATGCTGCAGAATGTCTTCCCCGTTGAGTCCGTGCAGATGGATGGTCGCTTGACCGCCTCGTTCGCGCGGTTGCTGTGCCGCGTGACCCCGCGAATCGTAGATAACGTTCCTCGAACAAAAACGGTGCGATCTTCCGCCGTTAAAGTCTGCTGCGAAAACCTCGAACACAGACTCGCCAGAGAAATGAAATCCTGCGCGCTCCCCTTGCAACTTCTATCCTAGCTGTCCACTCGAACGTGCCGTAGGTCTGCGCGAAACTTCTCCAGAAATCTCCTTAAACGAACATCTCAAATCCATGGCGTGAACCGGCAAACTCCAGCTGATCTCCGTAACTACGATTCCTGTCACGAAACGTTCGAGCCTTTTCCCTAATCGGAATTCATCGACTACTGCCAGCAGTAGATCGCGTATTACATCGACAGGCTCCTAGATGATCCCGAGGACCGGCAGAAGTACGTGGGTCCCTCTCGGCAACAGAGACTTTCATACAGAAATCTCTTGAATCTGAACACGTTTCTTGGCGCTGCCTGGTGTACCCGGTTGTCTGAGGATCCCCGGACAGGACAGTGCCACGTTTGGCGCGGGGGCCTTCGGCGGCGGCGGCGGTTCCGGTAGATTGTCGTCGTCGTTATCATCGCTGCTACTGTCACCGTCGTCGTCGTCGTCGTCCTCGTCCATCCTGGCAGTGGTGGCGTCCACGCACGGCGACGGAGTGCGAGTCCTCTGGACGCAAGGGCTCCTGCTGTACAAAGGTGGCTCCAGTATCCTCTTCCCTCCGCCTGGCGGTGGCGAGCATTGAAATTCCTGCAGCTGCAGCTCCAACTCCTGCGCCAGCTTTCCCTTGTGGGGCGGCGGACTCGAGGGCGGCGAGTCCATCAAATTCAACGACGACAATCTCTGTTTGCCAGAGGACAATTCGATCCCGGAGCAACCTGCCTCCAATAACTCCTCCTTCTTCTTGTCCCCAAACGCCGTGGACAAGCTCCCCGTCACGCTCGAAGCGTTCCTGTCCCTCTGATGATAAATTCCAGCGAATATGAGAATGTTCAGTAACAACAGGAATACACCGACCGCTATAGTAACCGTCAGCGCGGTGGTGTAACTCTGGTAATGGCTGGACGCTAGCTTTCTGAGCAAATTGTTCGGTCCTGGGCCCAGGTTCGCATGCTGCAACGTTCTGGAGGTTGTTGCGACGGTGGTGGCGACCGTGGCGTTCGGTGTGCACTCGGTGGTCGATATCACGCTCGAGACAGACGACGGTTCCGTGGGCATGGGGACCGGTAACGGCGGCGCTGGCAACGGAAGCGCCATAGTCTGCGGGCGTACAGCACCTTCGTAGAGGCTGGGACTCTCCGCCAGGTGATGATGACGCATGCTGATCTCGTAGCCGGGTCGATGGAGCTGCGGCAACAGATTCAACCACAGGGACATTTTGTGGCCCCTATAATGCGACCGCATTTCCGTGCTACGACCAGCCTCTAGGTACAGCTGATTTATTGAATCGTACGAATCCCAGAACGGCGGGCTAGTTGGGAGCCCGTCGGATCCCGATGTCAGAGGGCTGACGCCGTTCGGGTCCCTGAAACATCCCCGTGCGCATAGATACACACACGCGTCTCCATCAAACGATCGACGGATGGAAATTGTGCTACGGACCGTGATCGGTTTGGAAATGCGAGGATTGATGGTGTGGGTGTCGGGGTAAAGGACGAGGGAGGGGAGGGGGTTGTGTTTGTAGGACATACGTGGGGGAGGATTGTTCGTGGGGCTGCGGATATTTAGAGTGATGCGGGTGAATGTCTTTATATTGAAAGGGAGGGTGAATGGAGATTTGTAAGATTTCGAGCGGAAACGTTTGGACCCTAGAGGGATTATATTGATGGGAGAATAATTAATTGTAAAATAGTAGTGCAGACGTGTGTAAATAAGGGTAGAACCGTGTAAGGGGCGTTTATGCGTATACGTGGATGTAAGTGAATTACATTGAGCAATAAATGTATTTTATATGGAGGGAATATGAACGCGGACGAGAATATATTGCTGGAACGTATAATTGGGCGTAACATTGTTCTGTTAGTCGATAACGCGTTGGAATAGCGAGAAATTAAAAGCGTTCCTTCGGTGGTATCGAATTATAGCTTTGGGTAGAATATTAATTCCCACGTGTATTTCTCTTTTTTCGTAATTAAAATTGAATGGCTGCGGAGGGTTTTTCGGTAATGGAATTATTAAACCCCGAATATTGGCGAAACCAATGCACCTGGAAATGTCTGTTCTCCAGCTGACAGATTAATAATAAACAAAAATCGGTCAAAGTTGCCTTTAATTAAACGGCTGCTTCTGAGCATTTCCTGCCCCGTTTAATTACTTCACGCGGAACCGATACCCAATTTCATTGTTCAATTTGTATAGACGACGAAGAATGAGAAACTGGAACAGAAATTGCGTTTCGAAATTGAATTTACCAGACAACTGGCTTTCTACTAGCACGGCAGGCGAGTGTCCTCGCGTTATCGCACAGATACGAACGCGATCGAATTATGTGCATTCTATCTCCGCGCGCAGCCTGGATTTTCCTTTCGCGAAGAACGATCGACCTGCTGTTTCGCTAGCTTATGGACGCAGAGAAGTGTATGTTACGTTGTCAGTAAAAGCGACAAGACATTAAAAATATAGGAATTGTTAAGCCAACATCGAAAGAACAAGATTTCCGCAACATTCGGCTATTTATTGATGAAATAGTTTTGTCGTCAATTCATTCCCAAGGATTATTTAATGATAAAATCGATAATTTAATCATTTTCTAGCTCCTGTATTAATACTTCTAACTACGAATCGTTGTGAAAGGAAAGTACACATTAAGATCCATTAATCTTTTATTTCTAAATATAATTGCAACACCATGATTACTCTAATCGTATTTGTAATTAGGTGAATGTACCCTACTAGAATTGCTCGAATTTTTACAGACTTCGCATTGGGAAAATTAATACGATCGGTTCACTAATCTATCGACTCTGTGATCCGCCAAGTATCGAATAAACTGATCTATCGACATCCACCGATCGGAAGAGTTGGATGCTCGTAATTTGATAAGCTTCACGAAACAGCTCGTTAAAGTTTCGTGATCGTAACTGCTGCAACAATGTTAATTAAGACGGTAATGTTTAGGTAGCAATATCGATGTTCGAAATACGACATCGAGATGGTTGGAACTTCACTTGGAAAAATGGAAATTCAATTTATAAATTCGAATGTCTTCTTGCTGTTCCTCGTTTCGTTCTTTTTTTTCGGAAAATATTATATTTTTTCTCGTACAATCAGTAAATGAATTAAAATTGACGCCGATTAAAAAGTTTTGTTTTTAAATTGAACGAATTCAGTGAATTTTTTATCGAAGATAATAATCATATATTCTACGTTAACTTCTTCGTTTCCCATTGAAAACGAAAATCTTGTCAATTATTCTGCACCATTACTTCTTGAAGAATCATTCACGTCGATTTTTAATGAAAATTTGTGGTGTAGATACTTTAATACCCGAGGAATAAAGTCTCTGACTCTACAATTTTAAATGGAATAGAAATTTTATTCGAAGTTCAAATTGCTCGGGATGATGCTCGAACTGGGTGAAATTGTATTTGCATGGAAATTGCCTTGTGCACTGGCCTGAAAGGCTAATCATCTGAACTGTTAGTCCAATTAAATACGTTATTCATGATTTTCGTGCAGAAAAACTGCGTTTGATGGCGAGATAAAATATCAATCGGACTGAATAACGGTTTTTTAATCGAATTATTGCAACAAACTGAATAATGCTGAGCAGACTATCGCGGGTTAAAGTTGCTCGTACAGCCGAATGCGATCAGACCTGTTATCTGCATGCTTTATCAGAGCAATTGTCTTTAAAGGTAATTGCATCGTTTCACGGAGCTCTCAGAATATTTTCCTCCTCCCCTGACAATGAAGGAATAACAGTAGTGTTAAAATTGATTTCATCAAATCTTACCAATTCTATATTATCGAGAAACATTTTTTTTTTCGGTTTTAATTTAATCTCAACCGTGTATCAGTCGCAAAGAAATATATTTTCTAACACGACCCCAGTAAAAGTCGATCTCTTCAGTCTCTACAAACCTCACGAGTCAACTATGTTATGAATGAACCGAAAGGAAACGATTGTACAAGAACAATTCTCCCCTAAACTTGACAATCCATTTACCCTGGCGTCCCGTTCCAATACAACACATTTACAAACACCAGATACGATCTCCTATAGTTCAGCACACCCTAACCAGAACACGACGATTTTCCGCGAGACACCCGATACGCAAACATTTTCCATTATTCCCCGCGGTTGCCGAAGAAAGCTCCAGCTCCCAAAGCGCTCGATATACAGCCCGAAACGAACCACTGCCAGCAGCTACTTCCCAGAAAATCCAATCTCCAAACGGAAGCTCGAGCTTCGACTCGAACACCGTGTCCGGAGTAAGGAGGAACGTAATTTCATACAGAGGTTTCTTCCAATTTTCGCAAACGGTCGTCCAGTTGCATTCGAATTGAAAAATCGTCCAACGTGAAACAGCTTGACAAAGATGAGCTTTGGTAATTATTGAACAATATCCCAGCCCTGTCGCGTATACACGCTAGATAATTAAAATCTCGTTACCTCGATGACAAATGGGTAAAAACGAACGCAAAAATATGTAATAGAAATTCTTGACACGTGAAATATACTTACAATAAATAATATAAGAATATAACTATTCCAAGCGCAGCAACAATGCAAGTATCTATGTAAAAATAACAGAAATTCATGGGTATTTTCTAAAAAGGATTACCGATGACCGAAGGTGTCCATAACTGGGACAACAAGGGAGCCCTGCACAGTGTACAGTGAGGTCGCTTCGAGCAACAAAAAAAAAAAAAAAAGAAGACAAGCAAAGTCGATACCAGGCCTCATTGTACGACAAGTATAATAGTAGACAGTGACTTACCCCCGCCTCACGAAGTTGGCCAAGTAGTGGACGAGCAGTTTGGACAGGTTCTCATCGGCCAAAGTATAGTTGGTCTGGGTGAAGAAAACGGACACGACCTCCCCGCGAAGAAGGGGTATCCCCAGGAGATACGGCACCTCCTCGCCCCTCTGACTCGGTCGATCGCCGAGTTGGAAGTGCAGAAAGTAACCACGTCCACCGGAGGCTGAGTGTAACAGTGCCAACCTTAGAAGAGGAGCCGCGACCTGACCGTCGCCGAGAAGCGATAGAAGACCCTCGCAGATCGCCGATGGACTCTGTTCACCTCTCTCCCAGTCTGTGTACTCGTTACGAAGGGTCGAGTAGATCTCGTGAAGATGGTAACGATAAGTATTTCGCACGTAAGTACGAAGTATACGGTCCCTCCTGGTCTCGTTCAGACCGTTCTGCAATCATATCGAAACGGGATTAAGCTTCGGGTAAACGGTGCAACACACTCGTCGAGGGTTCGTTTCTTGCCAATTTTTCCTAGCTGTTGAAACGTCGCGTCGTTCGAGAGTGTGTTCACGGTATATTAGTGGAGTTAAATTACAATTTAGATATGAATAAAATTATATGAAATTTCGGCAAACTGCGCCGACTACAAATGCGAAGACAACGTAACTAAAATTCATACGCCGTGTATTATCGTTCCGTCGTGATCCCAGCGGGATCGTCCGATTCTCAAGTTATGCCTGCGCATGAAATTAAAATAAACAATCGAACCGGCACCGCGCTACGTCCGATAGGCTATCGAATTATCAAAGAGGCACGGAAATACGCTTTAGCAAAGGTGTCCGTCGACCGTGACCGTCGAATCGTCGATAATGTCCGGCACGAAACGGTGGTCACGTTTTGCAACTGTGCATCCTCTAATTAGTAATTTATTGGCTTCGTGTCAATTATCGGCGTGTACCCGCTGCGCCCCTACCAATCCCGTCGCGTTAAATCCGCCACCCCGATTAAAAATAGTTTAGCGCAATTTCGACAGCCGAGCCGCGGCTCGAATTCGTTTAAACCAATTTCCCCATTAAAATGCAGACTTCATTTCGACGCTTAAGATGCACCGACGAGTTTGATCAAACGGGAAGAAATAAGAGTTTGCGTTCAATTTCCATGATAATAAGAATCGACAATATTTTCTTGATTACTAATTACAAATCGGTATCTATCGGCAAAATTCTTACATACATATATGCCGATAACTTTAGCGACAATGCCATCAGCAAATTCGAACGCCTATTCCCCGCATCGTCTAACGATGAAAATCTCTCAGGAAACGCGCGTCGGCCGCCAACCTTGTCCGAAGTTCGACAAAGCGAACGATCTACGACGAACCGAATCGAAGACACCGCTGGCCACGCTGAATAATTAAAGCATACGCTCAACCAACCCACTTACGATTCCGTTTACCTGTAGATCATCGTCAGTGAGATTCACCCAAGCTTCCTCCGACGTCAAGCCGAGCAGCAGGTCCCTATCGCTGAAGCTGGCGAACTCTGTCCCCGGTCCAGGCACCAGTGGCATCAGTCCCGATGAAGAGGCGGTCGGCTGGAAGTTCTTGACAACAGAGGCAGAGAAGAAGGTGTTCAGCGAACTCGTGGAACAGTGATAAATCGATCTCGGGCCAGGCCACGGGTGCAATTAAGTCGACGCCCGCGAAAAGGGAAGTTGCGGCAACTATCGATTTTCAAGACCGGCCTCCAATTGCCCAGAACTCCGTGGGTAATTGCAATTACACCGTATACTTTACGGCCTTTAATTAAAAGTTCGCCGGCGAGCAATCTTGCCCCGCCGATACTGTCGATCGATTTTCGAAAAAAGGGGGATGGAAAAAAATAGGAGAATAAAGGAGAAGTCGGAGAGGAGGCGACGCGACGATCGAGGCGGTCGATTAAACGGCGAACTGCGACGCCAGGTCGGGACTTAATACACGGATTCCATGGCTCGACATCTGTCAGTCGGTTGTCGGTTCAATTAGCGAGCTCATCGCTTACCCGTCGCATCGGCCACTATTTCGTCCGATGGAAACGCCTGTGCGCCGCGTCTGCGCGTGCACGCATCGATTTTAAGTTTCGTTTCATTTATTTTTTCGCGTTTCTCCTGTTTGCTTCCACGATGATTGCTCGATGATCGATATTGGCCGTATCGAATTCAATCCGAAGCAAACTGATTAACACTGGGACCAATTTTCGTAGCGCACGACGAGCAAAAAAGATGCTCGCACAGTCGAGTGATATGAAATTTATTTCTTGCAACACGCGCGAGGAAAGTTGTCTAAAATATGTGACAGCATTATTCTACTGTCTCAGACTGCCAGGCAATCGTGCTTCGGTGGAATTGAATTAGCGGCGGTGGTGTAATTAAAGTAACGAGATGAAAATAATTATTGACACTCGAATGCTACGTGAACGTCGAGCAGCGTCGAGTTATTTTTCCGGGGAGTGCACGAATAAGTGCAATTTACGCGACCGTCTAAATTAATTGACCGAAACCGTCTGTTACCTGATTGATCGGCTGAGGCATGACCGCTCCATCGGCGAAAGGAGCGAATCCAGAAGTGAACCTCGGCGGATCCAGTTGCACAGAGAGAAGGTCCTCCAAGCTCCGTAAACGAAGGCACGGCGCGATATCGTCAGCCTCGACGTCACCAGGACATCCGGTCTGATCGGCGACGCGACGTTTCACCATTAACGGATCACGCTGCACTGCCCATGGTGACAGGGCAGAACCGCCGAGCAAAACCACTCTCTCGACCAGCTCTATAATGCAACAGACGTTCAACTGAATAACGTCACCGCGTTATAGTAAATAAAAATTGAACTTCAACTGAGCACCAATTTGTAATGGAAGCCAATTAGACTGGGGAACAAATAACAGGTACAGTAACCGAGTGAAACGTAAGTCGACGCACACGTCTCCATCCCGCTGTCGCGAGAGTTTTTGACTCGTCAAAGATCGCCCATGGCCAAGGGAACATTGTGGGTAGATCCGAGCAGCGGGGTGGTGAAAGAGGGTGAAACGCATTGTGCAAGAGCATTAAGGACGAGACACGTGGTGGGTTCGTTAGCGGAATGAAGGTGCAATCTAGAAACACGCTACGACCTACGCCTTCTCCCTTTCCTAGGGTTCACACCCCACCACCCCCCGTGTCAAACACCGCTACCCCCCCGCCCTTATTCTCTGTGACGAGGAACGCTACACTCGAGGAAGCTTGTTAAGGTCTCTAGTGGCCGTCGACAACGGGGACGTTGATGGCACCGTCGTCGACGAGGAATATCCCCCTCGACTATACGCTCCCCAGGCGTTTATCTTGACACCTTCTGACTCTGTCGACGAACGTGGATACGGCTCGTCGAATCGAGTTGAATAGAGAGGAGGCATCGGAACGGAGATGTAAGTATTTCTGCGGAACGAATGATGACCGTGTTAAGAGCGATATCTGGTTTCTCGATTCTGACTCGATTCAGGTTGAAACTGTATACGCTGTTCGGAGTGTTTTCCAAGATAGTGTGGAGTGGTTGGGCGTGGGGCAAACGGTTCAATAAATATCTGGGGGCTGAAATGAAATGAAAGTATGGGATACTTCTAGGTGGAACAGCAAGTGGAAAGAATATCACCGATGTATGTTAAAGATATTGTGTAGGACAGTGTTTTGGGGAATGCGTGTTCTTTTTAATTGTATTATCTTAAATCGTGTAAAAATATGAGTGAATGAAGACTGATTGGTGTAATTAATGATTAGTTTACGAGTCACATACTTGCAAACAGCTTTGCCCTCAATTAAGTACATTGTACTTTCAACGAAATTTATTCAAAGCGGGGCAAAATTTCTGTTGAATCTGATGAAGATATTGTAATATGAAATAAAGTCAAATGATCCGTTATTTATAACTCCTCTGTGCATCACACTAAAGCTAAACTGTATTCTCGTAAAAATACACGCGAAGAACCAACAACAAATATAGTAACTCATGCGTCATCTCTTGGAGATAAAAATTGATTGCAGTCCCTATCAGAGTCTGTACTATTCATAAACAACGCGAAAATATAAAAGCACGTAGAAACAGTGAATATATGTAGTATAGGATGACGTAATTCCACGGCGAAATAAATTTCGACACATCGCACATCTTTTTCCAACGAGATAATATTCGAAAAATTAATATACGCAGCAGCACGATCAAATATTATGTCATCCGGAAAGTTCATAAAGTTTTACGTGCTGCACCTTTATTGTTCATAAATATATGCATGCGACACATACTGGCGGTCGTAAAACCCAGACTCCGGTAAAACAGACTTTAACGGCCAGATTAAGACAGAGCTTTTAATATGTTTTGTTTCCGAGGTGCGCCTAATCAGTTCGAAATTCCGCATACGTAATTGGTTACGTAAAAAAACGTTTCACGTCCATATCTCAGTCTGAGATATGGACATGCGCATCAAATTTACCATGAATCATATAGAGTCATATAGAAACGGTCGTCTCACCTTTCGCCATCGGCGAGACGGCTAAAAAATTGGCAAGCGCGGCTCCAGTCCCGTAGCCAAAGAGTGTCAATCGGTCAGGGTCTCCGCCAAAAGCGCCGAGATTCTCGTGTAACCAGTGAAGGCCTGCCACTAAATCCATCAAGCCGTAGTTTCCTTGTGCGCTCCCCTTCGCGCCAGTTTTCAAAAAGCCTGCAAAGAATTTCGATGAATTGATGAACGAAAAATTTTGTCACACTGAAACAAACTGTTCCGTTAACATGAAATGCCAAATTGTACATAATTGACGAAAGGAATAAACATTTGTAAATTAAATGTGAATTGCGGAAACTAGAGGAAATTACGAGGCAATTTTCCATAATAATGTGAAAATAGAAAATACATTCCACTGACTATCTCGTCAGATTCCCTACGAAAACCGAGAAATCTTGTCACATCCTACACGTTGGCTGCAAACGTGTCAGAAACTTCTGCAGTTGCACCTTTCAGTGCCAACGAGAGGCAAGAGTTCAGCGCGCTCCTCGTTTCAGCCGTGGTTCACGTGTCGCTTAAATAAATTCTCGCGGTTTGCGACGGACACTGTCGTCGCTTCGTGGTTCCGTTGAAAATTTAACAAAGACCAGGCGGTCGACGTTTTAATTCGACTTCACGAGGGTACTCCGCAGTGACGGTTAATCCAGGACTTCTTGAAACACGAAATTCCTTACTGCCGGGCATAAAGCGATCCTTTATGCTTTTTCTGGGCGAAGTCGACGACGTTTTACGAGAGCCTTCGAAAATAAAGTCGTGCGATTCTTTGCGAACGCTATTTCTCTAAGAATTGCTGGGACGTGGCGGCCAAAGCTCGCTGACTTCTCAAGGCTTTCCCCTTTACAGCGAGATACAATGTTTCCACTTTTATGCGCAAAAATATAATAAGTCGGGGAAAACAATGCTGCCGTCGGAGGTATTGAATTTTAGCATTGATCAGAAATACCAGAGTTTGGTATTGTAACGAAACCGCAGCAGACATTATCCTCTGTCATTCTGATATGATTGAAGAAATTACAAAGAATCTCTATTATTTTATATGCAAAGTGTTATTATATGTATGAGTTTAGTACAAGAAATATTGTATTTCAAAAACTGTGAATACTTGTGTTGCTTGTGTGTCTGTAGTTCAATATGAATGTTATTAGTAATACTTATTACTTATTAGTTGTACAAGCTTGCCGAGATACGCCGTTAAGGGGAACAAGCCCGCCATGGTCAGACACGGACTACCGTATCTAAATGGAATGAACTACATCTTAATGGAAATCTTTATAGGACAATAATAAAAGGGTTTTACCATTACAACTAGCGGCATAATGTAATTGCAATTATATAATTAACTATAATTGTAATTAATTTTTCATTAAAATGACAATTAGTTGAGCATTAAATTTCTAATCTAAGTCAAGAGTAAAATAAATAGTGAATGATGCGTTACTTTTCCTTTACTATAATTCGTTACGATCGATAGTTGAATGAACCAGGCCAGTCTTTCATTGTACACTTTATTTCCGCAATATTCTTTTACCCCAGTTATACCGGTGGAAGAGGAAACTCCGAATTCCAATTAGAACACTGGAAGACGCAGGTGTCTCCTATTTCTTAGCAGCAATTAACGCGTCATAAACTCACAAAAACACTCAGAACCAGACCATAATTTAATGTTATGAGCTGGAACTCACATTTGCCCGCTCATTAAAGGCACGTGCAAAATTCTCACGTTGCAGTAAACTTGTGCTAAGTATGCGCTACGCCTGCAATGCAACAATTACCCTAAAACGTAATCATTAACCTTTCGAAATGATCCAGCAAAATATATTCACGTTAATTCAAAACAGTTGCCGTGCAGAAATTTCAGCAGGTAGGTATGATAACGTAATGCTGTTAATCAATATTCCTTATTTCAGTGCACACTGTCAGTGCTATAATTTTCATTGCACACTTTTCACGCATGTACGGCACAACAAACCGATGCATTTTAGCTTCTTATGCAAATAACCACGAAGCGTTCAAGCGCCACTGGTCTAATTACATGCACACTAGAGATCCGGCGTACGATTACTTGTAGTATTCGCCCTAACAATGTTACATCACGGTGCCTCCGTAATTACTCAAAGCTTATCGCCCGTTTCATTAAATACGAACCCGAGAGCAAAGCCACCGGTTCAAGGTTAGTCACGGGAAGCAATCAGGAACTTCGTGGCTGAAACTACGCGAAGTATATTGCTCTACGTACTATGTGGTCGAAACCCGAATTGCTGATATGGTAACTTTCCTATTAAAATGCAAATTTTCACGCGGCGCCACCGCGATTTGCCCCGTTCGTTTCTCCTCCTGTCGGGTACGCTGACATCTTCAGTTGACCCGTGCCGTAAAACGGCAAAAATAATATCGTTTATAGCGGCAGAGAATTCGTGGATCGTACGAAGTTGGGAGCAACAGGAATTAAGATAAACTTGAACAAGAAGGAAATTTAAGTTTCGGAAAATTCGTGAATTGTACGAAGTTGGAAATAAGAGGAATTAAGATAAATTTGAACAGGAAGGAAATTTAAGTTTCTGCTTTTCTGTGTACAGTTGTTCCCATTGTACCGGGTAGGAGTTTTATATTTTTCTTTCGGTTAAGTTCACTATCTTGCTTTTCCAGTTTAAGTGGCAGTTGTTAGATGTTAGGTGGAGGAATTAAATTTTGTTACATTTCCATGTGCATTTTTGATCCGAATAAAACGAAAATTGGGAATTAATATTTTTCGAATTGAAAAGAATTGAATATAGAACCGTGAATATTGTTGTAAATTCGTAGCCATTCAATTCTTCTTGTACGGTTATACATATAACGTATACGTTTTTATCAGTGTGTCTTCTAAAGTTCAATACCGACCCACGAAACGACGTAACAGAGAAACGAGATTTCACCGCTGAGGTTTTGCCCAGTCGATTGTTCAAATTCCGCCTTTCAACAAGAACAAGTTCTCGTCAAGATTAACTGCCAACTGTGGTTTAGAATTTAACTATGTAATTAATGCGAGCATTCGGCTTTAACGGTAATGGCTTCGTTTCTCTACTAACTTCAATATTCTTGCACAGAAGAACCAATTCCAAGTACTTTGGAAACCGTTTATTCAAGAGTTCATTCAACAACTTTTTAGCAGAGTAAACTCAGCATTGTAACATTAAAGGCATACGGATCCTTTCCAAATCATTCTCTATTTTAAGACTTTGGCTTCTGAAATATCAATACCGCAGAAATTGTGTATATACATAACGAAAATAATTTTCGAATTTTTCGTATTTTCTTCGTGATAAAATGTTTTTATTTCCCTACGCTACATATAGATTTTGTTCACAGAAAATTATATTCATTTCCACAAGCACCAGGCATAATAGTTTTCAATTAAAGGCAGATTTGAAATCAACTGTGACGAGGTATTTCTCTCCGGTACAAAATTTCGGTATTATTATTATAGTAATCTCGTATATCAAACAAGTCTATGCGTATATCCACGTATGCGAGAAAGCTTTTTAAAAATTTCCAAAGATACGAAAACGTGGTGGAGAATTATGGTTCTCGAACGAAAGTGGGAACACTAGTTTCTCCAAACACACGATCCTATTTGAACATCGAATGGGGAGGAAAGAAAAGGAACGAGTTCAAAGTGTGGAAAATTACGGTCAACCACTGCGGTGAATAGAGCGGTACGGATTTTTGGTTGCTCGCGATTTTTCGAGTCGCGTGAAAAAGATTGGAACAGCGGAAAATGATAATTTACACATCTCTCGCGATGTTCGTGCTTGAACTGGAAGGTGAATACTGTAGTACCGGAAAGTACGGAGTTCTCCTTAATTAGTAACCGTTTTATTAAAAGACCAATTTCATGAAAAAATTAAACGCATTTAAAAATGTACAAATATCGTTTAAAATGAAACTGAATAATATCTGAAAATTCAATTTAAAAAAGAGAAATTCTGTATATTGATTCGCGATTTTAAATTGGCAATTTTGGTCCCCTCCCATGGATACTAAATATACAATACAAGAAAATACAGAATCTCCTCAATTAATAATCGTTTTATTAAAACAGTAGTTTCAGAAGCAAGGCAAATACGCTTGATAATTCAAGCGTACGAATATCCGCTCCAAATATAGTCTAAAATGAAAATCGATATCTGCAAACTCAATAAAAAAACAAATTTTTCAATTCCAAAAAAGGTCCATAATTCACAGTCGACACATTCGTTAAAAAAACATTCGCATGATATTAAGACACATGCAGAAGAAAAATGAATCTCCCGCATTCGCCGCGTAAATTACTCAAGCCCCCTTATGATGACGCGAGTCTTCCAGCACTCGTTAGATACACTCGAAAAGTAACATAACGTAGGCAGTGTAATATGCATCGAATCTCCACAGGATGAACGATAAAAGGAACGGCGGAAAGCTGTTCCTATACAGCAGAAAATGAATATACAAGAGGAACTTTTCTTTCAAGGGGTCTCGTTTCACGGGGACACTTAAAAACTCCTTACTATCGTAATATTATTTCTCTTTACCTTCACGCTTGTTCAATTAAAAATTCCATTGCTGCATCGCGATTGCGTGGCGTTCAATTCGCGCGAGCAAACTTTACAATTCGGCGGTACGACGGCGACGATTTAGAGGGCGATCCTTGATCGTCTACGGTGTGTCACGTGAAATTCAAAAGGGCCTTTAAAACGGTAAATAGCGAAAAAAGGAGGGCCGGGCTTTCAAAAGCTTATAGAGAGAGGGAGAGAGGTATTTCGCGTTTGAATCTCGCCTTATCACCAGAGAGTATTTTTATTGTCGTTACATTCCCTTTGTTTTCTTTGCCCCTTTGTTCCACGGCCTTTGGTTTTATCACGGACGGCTTAGATTACCGCTACTCCTGCGATCCACTTTATTTCACGACTCTGTTAATCGAAAATCATACTTCGATCTGGTGACTGGCAAACGTGTTCGGGAATCGCTGGAGAGTATTCGGAAATCACTCTGTTAGAGGAGTACATATTTGAAATTCGTACGAAACATAAATTTTCTGTGTGCCATGTAGGTATTTTTGCAATGGTTTCTTTGGTAACGTAAAATTATTTGCAAGGTAAAACATCGGAAAAACCATTGCCAATTATCGCAGAGTTCCATCAATTCTAACAAACAACCACTTAAATAAAAATCCGTACACCCGTCGCAGGTGATACTTCGATAATAATCGATCTATTGCCATCATTTCCTTACTAATTTTGATATGCTATACCAACACGAAGCCGAGACGATTAGTGGAGCCTTTTCCACGTCTCTAGCGAACGATTAGAGATTTCAGAGTAACCAGAGAGAAGAGTGTCCACCGTTGATGCAATCCTCGCGTGCGCGTGAATAGACTGTAGCAGGCTTTGCTGAAGCTGCCTTTGGTTCTTATTCAAGGGGAAAATTGCTTGGTGAAATATTCACACGGCGATTAACCGACGGTTAAATCGTCCAGCTTCGAGAACCCAGACGTCTGCGCGTTAAAGAGGGGCCAGGTTTGCACGACATCTCAGATTGGGAAGCTGCACAGGTTGCATGAACACCAGGCACGATGAATAGCACCTCATGCGCGAGTTTTTAATGAAAATTCCCTTTGAAAACGGGCACGAGAGATCCGGATTGAATTACTGATCGATTAAGGATTCCTTTTCACGCGGAAGAGACTTTAGCCCCCGCGCTCTTAGACGCTTAAGAGGAAATGAATTTATTCGCTCGCTGTTTGTCCTATGCTTTAACTCCACTTTGAATGTTTTCTGGCGTTCAGTGTCGATATTAATAAAATATTCATTTAGGATGAAATCTCTGTATAAGTCGTATCCTAAGGTACATAAGGAAATTGCTGATTTCCGAATTACTGTCACAGATGCCGAAAATACAATTCATTCGTGATATTTTCATCTGTGTCTTTTATTTAAACGAATTGAAAGCGAAGAAGCACAGATGTCCGTTGATGAAAATTGTGGATGTATTCTTCGTGCCTTGCAGGAGTTTTCACTCTTAAACTAATGAACGTTTCGGATAACACGAAACGAAAAAAATTGTATCTCGTAAAGAAGCAAAACGTTTTGAAAGTTTCAGTTTCACCTACGACGCGGAGCCGCCAGCGGCATTTCGCATTTGTACTACGGGGAAGTAAAATTGCACAAATAAGTGAGATTAAACGTAGAGAAATGAGAAACGGTTGTAATAAATCTTCACCGTTTCAGAAACGTATATGCACCGGGAAATACGGCCGAGTAAAAATAAAAAGGTCACGCACGGCAAACAGACAAAAAGCACGGGAAAAAAAGAGGAAATTGGAAAGAAGCACAAAGACAGAAAAATTGCGATCGCAGCAAGCAAAATAAGGCAGGGGTAATAAAGAGAGGGTACAATAAACGGGAAAGCAGGCCGGAAATGAAAGGATGTTAGGAAGGACAAAAGAAAAAGATAACGATAAAAATGCGAGGATTGTCAACGATGGGAAAATACAATTTGTTTAATAACACCGCGAGCGCATTTTTTTATTATTAAATTTCTGATTATCATTGGCCGTATACCGCGATACACAAAGCTCGTGCAAAGAAGTGCACTATGTAAATTCCGGTTGCACTTGTTAACAAGTAAAACGCCTCTCCTCGGTAGCTCGCATCCCCTTGTTTTTCAAGAACGATGCAGGAAAGTTTTGAATTGGTCTGCAGAAACCACTTAGAATGTGTTGACCGTGGATAATTAGAAGTTTAATCCCGCTTCACGAACAGGGGTCCGCGTTTTCTTTTAAACGACTCAGGCAAATTCAAAAGAAGGACCGTCACGTGGAATCTTTATCAGAGAGAAAAGAAACAAAAATACCGAGAGCTCTTCTATACACTGTATTGCTTGTTTGCTTGAAATTTTGCTACAAAAAGCAGTCATCGGTGGCATACTGTTACAACTTGGCGAATTTTTTACAAAGAACTGCACAAGTTCGCGTTTCTTCTCCTCTTTTTTTCTGTTCCTGCTTTTTCATTTCCTTTTTTTTAATTAAGCTTCTCTTTAACATTCTGGCTTACTGAGAAAAAAATTAAATACATAGCGAACCACGCGAGTGGAATAATTCTTGCCCCTTTTTTTATTCAAAATAGAAGAGAGAATAGAAGAGGAGACTGGAAAAAATAAGTGAATAAAAATATCTTACGTCACCCGTACCTACGTACGGTCTCGTGCAGCTTTATTTAAAAAAAATAGGGTGTACGCGCATCCTTTGATTTCGTTGGAAAATCGATCAGATAGAAGATAAAATGAGTAAAAACAATATGTACTAGTAAACTTTTATATAATACCTAGTATCTTTATTATTTAACGAACCGTATATACTATACTTATTATGCAACGCGTCAAGCATAAAAAGAATCGCGTCAAAAAATATGTGCATTACCTATGTACAACTGAAACCTCCACGATTTTTCTTCACATTAAACACGACGAAAATTCAAGACAAGTTCTACTATGTAGAAGCTGTAGAAACTTCGTAAAATAACACTGTTGCAACAAATAACTACGATACTGAACAGAACTCTGGGAAAAAGTTGGAAAGAGGTATTCTTCTCGGCTAGAATAGAGACAGCTGGTTCATTGTTGCTCGATCCCGTCTTCAACGTTTCTTTCTCTTTTTTTTCAACAAGTATACAGAAGTTGTTCCGCATCGATTAGCGATTTCAGATCCAGAACATACTGGCTTCTGACCGACTTCGAAGTTGAAGGCATTGTTACGAATTTAATATAAGTTAAGAAAGAAGCCCGGTTGCTACTTCTATTACACGGCGAAATAGAAGGCAATAAGACAAACGAGAACGTCATACTTTCGGCAAAGGTTGCCGAGTAAGATCGACCGTAACGAGCGAGAATTCCAGAGACATTATTCTTCGGATTCTATACCCTTCAAAACACAGATAATAATGTTTAATTATCCGGAACCGAATATTTTTCTGATAGTTTTATACTATATGTATGTAGTTGTTCACAGGTACTATGCGTTTAGAAATAGAAAAGAATGCTCGACGAAGCACGAGATTTGCAATCTTGTTCACCTAAATTGTGTGTGTGCGGTGACGTTTATTTGCCTACTAAAATATTCCTATAGCTGTATATCCATTGCCATTCTAAAAGTAAATCTCTTTATGGTTGAACGTTTTTTTTTCCATGAGACCTGTCAAAGTTGTAACTGGGCGTCTACCATTGTGTTATTTTCGCAGTAAACTCGTCTTGTTTCTTCACGTCACTCGTGTACAAGCGTATTCAAAGGAACAATGTATAAAACAGTACGATAAGGTAAGACACCAGTATCGATCAAACAAAATGACACTCACCGAGTACGCCGAGACGAAAATTAATGGAAACGACGATAAGACGACCATAAGCAGCTAACGCAGTTCCGTCGAAGGCATTTCCAGCTCCCCAGGAATAGGAATCACCGTGAATTAGAAGAATAGCTGGCAATAAGTCTGGGGTACTACCTGAAACATCAGAGAATTAACGTTAAAGTACCTTCCTTCTTATTCGCCACGATTGCAACATTTTATTACTGTTTAAGATATAAGTGATATTCAAATAAATGAAGAAATAAATCAAATTAAAATCAAATTAAAATACAATTTTCGAAGAATTCCTTCACTTATTTGTTCTACTTTGTAATATTTTGGTTCTGTGAACAAATCAATTCAGTGTTCTCAATGATATAGTATTGCATATCCAACAGAAATAAGAAAACAGAGCTACACGAAATAACATCTAAATAACAAACGCAACATTTTGGTCCCGCCGTAGTTCCGTGAAAAATTCTTAATGAAGGCTACCACAAAAAGGCAGCCATAATTTTAATTTAGAAAATACTTTCAAGCAATTAACTTAAAAGCAAGCCAAACACTTGGACGCAACAACATACAGAGCGCCTCTGTAATCTTGCAACGTATCACCAGCGGCCTTACGTTGCTCTTTCAATTTATAAATGGATAGTGGCAAGAAAACCGTTACACAATGCGTTATACGTATATCATTGCTAACATAAAATGTATTCTAATAATACAAAAATACTGCACAATCATTATTGAAAATAGAGCCTTGGAAAAGTAAATTTTCCTATATCGCAGTAACATAACTATATGATTGGATTACGTGATTCTATAAAAAAGTAATATCTATTCTCATCTTCGTGGAACAACCCTTGTGAAGAATTAAAAAACAATTTTATTAATATTAATTCGCATACTATGCGGTCATTGAAAAATTCCGAATTCATTGAAGCAACGCCGATATAACACTTATACCGCTTGTATCATTCGACACTTGAAGAATATTTACAGCCGCGGAGCACGCGTACCTCATAGTACAATTTTCCAAAACACCTGCCTGCCTATGTAAGTAAGTCAACGCGACAAAAGAAATCGGTTCGATGGGATCACGTTGCATTCTTACTTCGTGTCGATTTCGTATCGTCCCTGGGGGCCCATCGGCGCGTTCGCGAATCATAAAATCACATAATCGTCAACGAGCGAGCCGCAACGGCGCTACTTGTAAGCGATGGCAGACGAGACGAGACGAGACGTCCACCTGTTGCGAATTCTGTCACGATACCGCACTATCATGCCAGACCGGACAGATAGGTGACTAGACCGAGGTCCGTATCTCCTTACCGGGGTCCCTCTTCGCCATCCGGTGATCCATAGATCGTGTCCTGGATAAATTTACGAGTAATCTGGTATTTCGTGTTAACACTGACGTTTGGACCTGTAGCCCAGTACCGTCTTATCGCTATTCGGGATGTCTGAACACGGATTAGAGTTGACCGTGTTCGCGGGCCGACATTTCACCGGTTGAACTACGTTGCCCAATTATGTTAAAGGTATTATCACCTTCTCGAAACACGCCTGGCGTGTCTCTAGAAAACATTGTTCATTCAAAAAATCGCAAGATATACACGAAAGATTAGACATTATTTTTCAATGGAACAGCAAAAGCCTGACGCACTGTACGAGAATAGAGTCATATTCAAAGGTAACAGCGCCCGTATTGAATTCGTCGAGGACTCGGTACCTCGTAATCCGCTGAGAACAAAAGTCGAACGAATGATTTGCATCCATCAAGTGCACACAACTCGCGGTTGGAAGAAACTTTCAACTGTCTCGAGATCTTAACGAGAGATCTTGAAGCGGTTACCAGAAGCGGAGGCCGCAGCTCGTATTAAAAAATATCCGAAAGGAGCCGGCTCGAAGGAAACGTAGATCGCCCCGGTCTCCATTAATTACCTTTCACGGTATTGTGCGAAAAAATCGGCCGGGGAAAAGAGAATGGGAAGCGGAATGGAGGGTGGAAGGAAAAAACAGAGACGGTGAATAAGGGGGAAGAAGAAGGGAAGAGCTTTCCAAGGAGAATTAATCCCCACGACCTCTGACCTCTTCCATGCACGACCGCTGGATTTTATCGGGCTGCATGCTTTCAGAAGTGAATGAATCTTCAGCAAACGCGGCGACCTAACCAATGGATATAACGGATAGCTTTCGTGGACAAAAATTCTGCCCCCTACTGGTTCTAAATCAACGAGTGTCTTAGCCATTTAGTGGCGAACAATGGGAAACGAAGATTGTTTCTTTTGCAATTTAAATGACATTCTTCAGATCTCCTTGGACGGGGAAACAGTTTTGTGGCATTGGCACGGTTTATCGAGTTACTGTTATCGGCAGTTCCTTTCAAGTGCGAGCCGACACTTTTCGTGGATAATATTTTCGTCGGCAATACAATTTTTGCGTCACGCTTTTTCCTCGTAGATAGATTTCTACATGATTTTAAACAACTTTTTGTTTGCAACTGAAATGCATTATTTAGTTAATGATATTATTTGCACGGCAATGTGTGTACAGTGGTGTAACAATAGGGTGGGTGAAGGTTTCTATTGAATTTAAGTTGCAGCGAGGTTACTATGAATTCAATAACAATGTGGCGAAGCAACATGAAGGGGCGTAAAATTCGTGTGGCGTTCTGGCGTAACAAAGTTATTATTCGCGGAACGTTTTATTGCAACAGCATTTATAAATTTATCTCGTGTTAAGCATTTAGTAATCACGTTTCCCAGACTTGTTTTACGCAAGCATGAGTATTTAAGTGCTGCTTGTCACAACAGTTACTGACTCCTCAAGGTAAGTAATTGTAACGCATCGTACTAAAAGGCACAATTCTTCTCGCGAACAGAAAGAAATGTTTAAAATGCAGAGAATGTATGAGTAACCCAGAAGCCGTATGTAAGTATTTAAAAAAATATAATGAAGGAAGAACGCTGTTGTCTATTTCAAGAAAACAATTTTTCTTGCCTTTCCCTCGAACATGCTGCTTGAAATAAAACCAAGCAGACGATCCATAATGATCGAGCGTAGTTTGACCCAAATTAAATATCCTTCGATTAAAGTTGCAAACACCTGTCCAACGATTTTCCACGGTCATTCAATTTTTATAACGATGCACCTGCAATGTTGCAACGAAAGTTTTACCCTCCGAAAGCCACCCTGAAAGTGTACAGTTAAAAATGCATTCAGCAAAATCTATTTCCACAACGCGGGAAAGTGCAATTACGTTCTAAAAATGTACCCGTTGCGACAGCAAAAAGCATACAACAACAAAAGAACATACTTCTGCAACCCGTACACCATACTTCCCTATATTATTTCTTCTACCTTTAAAATATCGGCACAATTACACACGCGATCAAATATAACGGAATATTTCAGCATGTCAGAGGTTCTCTCTGGAAGAAAGATCCGTGCGCGAACGAGAAAAGGAAATATCCTTAGACTGTTCCACATATTTCTCTTGTTCCACATTCCTCAGAATCTTGCAAACTGTCCATCGTCGTTCATCGGGGTAAATCGTCGATCAGACGCGAGGCTACCTCACTCCCGCGGTGCTTGCAGGTTCTCTCTCGTTAATCGAATAATCGACTGCAATGCACTACGGAATTGAAGAAGCAACACATCCAAGCAAATTCATACACACGTATGTATGTACGTCCGGGACGCGTGCGGCCGTATTCCATTGGGCAAACAGTTCCTGCTATACACTTTTCTTCTTCCTCTTCCTCTTCCTCTTCCTCTTCCTCTTCCTCTTCCTCTTCTTATCATCCCTGTTTAGGGTACCATTTTCGCATCCGTGACCCGCGGCATTCTTCCTCGGTGACGTTCAATTCTGCCGTTATAAATGGAGAGAGGAGGGCAGCAATTTTCACCAGTTTTCAGATAAGCCCGACCTCTCATCCGCTTTCATTCTTTTTTTCCCTCCCCCCTCGTTCGTTCCCTTTGATGTCGAGGGAACGATATTCCCGTGCACAAGAGGATATGCATGCATTGTCGCGGAGAGATTACACGCAGCGTACTATGTGTGAAGAGAAAGAGAGAAAGAGAAAGAGAGGGAATATACAGGATAGACAGAGACGGATGAAAAAGGAACTATAGTCAAATAGCGCGAGTCGTTAAGCACCAAAGTTCGTGAAATGGGAATTTCACACTGGCGAATTTGATACGCGTATTTGCTAAAGACAAATCCAGCCGGGTCTACCATTTGCCGAGTGGTAAACTCGAATGATAAAATGCATAAATTGGTCTTGCTTAATATACAGGGCACAACAAAGTTCTACACGATTCAACCGTCTCACGCGTGTAACGCGGTAAAATGTAGAAATTGGATATATTTTTCTATCCGAATTTCAGACGATAAATGAAATTAAGAGGTGGCAAACTTGAAACTGATGAAGCTAGAAAGATGTTGAAATATCGTTTCGATGCACGATTACTCGAAACGTGCGCGTAAAATTGTCGCAAACTCGAACGTCCATGAAACAGCATTGAAGATTAATAACGAAATAGTCAAATAAATAAACGTACGCTCGTGTCCGCGAATACTGTTCGTCACATTCTTAAACTGCGTTACTCTGCAGACGACCAGGAATCGTAACAATTAACCAGAACTATTAGGAACACTCGATACAATTATTGCATACCGCGTTTTCATCATTTCTGCCGGGGTTCGGTCGATTTTTGCCGCAACCACTTCGCTCATTTGTCTGAGCGTCTCTAATTCAGGCATTCAACGTCACAACGACGACTCCCTTAATTTATCAAATTTCAGACGTCCCCATTTTTTGTCCACGTCACGTTAAGCGTGTAAAACCCCTGCCGTTCAACTTCCAACGCGGTCTCGCTTTAAAGCTCGCATCTCCCCAGGTTAATTTCTCATAGTAAAAAAAGAACGCTGCGTTCCGCGCACAGCCAGCACAAAGTGTTATCACTCTTAATTACTCGTTCTCAACCAGCCAGCCACGATAACGTTACCCTTTACAGGACAACCGGAAAATGCATACACCGTCCGTTCATTTGCAGCCGGTTCAAAGGCTTCAAAATAATTCGCCGACTATTTGAAATCGTTGGCTGCTTAAATAAAAAAAAACCGGGCATCGCAAAACGACTTTTATTACGAATTTATTGTATTAAAGCCGTGCCCGTCTGCCTTGAAATTGTCTAGAAATTAAATTTTTTATCGCCTCGTTTTGCATTTATATTTTATATTATATTTTGTGATATTTTTATTAAAAATCCAAGAAAATATCCCTTCCATTCTTCGAATATCGTTCCACCAGCGAGGCTCGAAGCTTTTGAGCTCTATTAGACGAGAAAATTTGTTCCATCACGAAATGACGGAGGTATCGTGAAAGCTGTTAACGCTGTAGCTACAGCTTACCACCGCACGGCTTTGAATACGATCTATTATGTGGTCTTACTCCGAACTACCTTCCAGAATCCGACATTATCTCACGCGGGTGCCTGAAATATGAAGCCAGTTCATGGCCGACTGATTTCATGAATCATAACATTGAATTAACCCTTTGAATTTCACCCATTCGCGTTTAATACTCGCGACACTCCACGCGAAGGGAATATTTACAAAAAAAAAGAGGGATCAAGAGTAGAATGGGACTGGAAGAATCGACGTTTTCCATCACAACGACGAACGAAATTACGACTATCAGTATGCCGTACGATAATTGAACCGACGAAAGGAAAACGATTTGTGCATGGAATAAAATTTTTCGATTAATTTATGGGTCTACGAAAATAAAAATAAATTAATATTAAATTAATTAAATTAATTGTAATAATACTCGTTCCGAAAAATAGTTTAAGCAACGAAACAATAATTTTAGGAGTTTCATCTGTTGAAAGTTTACAATATTTATAAATCAAAAGGTATGCATATCTTTGATAATGCATTATTAATTGAGCCGTTTGCCTCTCGATTATTCAGACACCAATTTCCAGCGACAATAACACCGATTACACTTTCCGGCTACAAATATATTCATACCCGTCATAAAGGCGACAGAACCAAACGCAGACATAATAATCCAGACAGCGCGAAAACTTAATCCTCCAATGGCCGGAACTTCGCGACTAACTTCGAACCTGGAACTGCTGTGCGTTTTCTGGTGCCAAATGGCCCCCAAAGGATTAGACGTGCTAAGCCAGACAATCTTCATAATAATTGCCGCGGCTGTTATCTCGGTGCTACGGGTTTGCTACAGTTTTAGCGCGGAATGTGTATTTATACGCGTAGGTGTGAAACGTTGATTGAAACTGTCTCCTTATCATCCTCGACTGAATAATTGGCCCGGATATGAAGTCTTTTGGGAGCAAAGTGAATTGAAGGAATGCAATTCGAAAGTTTCGAATGATGGCGAATGGATAGATAAAAGTTCTTAATGTTTAATTATGCGCAGAACCGTGGGAACACTGTACTAATGGGAGGACGTTAAACGACGAAAAGTTAAGCACCACGCTGTGTACTGTCGTTGCAAAATGCGTATACGACAGGCGAATGTGGCGGAATCGTAAGAGTGTAGAACGAAATTACCCGCGAATCGTCCATTTGTACTCGAAGATTAAAAACGTTTAAATTCGTCGGTCTATTCGGGGCAGGGAAGGGTAACGTAGAACGGTGGAAATGTCGAATAAATTAAGTTCGTAAAAGATCCAGGATAACCGCGGAAGGCGTACATACCTAGAAATATCTCATTGCCATAAAAGTTTGAGGGATCGAACCGTTTGCCAATGGTCCCTTTACGAATCGGGAAATAGGAATCGTAACAATTCCAAGCCAAACAACCTATTCCGCGAGCGGTCTGATTATTTATTAACATTGCCGCTCTTATTTGCGGCCGCTTAACGCCGTATCTCTACTATTATTGCCATCCTATATCCAGTATAACTTTGACCAACAGAAATAGCGTTCGCGCATACGGGGGAAATATGAGAGTGGAAGAAGAATGAAAAGGTCAGAGATAGCGGTGTCACGTGTGATGTATTACGCGTATTAGGATACACATGATATACGGTTATGGTTCGGTAGCATCATTCTAAAGTGGCCATTGGGGCTAAGGGATCGTTGAAATTTACGAATTTACATGGTCGTTATGTGAAGCAGCCAGCGGAATATAGCGTTGTAAAAATATTCGAAACACTGACTGCCGTGCAATAACCTTTATGGCTGCTTTTACGAAACTTAAACGTAAACCGACCTCGTGGTATTTAAAATCTTCAATTTATAAAATCTGGTACACGTATTGTTGTACGGCTTTGAAACTTGTTTAGAAGGAAATATGTCAAATATTTGTGATTGTTGCAACAATTCATGCGACTGAGATTAATGATTGAACAGATCAATAATGTTACATACGATTGACGAATAATGCCCTACATTTTCTAGAAATCATCCCCCTTTTTAGACCAGAGGACAACGTCGCTGCATGGGAAATCGATAGCACGATAAATCGATCGAAGGATCATAATGTCTTCTTAGAGCTGACCTGGATAATGTCCAACGATAACACCTGTATTATACGACCCATGGATCAGGCTTAACTTAAGCGAAATCGATGCTGGCAATTACATTATCCCTCTAAAGTATTCTAAATACCCTATGTACGTATACATATATATACACGAATGTGCACACAAACGGTGGATAATAAGAACGAATTGCACGTTCAACAAAAATACAGCGCCCGATATCTACCGCAAAAATTTCCCAGCCATTATTCTCGAATGCTCCAGTTTCTTCAACGTGCAGTAAAATTGTTGTTCGACCCGGATGCACCAATATCCACGACCCACGACAAACAAAACGATTACTTCTAACGACACGGTTATGAATGCCCTATAACATGAACGTCTCGTACAATTGAACGGGCAGAAGGGTAACAAATTAACGACGCGTCAACATCGACGCTGGAACTTTTACGGATCCAAATCCTCTTTGCCTAAATCGAATGGCGCAGGAACAGAAAGGCCAATTCACGTGAATGATTCGGTCGAGACAATTGATTAATACGTTCAATCAGAATACATCAGCGATTGCCCCTTCGAAATTATCCAGCCACTTATAACTGGTAGAGAATTAATTCTTTTCCGTCGTTTCGTTTCGCCATTGAGTTTCGTGTATCGATTGTACATGTGTGGGTATACAATGTGCGATCGCGTAATATGCGGAAACCGAAACGGGGCACATTACGCGTGACAGTGATTTTCATGAAATACTGAATATCTCATGCAGAAAAGCGATTAACACATTGCTACGACGACACGAAAAATTACATAATCCTCGACATTAGCGATAATGTGTTCGATCGTGTCGATTAATGCTCTGGCACGCGTGCTTTTCAGCTCGTTACCGTGGTTCCGGTGAACTGTAATCTAGCACTGTTCGAAGTGGAAGAAAGAATGTTTCGGATGTTCAATAAGAAAGTGGAAAGTGAAAAGCGGAGTAGCTATTATCTTTCAGAGCTTCGCGAAGAATATTTAAAGGAAGAATAATGAATTCAAGTCGTTCCTTTCGCATTTCTTTCATCCTTCTTAATTTGTTTTTAATGATTTATTTGATTGAACGATTATGCGATCATAGTATTTGAGCCTTTGTAGACATGCTTCGAAAACTATGGTACCCTTCAATTTAGCGCATTATTATATAAATGTAACAATTTATAATAATTTTAGAAAACTTGTCACCAATGAATAGCAATTATTGTATGACATTCGTGAAAGTCATCGACTATATTTTTAATGAAATAGTATGTTACAGAAATTGCATTATTCCAAAAGAAGGCTTATTGAAAGATCCAAATTTTTTTTGCACCGAAGCATATGTATACGCCCTTGAAGATAAAACTAATGCTCACTTGCAATTACTAATTTTGAAGTATCTCCTTTCTTCCAGGCTTTCACGCTCTAATTTCCTAGACATACTTGCTCTTCGCTTTTCGCCTCTTAAACTTTGAATTAGCTTTCTGCGCTTTGCTTTTCGCACTCCAATTCTGCTCTATACTCTTTCGCTCTGCTCTCCCTCCTCTGCGACTTTTGAACTCTAAGTATACCCTTCGATCGCTACTAACTCAATCACATTAACACGCATGCTCTCATGAATTCTCTCAGCACGTCGCGTGCGTTCGGTAACAGGCTTCGTTCAAATAATCTGTCTATTCCACGGGTATTCGCGCCCGATTTTCAAATTAATTTTAATCAAGTTAGAAACACTCTGAATAACAGTTCTTGAAATATCAGTAATTAAACGTGCAATGAGAAAAAATATTTCAATTGAAATCCACAATGCTAATAAAATATTTGATAAAAAAAGCTTATAGTACATTCTACACCGATCGAATCCTTAAAACCAACATAATGCTCTCAATCAGTGTCCACGATTATTACCAACGACCTTACAACAAAAAAATACCTACAAAAACCAACGTCAAAGTTTTCCCCAAAACCACAAGTTCTCCCCGTAATTGCGCCATACTAACGAGGCTAAATAAATACATAAATTACAAAGCACGCGTCTCAGGTAGCCACGTGAATTGTCGTCATCAAATCCCGTCCGTATTTACAAGAGCGTCACGATTCGGCTGGGCAAGAAAAAGGATCTTCAGGGCGTTAAGTCAAATACGTTTCGCCCAGGGAATCTCATTTGAATGTCCCGTCTGGGCTGCTCGAATTCCAGCACAAGGAGAAAGGAGACTATCCCGCTGACGGAAGTGTGTAACCCAGAATCTCTATATACCACTGGCTCTTTCTCTCTGCTTCGTTTTGCACAGCTGGCTAGCCCCTTCACGGTTATATCGAAGAACGGAACGCAGAACGGCTAACAATAAGCTTCTTACGTGCAGACGAGCCGAAACTTGTGCACTGGCATCCGTTTCGACTTGCGACAAACCCGACACGTGTGTCCAAGTCGACAGGGATGAAATATCGCGAGAAAAAACCTCTCGAGTCGTCTAGGTCCAGGAGAATTTCACCGAATACAGCGTACACACCCGGGTTTATCTACTTTGCGCAAGCGAATTCAGACCAGCGGGGATTCCTCTTCCTTCGATCGTGGACATTTACGAATACTTAACGTGTTTCGTGGATAGAAGAGAGGTAAGCGTTTAAAGGAGGATTTTTAAGCTCGGTTAAAGAAGTTTTGTCGGTGGATGCAAGTGGTGAACATCGAGGGCTGGGTTGTGATTCTTGTCTTTTGGGATTGTTTTAACAGAAATTTGGTATTGTTGGACAATCGTACATGTCAGAGAATTTTCTCACGGATAATGGAAATATTGAAAAATCGTACTGCTATCTTATTTTTTACGGGCAAGTTTAATTATTATTATTATTTTAATAATAACGACTTATTAATTTTTTGTTTAAATTTTAATTAATTTTTTCAGCTGCATGCCTGAAAAACGAATGCCCCATTCGCCACTAGCATTTAAGTTGGTGAAAATATTGACCGCCTATTTTTCATCAAAGGCTAGGGAACGAATTTGCTTCGTGGTGCTCATTTTAGTAGAACGACGCAACGATGCGCTAATAAAATCTCTGGCGGCAAATATTTTTTGTAAAAAGAATTCCTCTGCCTGCTAAAGAAACGGCAGAGCTGCGACAGACAGCAAAAAGAGAAATTACACCATCGTTATCCTTAATCCTTGGGCCGTTATATACAACGGAAAATCGTTATACGCGTTCACGTCGTAAATCTTTTTCATCTTTGATGCAATTTTTAACGTCCTTTTAGCCTCATACGATGCGTTCCAGCTTCACTTTATGCTTCAACTGCTTCCTCGTACGGAGAAATATTAGGAAACCCATTAATTGCGTTTCATACACTCTACATAGTACACTCTACATCGGTGATATATTTCATATTTGCGATTCGAAGTACGTAACATTCAGAAATGAATTGAAATGTATTTCATGCGGAAAAAAGAAGTATTACGTAATTTAAGAAATTATATATTACACAAGAAACTCTACATTCAAGAAAAAATTTTTATTTGAGATTTTTCACAATTGAAAAGTTCATTGATCTTTATGCCTTTTACCACCTGCAATAAAAGCATGAAACACCTAACAATCAATGACGAAGTTATACGGTCTTTCTATAGTAATATTTTCGATTCACTTGAACCGTTGAAAATTTCGGCCAACCGGAAGTTCCGCGGATAAATTTCCATGACCAAACCCGACTGCCTCCATTCTTTCTTCAATGGCCACCTATAAATACGCTATTTTGATATTCACAAATCTATGAAATATGTATTATTTCCTTCCATTCGTGCTTCTTTTCATCGTCCACGAAGAGTCAAATATTGGCCCATGACCAATTTCATTTCCACGGTAGAGTTCACTGTTTCGAGTTTCGAATACTAATAAAATACAGATCTACGTGCGCACTCGTTTTTCCAACAGAATACAAAACTAAGTCGCATGCTCGGCGTGAATAAATTCTAAATCGTAATATAGGTAAATAAATTTCAATATAAATTCGTGTTATTGCCTTATAAAGTTCTGTCTGGCTTAACTGAACGTCCACTACTTGCGAGAGAAGCGCGCAAGTAGTATAGAGTCGCTATGGTCAGAAGCAACGTATACTTTCACTTCACTTTCTAATTTCATTGTGGAATTACTACTGGGTAATTTGTTCTAATTAAATTCCATTCTCTATCCTCCTACAGCATTTAGAATAATAACAATTTATTGTTAAACTTCTTTATCCGATTAAATATATACAATGAGTGCATTATTACTCAAGACCGAATCTTTTCAAAAGCAACAAGACGTTATTCCCGAAGAAATAAAGTTAATTTAATTTATACATAACTACGTATAATCTTATCCTAAAAAAAAGACGAAAGGAAGAAAGAGAAAATGACGAACAAACATTCGTCTGCTCAAGTTTTGTATTTAACAAAGTAACTTAATCATTCCCACGCGTTCCTCTCTTCGTTAACACTGTAATAACTATTAATATCGAGAGCAACCAGTACCACAACCGACAACTTTCTCCTCTTCGACAGCGATAAAAATACACTGCCTATAATAGATGACAGTTATATTTTTCTCCCCGAGAAAATCGATATTGTCAGAGAATTATGCAACCCAACGGTCTTCATATACGATTACTCGATATTCCTAATAAATTACGCAAGTGTTGCTGCGATATTTACGATAAATATTTATTGTATTTATGATCAATGCGTTGGATAATATCATTTCCAGCAAGCCAATAAATTAGCTCACACTTAAATGAATGAAAATCGGCTTATCATAAATTACTCATAATAAATATAATCCAATTGTTGACATAGTTTCCCTAAAAAAAAAAAATATCCGCGATCAATTGCTGTCCAGCGTAAATTTTTCGATCGAACATCATATTCTAATAATATCACCTTCCAAAGAGAATTATAAATAATAGTTGCATCAATCAGACAATTGTACATATAAGATGTATTGTAGCAACGAGGAACAAGATGGAAAACTATCAGGTGTTTCGAACCTTCGAGCAACGTCGGGTGTACGCACACAGAAACCGCGTTACACGCAACAGAAAGAAGAACGTTAGAACAAAGGGAGATTTTTGTCCACGTTAGAGAATCCCTACCGAAAAAGAGCCACCACCTCTCGAATCGCTTAAAGCGCAGCTCCCAAGCTAACAGCGGATATGGTAGTCTAGATTTTCGCCTCGTCTAGTCTCCTCGTTTCGCTTGGCACGCAATCAGAAAAGCGTCGCGACGCGACGCGACGGACCGATCGATGACGTTCCTTTGTCGTAGACGCTCCTCTCTTTTCTTCCGCTTTCTTTCGCTCGCTCTCGTCCGCTCGTCTCGCGTGCAACCATCCCATCCATGGCCGCGTCTCGAAATCCGAGAGAATCGGAACGAAAACGCGAGGAAGGAGAACGGAACGAAGATGAAACGAGATGGAGAAATGGAAAGACCAACGTTTAGAGTGTTGCGAATATCGAGAGGGCCGTAATCGGCACCCCTAGCCCTTGCTATAAAACGCACCCCTGTTGCTCGGCAATCTACCCATTTTTTTTTCTATCTCTTTCTTTTGTGTCTACTTGTGTTTTATCTAGATCTTTGTTACCATCGATCGAAAGCTCTGTACAGATCTTCTTTTGGGTTCGGCGGAGGGTGAATTGTTTCTTGTGCGCCACGGTTGGCGTGGAATATCTGCAGTGGCGGTAATTTAGTATATTAAAAGAGTTATTAGTCTGGTTTAATACTGATACTAGCTATGCTCACAAGTTTAATCCTTGGTTATCTGTTACAAAAGGGTAGTAATAAAGGTGGGCTCATATGGCTCGCAGCCATTGTGCCAGCACATCCCTCTATGTATATCGATACAAGTGTGGAATCTCCGCGCGTGTAATATGTGCATGAAGTAATTAAATTATTTAATAATGTACAACGAAGTGTAAACTATAATAATTCTTGAAACAGTGAGGAACTTTAACACAATTCTATATTGAATCGCGTAATGCCAGTGGAATTAACAGGAATATATAAACAATGAAGATTTCAACATGAATTTTTCCGGAGAGTATTATTGTATTTCGAGGAAACGCGAAGCACGTACGTATATTTTTTGAATTCCGATTTGAAATACATTTTTGAACAGAGGGAAATGAATTTCTCTCTGATACTTATACGAAATCAAAAGATATTTTCACGGTGCCGTGGTCGAGCGTTCAACGATTCCAGATACAGCGTATCTTACTTTCGATTCCAATATGCAAGAATAGAAAAATAGAAGAGAAGAAAGAAATCGCCAACTCTGCAGTCGACGTGGAAGCCTTCTGCCGAAAAACGTTCCACTGCGGCTCGATAGCCGATACATTTTTCGTCTGGTGTGCAGAAAAATTCAGTCGGCCTGTACGCCACACCGATAGAAAAATTTGCCTGTCCTCTGTCATATTAGTGATACTACATCGAGGTGAATGTGATCCGATTAAACTCATTCCTAGCGTATCACTTTTCACTTCACGTACAAAGTAATGCCGTTTCATCGAGTAACCACTGGGATATTATTCGAAATGGAATTCATTTGATGAAGGGAAATAGAATTTCTGCTGTGATATAGAACCTATATTTTCGTGAACATTTCTGATGGCGTCTTTTAAAGAAATAATGAGATATTCGAGAGTTTTTTTTTAAATAACTTGACGTACCGATAACACCTGGTAAATTACGCTTCCACGGATTATCGTTAATTATAATCAAGAACAACATTCTTGTTGACCAAATACCAACTTCATAAACTCTGTAAGAGCTAACAACGCGCAATAATGTAAAGCAAAGTAACAACGCGTCGGGTAGGAACAAGGAGTTTATGTACAACCGTCGAATTGCATATATCGAACGAAAATTAAATCCCTCTATGTTGTTCCGATTCACTTAATTTCCACGCGTTTTCCTCTTCCCTTTTTATAATGTTACGGTAATAAGGCGGCGTGTACTATTAAAAACGTCGAGCAACCTTCAATAAGCGTGAACGATGTAGCATTAACCGTGACTGTGATCGAAAATTAGCAAGGATAAATGTCTCTGTCATAAAATATCACTTGATATTTCGCGTGCAAACAGGCACTTCGATTATCGCGTGAAATTATTCACGCCTTAGCGTGTACGCTTCACCCTAACAATCAAGTACAGGGTTGACAGGGAATCGAATACCCTTATCTAAACGAGATTTCACCCCTTAGGCTAGTCACGCTTGATGGATAAGACGTTTTTATTTAACTAACACTTCCGCAAGATTTCATTGAAACAAATCTAAATATGGAACACTTTAAAAGCATTACCAGAACAAAAATTTAGCATTTAACAGACAGAAAATAAATAGGAAATATTCCCACGCGTTGTGTACAATAAATAGTACGGTGCTTGCTTCCGCGATACAAGCACTAAAATATTGTCATAATCAGAAATGTAACTTCACAGGTATCTCTCGCCGGAGAGATCCAGTGAAATCTTTCACCGGTATTAAAAATATAAAAATCATTTCACTCACCATGAGGAGGTTTGGGCACATAAAGGTTCAAGTACAGGCAGTCTTCGCTCTGGTTGGCCAGCAAAGGCGCTAGCCTCTCGAGGTAGGCGCGTCTGAGTCGCGGCATGCTCGAGTCCGGCTCCGGTGGTCTTTGTGGACACGCGGGTGGCATGGTGTCCGCCAGCTTGGTGCCACGCCACGGTGTCGGCGTGACCGGCGGCATGTATCGCAAAGCTCCAATTGGCGGCGTGGCGTATGGCACACCGTAATAAGTCTCGACGGACGTCGACGATCTGGCCTCGACGCCGCGCAAGGTGCCGTACCTAGTTCTGACTGTTCTCGTGCTATACTTCTGGCTGCCAGCGAGCGCCTCCGCTTGACCTGAACACCAGTGTCCGCACAACAGCCCGAGGAACACGACGATCGTCGCCAAACACTTTTTCGACCTGTCTCCCCTGTTGTCGTAACGCGTTTCCACGACTCCTTCCCTCCATTCCCTCCTACCCTTCTCACTACGTTCATCCCTCCTTTTATATCCTCCTTTCGGAGCAACGGAACTTTCTTCCGCGCTCGCATCGACATTGCAGAGATCACACAATTCCGTCCCGTCCCGATGTAACTCGCTCCCCGATGAACGTACCTCGAGCTCGGCAGACGAGTAAAGTTCTCTGGTAACAGCGTCTGACCAAAGGCACCGCTGGTACACCGGGGCGCATTGGAGGACAGCGTCGACACACTCATCGTAGCCTGTATCGCGGAAGTTAAAGGGCCCTGCGAACCTATTGTCCAAGGTAGACGGTCCTTCGATAGGATCGAGAGGCGAGAGGTCTTTCCTCTTCCTCTTCCTCGGTGACGAGGAGGAGGACGTCCGCATCGCGTCACGCCGCCGCGGACTTGCCCCTCTGGGCCCCGCATCTGTGGGGCCCTCCTGCTAGGTGACGTCCCTCTTCTTCTTCCTTGTCTCTTATCGTTTTCGCTAGATCCTGTACACCCTTGCTCTTATCCTCACCGGTTCCCCTGACCAGTTCCAATGTGTCTGTTATCTCCTCCCTCCTGTTACTTTCTTTGTTCCCGAAAGTGTTTATCACTGTTCGTAATCCGACTTGTCTCTTCCTGTAGATTAAAAGTTCTTCCTGTTCCTCAGGGGTGGTGTGTTTCCTCTTTTTCGTTTCGTCCGCACAGCTACGATCTGCGGCTTTTCTCGTCGAATTCCAGTGGCCTGGATGTTTATCTACCCGCTTCCCGTACTTTCCACGCTCTTTGTTCACGCCTAGCTCCCAGTGTCGATCGCTGGGTTCCTTTCTCTGGATCGTGTAACGATTCACCGTGAACTCGCGAGATATCGGTGCTGGCGCGCTGATAGGCTGTGAAGCTCTCAGTTCCATTCTCGAGGACGTGCGTGGCCGGCAACGAGCTTCCGCGTTAAACGGAGGTCGTCGTTTCTGGAAATGTTCGCACTCGTCGTCGTAGTCGTCGTTCGTCCAATGAACGACGAGCTCGAGTCGACGTCGGTGAATGATTTTGAGGGAAGCATCGGCGGCTGGGGTGCGACGATATCTATTGCCACCCCTTGGATCACGGAGATGTTTGTTTCTTCCTTTCGATTCTTTCGATGATCTAGCGACGACTATTGTCTCGAATGACGACTATTGTATTAAGTATCGTTTCATACAGAGCTCCGCGGGGGATAATGTTTCGAAAGTTTCATGGATATCAAGAACAGTTTGGCAGTAATCGAAACGGTTTTCTCTTGGATAGCTTTTAGTAGAGTATATCGTGACCGTATTTATCAATTCCTTGATTTGGTTCGTAAAACAGTGGTATTTGTGCTTCTTCCTATTCAGACCGGCTCGTTTACACGTTTCTGCAACAGAACGAAGAAAAATTGGTTGGACTATATATTTGTCTTTAAAGCGGAGAGCATAATGCATTATTGTTAAATGTGTTTAACTATTTAAACAATATCTAGCAGGGATCAGTAGAAAAAAAGACAAATAATACTCCGAACTCGAACACCGATAACTTCTAACCATATTTACAGAAAGATAGAACCGGCAAACGTAACGAAAAAGATTGATTAAGAAATTTTAGTGCAATCTGAAAACGAATAATGGTGCAACCTTTATTTCTTTAATAAGGCACGATTACAATGAGTTGACGAGGAAATATGAGGCAAAGGCGCCTAAACAGATTAGTCTCGAAGTGAAATTACGTTGCATGGGAACGAAGTGCGACTCCGCTAGGGACTAATGGAATAATAACATTATAATATAGCGCCGAAAACCAGCGGGGTTGCTTTTGTTACGCGTCTAGGTAGACGTTTAACAAGCTTTTTCAGTCCAACGAGAATTACGTCGGCAATTCAATTTGTCACACGGTCCGTTTCAAGTCTCCGCAAATGACAAGGGAACCTAATAACCACGGGGCTCTGAGATAATACGAGAATTTCCAATTTCCATGTTGCACAGCCACTTTAAACGATCCTCCAAGTTCATATCGACAAAGCTGCTCGCCGAAGAATATCGAAGTTACCGTCAATTATCAAATAACAAACCTCGCATGTGTCGATTAAAAAATAATGTCCCAGGGAATTTCTGAAACTGATTCATTTCCGAAGGAAAATAAATTTGATTACGTTATTGAAGTTGTCGCCGATTGAAACACCAGAATGGTATATTACTACAGGTAGCTATCACCACGAAGAACAATTAGGGTTAAATGATCAACAGAGTCTGTCACCGATTTAGAAGAAGCTCGGCACACTTATGATTTGTATTCAATACAATTTTCATAGAAAGCTCCAAGTACTCAGGATAGTACTCGTAACAAATGAAATTCTGGATCTCGAAATCAGTGGAGACCGATGGCGATGAAATGTTCACACCGGCGCAAACCTCGTGGAGAAACGTATGATTCATCGTCCCGAAGATGACACCGTGTCTTGCAATTCCGAATTTACATACTGCGATACGTCTGCATCAAAAACTATCTGTGCCAGAGTACGACGCGCGACGTGTCGTTGCCACATACGAAACCAGCTATCACGATACAGTGCAATGGAAAAAAAACGCCACGCCGCGATATTTTCCGCTTCTCGCGCTCGAAAACCATCTTCCTAGACTTCCTGACGGACCAAAGGGAACCAAGTAGGAAAATTCTAAGATGACAGAGTTCTAAAAGTACTGCAGAAGCAATTAAGTCGGAACAATAGGAAATAGATCTACCGCACGGCAAGGAACACTCAAGAATCACTGGATCTCGGGGCGCACTAATAGCAGGGAACAATGCACTATTTCTGCAAGGCCGCGGGATACCGAGAAACCCGGTTCATAAAGAGAGCAATTGTTGTTCGAACGACTGGCGGGATCGTTAACATTACGGACGATCCCCCCGATAAAAATGTATACGACTAACAGTCGTCGCTGCGAGGCCTCCGCGGTGACTAAAGTTTCAGAAGAACCGTTTAAATTATCGGACGGATAGAAAATTTATTCGGAACGATAAACGACGCCCGTTCTACGCCGTCGTGCTTTATATTCCAACCGAAGAATAAAGTACACTCTGCCGCCAAGTTCTTCGCCGCTTCAATTTCAAAGTTGAATCGAAGTGCGTAGTAACTATATCATACTTGCTGATTCGTCGTTTGTCACATGGTCGGATCGTTGCAGTCGTCGCCATAGGATTTGCGACTTTAAAAAGAGGATCAAAGTGTCGACGGATTCCATGTCAGATTCGAAGGGATTCGTTCGTCTTCGGCCTGCTACCACCACCGCCGCCGCCGCCACCACTGTCCGAGATATCGATAACCCAGACCATCGTCGAGATAGGTAGGACACGAGAAACGACGATGGTGAATTGTTCGCAGCGAAATTAAATTCCTAGCTCGCACTAATTGCAGGAAACGAACGGGGCGATTAATAATACGACCGAGCCAGCTTCTGTCCATTCGAACTTCCAAGCCGAAGCAATCGATCGTCGAGGTATTATCGGGGGACAGCAGGGCCTCGATGGACCTGTGAACTTTCCGATGTGAAGATCCGATCTGTGCCTTGACCCGTAGGCTCCAATTGGAACTGTGCCTCGCGGTTAACCGCTAGGAAGTTCGATGTACCATTGACAATGGTCACTTTGCTCGATCGAAATCGCGAATGAGCTACACCTACGAAGTGGTTCGCGTTTACGTAAAATTATTTCGAAAATCGAACGACTGTTCAACGAGTTCGAAGACGCCATTCATTGAATCGAACGAAACGAAACTATGGCGAAGGGAGGAATCGGTAACCAGTGTTGTATGTTGCGATTTACATCGGCAATCGTCAGTGGATAAATTCCGAATAGTTCCAAAGGGGAAACCGGGGAAAAGTAATTCGCAGGAAAGCCGACGCAACGGTTTCGCTCCCAGCAGCTGTTATTCAGAATGCCGTGGCGGTGGCAAGGAAAAGCCGGCGCGGTTACGGAACCTTTTCAACCGTGATTAAACCGTAAGCTAACTAAAAGTTCGCCATCCACCGCGTATTTGCATACCATCGAACTTAAACAGTTTCGAGTGGGGAGCAAAAGGAGGGGAGCGAAGTTAACACTTCGCTAAGTAGTTTACTATTAAACCATAAGCCCGGTCGAACAAATTGTTCGGTATTTACACGACGGTAGAACGATACCGCGGACGAAGGGAAACGTTGCGCAAGTTCGTCCCAGCGCACTCTGTCATCCACGTACCGTTTATTAACTTTCATCGAGCCCCACGAGGATATCTCTCCTCTTCACGCACAGTCAGTGCAAACTGAAATCCGTCGGGCTGGTTCAGTCAACGAACCGCGAGGCAAATCCGATAGCGGACAGCCGTCTCGCCTCGATCCGGTCCAATTCTGTAGCGGCGGGCGAAGCCGGTGCACATCGCGGCGATAACGAGAACCGAAAAGAAAAAAAAAAACAAAAAGAATCGTAGACAGGACCGATATAACCGATGTCAGATACACGTCCGCCAGTTCACAACGCACTCGTGCACGTCAGAACTACGTTCGCTCGGTTCGCGAACAAACTCGTCCACCACTCCACCACCTGGCACCCTCTCTCGTACCACCACTACCCACGAGGTGTATTCTTCATCGCGTGCCCGTTCATCCCGCTATCGGTGCACTACCATCCCCGACGAAACATTGTTGCGCGTCGTCGATTTACAACCACGTCCAGCGCCGATAAATTTCATCTGACCGTGGACAATCCGTTTAGCATCGTGCGAGGCGGTGGAAGAGAGCGGAGAATAAAAGCGGAGAAAGAAATGGAAACTGCAACACCGTCTCGTGTAGTGAGGTACCGCGCTATAAACGAGCCACCGGCCAACCAAACCCGATCCCACGACCAATCCCAGGGACGACCTGCACCCTCTGTGTGCGCGATCGGCAGTCTGTCCCGGGCTCTACTGGCGGCCAACCGCGCGACCTCCATGGAGGTGGCGGTGCTGGTGCTGGTGCTGCTGCTGCTGCCGCCGCCGTCGGTGGTGGCGATGGAGGAGGCGGTGATGGTGGTGGTAGCAGTGGAGGTGGAGGATGGTCCGGCACTCGAGAAAGCCGGGGTATCCACGGCGCCGACGCCTGGTTTCGTACCGACCACCAGTCCGGTCGATAACGCCACGGCAACCCCCGGGTCGTTCCGGCTCTTCTCCTTCTACCCTCTCACTCTCTCTTTCTCTCTCACCCTCTCTTCCTCTATCCGCGCTTTTCTCCCCCTTTTCGTTTTCTCTACTTCTGCTCAATTTTCTCCCTCCTCCCTCGCTTCGTATTCACGTTACTCGTCTTCTCCTGTCCCTTATTTTCCCCGATCCACGCCAATCGCGTTTCCCTCGTCGATTCTCCAACCCTTTTATTCTCTCATCTTCGTCATCGTTGTCGATTTCTTCTAATGTTCATCGAGCCACACGGCTTGCCCGTTCGACTTTTCTCCTTCTCTGCCTATACCGTTTCGCCCTCTCCTACCTAAGCCGCGATTCCTCCCCGTCCGACAGCATCTCTCTATTTCAGAGAACTCTCCTCCGCTCGTCCACCCACCTCGACGCTGCTCGCTGCGCCTTCGACTCTTTCGTGCGCCAGCCGAGGCCAGACCAAGAGCAGAGACGAGGCGGGCGGCGGTGAAACGGGGATGGAGAAACGGGACAGGGGATGTTCTCTTTGTCGAAGTTGGCAGCAACAGACAGCCCTCTGGCTGGAAACGGAGGGACGGGTCCACGGCGTGCACCTTAAGTTCGTGCAGCCGCACTTTGTGACGTCGCGTCGGGACTATGCGATCAATTGCAGTTTCAAAGCGTGCCCGCCACCGCACCGGTGTGGTCACCGGTATGCCCGTCACGATTGTTTTCGGCTCCGCCCGCGGGATAAACAACGCGCGACAGGGATTAGTAAACATCGATGAAACCGTCGAGATAAATTAACGGGAATTGAGTTAGCCTGACTTGCGGTTTTCTTTCGAGTGAAAGGGGTAGGTAGACGTTGGCTGTCGTTGCCCGGGCAATCGATGTTTGCGTGAAGGAATTACGTGTTCATCGAGGGGGAAAAGAAATCGTTTACGGGGGAGCCGGCAGACGGATGACCGCGTAAGCGTTAACAATTTTCGCCTGACGTTTGTTCACCGGGAAAGTGCTCGGACCCCCTCGATCGATTTATAAAGATCGCTCTGACTTCAAGCTGGCAGATCGAGCATAGATATTTAATATGTTGCATCGGCGCGTCTCGAGTTCGAGAGACGAATAATGGCGTGAAAAGGTTTTTCGAGTTTCGACGATGATTTGACCAATGGTAGCAATTCGAAAGGGAATAATGAATGCGGTGATACTCGAATTGTTTCACAATTTTACAGCCGATCCGCGGAATATATCTGTAGATTCATCGATGTATATCTTTTAGGGTGAATCGCTCGGAATTACCGAATGAGCATTGTTTAATCTCGAAAATACGACGGAAAATTGTGCGGCGAATGCAATAATCCTGGAATGAATTAAGAATGAAAAATACAGCGTGCGGGATAGTTGGTTCGACAAATCCTCTTAAGCATTTCGAATTTAATACGGATATTCCGAAAGGAGGAGAAACATTTATTAATAATGACGCCGTTGCTTAAAACCAAATTGGAAACGTAACATAATGGGCTGTACACGATGGACAGCATTGTTCGCGAAATAATTGAACATTTAAGCTCCGCTAAAGAAGACACCAACACAGTTTGACCGTCTAATTTAATAAAAGGGTAGAAGCGGAGCATGAATTATCCGTTCCGGGCGCAGCACGGTAAATATAAATATTTCAAACGATCGGGGGCTGTCTCCGATCGCTCGTAAACTAAAATTCTCGCGAGAATTCCGCTTTGCTAAGTAGCTCGCCGCGCACAAACGCGATGCATGTTAAATCCGCCTCGATGCTCGCGGATACAGCTTAAACGCCAATCAGCGTAAAATAACGCTGGAAAATTCAAGACAAGCGGAGCTTCGGCCCCTTTCGTAACTTGCACGCCGTACGATGGAAACTAAAAAGTGAAGGAGAGAACGAGTGCAAAAGATAGAGGGGGCAGAATTTTGTGGGGGGAGGGGTGTGTGTGTGTGAAAAAGTGCCATAAATATCCATAAAAGATACAAATCGTCGTTTCAACGCAACGAAAACTCAAACGCAGTTTAGTATAACCGACGTATCCGGAAATTGCCTAGTTATCCTCGATGTCTCATTTATATACGGATCTTAACGAGCTAAAGCTTACGATTTCTCCTCTTGTCGCGCCACTACCAGACTCGTTTCCGGGCAACCCCGTGTTTCGTTCTTGACACGACCGCTTTCTTTCGTCCCACGCCCAACATTTTTCAAGTCAGCCTTAAAACCACCCGAGAAACGAGTTTTTAAACGATGAAAACTATATTCCCATTCCGGATCGACGAGCGGGAATATCGAATGCAAATACAGGAGGAACGCGCGAACGGGTGATATTCTGTTGTATAAAACGTTGAACAACTTCGATTCGCTGATGAATATAGAAGAGGGTAAGACGGTAAGAGAATTTTGATGATATTCGAAGAACTGTGGCATACGTATAGTTGGAGTGCGGACAATGTAATTCGGCAATTTCAATTTGAATGATGCTTCAGCGGAGCATAGTTTTGAATGCCTGCGATATTGTGTTCCCTATCTGCTCTTGAATTAACAATTTGATCAAATTAACATTTTAGTCGAACTATTAAATTATCATTTTCATTGCCCAACTATAATCAACTTAAATATTTAAAACAAATACTTGAAACATTTCGGCAGCATCGATTTCCACAAAATGATAATTCTCGCGGTTCATTTGAAAGCAGAGATCGATTACCCTCTAACACGTTGAATATAGCTCGCAAACACGCATTCCCTTTTATTCTCTATTCTTCGATTTAGTCAGTTGCAATAATTCAACGACACTTTCTATACGCCCTTTTTCCCATTTTACCCTCACAATACCAGAAAACAAAGATAACTATCGACATCACCGAATTGCCCGCAATTTTTCCAAAGCTCGCCGCGGGTGTACGCAAACAGAAGCGGAATTCGAATTCCCGTCCATTCGCCCACATTTAATTTCCAACGTTTGCATTAAATTTAATTTCGTTTTCCACCTATTTTCCCACCGCGTTGTCTCTGGTCCCCCTTTTTTCGTTCTCGTTTTTCAAGGCCTATTCGATTTGCAATTTAACTTTCACGTCTCTGTACCGTGTTCAATACCGACACTCTTCGTGTGAATAATTTCCACGAACCCGTTAGTTGATATGCATGTCGTCCCACTGCTGTTTTTTCCCCTCCCATTAATTATATGTACGCTCTTAATAGCTGGTTTCCAGTTTGATCATTCTACTTTCCCTCGCCCATAAATATCACGGCATATACAATTTTTCGCTGATCAATCTCCTCGTGTCTCTTCGAATCGGAGCAAGGAAATGAAGTCTTATTTATCCAGTAGTATAGACCTAATACCAGTCTCTAACTTCACACTGTCAAACGTTACATCCGAAACCAATCATGGTCGAATAGGAAAAGAATTGTTAAACGAGCAGTACATAAAAGCAGTACATCAAATATAATAAAAATGATTGTTATTATTATATTCCCTTAAATCCTACCTAACGAAACGTACGTACGTACTTTACGTACATCCAGCAAGTAGTCAGGAATTCGATCCGCGATCAGACGACAATGCGTACATAAGATCCTCGGATAAAACCCATCTACGAACAATCGAGTTTTTCAGAGCGTACAAGTAAACGCCCGTAAACTAAAAACAAAGGCGAACGAGCACAGTTGAATTCTTTTTTCGCCGGTCGATTCATCTCTATCAAGGGAGGGGAGCAAACAAAACGCTCGTCACAGAACGACGGGATGGGAAATTTAAAAAAAAAAATCCCTCGAAGCACGGCTTTTCAGGCAATCGATCGATTCACGTCGCAGTTAATTAGATCCCCTCGATCCAGTGCAATCGAAGGGATCGTGGATCAATCGTCCAGCGGACAAATAGATCGAATTTTCCCTCCCTTCAAGCGCAAGGGGTACCGTAACTTATGAAGCGGCTAGCCGGGCAAAGGGAAAATAAATAAGAAAAAAGAGCAACGAGAAAAAGGAAGAGATTGGCTGTTCCTTGTTTGCCCGCTGAGGAAACGTCGTTAATTAAGCGGCTGCAACCGGGGACACGTAGTTATCGGGATAGAAAATTTAAGAGAGGGAATAAGTCGCGGGAACAACGCTGTTTAATTTGCATATCATTAGTTCGATGCTAATTCTGGGCATATACCGTGCACCCATTCGAAGGAATTCCATTTGCAATACGAGAATCCGAAATTAGGTAGAGGACACAATTTTTCGACGTTCTCTGTGGAAAGCTTAAAACTTACTACGTTAATGCCTTTTCGTGGAACGAGACAGGGTGTGCACTGAAATATCTGTATTTAATTCACAACCGAACTTGTTTTCGGAAAATTGATTTCAAGTCCTATAAAGTACTTTCAACTTTGTATGTCTAATTTTTTTTCTCAACTTGCAGGTGTGCAAAGAGTAACTTTTGCTCTGGAGTTTATTCGCTTCAAGTTTGATCGTTTGCCGATAAACAAAATTTATATCGAATATTTTCTCTTTACGACCACTCCGCATCAGAATTTCTCAAACATGGGGAACTCTCGCCTGTTAGAGGATGATCGTGAAACACGAGAGAAGAGGAAAGAATTCTTACGTAGCGAAATCTTATAATGATCTTTTTACTGGTTTCAATAAATTTCGCGCGGGTTGAATTTGTGTACGTGATCTTTCATATCTGCCCGTTGCAATAATTTGACGAATACGTTCATTAAATTCCGAGAGTATGATGCACACGTGGATAGTTGAAAAACCTGGATCGTCAAATAAAATATAGTACAGGTTATTAAATATTTGAAGACTTTCGAGCACCTGTTGAATACTTTTCATCGTGAATGCTCCATTTTTCTTTCTTTTTCAAACCTGCGGCAGACACGTTCACTGTGCCCATCTGATTCTTCGTTTCCCCAGATTAATATCATTCATCTCACCCAAAATATTTTTCATCAATAAAAATACAAGGAAATGCTGGCTGCGAGTAATGATACGCAATGGTAAATCTATGTTAAATCGAAACAAATCTCGCCACAATAAACATATCAATAAATTAATCGCAAATCACATCTACGAATCACACGATTAAATAAGCCATCCAAAATTCCATATAAAAAATACAAACAAAACCGTCAAATAATATCGTAAAATTGCGAAGCAATAAATATATTACTCACCGTTAGTTGCACAATTCGACTAGACTCTTCGACATCCTTGCAGCACACGGTTTCGATGTCAATGACTTCCCGGAGAGCACGAGGAGTACGATGCTTTTGTACTTCGTTAACAAAAAAAATCGTGATGGTACGTCGCAGCGCGTTTATTCTCCTTCGAAAGTCTGGACAACGTATTCGATAAGAAAGAACTCTCGATAATTTACTGCTTCCACATTTCGTACGCACAACGCTTCCACGCGACGATGTTGTCGAAAGAGCGAACGAGGTACGACTGGTGCATCCCCTATGTCCCTCGCGTATAAAGACACCTTGAACCGCGGCAGAGAACTGTAACGAGAGTAAACAAGATATCGTACGTTGTTGGGAATACGCGGCGGTTCGCCATACAGAAAACCACATTTTCCGCTCGTAAATTCGCGCAACTGTCCTGCGTGCGTAAATTTGTTGCTCACGCCTCGTATTGCGTTTCGTATTTCGATTAACAGTAAGAGATTCGAGATGCGCGCGTGTAGAGATGCGCGCGCATTTGGCGCCAAGGGAAAGAAGGTAACACGTAAAACGAGATGTCCGCGCGGCGCAATATTTCTGCTGCTATCGAAAGAGGGGATATTTATTTGCGAGATAAAAGCGGACTTTAGGCAGGGGCAGCGTGAATATCATAACGTATGCTTTGCAGGATTTATTGCTATGAAAGCATTCCCTTCGTTGTTCGACGAAAGAGGTTGGAGTGCGCCGCTACGAAGGGGATAAAATATTTCTTTTATTTTTGCTAATATGCTTTTCGACCGTGCAGGAAGAATATTGCGGGCGTTTATGAACAGACGGCTGTGAACGGTATAAGTGGAAAGGTAGCACATGCTCGAAGTGCGTAGCCGCGATTAGAGTAAATTACAAACGTCTGATATAATCTAGAAATCGAAGTGGTATTAAAACTACGTACCCTCGTCGATGTACAGCTTTAGTTGAATATCGCCGTCTTCCTTTTGCACGATTTTAAGCACACTTTTTTGTACGAATTTGAAAACAATTTAGAGGGGCTGACAAAACCCGACGAAGCAATGCCTCATAATGTGCGTACTGAAGGTTTGTTGAAGTTGGTGGCGCCCTCTGTATATGTAAGAAGGTTGAGCCTGGCGGCATCATTTAAACCCTATCGAGTACCGCATTCTGAAAATCGATACTTGATTACTGTAAAATTGATAGATTACTCTTGCTTTTAAATGATCGATTCTTTCGCCGTTAATCTGTAAATAAAGCGCAATGAATTTGGAGTTAAATTATTACAATAATTCAATGCGAAACAACTTTCAAATATTAATATTGAAAATTTATTTCGTAAACTGCACAAGCCTTATTAATTCTTAGTTTCGTATCACAATATCCGGCTGTGCTGGTAACATTTTTTATACAATTTTTAGTCTCCACAGTTTTGTAGCGAAGAAAAGCGAAGGATCAATAGATCTAATCGATGGATTTAATCGAATCATGAAGACAATCACTGCTAAGTCTGGAAAGAGTGAACGTGAGTTCACACGATCCGATTTAACGAAATCGCGATCCATTCTCCACTGGCTTCGACAAGACTGTTTGAACGGAAAACACGGTGAGCGCAAAATCAATATCTCGCGGGTCCAGCGCTCCTTTGAATCACTATATACGACGCGAAGTTTAAACTCTTATAGCTAGGGGAGAAAAATAATCATTTCTAACTCGTTAAGCCCGCAGATTTTATGTAACTGACGGAGCTTCTGTAAGGACCACTTAAAATTAAATAATCATATACGGTATAGTTGCGAGGAATTGTATTATCAGGGAAAAAAATGTTCTATATTTTCGAGTTGATTACAGGGGTACTTTTCCCAGCACAATGTAATTACATTTCTACAGAGAGGAAAATAAAAGGACGAGCGCTACATAGATCTCAATTTTCCATTTTCGCTTACAAATTTCAACACGATTATTTCTTTAATCCTGTCAAATGAAAATCCGCTGCAGCGAAATCCAATTGCGCACATATCACAGGCTTATCTCTATATAACACCTAACGATGATGATATTCATTTAGCCTTATTAGCCAGTGCAATTCGAACGAGACGCGACATTTCAACAGATAAGTTAAATCCCAACAAATGCGCGTTTCGTTAAACTTGAACTGATCACCGTAATCGAAATTTGCCGAAATCCTTTTTATATTTTTCTTTAGATTCGTAATTACCATATTATTCCTATTGGGCAGCCATACCCGCCATTAAAATATTACTATTCGCAGCAAAATTATTTCCACACAAAGGTATTACTCCCGGTTGAACATGCACCTAATAGTTCCTCTGCAACGTGCATTTAAACACGTTTCTGGCGCTACAATTATAAATCGTTACGAGACGATTCAACTGCACCGTTCACAGTAGCAATTTTCTACGATTAAATTTCTCTCAGTCGCAATACGCGATAAAATGAAGACGATCATCGCTTCCTAGGTCGGCTGCGGTTGACAGTTGTTTTTGGGCATTCCCGTTTCGAGAAATGCAGTAACGAAACTGAAATAACCAGGAAGATAAACGGTTCCGGAAATGTAAAATGGGCCCCGAAATGAATTTCGAAGAGTTAAAAGGACAGACGGAAAAATACACATTCACGGCCTAATTCGCACCACCATATAAATAAGAAAATATTTGTTCGCTTTGTCTTTGCGGTGTGCAAAAATGGGGGAGCATAAAGAACATTAAAATATTGTATTTGTTGTAGTCTTCTTTTCATACATAACGGCACCGTTACGCGTTTCCCCTTCTGTAGGAATATTTTTGACAATTATTTCACGCATAGACGTGGAAGCACAATTGGATGGAAAAAATTATGTCTCATTAATCATCTCAATTTTTATGTGAAGGATAATTATGCTATTATTTGAACGCTACATGAATTTAATTAGCATGCTCAATATTTGAAAATTCATTGAATAAATACTATTATAAAATAATTTCGTCCTGTCGTGCGTCCAATATTTCATCCGACAACGTTCCTTCGACACGTCAGGGCCTTCAAATTTCCATGCAGAATTTAATGAAAATTCATGAAAATGATATTCCTCGTGGTGCGCAATCCGCGGCATGAAAGTGGTGTATATTATTCCATTGAGTAATAGAAGATGCATATTCATTGGACGTCTCCTGAATATTTAATGTATTGTGAATACTCGATAGTTTTAGTGCGAACACCTCTTACCAAAATGAAATTGAAACACCTAACTATTTAATTGAGCCATCGAAGACAGCTTCCGTTTACAATACAATCTACGCCCTACAAAATCATTAGCATGGATTAGCAGGACGATGGCAACATGGAATAATCGTATAGTGTATTCAATAAACAATAAACTCTTTTTATTTGGATGTTGGACATTTTCAATTAGAATACAATCGATCTCAATAATTGATTTATCAGGGAACTCGACAATACATATTGTATTCACACTCGCTCCGTTCATTTTATATTTTATAATGCGCCTCAGTCCAAGTGAATTCCAACGAAACATCCTTTAACATCGATCTTTCACTCGCGGAGGCTTTGGTGTTTCAGTGTTCAACTCGAAACTTCCGTCTCGATTGCAAAGCAGTTTCTTTTACCTGGACGGGTAGCTGCGAACAGAACAAAAAACGCGCGCGAATATTTCACTATATCGCGAAATTTCACGGCGGCTCGTTAAAATTCATGATCGCAAGCGCAATCATGATCCATTCCCTGAGAATGGAGCGTGCTGCTTCGACCGGAAATGGTACATATTCATCAGGGCGGCGGCTAAATGTCGCCAGTGTTCGGGTCAAGCTAGCAAACGAAGATGCTTCGGCTTTTACCCTATTTGCAACGCCTAACTGCTGTGTAACGCGTAAGTAATGGTGATGACACGAAATGCTCGGATAATGCTCAATCCCATTTCGAGATTCACCCGATACTCTTGCGACAATTTAATCGAGCGTGCGACTTCGTTCGAATCACGCGCATTCGTTCGCATGCCGGTGGCCGGCTTTACTTTGCCCTTATCAAATTGTTCTCTCTATCGACAGAGTGTGTAAAACACCGACAATCGGACGAAACATAATTCGACAAGCAGACTCATCGGTTCATACTGACGACCCATCTACGATTGTTTATTTTGAATTTTTTTTTACATTTTACTCTTCGATATTCTTCTTTACCGAATTATATATTTATAACAAGAAACGTACATACACTGCTGTGATAAAACGAAACGTTTATCAGAGTCTCGATAAGGTAATAACGAATCTTAGTTGCGCGTTTATCCGGGGAACTGGAATTTACCGAGCAACGCGAAGGAACCGCATAAAGGTAGCGGCGGGATCGATGCAGATTGCTTTAGAAACGGCTTGAAGGGACGTCTCTGGACTCTATTGACGCATTGCTGACTGCTCTTATCTACGAAGCCACCTGCAGGTGAAGAAGGAAGACACTCATCGATTCGAGGACGAGGCCGCGATTTCTTGAAATTGCCAAGCATTTGACTTGTCTGGATACCGATTCTCGCCGTTCCTTCATGCCAATCCAAAGGACTTTTTCACGCTTCTCTATATGTCTACCAATCGTGAGAGTTCCTGTCGATTAATGCTGTCTAACTTTTACATTTCCACATCCGCCATCTCCACTCCGTTAAAGTCATTGATACGGAAAAAATAATTATTCAAGCGGGCAATCTTCTGCGGGGGTTCAAGGTAGGAGAGAGAGAGAAAAGGTTTCGACGGGAAAAGAAAGAGGAAAGGGAGATGTTGCGTTTCGTCCTAGGCCTGCTAGCGGACTCATCAGTAAGGCGTACTAGCAGGCCCTGCCTTAGACACAGGGATAGTAGGGAACGGTCGGTGGTTATATATATAGTGGCGCGGACCTATGCAACCACCTTCGGGAGCCGGATCGTCGTGCTCGTCCCCTAGCGGTGTATGTGGGAAGTACCGCCACATCACTCCCCCACCAGTGATAACGATATGTTGAAGTTATCCCAGGGTCTGCTGGCCGTTCCTCGATTCTGCGACGTCGATGCCCACTACCGACTTCGCCCTGTAACCCGCTCGCCGCGGGTGAGCGCGTGCTGCTTAAGGGTAACGAACGTAACCGAAGTCGGTAGCCATCGCGTTAAAGTCGCCTCCAACGTCTTTCCCCTCTCGGCGTCGTCCGCCATCCAAAGTCGTGCGCTGCTTGCGTGTTGATCACGTCGGGGTCACCAATATGGGATATGGTGATAGGGAATGGAATAACCTCCCATTCAATACTTGACACAAGCTTTATTGTACTCAAATCTTTAACCAAGACTCTTCTTGAACTCTGCTCACTCACTGACTCTCGCACGCATCATTCGCTCCATATATTCTCTCACTCGCAGCTTCTCTCTCGTTCTACCCCTCATTCGTTCTCACTCATTCGGACCCACACCGACACACACATCCTTGCCACGTGTCACAGGTCGACAACGGGTCACCATGCACTCGAAGCTTCTCGTGCATTCCTAGAAAGCATTCGCTCTACCCTAGAGATAAACATTCGTTCGACATCTCCACTAACACTTCTCATTCGCACCTCACGCTACATCCGATACTTCCAGTCACAAAACGGTTTTGCCTTAAACCTAAAGCGGAGACGTGGCGCCGGCTTATCGCCGCCACACTTCTTTTCTACTAATAATTACAACGGTATAATAAACATTGAAATAAGTACTAACGAAATGCGTGACATTTTTTAATAAGATATCTTTCACTATAAATATTTTATCCGTAATATTTTTCAACGTCACAGCAGAAAGAGCAGGCGACCGACGTTATAAAAATACAATTTCGTCAACATGAAATTCAGAGTCCGCTCTTCACTCATGATATAATCTACACTCGTCAGAGTTCTATGTTTCAACGAAAATCGAGGGAATTCCAAGCGCCTTGTAGAGGATCATAAAGTTCCATGCGATACCGTGCTCCAGACTAAGCTTTCCCAGTACCTGTCACTGATCACCTGTGTTTCCATTTGTCGAAACGGTGTCGATAGGTTCCTGGAAACTGTACTGAGCTGATAACGATCCATGGATTATCGCTCGTGTTACGACTGAGCATTCCGAATACCTGCGAATAACACTGCGATCGATGCAGTACCTACATACTGTTACCATTACGACTGACTATAAATTCCTATTGCACGTTTGTTCGCCTACGATATATATCTATATTAATTGTAAAACAAATAGAATAGATTAACATACTTCTTAAAACAAGAACAGTATTTTAGAAACAGTTGCGCACCCTTATTTTTATTTTGTCGTTTACATAAATATAAAATTAAACGGCCCATTACCTGTAATGATCTAAAATTGGAAACAAGTATACCCATTTTATTCGAGAATAATTCATCTCTCGAACACTTCATTAAGACAAAATGTAAATTAGATTTCCATTGCATATACATATACCCTACCAGAATCGCCAACCAATTTGCAAACAATTTTCACGGAAGCTTGTTAAAATCAACACATTACATAACCACGTTGCACCTTAACAAACCATTACACCCACGTAGTTAACAGTTCACTATATATTTCGTATTCGATCCTGCTCACAACTAATTTGAACGCCGTTTAATTATACGTAGTTGAGAAACGACCTGGGGACGTCCAATGACTGTAGCAGCTATTTACTGGAAAAGTATTAAATGTTCAGTGGTGCAGTTGATAAAATAATTAGTATAATTGAGGACGAATCAAATCAGTATATAAAAGATCCATGGCCTTGCAAAGCCAGTCAAGCTTGCTCGGGATAATAAATGTGGATGTATCTGTAAAAATGAGAAGCGCAATACGGTAGAAATAAGCAGAGGAAATCTTACAATTAGAACGTTCATTCAATTGTACCGAAAGTATTAAGCGTGTTATTCTGGCATCTTTCGCGGGGTACCACTGACAATGGTTCCCATTATACTTTTTCACTTCTTCTTTTGATTCAAAAACTGTTCGCCATGCTTCGTATCTATTTTCTTGTTGAATCACTGTCTGTTGATAATTTTCTGAAAGAATGTTTTGTGACAATTTGGAGGGTTATTATTTTTATTCGTATTTTTGCAGTGAACATCATTTGAAACGAAGTAAAATGTAATAGTATTGGTTTTAATAGATTTGTACCAGTGAATAATTAAATTGAATTAAATTATATAATTTAATATTCGTTATTTAAACTTAAATGATAAATTGGATATCTCATTAGAATACGTAATACAACACCGGCATTAATAATGGACAAATATTCATGTGGAAATTGATTATAACCTTATCGATTCTTAACATTTTTGCTTGCGTTCCTGTACATGATAAAATGAATATTCGATTTAATAATACATAGCGAAAAATCATGTTTCCCGATCATCGAGAATTAATTGCTTTGTTAATTTAGTTCGTTATCCTCTCGAATCTGTGTCGGCCAAATTAATTCGGAACATATTTCGCGTTACAAATTTAATTAATTTTATTACATCTCCTACGGAGCTGCATCAGCTAAATATGCAATCCATTCAACTGAAACAGTTGAGTGGAAGGATAAAAAAAGTGTGAAGGTATAATAATAATATTCTCACTGTGCAAGTAGAAATACACATTACGGAAAATGTTAATATCAAAAATCAAATACACTTAATAATATATTTATTCGCTCTGTTAGTGACATAATATTTTATTGCCTCTTACTTCAATTCTAATTTAATTATTCTTCACGATCCATACAACTACATTTCGTTCTCGTCCAGAAAAGCAATACAAGTGTCGCATGTAATTATTTAATTATTTGATATAAACAAGACGCGCGTCTCGTCGATTGACAGACATGTGTCATCGGCTTACCAAGTTATCATTAATAAAATAAAGAAGTATATTGCGAAACTGGTTTTACTGCACGTCGATAATGACACATGTACATTATGTAGAAAATGACAGTGACAAAAAACAGGGAGCCGCACTCTGAAAATTATAACGCGTCCGTTCTACTATCTATATACATACGTTCACCAGGCAATGATCTTTTCTCAGAATTTACCATACGGGGATTAAAACTGAAACCAATTAGGAACATCTCGGAGAAATTGCAAAAAAACTACAAATACAGAGTATTACTAATCAGTCGCGAAATTTCTCGCCAGCTTAATTCCTAATGGCTCTATAATTACATATATACGCACTAAAATACCTACCACCAAATGCCTCGGCGAATTGCTATCGAAACGCGGGTCCTTCCACGGAACACCGAACCTCGAATATCTTTGGCATATCAGAAACCCTATTATAGCTTATCTGGGTAAATGATCGGATACGCGTAAAACATGTTCCACAGTTCTATCCCAGTAGCACTAATACCGTTGGTAATCGGCGATTCGGGGCCGATCGATTTCCACAAGGAAAATAACACCAGTGCACTCGGGCACGTGGTATTCCCCTTTTCTTCGGGGGAAGATCGACGCAGTGCAATTTTATCCCCGTAATAACGGGAGACTGGATACGGTCTGTTCACTGGCGTGGGCTAGCTCGACGTTCGTAGAAACCGACCGGAATCTCTCTATTTTTAGAAGCCCCGGGCTACCACTCGGGATCAACCCCATCGTCCGGCTCACCCTGTGCTCGCGACGAGTGCCTGTCGTTGTAACTGTCCGGCTGAAGACGAAGTAGAAGAACCACTTGTCTGTGGAGCGGAAAGCGTGGGGGCTGGTATGTTGAAAGATTGTGGAGGGGTGATTGTTCTTTCGTGAATTCTCATTTGTTGTTGCAGACAGTTTGGATGATTGATAATTTGATAAATTGTGCACATTCTTACAGCAGGCTGGCTGCCCTACATTATTGCAATTCTTTTAGCCATATGTAATCCTTTCTTGGGTATAAATTGTGCCTGTGAAAGAATATCTCGCAGTTGACAGTCAACGTGATAATATTTTTGTCTTGTAATTTCTCGGTTTGCTGTTTTCTTCGTAGATTATTCGGAGAGAAATGACGAACGGCAGAGTTTCGTCGGGCGACAGGAAGTTGTTTCGTCGCAAAGGGAACGGAAAATTCGACAAGGAGGGAGAATCGACAGAAAGAGCTGAGAAGGGATCGAGCTATCGTTCGCACCAGCGTTTCGCGAGGTTAAAAGGATCCAGGATTGGGGCAAGTGTGGTTACGGTCTACCCCGACCTCTGTGTTCGGTCTGCACATCGGCTAGAAAAGGGAAAAAAAGGGTATTTTTCCGAGCTGGAGATTGGCTGTCGTAAACTTCTGTTGGAAAGGTGGTAGCCTCTCAACGTGGCATCTAAAACGATGAATAACGGCGCAGCTGCGATTTTCGAAGAGGCGAGATAGGATTAGAGGTCTGATAATTTTAAAAACGTCCTCGTTGATAAATTTAATGAAAGTGTGAACGAATTTGCGGGTAACCTTATGAGCTGTTCGTTTAAGAGGATTTCGAAATTAATGGATGTAGAATCACTATATTCAGTCTTAGTCTCTGATAATCGTCACGTTGAAACTTATTGCAGCGGGTAGTGAAAATCATTGAAGTAATATTTAAAGGAGGGATGAAACGGAGAATGAAATAATAGATATCTAGCACAATATAATATATATTAGAACATCTTAACTGCTATTTCTTTTCCATTAATTAACTAACCAGGTAGGAGGAATACATAGATGAGACGAAAGACAAAAGACGTGGGAAAAGCAGAACAAGGGCAAAAGTGGGCCGTAATAACGGGGTTAGCGAGTCTACTAATTAATAAATTCCAAAATGAGTATCGAAATGAAGGGGTTCCAGGAGATGAAGCAACTAGTAGCAACACTGTCAGCGGCTTTCCATTTAATAAACAATGGAATCTGTTAATATTAACATAAAAGATATTAATATAAAAGATAATAGTAGAAGGACTAAAATATAGTAAGAGTCTACGTGAAAACTATCAGAAATAAGTAGTGATCGTCAATTATAACGCCAAAAATATTACTGGATTTCCACTGAAATAAATTTAAAAGTAACGGGAAACTGAATATAAAAATTTGTACGTAAGAATGGAGGCCACGCAAAGAATTCTGGAATAACGAGTGGAATCGTAATAAAATAATGAATGTATTTAGACCAATAAAACTCGGCGCAAAGTGCCCAACTTCCTTACAACGACGCTATATTATTTTTACATGCATTCCGACAACATAATTCTGTCCGATTCTCTTTTTCCTCGCAAGCATGAGGCCAGTCAGTCGCCTTATCCATGCCTTATTTTCTGCGTTCCCTTTCGCATTTATCGCACCTGGTGTCTTCTATTTTCCATATTATTCCCAATTTGCTGACATTAAGTTATAAAAAAAGAAAGAGTTGCGTAACGTAACTTGAGGCACGTGGAACACACGTGTGCCATTTAAGGGCATCGTAATGGAGCAAAACTGTTGCAACAAGAGAGAAACAAAATAAATGCGCGCCCTCACGGTTACTGCCAGTATGCGTGTTAAAACACGTGGTAAGGAAACACCGAAGAAATCCATTGAGAAGAAAACACACAAATAAATTGACGTAACGTGCTGGTTTCACGTTCGTTTTTCGATATTGAAGGAAAAACATAATTATCCAAAAATCTATTACCCTATCCTTATAATATATTCTTCGCAGTCGTGGCGTCGACAAAATTCAGAGAAAAGCCGAATATTAAAAAATTGATTAAATTAATCGAATGTGTGCTATGCTATGATGGTACCCATAACATTCTTGCAATTTCCCATTACCCAAGATGAGAAAAATATGAAATTATATATAAATATATTAAATTCGTCGCATTGTTCAGTGACTTCCAATAACTAATATTATCCCCGAAATAAAGCATTATCATTCCCACACTTTAACTGTACATACACTTTCATCTCCGCTGCAACGATCTAAATAAAACTCATTCAAATCTCCCTGTACCTTTCCATAAGTCATTATAATGCTTAATTTAGAACCCTGTTCCACTAGATCAATCCCATCTGCATCAATCATCAGTCGGAACAAAATTCTGTCCGATCCTCCTTTTTCATCGGCCTCCTAATGCAACTCCCTTATCTCCCCATCAAACACCTTTCCGCCGTCAAAGAACGGCATACAATACTTGCACGGTAATGCAGTGAATCGTTTCAGGTGTGACCTGCGCCCGTCCGATTGAATGGTCCCGAAATCGTGGCCGGCACTCGTAATCACACGATGTCAGAGGAATGCAGGCTACATCTGATGTCGAACCTGTCCCGTTACCTTTGCCTCTGCGCCCAACGTGCAGACGTTTCAACCAATACACGCTGGAGGGACGATGGAATCTTACGGGGCAGGTTACGCACTTTCCATACTTTTGGTCGGACATTAATTGACGTCGCACGCACGCGGACGTTCGTGTCGTAAAAGCTGGTCAGTCGATCGTTCAACCTTGCGAGAGTAAAATCATCCTTGACTCGGTTCCTACCCTTGTCCGCCCGGGACAACGAAGATCCAAGGAGGCTAGACACTGCCTGGGTATTTGGAGGAGGTTTCGTGGTAACGTTCGTTCGGCTGCACGCAGGGTGGACAGGGTTCTTACATTCTGCCGCGGATAATTGTGATATTGAAATGGTACTATGTCGACGAGAATGGAGGTGCATGGATTGCGGACATGTGTGAAAGTGAGTTGGGAAATGGTCACGTTTAAATGTGTATTCAAAGTAGACGTAAGGAAAGGGGGAGTTGAGAAATATAATTATAGTAATAGAATAAAGATTAAAAATGTTGATTCCCACTTTTCAAATATTCGCGTATATCGAATACCGCGTATTTTCTCATGTCTGTCAAACGTAGGAAAATGTTAATATTACGAACAGCTCCATGTCTGTAGAACGAAGCTTTCATACTCTGCAAGTTTGTTAATATTTATACCGGCGGTGTTGAAGAATTCGTGCCAATTTATCTGGACATTTCTTTGTAGCAGCAAGTGTCAGAGTGGATCCACTTACAAATTCTCTTTCTTAAACTTCTTCCTAACAAGTTTCATCATTCTTTCGTACTTTCCAGCGACAAGCAGCGCAGAGTATAAAATGAGGGAAGGAAGGTGCCTGAAAACGTGGTGGCAGCAAACGGTGAGTCGATCTCCTCGAAAATAAAGTTCGACACTTGACTCGTAAAAAAAAAAGTAACAAAATTTCATCCCTTCGTTCCAGTTCCCCCGTGAACAGTATTTCTATTCACGGCAATGTAACCACCGTAAATTTCTCCAATTCGCGCATTGATAAAAATGATATTCCGAAAGAGAAAGAATCTACGAAATAATTAATTTAATATTACAATAATGTAGGCGGTCCATTGCGACCCATTTGAAATTTCCCACATAAAAATATTCAAATTTCATTTCTCTCTACTGCACGTTCTCCCTTACTCCCCACAATTTCGCGTAGAAAAAATTGATAAACGAATATCTGCATAAAATTTTGCAAATATTATTCTAATTTATAAATAATAATATATATAATGCAAAAATTGTTCGATTCCAAGTCACACAAATATCAACCCCTGATTTCCATTTCGCATGACCCACAGAAACCACGAAGGACTTCGTGATCGCCGATAAATTGGTAACAGTCATGACTCGTCGAGCAACTGGCCACCAGGAAGATCAGACAAAAAGAAACAGCTGGAAAGAAAGAAGAAGAGACCAGACTGGTTGAAAGTCGAGCGACCTGCGATTCCTGTCGCTACGTACATTTACAGAAAAAATTTTAAAAAAGACGCAGTCACCGACAGCTCTCCCAGTCTGGCAGTCCCAACTCTGTTTATTCCTATCATCAGTAGATTTACATAAGGATCAATGTCACCGACGTTTCTTCCGGTTCTGATGCTGTCGCTTTCCCTGATTCCGCTGCCGACAGCGGAAGCTGGCGAAATGATGGATCTCCTTGCCCTGATACGACGGACGCTCAAATATTGGCACAGGATCTACACGATGTACGAGGAGGAAGTGACTCTGGGCTACTGCCTGGCGGACTACTTTCTGCACCTTGGTGTAGGCGTGAAGAGTGCGCCGATGTCGCCCCTAGTGCCCGCGGTGTCGCTGAATTTTGTACCTGTCGACATCCACGCTTACGGTGCACGCGCGAAAAGGGACAGGTCTTCCGATAACATTTCGATGGACAGTGATCACAAATTCGCTGCAAGGAAGCTGTCCCGCGAAATGGCGAACGTTACGAAAGAGACAACAAGTTCAGAGACTTTGGAAGGTATCGTGAAAAAATATAACGGCTGGGAGGAATCTGTTGAACGATCTATGGAACTCGATGGAGACTCGAGAGGCATCAAGGGGATTCAATTATATTCGAATGCCGGATCTGTGAAGGATTATTTGAACTATAGTGATGGAAAACGTAATCGCGTGAAACGGTCTAATGTAATGGGGAACTCCACGGGGAAAGGAGAAATTTGGGGAATTTTATCAAATATTATGGACGAAGGTAATAAACGGAGAAGCGAGTCCGTTGAAAAAGTTATCGCGAATAATGATTTATATTCGAGAGCGGAGTATGAGAGGGATAATAAAGGTGGGCTCGAGTGGGTGGAGAATAATCGGGTACATGGTCGTACGAAATATTCGTACAATGCGCCAAGTTCTGCGAAGATAGAAATTTCCAACAATTTCGAGGGGCTCGCAAGGACCACTTCGGGCTTGAAAATATCGAAATCGGACGAGAGAAGTTCGAGTGTTCGAAAGAATTTCTTCGCGAAAAGGACAGATCAGAGTCGCGTCAGTCGAAAGAAACGCTCGGAAACAGTCGACGTGGACGTTCCATTGTCAAAGCTAAAAATTCTTGTCTATTATAATTGGAGATCAATAAAGTCCCTTTGCAAGACGTGCCCTCAATTTCCGACGATTAACAAAACCACCGAATCTCCGCCGACGAATCTGCCGAGAGGCCTTCCCCAAGCAGAAGCACAAAGAAAACCTTTCCATGAACACGCAGTGCAGGTTAAACTCGCGGAACCTCAGACATCCCCTGCGTCCTCCGACAGAAAGGTCGCGTCCTTGAATTCACGACTTAAGGATATCGAGCCGAGGGAGAGGCTAGAAGATAATAGAGAATCAGACGATTCTCTTCGCCAGAGGAGGTACGCCTTGTCGAATCTCGAATTCCAGAGAGCAGAACAGGGGAGCTTTCGAGAGAATTACCGAAGAAATTTACGTCGTAAACGTGGCGCAAATGATCGGATAAGAAGTCGCTCGGCTCTCCCTCTATCGAAAAACGGCGGAGCTTCGTCGAATAATCCGACGTCTCGGGATGAAATTTCAAGATTTTCCCCGAGGTACAGAATGTCCGGGAATCGAGATATTTCAACAACCAAGATCGAATCGTTACCCATAGATCCCGGGGAGGGCGATTCATTTCTTGAAACTAAAATTCCCATATACCATTTCGAGGATCATCAAAGGAACGATAAAACTTCATCGAACTATAAAAGAACTGCGGCACCGTCCTCCGTTGCTCCAGACAAGATAAAAAACATCTCCCCCGACTTAATGAACGCCGATGGCCAAATATTACCCTCGTCGTCGAGCTATCGGTCGCTGAATCCATCGGAGGCCGATGAACAGAAACAGACGAAGAATCGGGGCGAAGGTAACACTTCTAAACAATTACTCATCCCGGACGATAATCGACAACGAAGGACCGTGAACACTTTCCACGTCAAGATGTCAGTTCCTGGGCGTACGAGAAAAAACCAGGCTATTCTGTATCCCGTGGGACGCCCCTCGTTACTTCCCGTCAGCTACCTGCGATTTATGGGGGATTACGGAAACTCGACGAGCGTAACAGCACGGAATTCGAGAGCCGGCCAATCGTCGGGGGTTAAGGATCAAGGTCGACGATCTTTGACGGAAAAAGTTGAGACACGTGGACTGAAACGATCGTCCGTGACGTTTTTTCACGTTCGTCAACTGTTTACGAGCTTTCTAAGAGCTTTGGGATTCGCCATGAACGTCGGCAGACAGCTGATGGATTACGTGGACTCGAACAGTGCACTGGCGTGCACCAAGGACTATTTAGTGGGCAAAGCTATTCATTGGATAGATTCGTGAATCGAGTGCTCGTTTAGACATGGATGGAGAGAGAGAGAGAGGGAAAGAGAGAGTACGATTGTGGTTGTAATTGTGGTAGAATTTTGAGGATACTCCATTTTTCTGTGGAGTATCGCTGGGTGGGTGAGTGCAAATGAATCGATGGGCGATGGTTACGTGAAACGCAGAGCGCGTTCAATGGTGTGTTAGTTTTAAGGAGATTTGTCGTTTTTAGGAAATTTTAATTATAGGATGGGCAGCGGAGACAGCGTGATGTGTGATAAGATTGATTAAAGCGGAGTTATGTTCTTTAAGTATCCAGTATTTACAGTTAATTCTGTGTCGATAATAAGTATCGTCGTGCCTATTAAAGACAAGATAAGATATTATATTGGGCTATATATGAAAAAAAAATATAGGGAGCGGATGCTATGGACTTTAACATTCCCCTTCAATGATATGGCGAACGATGTTTCTTTTTTTTATTCTAAGAGCAACGTTCGGACGAGGTAGACAATTTATACTTTTATATTTTACGTTATATATTTATGTACAATGAAAGTGTGATTGCATTGTATTAATTTCATTGCTAACAATAAATTATTATAGCACTAAGCCCCTGCATTTTCAATGGCTGCAAGTGACTATTAATACGAACAACGGAGTTCTCGTAGATTGGCACTCTTGGTTCCTATACAATTCGAGAAACGAACTCCGAGACACGTGCATCTTCGACGACTTCCTGATTACTATCGAAATAGCATCCCTAAAGCATTATTGCCTACAAACCCGGAAAGCAACCCTCGAAACGTTCTCAAGGGAGCATTCATTTCCCTCATTAAGCCACATCAACCAATCCCTAAAATCGATTCGTCTCTCCATGATGATTCCTTCTCCAATAGAACTTGTTTCATATCCCACAAACTTCCGAATCACCTCATAAGACGTTCAAACCCAATCGTAAAAATGTCTATAAAAGGATCGTTATTCCATGAAGATATTCGTCCAATAAAGCAATTCTCTGTTAATTAGTGCTGTGCTGATACTGGAAAAAGGAGACACCTAAAAGAAGTAGAATAATAGAAGAAGTAACAGAGAAGTGCCTATCATTAAACGCGTGCCCCCGTTTTAAAAACCAATTCCAAAGGAATTTGTTAGGAAACGTTGAACACATAAGACAGAAATGTCTGTAAACCCAAATTGGTGAATTTAATTTACCTACTTCTTTTACTTGAATAAATAATACGAATAATACGCTACCACCGCTCGCGATACCCTTTTTCTTAACAAACAATGGCAAAGCATCCCAGAACGTTTCATCTTTCGATGACAAAAATTAACACCTCAGTCTCTTAGACTATATAATTCTATACATGTAACAAACTGACCCAGTTTTAATTCCCGGAACTTCGAACGAAGTTCAGGAGAATTTTCCTTCGCTCCCACAAGATCATTTTCTAATCCCTGTCCCGATATTCCGCCCCAATGTAATATCAAATACAGGCACCACCCTTTCCAGTCCCGTTACCAACAACGACGTTCTGATTTATGCGCATACACCGCCGGATGTGCCGTAAAGGCAAACTAAGAGCGGTCGTAAAATCGCTCAACCCTGCTGATCGTCAGCCCTGGTCATACACGTCTGAAAGCGTCTCGACGCAACAATAATAATCGAACGTCGAGGGCATCGATCGGGTAGCATATTAGACGCGTTCGAGGAAGAACTATCGGGCTAATCTGGGCCTGGTTCAAGGGTCGATCGTAGCGCAAGTGCTACGAACGATTCCGGCTCACAATTAAGGGCGGCAATCGATCCCAAGAAACAGGTGTCCGTTGTAGTCGATAGCGGGCATCGGGAATGAATTTTTGATGCCACCTGTTGCTGCCGCCAGTTCTCTCCTCGTTCTGCTTCTCCTGGTCCCTTTTGCCGCTCATCTTCACAGGTACATTGCACGTCGCGCTATTCTTTGTCCAGGTATTCGATAGTAAAACGACATCGATGTGCGGCTTGCGGGTCAGAAGTGGATGGTATTCGAAAGGTGTCGTTTGGACCTTTTTGATAGATTGGACGGATTTGTTTGTGTTTGAATTGAAAAACTAATCCCTCCTTGCGATTAATTCTTTCTAATGGTTAAGTGCCTGTTCGAATATCGAATTTATGCAGGGTGGTGGATACCAATGTTCCGTCCCACTGATGTTATTTATTTCCTCTGTCCTCCCCTCAGATGGTTCTCACATTTTTGAAAACCCTTCTTAAAATCTGCTGACTGTGAGAAATTTTTCTCCCGTGCATTCTTCTAAATAAAGCGGATCACCCCGTCCATCACGCGAGAGCGGACTGAAGTTCAAATGTATCAGCGACGTTTATCCCACTTGCATAACGCGAACATCTAAGCTGCTGAGAGTTCAGCCACTGTCCTCGCGTTATGCTAATGAAATATATCTTCGTGATATTTATTTCTGAGATATCACCGTTCATAGGAATTGATGCGGCGGATGTGTAAATTCATTGAAACGAGGCATCTGCGTCGCTGAGAAATTGCTGCAAAATATCGTTGAGCAGTCTGCACGAGTAAAGGAGAACTCTGAACTCCACTGTGGAATTCGCTGCTTTATTTCCAGTTTTGCAGAGTGGAAATCGCAGGTGTCTCAACCTTTACACCGCGCAATTGCGATAGATACCAATATCATCCTTGGAAGTCCCATTATTTTATTCTTGAATTGACTATTCGATCTTTCGTCCGATCGATTCGTGCAAATTTTCTGTCGAATAAAATAAACAAAGTATTCGAATAATCATCGCCCCCGTTGCCTTGCAAAAAAACCTATCTATTTTCTAGACAAAAGTTTTATATAAAATTTTATATGAAAATAAAATGTACATCAACAAAATATTCAAAAAAATCAATCGTGCATCTTTCCGCAGCGTGACATAAACCTCGAGTAAATAGTCGATATTAATCGTACTCGTCTCATTCGTTCATTTCGTAGATCCACCGTTGCACACTTTTCACCAAGATTTCAGTGGCCCACGAAAAAGAAGAAGATAGTCGGTTGCTTATGAAAGGATTGAAAGTCCTGAATGAGCTCGCATGAAGAGAACGAAAGAAGATCAAACAGAGGGGGTTTGGCTCGTCAAAGGGATAAGGAGGACGATGAAAGCCGAAATGATAGGGTGCAAAGAAATAAGAACGATCATTTATGTAGCACGCTCGAAACTCGCGTGAAACGAAGGTACTCCTTTTTACCCTTTACCCTCCCCCTGCCCCCGTCCCTACCCTGTTTCCCTTTTCGAACGACTTGTTGACATTGTCTCGTGCATAGACGAAGAGAAATGTTGATTAAACCCGGCGAAAAGTACTATACCCTCTATACGTATAGACGAGCTACACGAGGAGCACATTTATTTCGCTGCTTCCCCGTCCGCCTTCGTATTCACCCTTCGTATTCATCTTAGAGATTTTCGTTTTGCCGGCCAACGTTTGTGCACCAGGCCGCCGCCTGATGAGTCTTCCGGAAGGAGCCTTTTCTTCTCGGGAGATCGTGTGTGAACGCATACCAGGCAATTAAGCGATACCGCACCACACGCGAGGTCGAACGAAAATTTGCGAGACGTCGAAATTACGTTGGACAGGTTTCAAGCGAAAGTATCGAAAATCTTTCGTATATATATACGAAAGATGATTTTTTAGTTTTTATAACAGTTTTTCATACTAGTATCGCGTTCATTATTACACAATTATTTATCCAAGAAATTATTCATTTCGATCAGTGCGCTAAATATTCGAGGGAACGTCTGAGAGACTTCTTTCCACGCTTCGTATGCTAAACAAATTGTTTAATATTATAATAGTATTATAATGTACCAAACTACATACTTCCAGGAAAACAAGGCAGTTCATTCTGCGTAAAATTACGAATCCCCATAAAATAATCAGGTACGCGCAAAATTAATTACATCGATAACAGACATTCCATGCGCCACGTTTCTCTCGGCGCTTCGTCCAAAGAAACCTAAGCTACGCCAGCCTGGAAAGCGGAAGTTAGCTCGCGGCACCGGAAGTCCGTCATTCGCTGGCCGTACACATTCACACCCTCTGCAGCCTGCACCACGAAAAGGAAAAAAAAATGACCTCCTAAATACACGGGGAGGAGAGCCATACAAAAGAGGGTAGCGCCGCGACCTCGCATTCACGGTGAAATTCATTATTAAACAGCTTTTAAAGATCGTCTTTCGGAGGATGGTCCAAGCGTGATCTCTTCGTGGCGAGCCATAGAAAGGAGAACTTTAGGGTTTCACCGTGTAACCACGTGCCCGTTTCCCTTCGACACCCTTGGCTCTTCGCGAGACACCTATTCACCGACCGCGACGCCATCAACTTGAACTCCTCTCCCCATAAATATTTAATACTTAATCACGCGACTAACGTACACATCGTCGAACAACGTCGAATAGAAAAGTGGAAAAGGTTTGACGGTTTCCTGCTGGCCCTCCTTTGGTATACGATTCGCGCGGCGACGATTATTCCGTGTCTCTCTTCTCCTCTTCTATCGGACACTTGTATCTGTGTACACACGACCATGCTTATGGTCTATTACCGTGCTCTAAGATTCTTTTGAACCACGCTGACCACTATCTTGTGGTCCCGAGAGTGAGCTGGAGGGAGGTGTCCTATGAAATGGGACGGGGGGACTCGCAGCTTGAACGTTACTGTTTCGCGAATCATTAAATATTATTAATTTTCGTTGATCGTAAAGATTTTGAGACCTTCTTCAAATGATACCAGTGTGATGGTTGACAGGTGATATACGGGGAGAAATGAAGCCATTCCATAATTTATGTAAATAAAAAATTCGCAAAAATATTCGCCGCAGAAGAAATGGGTCTGTTTATCTGTTTACTTTATACTCTTCGACATATTAGAAATATATTTTCCATACATTGGGCAATATAATATCCGTTCCATCGATTGCTCATTTCTTTGTACGCAGCTTTTGCTCGCATTCACGATAAGGACATCATCATCGTTATTATTATTATTACATCAAGCTGCGTATCTCTTTAGGGAGCAATTAATATCCATATTAAACACGTTAATTGTCACGGACAGTCATTAATTAACCGCCCTGAACAAATTCTATGTTTAACATCCGGCTGTGCGAAGTGGTCTAACGAGCCCTTTATCAGCTATGAAGGCAGGGCAATTAAAATTCGACTAATTACTCACGAGAGTCTCGCTCGCAGCTGAAAACATTTCAACTCCCCGCGTGTGCCAATCGAGAGATTTCATGAAACACCGCTCGAATATTCGAAGCTGCACGAAGCCCGACAGCGATTGTACTTTAGGCCGTTTCTCCCACCGTGTATTTACCATTCGACTGCGATCCAGATGATTCGGCGATCGATTCCATCCGATATTTAGCACCTAATATATGAAACGTGTCTACCCGTGTTTCCTTGTACATAGTTTTCGTATTCGAGCCATCATTTCGTGAATTAAACTGGTAATTGAGAACAGGGATGTTCCGAGTTGAACACAGTTAGAATTTCATCGGGAGGTGCATCGAGACTAAATCGAAACGTACTCGGTGTGTAATGTGTGTACGTGTGGGCGTGCGTGTGTCTGTGTAGGGGGGGGGGCATGATTTAAATTCGCTTAATTGCTGCCGCGTGTACGTATTGATATCGATTCCAAGGAAATTCGCTCGAATCAAGCCGCGCTTATCCATATATTCGCCATTTACAATACGTACACGACTTCACCGGTGATTTTTTTTCCCCAGCAAATTAGGAATTAATGGGTGGTTTTGGTGTAGAATTTTACAAGTGTACGATTTTGATAAACAAAAGGTTAGTTTATTTTAATGAGTAGAATGTTTGTCTGGTCACTGATACAAAAAAATGTAAATATAAATAGAACAACGAATAAGTGCGCATTAATAATCTAACTTCTAATTTATTTTCGAACCTCGCTGTTTATTAGAAAATTACTCTGCTTCCTGAAGAATATGCGGAAACAAAATTGTAACCCTCGAGAGAAAAAAATTCTGCGGCGGTCGCAGCATGCGCGTTTCTCCCGTAACCCGCTTACGCTTATTGCTTTCTGGTCCGCTTTATGTAGCACATAATGCCTCGTGTCTCGGCGAATTTTATTATATGGCGAGCAACGGTGTTGTCGAAATAATTACAAGTTCGTTCGATCGGCTGAGTTGTCGAAAGATCGATGCCCGGCAAAAGTTTTCGCCACTGCGGAAAGTATAGATTACGGTGCACGATTTATCATCCGCACAAAAGGCAGCGTCTGACGGGAAATGTATCGTTGTTTGAATATCAGACCCCTCTTTGTTCGACGTTTAAGGGAAGAAAGTATGGAGCATTACGGGGAAGACTTGGCGAAAATTTGCTAGCGTGTGCCGTACGATAATGTACGACACTGATAAATAACGCGGCAATAATTTGAATATAAAGACGCTTCTAAAAGTGAGGAATGTTTATTGCTTTGTCAAATTATATAAAAATATAGTTGTTCCTAAAACGCGATGATTTTATCGACGATAATTTGTTCCAAAAAGTAGGCCAGTACGGTCTATGATTAAATAAATAAAAAACATATATGTTGCGAGGTTAATACCAGAAATATGAAACTTTTTAACTGCTCTGCACATTTTTAATTTCGCCTGTAAACTGCTTATCGAGGTATAAAAAAATCATTTTAATTATAAACATTTTGCAATTATATTTTCCCCTATTCATATGCTTCTTCGAAAGATTTCCACGGTGTGCTGTTTATATATACTTAAAAAAGAAGAGGAAATTGGGAATGGTGCTATATTCGGTAAGAGCAGTGCCGTAGGTAAAGTGAAATACATTTATATCGCGTTTCATGCGGCTTTAATGGGTACTAGCCACGTTATTACATTTCAAATTTACACGTTTGTTAGCGAAACGAGTGTAACTCGATATTTATGCGGGTGCCTTGCCACGCAATGCAATTATACTTAGCGAAACATACATCAGTCGACAATACAATAACGCAAATCTCTCCACATTGTGTAACCTGCGGTTCAAGAAGTTTCTCGCAAGTATGTAGAACACAAAAATTATGCTTATGCATATAATTATGCGGTAAACATTGCGTATCCATTTTACATGATTAACATCGATCGCGTCTGGTGTCGCGAATGAAGTTTTATTTGATTTCCACGTTCACTGAATTGTCATCTAAGGCCGTGCACATTCGAAATACATACCGAAACCTGATACCAACAAGATTTCCGTCAAAGTATCGTAATACTATTCGTCCATTTGATAAATGTACAATGCATTTTAAACGCAATGCGAGGTCGAATTCGCACGTATTGGAAAAATTGCACGCGTACGCCCGAAAACTGAAAGCGTACGCGTAATACGCTCCATTCCACGAGCACCGTTGCATCTTCGTTCGCGCAGTTCATTTTCACGCATACGCCGAAAATGAAAAATTGGCAGTAACTCAAAAGTACACCATTTGCGAGCGCGGTTGTATGTAAATTTTTCGCATTGCTTTCACCCGAGGAACGGTTGCCAAAAAAAGAAACTGCCTTTAACTTTCATCACCACGCGTGTATGTATAACCCTCCACAAACATCACCGCAAATACATCTCTGCGTCAACCGTGAATTATTAAATTCCACGACACGAACTTCGCATATCCGGTTCCCTATTAAGCGCAACGATCTTAAGTGTACGGTGAAATCGAAGACCGTGACAACAGTTAAATCTTGCACGGACTTAATATTCGCGGTATAAATTAAAAGTCACGATCCTCATTCGACCAGCGTATCTCAATTAACCGATAGAAGCTGTGGAATTTAAGAATTTAATACCGGCGTGGCTAACGCGGCGCTGGCACGAGAAAAAAAAGGGAAAAGATGAAAAGCGGGAGCAACGGATATGAGAGACGCTCCCTTCCTCTCTCTCCCTTACTCTCTCTCACTCTATCTCTTCCTCACCGTTTCTCTCTCGTCGATGAAGAATGGCGGAAAATAATATGGTTATCGAGCATTCCGTAGATCTGGAACAGCCATGGAGCACGGGACGAACGGCTCTTCTACGCGGAACGTGTCTCGGAACAAAGGGGTTGTTTCTCGGCAAATGGGGTGACGAGCACACGGCGAAGCGTAATACGCCGAGCAAAATCGTGGCAGAGGGCGAGAGGAGGGGACACCTTATACGATAGAGCTTGCTGATACGGTTAATACCGCGCGACATCGAGGAATGCGATTTTCCTCGACGAAGAGAAGCCCAAGAAACAGCTATGTTGAAGGCAACGACGGCGTAAGGGGTGAAGACGAACGATAACTAGATAACGAGGACGCGACCTGTCACGAATTATTCGACGACAGCCTAATCCGTGTAATTGTCGCGAACGATCCAGTATCCCACTCGATTCGCAGTTTGAAAGCGTCGCGCGAACGTCTTTGTTCCGGTTTATACGGAGGAATGCGCTTGAAGGATGAATGAGGCGAATGAATCGTATCATTGGGCTTCTGAATTGGAAAAGTGAAATATTGTAGGTTGAATGGATTGGAAATGGAAAGGTGAATCGTGTACTAGTTCACAGTGATCGATGCTGGTCAGAAAGGATTAATAATGATACGCTATCCAACGAAAAAGTTGCAGATATTTGATAAGTAAACGTACTTCTCGGGTTCCAAATTTTCCCCAAATTCGAGTGTCCCCAGCGACAAGAAAAAGTTTCCTTCGCGACTAGAATCATGACGCATTGGAGGATTGAAGTCTCCCCTTTACAACGACCATAGATAGTGTACGATTTTTTCCTGCTACTTTATCCCACTTTTCATGTAAAAGATTTATTGCGTCGTGGAAGGAATGGAAAAGACAAAGTACTCTTTTGCAAAATTTGCAAAAATTAATTCGGTGCTGTGATAGCTTCCAAGCTGATGAATCTTGAACGATGCAAGGATCGCATCCAATGTCGCAGTCATTTTTTAATAAACGGAAACATTCAGCGCGAAATGGCCAACGCATTCGCAACAAAAATCGTGTCGCCAAGTGGTTAATTGCGTATGGCTACAACGAAAATGACTACCGCTAGGCTATTCACGCAGAATCGTAATGGTATTCTGTCCAGGTAGCCACCTGTTGTGGTGTCATGCGCCAAACCAAGCGACGACTATGCTTTGCCTGCCCATTCTCCCTCGTCAAGCATACGGTTTGCACAGTGTTAATTAACCATTTTGCCCGCCGTCATTGCCGCCACGATCATCTGGATCGCGCACGATACTAACGTTTACATTTGAAAGACTCCATAACCCCGTGCAACCCGGCCGACGAAATTATTTGCCTTCGTAATTGATCGATTTGGGAAACGGTCACGAACGAGCCAATTTATATATTTCCTGGGTCGTTACGAATCCCACTGGTATCTCTTGTAAAACACAGACACGAGGTGAAACGATAGAGGCGTCCAGGTCCCCACTGCAGCTATGATTAATCGATTTTAGCTCGCCGCCAACGACTTCGGAACGCGGCCAAGTGCCGGTGCTAATTTCAACCCTTCTGGGACAGGTAAGACAAGTGTGTGTATGTGCGCTGGTAGCGAGCTTTGGACGTGAGAGAAAAATTAATGAAATTGGATGACGCGGAGGATGCATGCTGCTTATATATAATAATATATACTTTTTTCGTTGAATTTCATTGGTGTCCTTTTTTATAATATCAAGAGAAATAAATAATGTGACAGAAGATCTAATTATCTACAAATCGAGGATGGATTCTTATTTAGGGTAAAAGTAATATGATTGAAGTTGTAATATGTATTTGTCACGAGGAAATGGGGAGTGAGGGAGAATTCGCAGGTGAAGAACGAAGAAGACAGAATGAATTACAGAACACGTGCCATCCACCAGGAGACAATAAATGCTTTTATTAAAGAACTGTACAGAGTACAAGAGCAAGCCTTGTCAATTCCTTTTAATTACAACGATCGTGGCAAAGAGCGTTGCTTGAAAGATAGTGGTCAATTTTTTTATTACCGATAAAACTCAACGGTGAAAGTTCGTTTAATCGTGTTTCCCGATATTAGGCCCTTTTTCAGTCAACCACAAGGACTCGATGACGGACAGACCACGAAGATAACATCTCCCGGTGGCTACAACCTCCGTGAACAATATTAACGGTGGCTTGCTGCCATGTAACGTCGAGGAGGGATGTATAGAGACCGGCTGCTTCGAGCTCACCTACACAGACGTACAATCCAATTACTCCTAAATTCTCGTTACCCAGTCGTCGGTGGAGGAAACTTACTTAAACTGCGCCCTATGCTTCAGGGAAACTTGTTTAAGCTTCAAATTCCCGGCATGACAACAAAATAATGCCCTACTTCTTCCTCCCCCATCGTGTAAAAACTACACCCTTAATCTTGTTGTGCAAAGTTTTCGCCCTACCACTGTATATTGCTTCCGTTTGTCAAGAGACACAGAAGTATACACTTCGTTTTGTAACGTTCGGTATTGTTTTGTGCCGGTTTGTGACGTTTTGTGACTATCAATTCATTCATTTGAACGATAATTATTATTGTTGAATGCCGTCGAGTATACGATTCAATTATTGAAATATCTTCCCCCGATATACTAACTGTAATAAAGATCTGTCGTCTGTGAAGCATGTAATACATAAAAGTATGCGAGGAGAGCAAAGATGATCCAAGTCCATAAAATAATACTGTTAGGATGAGAACAAAAGTATGTAAAATAAATGTAAAGATATATTTAAAAAAATTCTGAAATACTTCCATGGTAACTGTAAAGTAATAATATAAAACATATAATATAACCGGATTCAATTGCACGTAATTTCATCGTACAAAAATGCATAACCAAAATGGAGACCATATATTTCGAGAAATTAAAAAAAAAATCATCTTCCAACTCGATAACACCGGAATTCATATAAACTGCAAAAGAATTTCCCTATCAATCACCCTCGAAATTACAGTCGAAATACCTTCGAACTCCACGAGTATCCAAAAAATTTCGCAAACTTTCAAAAACACCGTTCTACTCCAACCTTCCAACGAAAAAAAAAAAAAAGAAGAAAGAGAAGAAGAAATCCACACACACACCAACAGAAACATAAAATCTAGTTCAACATAAAATTTAACAAGCACCCTCTTCTACCCAGCAAAAGAATCGCCCCTTTTTCCCTTCAAGACGAATCTCCCTGACCCACTTAGGAATTCGTGCTGCCAAAAGTTCGGCCAAACGGTCTTTCGACTCGGTCGAACAAGCACGGAATCGTCGATCGCGTACGATGGGGGCGAAAAATAAAAGGGAGAATACAATGTACTCACGGTGACGTAGGTCTGGTCCCTCTGCAATTCGGCGAGATTATCGTAGAGACCCCCGAGTAACGCTTTCCTAAGTTGCTCTGTATTCGACCCACAGCTGGCCCTCTCCAAATTCGCACGTTCCGCCAATGCGGCGAGCTGCTGTCGCACTTCCGTGGCGTATTCCAGATTTCTGTGATGCAGAAAGTTCTCGTGACACCAGACCTTCTTCTGCTTCGTGTTCGCGTACGCGCGGAAAACGTTCAGCAGCGTGACGTGGTCTCCCTCGGGTGAGGCGAATCTGGAACGAACGAAACAAGCGTAACACAAGCTTGCGAGTATCGATCACATCGCTGACGGGTTTGCTTGACGTTTATGGGAATCCACGGGCACACTCTGGAATGCCCTATATTCGTCGAAGTCTTTAATTGATACTGGTTTTGACGAATGCCAGCTGGTTCGCCGAGTCGTGTGCAGTTTTAGCGATGACCGTTATCAGTAATTGGTGGTCTGTGCGAATCGTTTTATTGCGTAGTATTAAAAAGAGTGCTACAGAGAAATTTTTTCGTTAGATACAAATTTCGACGCGAGTGCTCGACGATTTTTGTATTATTCTTAGAAGGTATCGGTGGGCAATTGATAAAATCGTTACCTTAATCTGGCGACGTACGCTTGCTGCCTTTTGGCAGGCGGATCAGTGAAAACGGACTCTCCTGATAGTAAGGCGACAACTGTGAGAGCTTCTTCGAGGCACTGATGTTCTATTGACGCAAGAATCACTTTGGTAAATCGCGGATCCAACGGGAATAAGGACATGGTTCTGCCGAGTGTCGTCAGCTGTGGCGGTGAACCTATTTGTGTGAACATTAGTGGGGGAAAATTGTTTATTATTGGACAGTGTTATGTGGTAAACTTTCCATAATCTGACAGTCGGTACGAAAAGAGACAGAAATTGTGTTTGATTAATCCGTATCGTTACTGCTGGACGTAATTACATGTACGGGGTGACGAGGTCATGGGTCACTAGCGGCCCGGCCGACATGTGGGATATGAAATATTGCTCTTCCGAAAAGAAATAAAATGCGGAAAACTATTGTTTTCTCGGACGTGGATATATTTCCTCTGCGAACGGACGTCGCTTATTTGAATTTCAGAATTTTCTGTTTGGAAACTTTACGATCCAGCTAAGTTAGTATATATTTTGCAGGAAGAATAATTACATGTTTACAACTGTGACTGCCCTATTAAATTATTCATTTCACGTATTTTAATACGATCAAATTATGTGAAACTAAATGGTAAAATTGCGTCGGTGCAAATTTATTCTGAAATAATTGAAATAATTTATTCCGGTTTCGAAAAACGAATGGATATTGTAATGCGATAGCAAATTTAAAAGCCCCTGCTTCGAACTTAAACTGCGTGCATTTTTCGTTTTGTTATGCTCAAGTAACAATGCCGTAAGGCTGCAATGTAGTCAAGGAAGAAACAGAGTATGAGCAAAATGAGATTAAAATAGAGCTAACGAGTCTTACAGTTTCTAGAACACCTGAAATCTTTAAATCAATAAAGGCATTATAAAACTTGACACCAGATCTCATTCTTGGATCGCAAGTTGGACAAAATACTACACAGCATAGGATATGAAGAAAAAGCCAGAATGTTAAAAAATTTTCTCGCAGAAGAAATTAGAAAAGAATAAAAAGTATTTAACAGCTGGAACAGATCGCGGGAAAGAAAAGGGAACACGTCAGTTTTAATAACTTGAACTGGCAGGAGGAAATGATTGTGGGATCCGAAGATCTAAGTTGAAATCCCAATGCTACGAGCCAATCCATCAATCTATCTGCAGTTTTCACAAATGGGATTCGCCTCACGCGTGTAAATTCCATTCTCCGGCATCGATTTTCGCTCCATTGCGTATCAAAATTCACGATTCACCAATTAATATTTAATCAATGCAAACGCAAGCCCTCGGATAATTCAGATGACTCAATTTAACAGATCAATCTGCCCGGCAGATTGTCCACAAAAATGTATAAAAGTTCGTTGCTGAGGTTCTGCGCGCAATTGGGGACACCAATGTCCCCAATTTCATTCATTCTCCGAGTGATCAAACCCACCTTTAACGGCCCCCAGCTTCTCCAAGCAGGTCACAGCAACGTCGACAGCCTCCTTCGGCGGTTTGTCCATAAAATCAAAGGTGGTGATATCTACTCCGATTGCGAGCAGCTGGAGGGCTACTCCCGCGAGGGAACACCTTTGTATCTCGGGCACGGGCATCTCCTTCATCCTCTCGAATTCTTCCTTGGTGTAAGTTCTGTAACATTTACCGGCCGCTTCTCGGCCCGCTCTGCCGGTCCTCTGCCAGGCCTGTGCCTTTGAGACTTTTTCCACCCTGAGTACATCCAATCCGGTGGTCGGGTGATGAGTTCTCGCTTTGACCACCCCGGTGTCGATCACGTGTCGAATCCCTGCGTAATTTGATCGGGATATCACTGTGTGCAGCAGAATGCCGCTGCGACGCGACGCGACGCGACGCGACGGTCCTTCTCGCGAATGTAATCACGAAAGCGCAGCGAGTAATCAAGTCTGTCACGAACGAGTGTACCAGCGTGTTCGGCGTTCGGCTCGAGATATTAGTAGATTGCGCTGCTAGCAGAAAATGAAATTGGTCCCCTTAATGAACAATTTGCCGAATTAATCCGTTACGAGACGGCACAGAGTTCGTACTGAACGGGGAACAATTTTCTTTTCGTCGCACCATTTCTATCGTTTCGTTTTTGAAATACCGAGCTTTGTGGCGTTTTGAACAAACGGTAGGGCTGTTTTTTCTTTTTTCTTTTTTTCTCTCGAACGATTGAATTTGATAAAAGGTATATTGGGTTGAATCGAATCATTTTCTTTTTTGCGATTTGATAATAATTGTTTCAGCATCGTGCGCGGCACCTGCGCACCTCGTATGCCACCGATAGCGTAGAATTAATCATAACGAATATACGTTATTGAATGGGGGTGAAGAGATAGAAAAGGAATAAGATTGAGATTAATTTAATTTCATTGATTCGTACGTACCGCCGATGGTAACGGAAGTTTCAGCTACGTTGGTGGATAGAATGAGCTTCCGCATTCCCGGCGGGGATGGTTTAAAGGCTTCCAATTGCTGGTGCGTTGGTAAAGCCGAATACAATGGGAAAACTTTTAACGATGGATAGCCCTGTCCATCTAATTGTTTAGCTACTTGTCTCGCGCTTACGACCGCAGCTTCGATTTCTTCCTGCCCGGTTAAGAAGACCAAAATATCCTCGCTGAAGGAAAGATAGAAAAGTTGAGGAAATCGCCCGCTTCGTTTTGACCCAGTTCCCGTGCCTTCCTGTTCGAGTCGTTCTCCTCTAATCTAATAAAAGTAACGGTATGCAAATACGCGGGCATATCGCGATTGGATTACCAACAATGTACCGAAAAAATTGAACCGGTGCTATTTTTGCTAACGCGCCGAGGAACGTGTATAGTATAATTTGAGAATTATTTCACAAATATTCGCGGGTTTTAAAAACGCAGTTTTGTGCAAACCTGAAAATGAAGAGTTGTACTTTTAGGTAAAAGTGACAAAAATGGTTTGATGGAATTCCACGGGAGAGTAATGTTTCATTTCGAGCGGGGACAAAATGCTCAATTAATCGATGTGACAGGTTTTATTGAAACACTGTGCAGAGTGCTGCGGTTTTAATAAGCTCGCAATACCTATCGTTATTCGTAGGGGGGGGGATCTTTTGTATTTCCAACACGAGTAATTCGAAGAACCAGTTAATAATAATTTAATATGGTAACTTGATTAATACGATGAGCTGTACGATTAGTCAGATATGTGGCACTCCGAAAATTCTGTATGAACGTGTGTAGCATGCATTTCGTGCGTATTGTGTAAAACAGTTTCCTACTATAGATATCAGGTAGAAATAATGTGGAAATAACGAAACAAAATTCTACCTACTCAATAGTTGGGAAAAATATATATAATTACTTAATCGTTTCAATTGGAAATTTAATGACGCCACATTCACCGCCATTTATTAAACACGATACCATTGCAGGACCGGTTTGACAACATATTCCTTCTCAGAATCACAGCCACCACATCCCTGCTATCTTTTAGCAATATGTGAAATGTTTGGAACATCACCCCAATATTCAACACAGATTTGAAGTCACAATGATTTTTCTCCCTCTCAAAACAAATATTCAATATAGAAAAATAAAAATGTTTGATTGCTTCCGTCGTCGACGAAAAATACCAATGGTCTCAAATACTTTGACATCCACCTCCCACAGAAAGAAATACTCAAGTTACCAAAAACGGTACAAAACTTAATAAACCCAAAACACGAAACGAAAGGAAAAGGAAGCCGATTAAATACAAACCACTTACTTGGCAGGGTTGTTACGATGAATCTGAAAGGCTGTAACCAGGGCAGAGAACGCATAATCGTCCTGTGATTTCACGGCGTGATAAATCTTCACCGGATGCTGACGGCCCTCTAAATACACGGCCGGGGCTTGAAAATACTTGGTAAACTTATCGACATCCATCGTCGCCGACATCACGAGCAACTTCAACGGCGGCAGATTTTTCAGCTTGCGTAAATTCTGTGCCCGTCTGGCCACACCGAGTAACACATCAGTTTGCACTGATCTTTCGTGTGCCTCGTCCAGTATGACGACCGAATAATCTGATAAAATCTCATCTGTCATTGCCTCGCGCACCATCATTCCATCGGTCAGATATTTGATTCTCGTTTGCGAAGAGGTCACATCCTCGAAACGGACACAGTAGCCAACCAATTTACCAGGTTCGACCCCTTGTTCTTGTGCCACCCTACGAGCCACGCTTACCGCTGCTACTCTACGGGGTTGAGTGATACCGATACAACCGGAAGCCCCAGCGATACCAGATGAGAGAAGCAATTGCGGGATTTGTGTGGTTTTACCACTGCCTGTTTCACCGATGATAATTAGGGTACTGTTTCTACGTATCTCCTCGAGCAATCTGAAATGGGCATTGGTGAAAGTTTGTTAATTGAACGATACGGGAGAAATCGTATCGTTGAATCAATTTCTAGGGAAGAAATATTGGTTTTCAGAATTTCGCGTCTTAGATTGTTTATAATTATTTGGGACCTTTCGGCTTGGTAATTTAATAATATATGTGGTGCGCAAGTGATCGGATGATCATTTATGGTATTGCAAAATATTGAATACTGCGTGTTCTACGCACACCTATCGCGTAGAGGGGACAACGCTGAGTAAATTGCTTTTTTCTCGAACGCGATACGATAATTCTGAGCCGAGTTACAGCCGCTTGAAGTTTCGGCAAAAAAATGAATGAATATTGACCGAGTGACCCATATAAATTCCAAGAAATGCGTACGCTATTACTACTGCAGAGTAACCAATACGCGTGGGAACGTCCTTGCAAGGCTGCGAGGATGCATTGTCGTAGTGCCAAATTAATCGCGATTCCCTCATAAAATCTTCGATTTGTCATTGGCGTAGCTATCAATTTTTCTTTTAATCGATTTTAATTAATTCTCGTTGAAATTTATTTTATTATTGTTTTATCTGAGTCATGTTTGTGTGCAATAGCGTTTTGTTGCACTTTCGCCTCGCGGTAATAATAATTACGTATTTTCGAGATTACTGCAGGGGAGTAGCTTATTACTTTCCCTTTTTTTTGATACCACCTAGATGAAATATTAACCACAAGAAGCCAAGATTACGCACAGCGTTTGCCGTACCTTCAACACTAACTTTCTGAATAGCATCGTTAATTTAAACAATTGCGATTTCCTCAGCTTACAATGAGAATTCTTTTATCCGGTCTGGTCTCTAATTGAATCTACGAACCATAGCTACCTTCTCCGATAGTTTCACCAATATGGCATCTGTGATTTAAATGTTATTAAAAATTAAAAAATCCACAAAAATAGAAGGTAAAGAATCCTGCTACAAGACAATAAACGATTTGCAAGTGTTCCATGCGCTATATAATTGTTATAAACAATTTAACAATTCGATTGACGATTGCACCGAAACTATACACGGGGGCGATCTAATCTTGAATCAGATTGTTCCTTGAACCAAGGGCTACATTTTGAGGTGTCGTTGATTAAAATCGGCCCACTAGAACGCGAGATAATTGAATTTGTTTATATAGATTATAAACAAATGCCATTATTTCGACTTTCAGGCCAGCTACAGCAATGACCACAGGACGTAAATTAAAGCTATTAGTATCAGCTAACATCTCCAGCAGGTGTAAACATTATTCGACGTGTGGTTCATTTGTTATAAACAATTAAACAATTGAATTTGTTATCCCAACCAACAGCGTTTAGTTACAGCAACGGGGTATTTTTTATCGTGTAGCGTATCCGGCTCCCTTTCTTTTGAGATGTCGTTGATTAAAATCGGCCAAGTGGAAGCCGAGATAATAATTTTTTAATATTTTGTAGGTAATTACATGTCGATAATCGTGTATGTGGCGCCATCTCGCGTTTGCGGCCTTTTTCGCAGTTTGCCGCGGCTTCAAAACCGAATATCTGGATTACATCGTTAATTTAAACAATTGCGTGTTTCTCAGCTTCTAGTGCGTATTTCTTAACCGGACTTGTCTTAAATAAAAGCTACGATCCATAGCTATCAGCTCCAACAGTTGCAACAATATGGAACAGCTGGTTCGAAAGTTATTAACAATTGAAAAATCGACAAAAAGGCACTCCGGGTCACTGCAATTATCTCGGCTTCTGGATGCGCTAGATCAATGATCGAGAGCTCAAAATGAAGGTAAACGATGCTGCTACACGGCCCTCAACAATTTACATAATCTGTATGCGCCGTTTATTTTTTATAAACAAATAAATAATTCGTTTGCCGATTGCACCGAAACTATAAACGGGAGCGATTTAATCTTGAATCAGATTGTTCTTTGAACCAAGGGCTTCATTTTGAGATGTCGTTGATTAAAATCGGCCAAGCAGAAGCCGAGATAATAATGTTTAAATATTCGGTCGGTAACGACATGTCGGTAATCGTGTATGTGGCGCCATCTCGCGTTTGCGGCCTTTTTCGCAGTTTTCCGCACCGCCAAAACCGAATTCCTGGATTACATCGTTAATTTAAACAAATGCGTTTTTCTCAGCTTGTAGTGCGTATTTCTTAACCGCACTTGTCTTAAATAAAAGCTACGATCCATAGCTATCAGCTCCAACAGTTGCAACAATATGGAACAGCTGGTTCGAAAGTTATTAACAATTGAAAAATCGACAAAAAGGCACTCCGGGTCACTGCAATTATCTCGGCTTCTGGATGCGCTAGATCAATGATCGAGAGCTCAAAATGAAGGTAAACGATGTTGCTACACGGCACTCAACAATTTACATAATCTGTATGCGCTGTTTATTTTTTATAAACAAATAAATAATTGGCGAAAATGCACTCTGGGATGTTTCAATTCTCTCGACTTGTCGAGGCGCCAGATTATTGATTGCGTGCTTAAAATGCAGGTAAAGGATGCTGCTACGGGACAATAAAAGATTTATGAATGCTACTTGACCGATTTATTTTTTATAAATAATATAAATTTTCGTTTGAGAATTACGCAGTGACTACTACATTATCTATTCACACACATTTAAATAACAGAACATTGTTGTATTGGGATCTGGACTTTTGGACATTATATGAACTTGCATCTAAATAGATAATTGCTGTATTTATATCATAGAAGATTTGCAATAAAGAATTTTTTAAATCAGTAGCAGTGCCCGCGTTTCGATTAGAACATAGTGCTGCCCCTTCGCGGCAGATTAAAGAGCTACGAAACCCAAGTAACTAACGCACACAGTTGATGATTCTCCATTTTGTTTCACGATGGTTCCCGACACGCGTGAATATATTGTTCACACGAAAAGATGGCAGCGTAACTTAACCGAAAAAACAATAGAAAATAATGTAGGACTTACCGCTTACGAAGCCTATAGACCGGTAACGTCTTCCTTTGTTGCTGTAAACTAATATTTCCTTTATCCACGTTTTCCGTCTGGACGTTTTGTTGATTATCCTCGTGTTTTTGGATTTTGCTTGGGCTCTCATTAAAGACGACGGTTGTTGGTCGTTTCGGTGCTAATTTCGAGAAACTCGACGTACCCATTACATTGTACTTCGAATCGGCATTGTCGTGGACCCCCATGTCACCGATAATTAAGATAAATACGGCGAACTTGCGAATGGTAACTGTGTCCACAAGCACGCACGTGTTGAGCACTACAGCTGTGTACAGATAAGCGTCTTGACAGGCCGAGGTAGCAAATGGCATAGACAATTAGTGATTTTAATCGTATGTTTGGCGCTTTTCTAAATATACTCAAATTACTTGTTCATATAATCGCAAAATAGATACTTTAGAATAATAAATAGTATAATTATGAGATCTACATTCGTGAATTTTTCTTTTAGGAGTTGAACGCGGGTGTTGAATGAACAGTACAAAGGTTGCACAGTTAATAATAATTTCTGTTCACAACGTTAAATAAGAAACGTTACTATGTCTTTAAATTTTTTCGTAAACAAAATGATCAGTGGTAAAGAAAATACTCAGAACTTTTTAGATAAAATAATTGGTTTAATTCAATATTTATATGATACACTTATTAACATAAATGAAAAGGAGAATTATTGTTTTTGTAATCTAGTTTCGCAATGACTAAAATATTCAATTATTATAAATTTCTGTACAAGTTATTATTAATAGGTATAAAAGAGAATTATCCAAAACATGATTTGTTACAATTACATACGATTCCATCTACATTACGATATACTTATATCCTACCAAACATTACAAATCATGAACAATAATGAATTTAAACTGTCTCGTACATTTTTGGCTTAAACAAGACGTAGAAAATTATTCTTGATCTGTTCGTACGACAAACACATTTATCGTCATAGTAAAATTCGCATTACGGTTAAAATTTGTAATTACATTGAATGCCAAAACAAAAGTATATATATATATATATTTACACATCCGTCATTTGTCAACAGTTGACATATTGACTTTTTTTGCTAGACCATCTAGTTATCGACGTATTAAAAATCAATGATAGTTGGCTCTGAACATATCGATTAGGAAATTATCACAGATCAACGCTGTGTATGAGGAAGACACAGTGAGCAAATCTTTGAACGAGATTTCAAACGAACATAGCTATTTATAATATCAAATTTGTCTCTAAGTTAAATGCATCATCGTATAGGTCGATGAATCGGTGCTTTTACATCAGGTGGCACCTGGAAATATAAAATTATGCAAAGGTCTTAAAAAAACACCTGAGGAATTAACTAAGAACCTCGGTAAGTAAAAAGATATTACCATTCCTCCAACTCGGGAGAGATAGCGATTTCTAATGCTAATGTCGGATTGCGGTTGCAAGAGATCGTCAAACGATAAATCCGAAGTAGATTCTGGAGCTAATAATTTCTCTCTCTCGAGGCTCTCCGGTGTACGTCGAATTTCTTCGTATTTTTCCCTCTGTCCTGGTGTCATGTTAAGATATCCACCGCTGCTCGCAGCATCCGATACCCAAATGGCAACTGCAGTTATCAGCGAAACTGTTGCAGACGCGTGAATTATGAATTTCTGCATTATACAAGAACATCTATCGTTACATTATAAAAAAAGGAGAACATACCCCAGAGCCAACCCAAGAAAAACATTTCAAGCATGAAGTATCCACCGCGATCAACAATTATACCGGCTAAAATTGAAACTACAGCCAAACCCAGGTTTTGTACAGCCTGTGCACTGCAAATGGAAAATTGTGTGATATCAAGAAATTGAAATATTTCTAATATATTTGAAAGTATACATTGATCTTCCCTCACATTCCGTAAGCTGTGCCAAGCTGATACTCTGGTATAACAAGAGCAATCAATGGCCATAAACTACTAGCCAGCATAGAATACGACAATCCCATAAGAATCATGCACACGTAAGGATTGACATATGTGAATGCGAGTAATCCGTGTGCCACTATGGTCGTAAAAATACTGATAAACACCCAAGTAACGTTCTTCCCAGTTCTATCAACGAGGTAACCCAAAACAGGAGATGCAATAGCTGAGATAGAATATACAAGAGAGTTCACTGTATTCGCACTTGACGGCTCGAATGCGTATTTACGTTCGAAGAACACCCTGGAGAAAAATGAATAATATAACATAACAATTATACAGAATATAATTATAAGAGTTTCTTATTATCTTATTATTCATACTTACTTTCCTAATGCAATGAATGGGAATATCGCAACGTAATAAGCTATGCAAATGAGGGTAACTAACCAGAAGATTGGCTTAAAATCTTTAACATCTGTTAGACTGACAACCTCGGTTCGTTGATCCTCACCTCTTCTTAATAATCTCTCAGCACGCTTATCCATGAGGCCCAGAATGCACGCACAGATCATAGAACCAATACATGTAAGGCCGGCAAGAAACAGAACTATTCCAATACATTCTGGCCCCTTGTAATATTGAGATACATATTTATAAACCGGTTCCATCACTAAAAAGTTCACAGTTGAGCCAACTCGTGCAAAGCTCAATTGTAAACCAAACACCATGTTCAGCTCCTTTCCTTTGAACCACAGGACAGCGTAACTATTCTGAGCAACAGCCAATGATTCTGCGCCGATGCTGCAAAAAGAATTGAACTCAATAGGGTGGGCTCTGTGACCATTACAACAAAATAACTTATGGGCAAAAACATACCCAAAAACAAACCGGCCTAGCATCATCAACCAAAAAGTATTGATCATGGCTCCGGTGGCAAATATAATCTGGCCGACCAAAGTCAGCGCCATGTATATAACTGTTCCCAAGCGTACTCCAAACACGCTGTCCAATAAGAATCCTCCGATGAAGCAAAGGATCACATTCGGCCATGAGTAAATGGAATACAGTAGTACAAATTTGCTGGTCGACATATGCAGGTCAGTTTTAAAATTGTCTTGCAGCGCGCCAGGATTGTCGAAACAGAAATATGAACCTGCGAATAAAAGTATACTTTATTAGATAAATTGGATGAAAGTGCAGTATGATAAAGGGGTATATGACCTAATGGTTGAAAGTGATACTAGAAAGACCGCTCGGAAAACGTGATTAATGCGTGATTAGTTGTGATTCGAGAACGCTCTCCGAGGCGTATTGTATATCGTTCTTCGAAATAAGTTCTATTCCATATACCGATATATGTGGCATAATAACGGATGGAATGAATCAAATTTCAAGAACAAAAGAATACCGATACGGCGATACAGAGCGTATCTAATGTATGCAGAACGAGCGAAATATCTGGCACAACTTGCGCGAATTGTGGAAATGGATTTGTGCACGATACGTTCTCTATTTCTTGAAGAAATAACGGGGATAAATTAACAATAAGGCCTTATCAGGCCCAACTAAGATAACAGAGAAATATTGTCCGCAAAATTCTCACGGATTGAGCGCTAAAAGTACGCGCGCATTAGCCTTCGGATATCGGCCAAATATTAATAATGTCTTTATCAAGCGCATATTCGCATAGGGCGATTAATTGAAGATATTTCTTCGAAAGATGAATTCCTTCGTTTCGAACGAATTGTACTAAATCGGTATGTATTCTGGGCGTAAAAAATCAATTATGTATTTTACTGTGCGGTAAATTATGTGTGTAATTTATATGTAATGTAAGCGACGAAAAATCGGAAATGCAAGTATTAATAAAACATGATAGCTCAGGAATTATAACAAGATTGATATAATTTTATAATGGTTTGGGCAGGCATAACATTTTAATAACGTGGGGAATATCAGGAAAATTTGCAATAATCAAAGTCTAAAGATAGTGTTGTTATCAAATGTAAACCACTTCCTTCAAAGATCATGTAATTATATGTCACGTTCACCGATTTTCGAAACAAATAGCGTGTCCATCAATGTTTTTTCTCACATATTTCTAAATTCAATAGTATTTTTTTACACATCCATAATAACAATAAAGAAAAAATAAATTTAGGATGGCACAAAGTTTGATCAAGACAAAAAATCAATACGTCAATAAATCGCATATAGGGCTCCAAACAATTTTACGAACAAGTTTCCTGATAAAAGAGTTGCTCAGTGTAATAAAAGATACGAATCACTTCTGATAAATAAGATGCAAAGCTCTTTAATTGAGGTCGTAATGTAACGCAACAAGTGAGCAGGTATAAACAATGGCTACTTCATCACACGTTGTAAAGATAAAATTGCATTTACAATCGTACCGAAACCTACTAGGCACATCAATGCCAGACCAAAAAATCTGTACGGCAGTTTTTTGGGGCTGCAAAATCCTTGCAAGGCGATCTCATCGGAGTAGTAAGATCTGTCCAAAGTAGGATGTAAACTCTCTACTACGCCTCCTTCCATTGTTACGTGTAGCCGTGGTGATCTTTTAATGTTTACAAGCGTCTGACACAGCCACAGGTGTCTCGAATTGCAGCCGTTTACTCGAGTTCACCGAACCAAACATTACACACTGATGAAACACGCACGAGCGAAACCCTCTTTAAAATAAGACAACTGAAACTCGATTGAAGAAAGAGGATTGGGGGCGGAGATCTGCTTGTGAACACTGCCAATTAACTAACTTCGATAAGCTAGGTACAATGCCAGTCGTGTCATCGCTGGCTTGTCAATCGACACATGCGTCATACACAGAAGGAGCCAACATAAGTTATAACTACGAAGTACCAAAAGATCAACAAAAAAAACACTATCCAATTGGACACACGATTAGTAGGTAAAAATTGCTGCCAACAATTTCACGCTTCCATCTCATTGATTTTCCGGTTTGCAGCGCCCCCATTAATGGCACTAGTGCACAGACAAGATATATGAATAGACCAATCACCTGATGCATTTTCGTGGCCCATGACTGCCATACCGATTCAGAAATCCGACAATGGGACTTAACTTTTCACTCTCTTGCAACCATTTTTGATCCACAGCATCCCTTTTGTACTTGACTAGCCAGCTCCTAATAATGGCTATTTAAATACTTAGCTTCCTTATTTCTTTCCCTTTCATTTTCCAGCAAATATCTTACAAAATAACCAGCAAACACCGAGATAATAATTTCTAAATATTTTGTCGGTAACGACCTGTCGGTAACAACCTGTCGGTAACCACCTGTCGGTAACGACCTGTCGGTAACGACCTGTCGGTAACGACCTGTCGGTAACGACCTGTCGGTAACGACCTGTCGGTAATCGTGTATGTGGCGCCACCTCGCGTTTGCGGCCTTTTTCGCAGTTTTCCGCACCGCCAAAACCGAATTTCTGGATTACATCATTTAATTTAAACAATTGCGTTTTTCTCAGCTTGTGGTGCGTATTTCTTAACCGGACTTGTTTTAAATAAAAGCTACGATCCATGGCTATCTGCTACTATATGATATAACTATATGCAGGTGGCCGTAATAACAATTTAAATTGTTTAATTGTTTATAACAAATGAACCGCAGGTCGAATAATGTTTACACCTGCTGGAAATGTCAGCTGATACTAATAGCTTTAATTTACGTCCTCTGGTCATTGCTGTAGCTGGCCTGCAAGTCGAAATAATGGCATTTGTTTATAATCTATATAAACAAATTTAATTATCTCGCGTTCTAGTGGGCCGACTTTAATCAACGACACCTCAAAATGAAGCCCTTGGTTCAAAGAACAATCTGATTCAAGATTAAATCGCTCCCGTTTATAGTTTCGGTGCAATCGGCAAACGAATTATTTATTTGTTTATAAAAAATAAACGGCGCATACAGATTATGTAAATTGTTGATGGCCGTGTAGCAGCATCGTTTACCTTCATTTTGAGCTCTCGATCATTGATCTAGCGCATCCAGAAGCCGAGATAATTGCAGTGACCCGGAGTGCCTTTTTGTCGATTTTTCAATTGTTAATAACTTTCGAACCAGCTGTTCCATATTGTTGCAACTGTTGGAGCTGATAGCTATGGATCGTAGCTTTTATTTAAGACAAGTCCGGTTAAGAAATACGCACTAGAAGCTGAGAAAAACGCAATTGTTTAAATTAACGATGTAATCCAGAAATTCGGTTTTGAAGCCGCGGCAAACTGCGAAAAAGGCCGCAAACGCGAGATGGCGCCACATACACGATTATCGACATATAATTGCCTACAAAATATTAAAAAATTATTATCTCGGCTTCCACTTGGCCGATTTTAATCAACGACATCTCAAAAGAAAGGGAGCCGGATACGCAACACGATAAAAAATACCCCGTTGCTGTAACTATATACAGTTGGCCGTAATGACAATTGCAATTGTTTAATTGTTTATAACAATTGAACCGCGCGTGCAATATTGTTCACACCTGTTGGAGATGTTAGCTGATACTGATAGCTTTACTTTATCTTTTCTGGTTATTGATGTAGCTAGTCTGCAAGTCCAAGTAATCGCATTTGTTTATAATTTCTATAAACAAATTCAATTATCTCGCGTGTTATGGGCCGATTTTAATCAGCGACGCTTCCGATTGGAGCTCTTGGTTCAAGGAACAATCTGGTGCGTTATTAGATCGACCCTCGTGTATATCAACATCGATACCATTCTCGAACGAACTGTTAAAATTTATAAAAGACATACAGCGCATGCAGCATTTGTAAATCGTTGTTTATCGTGTAGCAGGATTCTTTACCTTGAATTTAAGCATTCGATGCTCAATCTAGCACCTGTAGAATTCGAAATAATTGCAACGATAATTGCAGTGCAATTGCATCACATTGTATGATTTGGTCTATTCATATATCTCGTTGGCGATGTCATTACAGATTTTTGTCCACTTCTATCAAACCCTTATATTGCCCCCCCGACTCTCGACCGGTTTCATTACCTTTTCCTCGAATTACACGACAATTAACGCAGAATAATGTTTCCCTTACGTGTTGTAAGATTCCTTCCCTCGACCCTGTACGAACACTCTGGCCTGACTATTCGTATAAATGCTGACTCGAGCCCGTCAGCAGCCTACGTGGTTGCTTTCCACGATCCTCTGTCTTCTACCACTGTCGAATACAGTATACTACTTCGTCTGACCAGTGCCCCGCTCATTCTACTGATCCCTAACGGACCGCCTACATCCGTCGATTCAGCTTCGTCAATGTAACTAATAGAACTCTTTAACATTCCTGTCGTATATCGAAGCCTTTTGTTGCTCATTTTTGTACCGATTAAAATAAATGACAAGGAAATTATTTCTCCGTAAATAAAGGGTCGCGGTGAAATCGCCAGACAAGATCAGCGCTCACCTGGATCAATCAAATAATTAAACGCGACAGTGGAATAGAGGCCCCATTCATGTCAATATTAGGTTGGTTCTATTTAATGCGACCAAATGTATTGCGATTATGCAGGCAATCGCGTTTTTCTGCCTGCAATTTCGAACATCGGATTTTCGATGCGTAGTAATTGGAAGTAATAATATTGTTTGCCCGGCGATTATGCGGCTCAGCTCGATTGTCTATCGCCCGTGAATTCTGTTAATCACCCTTCCTAATTGTTACTGTTTGACTCATCCACGATAACCCTCCCCAATCCATGCCAGTCGACATCATTCATTCGCCATGATTTCGCCGTGAACCGTACTCGAATGTTCGTGTCGTGCTCCTCGTGGCCGTCGGCTTTCCGAATTTGTTTATTCATCGTGTTTGTCGGGAAGGTCCCTTAACGTGGCACTCACGGCCTCAACAGCCGCTATCATTTGTTAAGATCGCCAGACCGGCCAGTTACATCGATCGACCTGTGAAATTTTCAGTAGAAAACTGGCGCAAGTTAATCGTAGAACCGTGACTTCTGTTCTGGCTGTTTTATGTCACCCTCGGGAACTCTTTAGGCGTAGCAAATCACGTACAAACTGTGCAACGGTTCGTAAAATCGATCTCGATGATTATCAGCAATAGGTGAATCGAATGGATCTTCGACGATCGACGTTGACGCGACGATAGGCAAGGGTTCAGACGGTTTTCAGGGATGGACCGCAGCGACGGGGCCCGCCAGGCATTTCCGCGTAACCGACCTCGACAAACCGAGCGAAACGAGGTCAGGAACGACGCGTACGAGGAACGAGGGTCGTTGGTGGGCCGTTCGCCAGTCGGCCACCCACCACCCTCGGGCTGGGGGTTGTTTCTCTGCTCGGATTCTGTCGGATCCGCTCGGACATTGTCGTTTCCACGAAGTGCCGTGGAAGCGTGTTACACAGGCACATACTACAGCGGTACAGGCGGACACCCAAATATACGTGATCGACGCTGCTGCACACGTGCGCACACGTTGGCCCAATAACTGTGCACACGAATATCGGGTACGAGACGAACTTAAGGGTACAGGCAATGCATACGAGCGCGTCTACGTGATCGGCCACGTGGGACACGCGTATCCTCCATTTAATCCACGTATCAAGTTCCATTGATACAGGGATCCCTTGCAAAGAACGAGCAAATAAAGTTACGTTCCCAATAAATCTTCCCAGCGCGAGCAATTAACGAATACCAGCTGCGTCTTGTACGCGCACTGTTCGATGTAACTGGTGAAGCAAGTTGTTTCCGCTTCGTTGGCGCAATAGATCCGCTTACTGCAACGACCGCCTATAAGGCTGTTTTATACTTATACATAATACTTCGGCCTACGAAAGTTGCACCGAAACTGCACACACCTAAACGCAGAACGACGCCCCATGAAAAATTCGGAAATGCCCATGAACATTCGCCCCGGTCTCCAGAAAAGCGACGCGAACCGATCTGTCTTCGACGCGAAAAATAAAAACGAGAAAAAAGAAAGAGAGAATATGCAGACGCAAGGTCTCGAGACCCGCGTCCCCCGAGACGAACGACCTCGCAGGTGCGCACTCCCCTGCGAGCACCTGAGCGCCGTGTACCAAGCTTCTACGGGGTGAGCAGCGTACACCAGGTCTCTGCGCACACATCGAGCGCCTTGCACAAGGACACGAGTCTCCACAGCCACTGTCGGAGGCTTTGGAACGCGGGGAACGCGCACACTTTCGCGCAGAAACTATCGTGTGTAAGTTGGCGGGGGTAGAGGTAGCGCGGGCAGGTAATACAAGGAGGGAAGCAGAGGGTCGGTGAGGTGGTGGTAGTCGCACGGCCGTCTAACGCGGCACAGTCGTCATTGGGCGTCGGGACGCCGTGGCGACGCGGTCTCGACTTGAAAACACGCTCGACGAATCGAGCACACGCGCGCGTAGTGTGTACGCGACACGAGGACCGAGTTTTTCCGCGACCTTTGCCGCATCGTTTTCTGCAGCCACACTCACACACCGCTGGCACACTCTCATCGTCGTTCCACGCACACGTTAAACACGGTCGCGTCCCGCGGTAATTAATCGGCCCGGCCACGAGTCGCGATCCCCAACCGATTCGAGAGTGTTGTTCAATTTTGTTCCGTTCAATTGTCTTCGTCCACGACCCGTGCTGTGGGCGCGTGTGATCGATTCCTTTTGAGCTCGAAGCAGTATCGATCGGATCGAGGTTGAATAGGATTGTTTGGTGCGTGGAGACGTGACTGTCTCTGGCCAGTTCTCCGATCTTCCTATCGATGAGATCTCCTCTTCGTGCTCCGTTTTGTAATTAAGTTTCGCGAGACCGTTGAGGCGGTGAGTCGCGAGGGAAGTGCGCGTACGCTCGTTGGAATCGGATTCCGTCGAGGCAAGTGTTGAGCCGCGTTCGCGAAGGAGAGGAGGGCGAAAAAAAAAAAAAACGGAGGAAAGAAAGAGTGCGGGGAAAATCGACGGCCGGATCTCCGGCGTGGATACGACGAGTGTTCAGGGTGATTGGATCGAGCCGAAGGTGGAGGAAACACCGCACGATGGGACGGACGACGAGAGGATGTCGCGCGGACACCGCGGGATTCGTCTTGGTCGCCCGGTTGATCGATCGCTGGCACTCGAAAGCGTCGAAGAGGAACGCGTTACGACGGGGCTGAAGGGCACCAGGTCACCGTCGATACCGTACCATGATCTGATGGGACGAGTCATGTCACGTGTCGTCGGGACGCTGCTCGCGCGCTCGACGCTGCTGACGAGCGTCACCGCGGCGCTCGTCGTGCTCTTCTGCTGCTGCAGGTGCACCCGCGCCAGCGAATTCCCCGAAAGGGAGTGCTGCGACCTGATATTTCCTATTCCGGAACCAACCGGAAGATCCACGTCCGCCCCGACGCCTACTGGGAGAAGCGGTGAGCGTTTGTCCAGATATCTCTTCTCTGTGAATCCTCGCCGCGTCAGAGGGCAAATTTTCTTTCGCAATATCGTGTCCCGTTTTATTACGTTTCCTCGAGGCATTCGGCAGGGGCAAATTCTTTGCGAGCAGCAACTGCGACCAGCTCTGTTCCGATGTCGACGGAGTGACGTCGGTCAGAGAATCGCTTCTGTTGACGTTGGCTCGCCAGCCAGAGCTGATTCGTAAACACAGCGGTCCTTCGATCCTGTGGAAAGTCGGCGAAAGCTTTGCCACAGTTTGATCTCGACCCAGTTGGTCCGTCGTCTGCCTTTGCTCGGGGAAACTCGTAGCACGGTGGCGAATCACGCGACGCTCGTCTTAACTACCCTATGTTCGTCGTTACTTTTCAATGGACTACGGAGGGGCCATAAATTCGGCCCCGGGATTTTGTTTTCCACGATTCTGAAAATAGGTGCTCCAGTTTTGGCGTTCGAAATATTTGACAGGCCGATATTATACCGCGGGAGCGTGTACCACTTTTTTTTGTTTTATTTTTTTTTAAAACACTCGTTCGGTCGGTGGTTTCGATAGAGCATTCCGGTATCGCCGATAGGAGGGCAAAGGGAAGCCAATAATTGGACAGGAACCAATAACTGTACGTATAGGTTGGTCGTATTTTGCTAGCCACCGAGCAGCTATTACAATTTCCGTGGAGGGATGCGCGGATTATTAATTCAATTAGGATCAGTTATTAATCCAACAACGACGGTTTATCAGCGCGAGCCCAATGCGGCGGTGATTTAAATGGCGAAACAAGCGCGCAGATCGAGTGGCCTGTTTTTCAAGCGAAACGCCACTCCTCTCGCGCCTTCCTCGCGGTCAGTTCCAACGCCTCCCAACCTTTCAATTTCCTTCGCGGACAATCCACTGTCGATGAAGCTAATTAAGCGACGAAGGTACTGTCGTCGCACAGCAATCTTCTTGAAGCCAAACGTCGACCGTCGAAAACCGCCTCGAAAATATTCCCGAGACTTTCGTCCCCGGATCGATACCTTTAATTAACTCGAATTTACGGGCCGCGGGGCCTCTGCCAAACGCCTGTTTCGTATTCATATTCGCGGATCGTACTTGCCGCGCCCAAGCACACCGGATTTCTCTTTCGATTCTTCTCTTCTGGGGACACAAAGAACCGAAACCCGTCCATCATTAAACGTTCCTTTCAGAACGCGCTCAACTATTCCGTTCTTTGATTTAACATAGACAACGAGGCACGTAGCTTCGTTCTAGTTCCTCGATTGCAAGTTGAACAAAGTGCAAAGGGAGCAAAGGCGGTCGAGGCACAGTGGTCACTGACATTTTTATCGACAGCACGATTTCCCGTCCGTCGATGGCAGGGACGTTTCATTCTTTTAAGTCAGTTCGGGGTTGGGGGTTGGGAGGGGGGGGGGGTTGAGATCGGGTTAATGGAGACAGCGACACTCCGCGGGACGCACGCGAGGGGTTGGCGGTCGACAATGTCGTAGGAGGCGATGTCTGCGGCCATTGTCGGTCCTCGTACGGCATGAACTTCCATTAAGGTCGGCCGCGATCGAAGGTTATCCGGCTCCTCTATAGCCGACGACTAAGTTTCACGGTGTAAGTCAGTTATCCACCGACCCCGCGGAATTCCACGCGGTCGAAATGCCCCGTGCATTCTCGTGCAGCGTTAATAAAGGAAATCGACCCGCCACCGTATTCTCGATGCTTCTTTCGCGAAGAAGGTCGAGGGCGAACTACGCCCCAGCTCGTTCCACCATTGTTTTCGCCCCCTTGCTGCCTCCGAGAGAAATCAGGATCTCGATTAGTCCTTCCCCCCGGGGACACCGATAAGTGGCGTAGATGCGACTCGATTCGCGGAACTTTCCAAAGATAATATTAGCCCCGAATATTAGCTGCCGCTCGAAACTTTCGACCCCATCGGTCGTACATTCATTGTAGCGATAGATTTACGGCGACAAATTTGAAACGGGGCCTAAATACAGTCGAGGGGAGCACGTCAGGGCTTCGGGAGACGGCGGCGGAGTGAAAAAGGCCAGGGGGAATCGTCGCGGCACGCGGAGGCACGAAAGCGTGCGAAACAGAAGGCGACAGCTCGTCGAGGAGGAATCCTTCTATGCAAAAAAAAAAAAAACGCGAGCGCACAAAGCCCCCGTTTGCTCGTTCGTTCACGTCCAAGGTAGCGGGCAAAGATTTTCCAAGTGCTCGTCAACGCCGTCCTACGATTCCTGGCCTTAAATGTCGCGGCTCGGTCCGCAAAAGAGAAGGAGACGCGTCGGGGCGCGGGGCGGCTCGGCGGCGGAGGCGTTCTGCTGCCCCCGAGAAAAAGGAGCCCGCCGAGAAAGAGGAAAAAAGGGGGACGAGAAGTGGCCCATTGACGTTAAATCGCACGGTGAGGAGCTTTTAAACGTCCTCGGTATTTTCATGCGACCTACTTTGCCAGCCGCACCGTAACGAGGTTGCTTTCGAATAAATTCGAAGTACCTTCGAGTACGTTGGCCACCCCACTTCCGGCTCCTTCGCCGCGGCTGTGATTTCGCGAATTTTTCGGCGACCATTGCGGTCGGCGACGAGGCACGCGTGCAAATAAAACGGGAGGTCGGGATTGCCTGATTAGGAGCGGAATAATGGAATTATCAGACGGACGTATACGACCGCTTCGTGGATGGTCGCGTCCGCTGGGAATTCGAGCGGCGAATTGGAAACGGTGCGCTTATTTCTCGAACGATCGTAAGCATTCGAGCAGCGGCGGAGATGTTGGAGGGCAGCCCCGATGGATATTTATGGGCCGGAGTGATTAATTAATTGCGGCGAAAGGATCGAACTCGTTCGAGAATGCTATTCGCGCACCCGCGTTGCGCTACCGTTACTCCGTTATCTGCGTTCGGCGATTCTTCCTAGGATTTAGAATATCGATATCTGGTAGCAAAATTTTGCCAATCCATTTCTGTTTCAGCGATTATTCGTTGCTACGCATAGCGGGGGGACGAGATACGTAGCTGACAATTTTTCAATGCGTAATCACCATTAGTCAGTCGTGGATGGAATTTGAAAAAGAACGGCCGGATATCGAGGTGGTCTGTTTCAGAGAGGTATAGCGAGCGATTCAATTAAATTACGGAACAGTTTGATTCCTCGCCCGTTGGCCCCCGTAATTAATTATTCGGCGAAATTTCATTATTGGAAATAAATTCGAGTGGCGTGCAAGCTTCGATAGCGGTTCAGATCGGATACCGATCCTAAACATTCTGCGCCCGCTCGTGCGTTCTCCAGCTCCGTGCTGCGTCGTAAAATTTAGGACAGATGATCTGCTGCGCGAATTCGTGACGGGAGATTCGTTCCCATCGCGGATAGCTGCATAAAGTCGGAACAATCCTCCCGGGAAGTGGCGGCCGTTGTTATTTTATTAACACGTTAGTTAACGTATGTTCCACGGTTCCTGTAATAAATGTTTGGGGGTTATTTTATCGCCCGACCATTTTTCTCAAGACTCACACGTGTCGTCCATTTTAAGGCGTTCGCCGGACCAGAAAGTCGCTCCACGCTCTTATTTTATTCGACTTGACCCCGTTTCCGTTTCGCGATTCGTCCGACCCGTTGGTGCGAGCCGTTCGAACAACCCCCATTATTACTACTTGTACCGAGGCAAAGGAAACACCTCGAATTACGAGAATTCTCCTCAAAGAAATTAGTAATTAATTGGCCGGCAACCTCGGCCTCCTTGACCCGATATACGTGCTCTCCTCTTTGAACTCTCGACTCACCGACACGGCCTCGTTCGTCGCGATGATTTGCAAACCTTCTCGTTAGCTTTTCGATTCTACAACCCTCGCGCGTTTGTTCGGCCTCGAATCCTGGAGATACCCTCGACCTTTCTCGACGCGGATACGATTTCGGTTTCCAACGAGATGTCGTCAAATATCAGTGGGAACGCGCGAAATTGCACGTAATCTATTAGCGAATCAGGTGTGATCGATTGTCACGTGCAAAACAATTCGTCCGTTATCCAGATCGAACAGTGTCAGAGATCTTTTCTTCGTGCAATATTTTTTTTCCATCCTCCAAACTGTGCGACAGTCTCCGCATTTCCAATCGTTCGATCGAAAATTAATTACGAGGAAACAGATTCGAAACCTCGTTTGCCGATATTATTACGGAACGTCTCCGGCGTACGGTAGAAGTCGGGACGACTAACTGATAGACGAGGCGGTTCGATTTGATTAAGCGACCTTATTTGATTAATCTTCGATCTTGAGGACTGCAGTGGATAATTCAGCGGGAAGTATCCGGCGACACGCGTTATACATATTTCACTGGGAATCCTGTACCGAAAAACAAAGACAGCCCCAGGACGCTTATTCCCCGAAGTATTTGCCACGTAGCTGCTCGAAATTAATTCCGCGATCGTTAATCAAGCGGGATGACGTTTCGCGTGCACATCAGGAGGAATTAACTTTTAGAGGCGTCCGCACGCGAGAAGCATCCCGCATTCCTCCCGAGCAGTTACTTCCGCGGCTCCGGCATCAGCTCATACTTTTCTCACATATTTCGGTACGAGGAGCGTTTGGGTCGAGTCGAATTCCCGTAGCGGTCTCTCGCGATTCCCTTTACCCCTTTCTTTTCTTATCAAAAGTTTCCGTAAGATTCCAATAGCCAGATAGAGATTTGGTGGACGGTACAGAAATGAAGAAGTGTACAAAAGGGATCGATAATAAATAATATCAATGCCCTACGATTTTTATCGGCTGCAATTCGACCCGACGGACGCCGAAAGGGATCGACTTTCCGCGAAGAAACCCCATTAATAGCCCATCCGATCGAAGAAAGGTGAAAGTTTAGTTGTTTTTTCTTTCGATTCTCTCTACCGGCAAGCTATTAGCTCGCCTGGCGAGAACGTAGAAACGTCAGGTGTACGAAACGTAGCGCGCATTAAAACACCGACTGGAGCTCGCGCTCCGCGACTAATTAGACAGATTTTTGCCTCTCCCCGGCTCAGCAGTAATTTTTTTAACGAAATTCGTGTAGCCGTCGCGGCTGATTAACGGAAATGCAAAATTCGCCGGGCCGCGTCTGACCCTTGTCGGGCCGTACTACTGAGCGCCGCGGCTAGTGGAGGAGTGTTGCCGTAGCCGGACACTCGAAAAGAGACGATCGCGTTTTATATAAATTTTTCCGACGGACCCGGCGCTCGGGATTCGTAGTCAGCGTTATTTAATCATGCTGCTTATTCAGTCGGCTAACTTTACAGACGCTCTCGGTTCTCGTATTAGCCGCGATTTCGGCTTTCGGCAAGCTCTCTTCGCTCCGTCCGACCCGACACCACTATTTTCGTTCGATATTTCTTTCAGCAATAGCGGGAGGTCCATTGCGTGAGAAATTTGTCGGCCTTTTAGCTTCGTGAAGTTATAATAAAGTAGCGGGGAGGCCGGCGAGAGTAGGGGGCGTGAATGGAGAGAGGGAAAATAACGATCCAAGGAAACCAATATCGACGACGGCCGGGCAGGTGGAGACAAAAGCTTCCAGCTGAAGTCCCATGCCCTGCGAGCCGAGCTTCTGGCGAAAGTGTTGGACAGGTGCGATGGAAGTGGCAGCCCCGAATGAGCTTGCACGATTCCCGCGACCGTCATTGATCATCCGGGGTGTATCGCGCGTGGGAAATATCATTTTACGCCCGACAATGCGTCGAGGTACGAAAATTCGCGGGGACGGGGAGGGACGCGTATTCACGTCGGACCGTTGAATTCCTGTCTTTAAGATAAACGACGGGATCGCCCATTTTAATCGGCTGAATAGGGCAACTTTCTTGCGGCACCGGCACGCTATTTTTACCGCGTTTATTATTCGACCGGTGCAAAAGCAGCGTGACGTTAATAGCCGCGTACATATTAATAAGCAGCCGCTACGTTTGGAGTATATTTCTAAGAGGATCGATCCATCAAACTGAATGAAGTCGATCCTGCCAGCCGAAGGAAGTTTGCGTGAATTTTCCGATGAACTTCTTCTTGCTGAAGCTCGTGAAAAGAAAAAAAAGAAAGAAAAAGAGTGAAGGGTCCTCCGTAAAATTGTACTTTACCGTATTCAACCGATTATTTGGAAAATCGATTTCGACGTCTGTTCGACAACGAATACCGCCGACCGCGATTAGAATAATCGTTACTTCGCGACTGTTTTGAAATGAGCGTGTCGCGAGCTGTTTTGTAGTTGGCAGCGTTATTTACGAGGCATCAACGAACCGGGTAATCGAGTCCAACGAAACTACCTCTCGTTTAGACACCGGAATCAGATTCGGGCGGTCGTAACGCGGGTCTGGAGCGGCGGGGATCGATCAGGAGATTCGATCGAGATCGACAGGTCCCCTTTAAAACGCTCGCGAGCACTCGCGTTTTTACGTCCACGGCCTCCCGTATATTATAGCTGCCCGGGGCTCGGCGGAGATTGACAACGAATCTGATTTCAACCATTGTTCGTTGGATTTCGAAAACCATACTGCGAATTCAATAGCTACCCGCTCCGGTTGCAACGGGCGCAAAATTAAAATCGCTGCTATTTCCCTGCCGTGCTTTTTTTTTCGCCGTGTTATCGCCCACTTCCGGTCGTCGCTGGGCGTTCACGTGGACCAGACAGCCTTTCCGCGGCTTCCTCGAAAAAGCTCGATACAATCTGCTGCTGCACAGTTCGCGATACGCGTAGAAATTCTGGGAACGGGAATCGACCGGCAGATAAAATCGACAAGATTTCCGCGAAGCAATCGAGACGGGCGTCGGCGTCGAAAGGCGTACTAATCGATCTACGAATGAAGTTCATCTGTTTTTCGCGACGAGCGCGGCGTTTCGCGAAGCGGAAAATAACAGCCGTATTCAATGACGGTCCCCTTTTAGCGGTTGGCTGGTCGTAAACTGTAAACCGGAAGGAAGATGCGTCAATTTCGTGGCACCGCGACCCCGAAGGCCTCGAACGTTCACGGATAAGAAATACGGGGGCAACTACTTTGAGTTCATCGCGAACCTCTGGCGCGTAAACTAGAAACTCCCGCACAGAGTTTTTACGGACAGCCAGCTCGTGAAACACGCGCAAAGAAGCGTGCTCGCGCAACGGCTGATCCTCCGGCACGCGTATCTCACCCCCTCCGGATGAGATTCGAACCGAGTGCCGTTCACACGGCCGAACGATTTTGGGGCGAGCTCGCGATGGACGTCTCTGCGAATGCTGTTTCCCCCTTTCGCCGCGATACAGTCCGAAGACAGTACTTTTACCCTCTTCCCCCCGCCCCTCTCGTTAACTGCCCGTAGAAAGCAATTAGTTTCGTCTCCATTTCTCATCCTTCTTGGATTTCTGTATCGTTAAATGGAAGGGCGGCACCGCCGGGAATTCAATTCAAGATACTCCGTGGGTATCAAACACAAACACCAATGCTCGCTCGTACCGCGATTGAAGCTTCCTGGTATTTCGAGGCCGCCCGCTCCATTGTCGCGGACGATTCGTTGAAATAATCCTTTGATCGCCGAACAGATACGGGTTATCGGGTTTCTGGGTCAGCGGAGAGATTAACGCCACAGGGAATAATGAAGTCGCGACATTGGCGAACGCGAGTCAATTAGCGCAATCGTTTCGCGTTATATTGCCCGGTTGCCGGCGAGGCAGGGTTTTCTATCCGGCGCGATACTCCGAAACGCGAGATGATTTCTAAATAAAACCGAGGCAAATAGGGCATGAGAATATCCTCGGCCTTTGCCGCGATTTATCGAGCATGCCCTCGAGCACCGTCTCTGGTCGACTGTGCTCGCGCCTTCTGTGAAGTGCAATTAGCATCGCAATTATCGACACGAATAACGACACGGTCAACACACGCGTGCCTACATTTAATTAACCGTTTGAACCGGGCTGAAATACTGCCGCGGCTCTATCGCTCCTTTCCGAGCGCGGAACTAGCTTCACCCTCGCCAATACGGTAGATTTCGGTTTGACAATCTGGCCCCAGATTTTCTCGATTACCCTTAACATTTGGGATTGTACGGAAATTTGCAGCGAACGACGCGAAAATCGGGTTAAGGGCGATCGAGCGCCAACTTGTGTACGGTAAACCGGTGGACAATGGAACGGTAGCTGTACACCAGATTAATCTGCTTCCTTGTAACGGAGCGCAAAAATCTATCGCGAACAGAAAAGACGAAAAGAAAGGGGGGGAAAAGCTGGGACCAGTCGGATGGCCACCGATAGTCTCGAAAGTTTTGTTCATCGCGAAATTTTTCATACGGTTTTCCGCGAGAATCAACGTCAACGGGCAGAAATAACCGCGCGACCCGGATCGACCGTGGAACCGTGCTTTCAAGCGGCGACGACGACGACCGAACCGTTTGGCGTTCGTATTTAAAGGCACGAGGCGTACGTAATTGTAAGAAGGGGAAATGTCGATTCCCCCGCTAAACAACAAATTATGAATCGCGCTCGATGTATTTCTGGGTGAGCCCTGCGCAAACAGGGCGTAAATATTCTCAAGCCTTCGGTGAGACTTATCGAACGAGCCGGCGCGGTACATGCGCCCGGCTATGTAACGCAATTACCCAGGTGTCTAACGTGTATGCGGCACAGTGTTCGCCGTCGTGCCTGTGTCCACCCGTCTACCCTTTGTATCTCGCGTCTCGATCTGCATACATCGACGCCGGCTGCATCAATAATACCTTTCCGACGAGGCTCGTTTTGTAACCGGATTTAGTAATCGATCATCGACGCCCGACCGACGTTGTAACCGCGGCGTAACTGAATATTTCAGCGGGATGCGCGTGTACACGGCCCCGGTAATGGTATAATCGAAACTGTTTTCTCGATCGCTGATGAAACCCGACGGACGTTCGTTCGCGGCAGAATCCGTTCCTTTCAATTTCAATCGTGTCCGCGCCTCTGGCATGGCGTCGCGACAAATGCGACGACGCGGCGTCCGCGAGGCGATTCTGGGGCCGTTCGAACGTTCCGCGGAAACGCAAGAAACGTACAGCCGCGTTCGACGGCGAAGGATTCGCGAAAATTGTACAATCCGACACGGGCGGCTGCGCGATTGAAATTCCGCCGTTTGCGCCGTCGAGATTCGCGTGTAGCCGATCGTGGATCGGCCGCGAGCGGTATTCCATACGGCCGAGCAATTAAATCACGCGCTCGCTTTGAAATTTCGGCCCGAGCGCAGACACGCTGCCGTTCCTCTGTGCGCCGTGTTCCGCGCCGCGGCCAATTAACGATGCACAACGCACTCCCCCGGGGTCCCGAAGCATCCGTGTAATCGGCGGTGCGCCGTCTTTCTCGGTTCGTGCACAATAATCGAAAACATAAGCCGACGGAAACCAGCCGCCGGTTTCCGCCGTTTCGCGTATTCCGCGGAATCTTCCCGAATTTCCAGCGCAACTTCCGCCCAATTACCCCGCACGATTCTGACAATTCTTCTTCGCTCGATTGCGAAACCCTGCACGGGCGCGCGGCGTTCCACGCGGGGAATTTAAGCGCGCGGTTGCTTATCGAGGCGGACGATCGATTCGAGTTCGGTACCACCCAACGAACTCGCCTCGTCTTCCGATCGAATTCGACGCTAAACTTTGCGGAGCGGCCGGGCTGTCGTCGAGGAGCAGCGAGGAAATCGGCGAGGGAAAAAAAGAACCGGAGAACGTTCCCGTTGGACACGATAGACAGGAAGTCGTGGGGCCGTGAGCCTCGCGTGGGCGGAGGGGCCGAAGGGTGGCCACGTTCCTGCGCCAATGTTCGACACGAAAGCTTCGCGAACGAGCGCGTTTGCAGGCCTTATCGCGGAAAGGGCTAGCCTACCTTAACCCTTCGGCCTAGCCGGCCGGCAGATCTAATCGTGACTGGTTTCCCTTGCTCGCCAGCCGGCTGCTCGTTCTCGTGCCGTTGGCTCTTATATTCTTGGAACTCGAGTTCACCCTTTCCATCCCCGATCCGCCCCGTTCCGCGAGCCAGGATTTCGTCGAACGCTCCGTCACCGATTCGAGCGCAAATTCGCGCGCCTCGATCGTTCCACGGAAACGAAACGAAATGGAAACCGTGCCAGCTTTATTCGTTTCTGTCCGATCGCCACCGAGGTGCACTTTGCGATACCGCGACGTTGACTTTCGGGCGCAGTTTGAACGAGCCTGACGATTTTATCAAAAACAAAGAAAAAAAACCGTAACTCCGCTCGACGTTCCACTGCGCAACGCGGACGGCTCGATATTGCTTGTCGTCGGAGTAGCCGGAAAAAGGTTATCGGCATAAATTGCAGACTCTCGTTCGCGTTATCGTTCCGCGATGTTTTCCTCGCGGGCCTGGCGCAGGAATTCATCGTGGCTTTCCGAGAAAGCGTTCCCCGGTCCCGCGATAGATCGCATCGGGCGGCTCGCAGCAATTTCAGCGACTGCGTGAATCCCGTATTTGCCGCGAGTTCCCGTGTAAACGGCGACTAGATCGATTTCTTTTACGTGCACCCCGCCACGTTGCGGCGAACCCGTTCGCTTTCCCGCGTTTCCCGCACCCCGTGTGCTCTCCTAATAACACCGTCGCTCGTTTTTGCTCCCCCCGTCGGCTTCCTTTTTTCCCCCGGAGCGTGTATGAAACGTATCAAGACTCCCCGCCGCGAATAAAGCTGCAACAATTATGCCGGCGAACGTCGCGGTTGCAGGTGAAATGTTGCCGGGCAACTTTTCACTGCTCTCGGGGCACATGCGTTTGGATTGTTTTCAGCCTGACCGCGAGATCGTATCGAGCAGCGTCCGACGATTAAGATCCTATCGTTATTACGACCGATGTTATCGTTTCTTATTATTGGCGCTACTTCCTGCCATTATTGTAACAATTATTGCCACGATCGTCGTTGAAGCTGTCTCGCGAAGAGAAATGGAAAAGCTAATCCGACCTTAAGCTCTCGCGAAGCGACGGGATATCGCGAATGTGAATAACGATACGCGTCGTGGCGACGCTTTGCGATCGTAAGCCGTTCCGCGGCAACGCGTAAGTCTCCGGACTACCCTCCGTTCACTGCCTGCACAACAGTTCCGCTCCATCGACATCGATGGCAACACTTGCTTACAGCGTTCTCCCAGGAAACTCCAGTTTCGGTAAGGAGAGCAAACATTCCCCGTGGATAAAAGTCAAGCAGAGCATCCCCTCGTCAAAAGGCTCGGCCACCCACATTGCCTATACCGAGGGGAGCCGGAGCAAATAAGCGTCGCCGAGGGACAGGAAAATTTCCAGAATTCCATCTCGGAGTGCACCCTTTTGCGGTGTATCGTGGCTGGCATTTTTTTTCGCCGCCCCTCCAAACCACCCCCGGGTAATCACGAGGGAATCATGGTTGACCGTTTACTGCCGGCCGTGTAGGGACGGCTCGCTCGATGACGACGAATTTGCACGCCACGCGACTGTCGTACACGCGATTCCTCCGTTGCGAACATCGTTACCAGGTTCGACATGCGAACGGGAAATAAGGGTCCGACCCGACGTCGCTCGGTATCGAAGGAATGCGTTCACGCGCGATCGTCGAATCGCCGAAATCGCGCAACCACCGCCACCCCTAAACGGTACATCATTTTCTGCCACCCCTCCCGACCTGTGCGAATCTCGCGAAGGCTCACCCCTCGTCCCTTCGCGGGCGCACGCATATTGATTCGTTCGGTGACCGGCGACGATCGTGGACAATCGGTGATCGCATTCGAGCCACCGCCACGAGGCATTTCCATTTTTAACAGGTGCACCGTACAGGTTGCACGCGATGCACGGGGTCTAAACTCGACCGCGCTCGCAGGAGTGGTGGGCTCACGCGAAACGAAAGTGAAACTGTTGCGTTTCGTGCGATTACCCCCCTCCCGGATCGCGTAGAACAATTGCCCCGACCGATGGGACGGGGGTTGGGTGTTGGAGGGTTACGGAAAATGTGATCGTTACTTATGGCAGTTCTTCGCAGGCGTATTACTCGCAGCGGCGCCAACAACGCCCCGGATTGGCTCGCCTGTAGCTTTAAGAGCTCCGAGGGAGTCGGAGGGCTGTAGTGTCTCGTTTTAGAGGACGCATTTGGAATTCCCTTTCACGAAGTTACGCTCTAGAACGGCGCGGCCGTGCAATCTGGGACACGTGTCGGCCGTACGTGACCGTTATCAGCCAGCGTGTATGAATTAGGGCAAATGCGGTGTAATGTTTGCAAACAGAGGTGTCGCGTATCTTCTAGAACAAGAAAAATCGTGCTACGATTCGAGCGCAGCCTGCGGTCGAGTAAAAGTGGCCGGAGCGGCGTATCTTTGCGTCATTGACGTTACGACGCCGCGTTGCGATATCAATTCGCGTTCCCTTCCGCTCGAAATATCCTTTTCGGGCCGCGCTCGCACGAAATTTACGACGCTCGTTGTTAATATTTCGCGTGTAGACGCGGCGTTGTTGTCTGGCCGCGATTTTTCGACCAACGCGGGGAAAAACAATTCCGCGCAAATTTACGTAATTTTTTTCTTTCGCATTCGTCCCTCTCCCCGTCCCGCCGCTCGCCGATGCGTTTTACATGCGGCAGAAACGGCCGGGAATTTTGTGTTAACTGCAAAATGGCTGGTTCGTTGTAAAAGTGTTGGTACCGGGGCTACAATTATTCGATGGTCCCCGGTTTTTTAGTTATTCCGTTTTAATTAATGCTTGTTAGCGTCGCGACAAGCGTACGACAGTGTGTCGGTATTTCTGGGTCGTCGTTGTTTTAATTATTGCGGTGTTCAATAATGCAAACGCCGGTATCAATCAATAATTATTTCATTCTTTCCGTCGTGTTTGTTCATCGGTATGCCATTACATTCGATTGATTTATTTTATCACGTCGCAGATACGTTCGAGCACGGAGTTTAAAAGAACGACGCGAAACGATAAGCTTGCTGTACGCACGCGACGGCCAACTAATTAAGCAACAAATCGAGAACGCGACTCATTGTAAACTGTGCCCGCAACAAAATGCATTGTTCACGCGGAAACAGAGCGAAATAAACGATGCCGGTGAATTATCGTTTCGCGGTTCGGTTACGCAACCCTTTGCCAGCCAACGTCGACGCTAACAGATTTCTGCTGCTATAAATATCCTGATTCGGGGGCACGTCTCAGGTGCAAATGGAAAATTATAAATAATCCCCGAACGGATTATCGTGTTCCCGAAATACTTTGCGATACGTGCGCTCGGCGTTCCGTAATTGTACCGCCGTGCGGTTAATTTCGACGATAATGAACAAAAATTAACGACACCCCTGCCGCGGAAATTTGTAAAACCCCGAACGATACTTTCATTGATATTACACGATTCCCAACGCAACCAGTATTCTATTTTTTTACCGACTCGCGAGGCCGGTCGAGTCCGGTTCGCGACTAAAGGCAGCCACAGAAACGATCGATCTCCGGCTAGATTCCACGGCCCTCAGTTTCCGCGAACAATCGTCGCGGCGATACGTTAAACTTCCTCGACGTGCCAATTAGAAGCAGGGAATTACCGGAACCCGATTGTTCTCAACGACCAAGCGCATCCGACGTGCACTCGTTCAGGGTGCAACGGTCTTAAGTCGGATTTACGAATTACAGAAGTTCGAGTGGTCAAACCGTGGGGCGCGCAACGCGGCTAATAAAAGCTCCCCGTTGCTCCTCGTTTAATTCGTTGGCGTCGCCGCTGCGCGCTCTTCAACAGCGGCCTGTCGACGGATTACCGCTGCGAAAAGGGGATGGAATGCAAACAAAATTAAGTTCCCCTGCTTCTGGTCCTCGCTTCTTCTCTGGACAGGGCGGGGGGGGAGAGCTGGACAGAGAATTAGCCCTTCGAGTTTGTTTCGACGAATCTGTGTCACGGGCATGGCGCGACGCCAGACGTCCTCAGACTGACGCAATTAGCCGAAGCTTCGTTTTGACGAGCTCGCCGGATACTCTGGTCGGGGTTAATTTCAGGCTTAACGGCGACGCTCTTGGCGTTTCCTCGTTTGCACGGCCCATGGTCGAGTGGCCTGGCTGTAGCTTGCAACCCGCGCCGGGGAAATCGCGAGATTGGGGATCCATTTTTCGTGACAGGGAACGCAGGGTGCTGGTCGAGCCTAAACAAATTCATTACTAATCGATCGATCGATCGTCCTCGGGTGTTCAGTCGGATTGCAATTAAACTTTTCCAATCAATTTCGCGTTCGGGTTTCAGCCGATAGCGCGTAGAACATCGCGCACTTTTCTTCGGTATTACATAAAACACGAGGCGCCATGCTCATTAAGTATTGAAATCCCTTGAGAAACGGTGTCGCGAGCAGCTCTCCTCCCCATTACACAAATTGAGCGATTCATTATTCGTTTTAATCTGCCCGAGGACGGCTATCGTCTGGACTAGAATAGCCGAACAGATTAAAATCATATCCGATGCAATATTAACCGTCGCTCAAACGCTTTGAAACAGCTTCGTACCACTTTTTCACCCCCTCTGTATTATTTGTCCCACGTTCCAGCGTCGGATAACAACGGCCGCGAACGGCCGCCACCGATCGCGATTTTTCAAGGGGCGAATAAAAATTGACGGCGAACGGCAGCGATGGCGACCGATCGATCGATGTTCTACACTCCGCACGAAACACGGGGTCACGAGATTCCGTCGTTTCGGTTATAATTTTCGCCGCGGCGCCCCGGGGAAACGAATCGCGCGAAACAACGGCGACGAGAACACGGCGGCCCCCGATGAAAATCGATAGCCGGGGCAGGCCTGCCTTCGCCTCGCGACCACCGTTGACAGATGAGCGTCTTCCATGAACCGACACACTTTGATCATCGGCCATCGATCGCTTTTCTAACCGCGTTTTCGAATTTTTCCTCCCCCTCCATTCTTCGGCGAACCCTCCGACCACCGTTGCGTCGCGGAGCAGACGTCATCTGTTCTCCGATCCTGACGTTGTTCGCCCTACTGGTTTACCGAAATGAAGTTCCACGAGGGCTTTTCGCTTTCCCTCCGACAGTACCGCTCGCGAGAGTCGAGATGAATATTTTCCCCGTACACTACCCCGGCTTGCTGGATAAATACGGTAAGATCGACGAGGAATTCCGCTTTACTTCAGTTGTCGTAATCGAACCGAGAGAAGAAGAAAACGTTATAACCGTGGAAATCCTGGAGAACAACGACGGAGTAGATAAACGGGAAATCTGGTTTTCCTTTTTTTCCGCAGCAACTGGCGACTCCTGCACGCGGTTTTGTTTCCCCACGATTTTCGTCTCGAGTCCGGGAAAGGAATTCAAGTCTGGTAAACAAAGAACGGAGACCGGTCGATATTCCTTTCCCGCAGTCCGCTACATTCCCTCCGCTATTCAATTACTCACCAGTTTCCTGCATAAGAATAACGCGACCGAGAGAAAACTGCCGCGGTCCGAGCAGGATATCGTCGACGTTCGAAATTCTTCGAACGGCAGGAAGTTACGTTCGCGTGTGAGGCCGCGGCGGTGAGAAACGTCATTCGAAATATTCTTGTCCAACGATAATCGTGCGAACAATCGGTCGTCGACCGAACCTCCGCTCGACGATCGAACGACGAACGCGAACGTTACTGCTTCCGTAGGAGGACAGAAGGGAGGTTTCATTGAATTTTCAACGACAACCTGGTCGACGACGCCGGTCGAGGGACGACGTTGTCGGGGCTCTGTTCAATTTTGCATCGCGACAAGTTGCGAGGGTCGCGTTAAATAAGCATTCGCGCGGCGCAGCCGTTTTCGTACGGTATTTGCAGGCGTGCGCGTAATGGAGCTTACCGGTGAAATCCTGTTTTCGCAAAGCTAACCCAAGTCGCGACGGGGCGGTCTCCGTGAACCGGAAGGCAAGCACGGGGGCCGGCTTCCGGACTTAAGTCGAAAGTTTCTCCCCGCGGCCACGCTGTTTTCTTTGCCGAAAGTCTCTCCCGTTTCTCGTCGGGCTCGCGTTAGAAATGCATCGATGCGTAATGCACCTACTCGGTTCGCTTGCAACGAGGCTGCCCGAGGACCGGGTTTCTTATTTTGCCCCGGGTGATTGCAATTGAATTGCGCGGGCGGGTATCTTGGATAATTTTCGGAACGAATCGCGAGCGGTCGTTCGAGGGGAATGCATCGACGTTGAATGGAAAATCGTGCGAATGCGGAAATTTTCAGAGCGTTCTTAATTAGACTTTTAATAGAACGGAACAACATAATTGTTACTGTACGTTCCTTCTTCCACGGTAACAGCAAGACCGTTGTACTCATTTGTGTGCCGGACACGTTTCGAATGAAACGACCGAGCGGGATTCGAATTAAACTGTGTTGCAACAGTCGATAACTTCGTAGAATCGAAATCGAAGAGAGGAGCCCGATTTCGAAGGTTTGGCAATATTTCGAACGGCGGCACGACTTGTGCGGGAAGCTGGACGCCGGAAGACGGCGGCCACTGTTTTCTTCGGCAGTAGTTTAACTTGCCAGGTAACATAAGAGCCGTGGCAGCAACGGGCCGCATTAAGGCTGCATCCTCGCGCGCTAATCCCACTGCTATTCCCAGGACTTTAGACAAGGGACAAGCCTCGTACTAACCCGACCTAACTTGTGGCTATTTCAAGGGAGACGGAGAGGCACGAGGGTACGGTCCCTTCGCTCGTGCCGGCTCGATTGAACCGTGAGCCCGACCAATGAAATATTCATCGGTTGTGAAGCGTCCGCTTCCGGCTGCTAATTAGCAGGAAAACAGCACACAAAAAAAGAGTCTGTTTTTAGGACGCGCTTATTCGACCGCTGTTCGTCTTCCCTTTGAGTCCAACCTTTCGCCGTGTCTCTTCTATCACGCGTGGACTCGAAAAGGGACCACTTGGTTAATTCGTTTAGCTCGGCTTGCCGCACTTCTCCGAAGCAGTTTCGATCTGATCTCGCCGGTGCTCTCTCTCTCTCTCTCTGGATAAGAATGATCGTGTCGCATTCCATCGCGGTGTTATTTCTCGTTCCGAAATGGTCGAAAATTGGCTACAGAGAAGCAACGTATCGTTTCGCGTGGCCCGAAGGCGAAGTTCGGAGTGCCAAGTCGAGACTGGTTCGCATCTTTAAGAATTCACGCGGACGGAATCTTTCTTCGTTTTCGGTGTACGTATCGCGCGAGGGTGGCTCGCGAACCGTAAACTTCGTTCGCAGTGATGCTTTCCCGTCGAAGACATTTCTGACGAATGGCGTTCGCGTGAAAGGCCGGGAAATAGAGGCGTATAAAAATTTCAAAATGTACCACCGAAACTGTGTTTCCACTCGGCTCGCGGTTTCCCTAGACTTTGACGTATACATCGTCATATTTATTCCAGAAACTTTGCCCCCCCCCCCCCGTATTCTTCCGTTCGCCGTTCCACCAAAGCAACTTTCGAGAGCTGTTGTTCGAAGAATTTTCGTCCTTTTTTTTCAACGTCGGCGCTTGGCCAGCATTAAGAGGACACTCCAGTCGAGTTCATTTATTCCGCGACTCCTCCTTGCGAACAACCGAGCGCACGCAAAGTGAAATATATATATATATATATATCGGTCCCGGTGCAACAACTTCCGGCTGCTAATTAGCGAGGAAGACAATGTCGGAAGATTGGCTATGTCTCCTTTGTTTCCATTGTACCTTCCGTGTATTATTCGGCTGGTATAATTATAACTGTAATTGTAATCGAAGCGCGAGCACGCCGCGGCGTCGACGCTGGAAAACTTCGGGCTGTAATTTGTCGTCGACCGGAGACGAGTCGTGTCACGAGGCTTCCGTTCTTGCTACCGTATCGTTTCGACTGACAGACGAGTCCCGAGACCTCCGAGTTAATTAAGGTGCACCCAGTGTTTCGGCTACGCTTCCCATGGAACACTCTTCGTCGACCACGCTGAATAACTATTCAATGTCAATCCGTCGATGTAATTCGTCTCGACGAACGCGGAGCTGACGGTAGACGGTGGACGGTTGTTCTCCGCCGGTGACGAACGATCTTCGAGTTCCAACGTTCTCCCTTGGCGAACGTAAAGCACGGACGAATGAGGCGGAATCCTGTTTGCTTGAACGCCAGAATCGTTCGTCCCTTCGAAAAGGATCATGGGAAAGGATGCGTCCCGATGGGTGGGAGCTTGGTTTCGCGAGGACCTTTACGTGGCTTGACCATCGGACGAGCACAATGGCCCCTGCCAAACAACCGGTCGTAACTCGCGACGAGATAAAGGATACCAGTCTCCTGTACTTTCTCCGTCCCTCTGTTTGCCTCTGTTTTCGGTAGGGGCGTCTTTCTCCTGCTTACCGGTGTCTCATTTGCTGGCACGATACAGCCGAAACGTGCTTTCGGAACGGGTGGCTCGTGCAAGGAACCGATAGAACGATTGCTCTCGGCTGTCCGACGATGTCCGCGGCAGCTGATTATTTTTGTGTCCCTTTTCATTTGCTCAACCGTCCCGGATTCCTTTACTTCGCATTTCTAATCGATCCATTTCAGCCTTGCAAATATTTTCAACGATGTCTTTGCACCGCGTGTTTCTGTATTTGTTCCGTAATTTGTAGCACCACGACTCGGTCGAAGGTTTCACAGTCTATCCTTCGTTACGGTCGGAATTAACCGAGGAGTGTTTTGCCAGTTTAATGGGAACGAAAAATGAAAATGGGAACCGATTCGAGAACATTTTCGCGGGTAGTAGATTAAGCCGCTCAGCGGCGCGTTGAGTTCTTCCCAAGGTATCCGCCATTTACGAGTTTTTCTCGCGACCCGACGCAAACTTCGCCAGCAATTCTTCTCCAGCCGGCGAATGATCGTCCACTGTTTTATTCCGCGAAATGAACTGACTCGTGCAACAGTATTGATTAGACATTTTACACGATCCCGAATTAATTGCGGAAAGCACGCGCGTTTCCTCGTTCAATGCCTCGCGAGCAACAAACCATGCAGAATTTTGTCCAGCCACGGTACAATTTTCTTTCCCGGGCATCCTCTCGGCAACGCTGCCGACGAAACTCGATTTCGCTTTGCTCGTGGGAATACGAACACCGCTCGCGTCGTCCAACTCCGCTTGAAAATTTTAACCGAGGATCCGTTTTTAAGTCCGTCGTTACAAACCCTTTACCGAACCATCTCTATGTCTCTATGTTTGGTGGTGCCGAATCATCACGACGAATTTCTCGAAACTGCCCCCCATTCGAGATCATTCCCCAATTCTTAAAGCCACGTCCGCCCGAATTCGTCGCGAACGTTTGCTTTGCCACGCTCGGCCCGCGAGGTGGGAACAACTGGCCGCGGAAAATTCTATTTCTACGCGAAACTTCTCGTCGCGGCAGTTTAAAATTTGATCGCGGGCCCGCGGCGGTAAAGTCGCGTTCTCGTAGCCCGAAGCCAGAAGCACGCGTTCCCCCCCATGATCGTCGACTGGAAATCGCGAGGGGACGAGAACGGGGACGGCCAACGGGGAAGCGTGATAAATTTCCGGAGACTTTTATTGCGGGGCCTGGAGCTGGAACGCGCCTTAACATCCCCGATTCTGACGCTTTATCGGCAGTTTGAAAAGTTTCACGGCCACGGGAGTTTTACATAGTGGCGCAATAAACGGTCGTGAACGCAGATAAGATAGAGAGGCGTAATTCGACCGCAAAACTACCGGGGGACCTGTGTCTTTGGACGGCTATAGGCGGATTACGTTGCAACGAGTCGCGGAACCGAGGGATCGTTTCGTAAAAAAATACTTCGACAGAGCTCTTGAAGTAATTCGTTGCTGCAACTGCGCGGGACGTCCTTCGTTTCTTATTATTTTTTTTCTTTCCTCGAAACTGCGAGACAGGGAAAATTTTCTGTGGTGTTAAATTTTACCGCCGGTTAACGTCGGTGGATAAAGTCATGTACTCCCGTGGAGAACTAGCCCGCGGGATTTTTTGATGGTGCAAACTTGTCCGTACTGTGTTTTGAAAGGGGGATAAAGCTTTTATGGGTGAAGCTCTTTTGAATGTATTTCAAAAATTCTATTCCCCCGGTGGCTGCAATTAGACGGTCGAAAATTCCGCGGATGATCTCGCTGCCCGAGGAGTTTATCGGTCTTCTTTCGACCCTTTCCCACTGCGTGTCGCGCTTCACGTGGGTACGTCACGCTGGCAAAGGGCGCATAATGTGGATACCGTGCGTGGCACCTGGTTATGGCCGGGAGCGTGTAACGTTGCCGCGGAAAGTGCGAAACTCGCGACGTTTTATTGCGCTTTTGCCACCCCGCTTCGTCGTGCCGTGTAACTGCTGAACAAACGCGACACTGCTTCTGTCGTCTTTGATGTTTCCGCGAACTCGTTGGAACCGTTTGAGAGATGATCAAACGAAGTAAGGGGGGGATTTTGAAGTTATGCGCGTTGAGTAAATGGAGGCTTGAACAGTCGGAATGTTTTCAACGATCAGACGCAAGCAGTACTTTAGTTTATACCGCATGCTTTCGAAGCTATTATCGCGTAGCATAGCCGAAGAATACTTCGCACGTACGCACAGATTTTGCACGACAGAAGATTTTTCAACAATTCTTACAGGCCCTCGAAATTTCTTCAATGTCGAGTAGACAAAGATAAAACACTGTCCTGTTCGAATACAGAGCGAAACATGGGAATCCGCGTGATGAAGAAATGTGCTGGAAAAATTTGCCAGCGTTTCACGCACGGATACAATCGATACAACGTTACTTATCCTACGTATCACGCAGAGACTTGGTTTCTTATTTGCCCGCGCCGTTTATCGCGCCACACTCGCAGAGAAAAAGAGTGCAAATCCGGTTTGGAGAGCGGAGAATCAGATCCCGGGGCGTGTAATGTCTCAGGAAGCAAAGAAGGATTAAGGCTTTCCGTGTGCCGTCGTTGTCGGATCGGCATGCAAGGATTCCTGGCCGGCGTTGTTGTACGCGAGGAGTTACACTGATTTACGCTCGTTGTTCGTCATCGTCGCCGCTACCAATAAAGTCGGATATTTTACAATAGACCAAATGACACGCTTCGGCCGGGGTCCGTTCGATGTCGCGTCCCGAACGGTAATGCTGAACGAGCTGGCGCACGGATCGCTTCATTTGCCGTGAATTATTTCCGGGCATAATTTCATTTCGAAACGCGACGCGCCTGTCGCTCGCTGCTTTTTATCCGGCGAAACAAGAGGCATCGATTCTCGTGTCTTGTAGATCTTTCTTGCTATAAAGCAGTCGCCGAGCGCGAGAAGAGATGTATTGGATCGATCGTCTGGGAAATTAGCGATCAGATAATATCTCTTTCCTCGTCGGAGAGGTCGCCAGACGGCCGGGTTCAAACGCGGATAACAGTGACGCGAACGCGTTCGAATTAATTCGAACGGTGGCCGGCTGGGTGCCGCCGACCGGCGATATGGTTTTATTTCACGGCGGTGAATAAAATAATATTTTGACGGGCGAGCTGGCGTAAGCCGAAATAATTAAGTCTACCGGCCCGTCCAGAAATCGCGCCTGCAACTGAAATTAATTTCGGCCGGGCGTTCGCGCTTTATGCGCGCTGCTCGATTTACAGCCACGTTCGCCCGAAAATATCGCCCCGTCCGCCCTCGCGTCACAATAATATGATATTCATTAGCGTCGTGTTGGTTACCGTTCGCGTGCGCGTAATTCCCCGCTCGGGTAACGAGAATTCCACAGAAATTTCCGCGCTTTCTCTTTGGAAAACCTTTACAAATCGCCCCGCCCCTCTTTCCTGAAGTATAAACGCACGAGGATGCCATTATTATCCCGGAGCATTAGCCTCGAGTCCGTGAATAATTTCAATGTATTATTTCCTATTGTCCTGCATTCTCGCGGATCGCCCGCGGAATATTCCAATTGAACTTCGAACGCGTAAAGATACGGCTCGAATGACGTTTCTCGTCGGGATTGCGCGATTCTCGCAATTTCGTTCCCGTTCCCGAACTGTAGCTAGTTAGCACGCCGAGTTCTGCCACCTGAATTTGCAACGGATTCGAGCGCAGTCGCGTAAAGGGACAGAGTGGACGTTGCTCGCGACACGTACCATCGCTGGAAGCACCTTCGTCGCGCGAACCTTTTACAGTTCCGTTGGCGGGTGTCGTTTGCGGTTGGTTTCCCAATCCGCGGCCGTGCATTTGTTGCTTCTGGCGAAACTTTTCTCGTCTTCGAACTGAAAGCGTTTTCTGATAATCCGATACTGCGGGGACGCAATTTTCTGTCCGCCCTCGCCCATTCTTTCCCTGCCCGGCCAGCCACTGTTGCGCGCCTAGGGCGCGTCCGTGCAATATCTTCTCCCGTGGGCGCTGTAATTAAAGGTCGACAGCGCGTCCGGGACGATGTAGCATCGACGACGACGGGACGGATTGCTGCTTGCGGGAAATCGTGCGAAACCGTCGCGTTAATGCCCACGCGGTCATCGAGGGCTTAACGTCGGATCGACGGCAGGGAATACTTTGTTGCGAACGGTAACGGGCAGTGGCGATGAAAGACATTCACATGCATACACAGATATGGAATTGCGCGAGCTAGGAATAGCGGGTGCAATTGTGGAAAATATTATTATTCGCGGCGTGTCCCGATGGAAACCTGTTTTCGAATTAACGGGAGAGATGGTACGCCAAACGCCCGGGCTAGAATACGTTTCAAGACGGGTTATTGACAAAGAGTGCCAATAAGAGTGACTTATCGCCCTATAGAAAACGTGTTTTTAATACCATCAACGGCACTATTACTTCCGGCAAGGGTAGCGACGCCGTTATCGTCGCGGCTATTGCTCCAGCCAGCGCTGCTATTAGCGCCGCTACCCTTTACGATACCGTTATGTCCTGCGCCACCATAATCGTTTACACGCCGCTTCTGGTATCGTGTGCACGCCGGTTAAGTAAATGGAAGCGTGTGCGCCAATGTAAATAGTCGCGCGAATGGCGGCAATCGTGTAATCGTGACAGAAATGCCGGAGGGCAGGTTGACTTAATTAGCACCGCTGCCGATTAAGCAATTAGGGGGGTCGGGATGGGTGTAGATGGGTAAGAAAGGTTTGATTACACGCGTTACACGCTCGTTCCACTCGTAAGATAGCGCTTTGGTTTGTTCGCGTCTAACGAGGGGCGTTCCGGTGAACTGCGAGAAGTTCTCGAATGTTGAAACGTTAAACGGAGGGAAAAATTTATCGCGGCCGCTCCGCGAACATCCGGAAACAGGAAAGAAAATATGGAGGCGTGCAGCGTGGAAAGACGGGAGGGAACAAAAGGATGCTGGCGCGGCGTGTGTTTTTGCGGTCAAATCGATATCGCTAAAAGATCCACGAAGTTCAACCGCGACCCGGATAACTCTGCGGAAGCTCGGAACGAGATTATTTTCTCATTTGCGGCGAAGGGACGAGGCTCTTGTAACGATTTTCACCGGGATATTCGACGCCGGTCGATACCAGCTTACACGCGTCTCCTTTCCTCCGTCCCCGAGTTACGCGTAACTCACTTTTCAACCAGCGCAAAATCGATTCGAACGCGTTAATCTCCCGTTTCACGAGCCTCGCATTTCCGTGCAATTCTTTTCGGAGGAAAAACCGCTTGATCTTCGTCCCTCGGAGTGCGCACGCGCTCCTACCGCGTCGCCGAGTCTATTCGAAAACGATGTAGCAGATCGCGGATTGGTGATTGAAGGGGAAGCGAACGATCGAGCTCCATCCCCGCAGGAATTAACACGGCTGAGTGTTTTCCGGTGTGAAAATTCGCGAGGATGTCGAGCAGATGCGCTTTCTCGTGGCTTTCTTCCGCTGTTGGCGAGGCGAGGGCACGGTCAGCGGAAACGTTTCCTGTCGGGCTGACACGACGGGAAACTTGCTCGCCGCTCTCCGGATGTTTGCTCGTCGCGAGAGTAAACTGAACGTAAAAGCGACAACACGTCCAGCCGAAATCGGATAGGTTTTTCGGGTTTCCGTCTAAAAGCTCGATGGTTTCTCTCCATTTGCCGGCAGCGTCATTTCTCTGACCCCCCCGGCTGGACCATTGGTTTATTTTTCGCTCGAAGAAAGCACGCTTTCACTCCTCCGCGCCTCGAATATCGCTCTCGAGTCTCCAGTGGTTGGCGCTCCGCTTCCGCGGGTTCGCTTCGGACGCGTCAGATTGCTCGATCCCATCCATTAACCCTGCCAGCGTTTTCTTTTCGCTCCTTTGTCCCTTAATGGCGGGCCAAAGGTTGCTGGATTAACCGCGACGTCAGCGATAAAGGTCCGTGTCTGTGCCGTGCGAGATATAAGTTCATTAGAATTCAACGTTGCCGCAATAGAATTAAAAGCCCGTCGATGTAGATAGGCTAGAAACGTTTGCGTAGTGATGCTCCGCTGTGGAAACAGGAGCAATTCCATTTACGGGGTACAGAGCGTGTCGGTAATAATTCGTTGAGTCACTATTTCAGTCGCTGCGACGGAAACGAACAACCCGTCGCGTCCTCCGATATGTTTTACACTTGTGCGACATGATTTCGGCGAACGAAATTGATACGAATCGACTTCGACCTATCGTCATTAGTTAGATCCGATCATAGATCTTCAATAGCGTTATTAATCTGTTCGTTGCGAGATCTCGCCGCCTCGGGTGACGTTATCGCGAACGTAGATTTCGGCGAGCTGGTCGATCCGGCTATTGGATTGCGATTAACGTTAATCATATTAATCGCAGTAACAGTTGCGTAACGTTCTGTTGTTTATAGAAATATGCTTCGATAACTTTGCGCTTTAATCACGCCGGCTCTTGTAACGCGTCGAACGCAGCGGCATATTTTTGCATAATTACGTGTACGTGTTTAATTAAATCACCCCGTCAAGAGCCGGCCATCGAAGAGCTTGCCCGATCTAATTCGCCGAAACAATTAGATAGATCCCTAATAATCAATTATTAGGTGAGATTGATGCTGGAATTATGGATGTATTGCGTATAATCGCGAATCCTCCGTTCGCTTTATTTCGCATATTTTAATTTCTGATTGAATATGTATTCCAAGTACTCAATATTTGCCCTCTCGATATTCTGCATTGAAACCTTTTTACAGGGTCACGTAATCATGTTTATTGAGCCGTTATATTACACGTTTTTTCATATAGCAAATAGGTCTACTCTTTTTTTGTTTTTTTTTTTTGGCAGAGGCATCATCAGATTTTACATTTTTGACCATTTTTTCCAACTGCTTTTTTTACTTCGGATTTTATTGCTTTTTTTTTATTGATCCTGTTTTTATGTTATTGCTTTTTCATTTGCCCTTTAGTGGACCGTTTTATCGAAGATGCCCCGAAGAGATCGCGCTTGGTCTCGCTCCGTGTCAAGTGCACTTGTCTGATTACCGTCGACTCGATTTCCTTCGACAATTTAATTGCGTTTTCCGTAATTTTCAAGCGTAAATCGATTTCATCGGAGAACCGTCCATTATCGAATTAAGTGTTAATTTTAAATCACGGTATTTTTTAATGGTCACTGGAGCCTCTCGGGCACGGACGGCACATGTCTGACTAATGGCCGACCCAGTCTACTTGCAGAGTTCCAACCACTGGCTTTTAATCCTGCCTTTCGTGTATTTTATTTCAACCTCGAACGAGTTCAATTTTATTAACAATTTCAATTCCAATTTCAATTTCAATTTCCAAAAAATTTCGAGATAATTTGTAACTTTAATACACCTTTATTGGAAACGTCACGAGGACGGCCCAATTATATTACAATTTGATTCGTTCTATTATACACTGTTTATACACGTTAATGTTACTACTATTTCGACAACTATATCCTACGCGTTACACTTTCAATGACACATGTTAGACCTCCATCGAAAAAGTCTGGCGAAGGATTTCTCATAAAATTTCCAGTACAGCCCTTTCCCATGAATTCCTTAGAACACTATAACTTTAGTTCAAGTGGGATTGCCGGTTTTCGTATTCCGGGCGAGTATCCGCGAAACGTTCAGGGGGAAACACTTTGAATAACGATTGTTACGAAGATGTTTCTCGGCCAGGTGGATGGGTTGCACGCATGCATCGTATCGCAAGATTGAAAATCGTTCGTTTATTCGAGAAATTCGACGAGCTTAACGAGACGCCTGCCAACGAGTGGCTGGCCCTACGTGGCCCGAATACCGACACTCCTCGTGATTTGCCGTGCCACTCTATCGGAATAACTTCATCGCGACTTTTCCACGGACTTTGCCACGGATTTCTCGGAAAAAGGCGCACCAACCTGGGAGAACTGTCACCTGACCGACGCCACTTGACACAGCCGCTTCTCGGTTTCGAACATTCCCTTCTCAGTATCCTTTGTATCCTCTTATGTCTCTCGACGTTTTTCGAACACTCCGACACAATGCAGGAGACCTTTAGACCCCGGGTCTTTATTTCCATTGCACCACCACGTTTCACGACACAGAAGCTGTTACTTATCACCTGCTTTCGAATTCTCAACAATTTCGATCCCGCGTCATGTGAACGCAGAAGTTACGCCGCTCTTCTGACTTGAGCGCGAAAAATTTAAGTGCAAACCGCCCGTCGCAAGGAAGGCAGAAGTGTTCGAGCGCGAAAGCGTAGGCGCGCGTGGCGTATTCCGAATTCCAACTGGCAGCTAATTAACGCCGCATCCAGGCATTTGCGCGGACAGTTGGCGCGACCGAAATATCGGAATGCAATATTCATAGCAGTTGCGCGCGCGCGCGCGCGCGCGCGAGTTGCACGGAGCGGATACATACCTTGGCGCGCGATGTCGAAGCTGCCATCTGCGCGAGGATCGATTTCTCGCGTTGCTCGCAATGTCAAGCATAGCTGCGTCCCCTTCGCCTTTCTGTCTTACTTTCTTCTCCATCGATCGACATTTTCGACAGTTATTTAAATATTATTAGACCGTTTCCCCCCTAAAGAAAGCTATCGTCCCGATTTGTATCGCGTCCGTATCGTCGATACAACGAAAAATAAATTGGCAGCATCGAGCGCAGAATTTCGGCTCCCTCCACGTTCTCGTGCCCCGACCGTCGAGCGTCCAATCTATTCTTGGATTCGCCACTCGCTGAAAGAACACAGTATCGGCAGACTGCGACAGGACAGGTAGCGAGACGTTTAAATTGATTTCCACTAGCGGTGAAAAGAGGAATCGGTTTCGCCGCGGGCGACGCTTTTTATCGCCCGGCTCGTTTGTACCGCGGCAAGTAAAACCGAAAGAAGAGGAACGAAGGACTCGGCGAACGGTAGACGCTGATACTAGTCGCGCATTTTCTCCCGGCCGTTTTATAACGACAAATGAATTTTCCACTGCGACGAGCACGGCGGAAGTGCGGCGCGATTACGTGAAAGGAATCCGATGGCGGGCACGGTTCCTCGAGACTTCGGGGAACGTTGCTCTTTTAAGCCACGCGGATAAATAGCGGCTGGCCTCGACGATTTTTCACCCCGACGTGTTCAGTTTCAAATTAAATTAAACGATACATTTGCTGCCTGCTTTTCGCCGTAAGAAATTCCTCTCGAAGCATGACGGAAGAAATCTGAAGGATTAAAAGTGCCGAAAGTGTACTTTCTCTAATTGCAAACGACACCGCCCGGCCATTACCGACCCCTTTCCTCGAGACCACACTCGGTGACGGGAAGAAAACTTCCCGGTGCATAAACGGGACATCCTTCCGTCGCGTCGTTTGCGTTTTCTTCAGCCGTTGAAGACTCTCTTGATTTCGCTTGCCTACGCACGACGATCTCCTTGTCGTTGAGAGGCGAAACTGTGTTAAACTGCGCTTTTATCGCGGTCACGACGGCTGTCGGGTCGCTCCAAGGAGGGGGTGAGAAAGTAGCGCCTTAAGGAGCCCGTTTGAAAGTCGTAAAAGTCTCTGTTCAGTTCTCCTCGCGATACGAAAATACTCGTAGCTTTAATAAGTACGCATACTTGTGTACCTTCCCTGTTTATCGACCGAGGAACACGATCAGTTCTTACGAGATCATCGAAAGATATATTCGTGTCCGCTCAGAAGCGAAGCGAAGGAATGCCGAAGAAGAGGAACGGAACAGTCTAAGGTGGAAAGCTGCGGGATGAAACAGAGACGGGGGTATTGTCGATGGTGCGCGTGAATTCGTCATAATAATTATCGCTGGGTTTTCTTCCCGGCGCGGCGGTGAACGCAACAGGTGGCCGTGAGCGAACAAATCGTTCAGGATAACGACGAATCCGAATCGAAGACCGGTGATTACCGTCCCGATGGAAATTCGATTTCGAGGTGACCGTCGAATGGCCAAAAGGCGAGGCGAGCTTGGTCGCATCTCTCTCTCTCTCTCTCTCTCTCTCTTTCTCCTGCATCGATCCGTATCGAGGGTCGTTGAAAAAGGAGGAGAACGGCACGGCAAGGTGGAGAACTGGGTCATCGGTGCGCTGGATGCTCCTCCTTGTCCGGGGCCCTGAATATTTTCCTTAATGCACGCGCAGGCCGAACACGTCGCAGATAAATGAAATTCTGCCTGCGTCTCGATTTATTTGCCCGCTTGAATATGATTTGAAGCGCACTTTCTGTTTAAACGGGGGAAAAAAGTTCTCGAATGGCAGAGCATTCGCATTTTAATGTTTAATGTATACACCCCCTCCGCCGATATATCGAATAATGCCCGGCCCGCCTCCGTTTCAATCGTTTCGGTCGATCGACCGTAAAGCACACCAATTATTCGCGCCGCTCTACCCTGTCCGTGCGTAGTATTTCTTTTTTTTCCAAATTCAAATCTCGTTCCATTAAACGTACCATCGGTGGAATATTTGTCCAGGGTGGCATTCCGTTGATTCCCAATAAAAGTCCCGCGACCCATTTAACCGACAATGGTTCACGCGAATCTGTGTACGTGCACATAATCGGCGCACGAGCCGGCTTAGGCGGACAGAGAAAGCAGGCTGGATCCTGCGAGCGACGTCTATCATCGATGCCCGCCGTGGCCATTGAGGCGACCCCTCGATCGATACTCGCCACCTAGAAATGATCGACGTGTCCGTCTGCCCAGATTACGATGCTGGATCTTGCGAGATTATCGGTTGGGGACAATGTAAATTGGTCCCGCTCTTGGATACGCATCCCGATTAATGGGAAACTGTTACGTGTCGTGCAGGCTAGCATCGTTATCGCCCAAATTACCAGGCTGCTGTCGCCGTACCGATTATTCCTATAAATTGTTCGTTAATTATTTACCCGCGGGTAAATCGAGCGCTCCCGATTATTTCCTCGCCCCGATACCTTGGGAAATTGTTTAACGATACGCGCGATCGAATATTGAATTCGCGTCGAACGATACGATAACGAAGCTACTTAATTAGGAACGACGGCGATGAGAAACGACGTCGGATCTCGAGATCTTTGTGGCCGGGATTTAACCCGATTCCCGTGGTTGCCTGCGGTTCCAAAGAAGAGGATCCTCGAAAGCTACCCCCGTTTCGTTAGTTCGCCGAGTTCGGCACGTGACTCGCGGGCGCGCGCGCGCGCCCTCGTGTTTCCTTTCTATTTGCAACGGGATCGTTGTATCAAAGTAACCGCGTCTCTCGGCGTTTTCAAAGTCCTCGAGTTTAGATCTTGTACGAAACTCGACAATAACGTTAACCATCCGCTAATAAGCATTTGCCGTGCACCAGTCGAGTCACGATTTAAATCGTTTCCCGCTTTAATTGGCCTGGTTCCGACTCGACCCACCTCCGCCTTCGTAGCACTTTTGTGCATGCTCATTGAATTCAACCCTCTTCTCCTGCCCCACGCTCTTCGCCCTTTCTTGCCTTCTCTTTCACTTTCCCCTACCCTCTCTGCCGGATCCCCGTTTCATTCCTACGCTCGCTTCGTTTTCTTCTTCCGCTTTTTAATCCATGCTCACTGGTCCATGCCTTCTGTATACATTCACTTCGCCTTTTGCCCACGCTGCTTTTCCCTTTTAAAGGCATCGCCGGCTTTCCGCTTCCCGGCTCCAACGAGAATTTCGATTTTCCGCCCGCGATGGAACCACCTCTTTGAATTACGATCGGTGTTTGTCAATCTCTCCCCGAGTAACGACACCGTTACAACCGTGCTCGCCATTCTTCGTCGTTTCTTTCGTCTTTCTATTCACACGGGGCAACAATTTCAGCCCGCAGCGTGTCGTCATTCATCCCCGCGTAATCTCGCTTCCGCCCTGACCCGTTTGACGCCGGTTTCAATGATCAGCGGCAATAAAGTAAAGGGAGGCGAGACAGAGGGCACCGTGTCCCGTCCGGCCATCGTTTTTCCTGAAGCTTTTAATTATATCAGCGGCTGTATCAGATCGTTGAACGGACGGAACGTCCACGAGAAGGTGCGATCGGGCGGTTGGATTTATAGGGGCGCCAGGGACGACAGCTGGAACGAGAATTGACGGATTAATGGTGGACGCCGGGGACGTCGAATAAACACAGCGGCGAGCGAATTATATTCCCTCTGGCGCGTCGTTTTCAACGTCGAAAGGGAATCAGACGTTTCTCGTCCCTCTTTTTTATCCCTTCGGAAATTTTATTCTCGAGATACGGGGGGATCGCGAACGCCGGATAAATAACGAGGAAAAATTATTTATCGATCAGAGTTCCGCGGTAACGAAAATTCGTTTCCATTTTAATCGATGACGCTTTGCGTCCCTCGATCTTTGCCGCAGCCGGTGAATTTTTCATTCCTATTCGGCTGTCCCTTTTCGTAGCCGCGGTTCAATAATGTTAATGGATTTGTTGAATCCGCTGAATACCCACCAGCTTCCCCTCTGCACTGACCACTCTGAAAACGAACACCGGCCGAATCAACGAAATAAATCGGACCGGCGCGAGCTCGTCGAATGACTAAACACGGTCGCGTTTCCAATTTTCCAACGACGTGTAGCTTCGACGTTTGCTCTGATCGATCATCCGACGTCCAATAGGTTTAAACTTGGACCGTACTAGTTCTTGTTCAAGGCGCAAGCAAAACCTTATGCAGAATTTCGTTTTAGCTATCGAAAGCTGGAGGAGCGATCAACAAGAAAGCTATTTATTAACTAAATAAATCTACTTGGGTTAAATCTGTGGCGAAATTATTTCTGTTATTATTAATAAGACAGCAGACTATCAATTATCCTCCAATAATTGCCATGCGTTATGCGATCGCGTACCACAGAATTTACACGAGATTCTAGATCCACTGTCCGTAGAATATAATGAAGGAACAGCAGCGACGAGTAGTGTCGGGGGAAAGTTGTTTCCGAGCCAATAAAAGACGAATTAAGACGAGAGTCGATGTTTGAAAATGATGTCGATAAAGGTGGGGGCGGGTCAGGCTAATTTGGAGAGAACCGTAGCCCGTTTAAAAGGCTTTAATTCCGCTCGGATAAGTGGATATCAAGTAGTAGCAGGCGTAGCTATTATTATCCCGGTCTACGCCGAAGCAATTTTATAAGTAATGGCTTTCAATCAAATTTCCTTTGAAATGCTACTTTTGATAGAACACTGGCATTTTAGAATTTTCCCCCAACGCTTCGATTTTTCCCTGCAAAGACTTCCACTGCCCTCCTTTGTCTATTCACCGGCTCGTCGAGGTTATTACTCCAGTGCCGGGCAGACGTATTGTTGCTCCTCACGACACCTTTCATTTAGTCACGAACGCCGCTGGCAGTAGCCCCTCAATTATTAATTATTCCTCCGCTGCTTTTACCTCCAGATTACCCTTAACCCTGGTACTCGTGCCGTCGACTATTTTCTCCCCGCTTCGCGAAACGAAATCCGCGACGCTACGAGCTTCCGGGTAACTGGAACGAGCGGGATGTATTAAGAGATCGAGATTTCCGCGTTGTCGACAAAATAAAAGCGACACCGCGCACCGAATCGCCCGGTGTCTACTTTAGCCAAGGGAGAATAATGATCTCTTCCTTTTGGTCGTTGGCGCGGCGGTCGTTTTCAAAGGGAATTATTATTGGACGACGCTTGATGCTCCTTGGAGTGTTTTATAGTTGCGCGGTGGGCAAACCGGGGGACATATCCGAACCGTTTCATCGGCTCACAACGAACGGCTCTTTGCCGGGGGAATTGGATCACGAAGTTGATCAAAGAACCACTCGTTTTTCGCTTGCACTCATTTCCAGCGGATCGACCGGAAGATCTCTGCGGGGCCCTGTTTGATAAAGGCCACTTGCCCGAAAGGATGCTCGATTTAGAGCTTATCCTAGTGAACAGGAACCGTGCCGTTTCTTACTCGTTCGGGCAGCGCGGTATTTCACGGCGATCGTGGGGGAGCCTTTCGACGTCGAAGTACGCGGCAAACGAACTTATTAAAGCGGGGAGCATTGCAGTCGGGCACTTATTAAAATTTCACCCGTCGACTGAGAAAGAAGCGGGTCAGGTTGATGCAAGGGCCGAGGAAAGGGAGTAACGGAGAAGTTGAAAAATCTTGGGGGAGGAAAATGGGAACTGGGCCAGCGTGGACAGAGGGAAAGGGTGAAAGACAACGCGGTTAATGTTTTTTTAATGGCTAAATCCACCTCGTATAGGTAAGCTGCAGGTAAACAGTGCACTAAATGGAACTTCCCGCGATCGTTGGACACGAAACTTAATCGACAAATTTTCTCTCGATCGATAAATAGACAGCAATGGAAACAGCGAAACACCTGGAAAATTACAAACCCGTTGAAAATTCGTTCCCGACCAAACGCGATCCACGATTCAGCGGATTCTCGAAAACGTGTCCACTCTTCGATACGGTGTCTCCCGATTCGTACCGGTTCTGCAGATTTTTTCCGGGCGCGCATTATTCAGCAGCCTTATCAATCTTTCATCTGAACAAGCGGAAGAGGATCGAGGACACGGCTGACTCCTAGGGGGTGGGGGGTGGTGGCGACGAAGGGTATGCTTGAGAAACGAGCACCCGGGTCGCGGCCTAATCTCCAGCAGAAGGTGCACCGTGTATCCGCGACGATCTGCCCGCAGTGTCGTCGAGATTCGGCGACTCGCTAAGCGATTACTTTATCTCGCGTCGGCGATCTGCCAAACCCTGTACGAGTTCCACGCCCTTTCCACCCCTGTTTCCATCCCTGACCAGGCATTTCCGCCTAGTGTTCGCGGCATTGTCCCCCACCACCCGACCCTCGTCGTGGTCTTATCGAAGGGTCATCGCTGAGGGGGTCGCGACTGGGAGACCTCTTGCTCGCGCAGAGTGTTCCGGCCTCTGTCTCGAATCGCTGAAATTGGAAACGACGAGGAACGATAGCGAGGAGAGGCTGTATGGTCTGTGGATCCGAGGTTTCCAGAGTTGCCGGCTCGAACTGGCGTCATTGAAACGGGATTGGGGATATTTCGCGTGGATCGGAGTTGCAGTTAAACGCGGGGATAATGAAATTCGAACGGGGCCGAATGACAAAGTAAACAGGGAGCAGAGAGCTGAGCTCGAGTCGAACAAGAATCGTGGAACATCGTCGGCCCAGAAACACCGTCCATCCCGATGCTCCACTTCTGCCCTCGGTCTCCCCCGGCTCGTGAAAACTTTCCTTGTTTGTATTTCCATCTCGTTATCGCAGTTATCGAAGCGTCGTCGAGTGGCCGTGGACGCGGCGACCAAGAACGAGAAGCTGCTCGCCGATGGGAATCGTTTCAATATCAATGTCTATATCGCGAATTTCATTCCGCCGAAATCCGGATCGCGTAACTCGTTTAAGTAGCGTGATTATGGAGCGCCGCTTACCATCCGGCTCGTGGGTCGCTTCTTTTCGCTTTATATTAACGAAGACGGCGCTATCTATATCGTGTCTGTCGCGCAGTTCACCAGAGATTAGCGCGGCCGCTGACGTTGAAGCAAGGCGGTAAAGTAATTAAGCCGGCTGGAAAATATTCCCCCGCGAAACAAATTGCATTAGGTGGAAGTTGTCGGTTCGGACCAGCGGGCTCGTGGAGGGACGGCGAAGTCGGGCGAAATTATTTATCGTAAGGAGGCGATAAGAGGGCTCGCGGAGCTACACGAGAGTGCAAGGTTTCCCGTGGAAAATTGTCCAGAGCTGTGTTTTCCGGGATAGACGAAGTCCCGGCCGAGAGACCGGGGAACTTGGAGATTGGAATTCGCGATGACGTAGGAAGCTTGGCAACTTTCCGGATTTCGAGTGCCTGCGATGCTCGGTGGAAACTTCAGCGTGGCGTCGACGATGCTGCAATGACACCGGAAATGCAGATGACCGGGAAAATAAGTGACTGGACGGAATTTGACGGAGGATAAATTCATCGATCGGTTGCGCTCGCGACCAGGCGCGCCGCTTGACGAATTCATGGGGACCGAATTGCTCCGTGAAGGGATTCATATCTTTGGGCAAACTTCTTTAGGGGCTGTCGTTTTTAATCGAACTTCCTTTGTCGACCCGCCCGGTTAAAGCAATTAGAGGGGCCGGTTCTGTGTAAAGAAGTTGATTGACTTTGGAAAAGATGAGGGGTAACTGAATTGGCTTGAGACTGGCTATTGGATTTCGCAATTATGCTACGCGAGTTTTAAGCAAATATTCGACAGATTCTGTTAATCGTGATTTCATTTTCGGGCCAGTTATAAAATTCGCGGGTTAAAGTAACTTAACACCGCCCCACATTTGAATCTACGTTTCATTCTTCCATTTCCGGTTTAGTTTCGATACCGTGTACCGTATATAATTAGAAGGTAACGCGTAACTCAATGCAATTACTTCGCTCGTGCAAGTCGCAAAAGGTTCAACGATAAAAATGATAATAATAGTATCGCACTGGTTTAACTGTGCCGTTCATTAAAAGCGTACTTTACGAACGGAACCCGCGATCGCGTTTAATGCAGCCGGGTCTAATTCTTTTCTTTTTCACTTTGTATTCCCCGTGTTGCCTGATTCTATTCGATTTGGCCACGTGCTCGCCGAGATTTACCAGTTATTGCGTCTTCCCGCAATTCTTCCGCTCCCCTTTTCCTTTTATATCTTGGTATCTATCTCGTCTGGGCCAGCGGCAACCCCTTTGCCATTGTTCCCTATTGTAGCAAGTATACGGTGTATAGAGTAGCGCCGGAAACGAATTCCTGCCATTGTGGGATTCGCGGCGAGTAATTCGAACACGGAGAGGAGTTGCTCTCGATCGTTCTTCCGGATTGGAGAAATCGAATTGCTCCCATGCCGTCGTTCACGTCAGATATGATTCCTTCGAACGAATTACTTTGTTGAAATACGTACCCCATTGTCGTTATTATCGCCGCCAATGTTGTACATGTTCGTTGGAACGAGAAAAAGAAACGAAGAGAAAAAATGCCGGGGCAATTATTTCTAGAAAGTGGCTACGTATGCGGCGCACTGCAAAGCGTCCAACTTAATTAATCGTTCGAGATCGAATTTGTCGTATTACGGGTCACAAGTGGCTCGTTCGCCCCCGACAAAATTAATCAAAGCTGGCAGGACGAAAGTGTTGCTGCGTTATTCCATCCCCGTGTTCTATATCTCCCGACGCAAAGTTTCAACTTGGAGCTCGACTTATCCGCGGGAACGTTTTGACCCTCGCCTCACGCCCTCTCCTTCATCCCTTAATCCCGCGGGTTAAGCTCCTTGCGGTGGCGACAAAACGACGAAAAGGATCGCCGGACAACCCCGTCACCCGTTTAGCCTTCTTAACCCGGTCTCGCTTTGCGTACGGAAATCCATCGTTTTACAGTGACGGATTAAAAGCTCGCGAAATTCCGGCGAACGAGCGAAACGACACGGCGTTAACGGCAGAAAGCTTTTAACGCGACGCACGCTGAAACACCGCTAAGAAAGCACGACCTCCAGAACGATTTCTCCGTCGGTGCAAAAATGTTCGGCGCTTAGTTTAAGCTCCCACCTCTTCTTATTCTTGTCGCCCTCGTTCCAACTTTGTTTGCCCCGGCTTTTTCCTCGAGCCGTTTGTCTCTCCCCGTGACCCGGATCGTCCAGCTTTTTCTATTCACATGTGCACCTATATACGGTAGCCTCCGTTTAAAACGCACACCTGACGCGATATCGCAGTTCCTTTAATCGTACGAATTTTCGATCGTCGTTCGCGGAACGGATGTGCAATTAATGCCGCGCATGTTCATGGAATACCGGTGCGACGCGCAAAGGTGTTTCGCGGGAGAAAGTTAAAAATCGGGCGGTTTAGTTAGGCACGTGCACAAAGGCGTTCGGTGGCCGGGTCTGTCTCTTTGTAAGGGCAGAACGTTAATTACTACGGTAATTAATTTTGCGGTTTTTCAGCTGAACAGCTTTCGGGGCTTGCTCTTTTCGCCTATCCTCGACGAATTTCGCCTTGTCGAAATCTCAGTTTCCAACAGCGATTATCTTCGTACACGTAAGTCCATTGCTATCGTCGAGATATGTCGATGAAAAAGTGCAGAAGAAGAGGAAATGAGGAAATCGATTAGACGAAGCAACGGGAACTCGTGGACTGCTTGAACGAACAAGTAACTCGCGTCGCGAAGCTACCAGGCAGACGCAATACTCGTTGAAATAAATTTCTGGAATTGAAGTTTTCGTAAACGTGCCCTTTTCTACGCGTGGATGGTTCCTTTGGCGGCACGTTTCCGCCCCTGTTCTATCGGTTCGAAGTGTTTTCAGTCCTGGGAGGAATTAATGCCGCGAAACCGGCGCTATAGGCCAGCATGATTTAACTCTACAGGCTGAGAGTGAAAGAGAGAGAGAGAGAGAGAGGGGGGGCTGTGCAGCGTGTTGCAATTTTCCATTCTGGATGGGAACACCGATTCGAATTCGATTCCGGCTTCCCGGGTCCACACACGTAAATCCGGGTTTGCATGTAACGTCGCTGACGGTTAACGTAATCGAGGTAGCGACTGGAAAATTAGCCGACAGGGCTGAAAGCTCACGCGCCTCCGAGACATCAGCCGATTTTCCCTTCACGCGCCATTCGTTAGACGATCTTCCGCTCGCCTGGTTGTCGCTGTCGCCTGGAATTTTATAAAATATCGAAAAACTACCTCATTATATTTAGCGCCTCTGGTAATTTCAGCAGAGGCCGGAGAACTTTCAGTGACATTCAAACGGTGAAGCATCGTGTCTAGTTATCGTTTACGTTACTGTACTAGATACTTGAAATATCAGACGGACATGAATTTATTTTTTTAAGATACTCGAACCGCGGCGCTAATCGCCGAAGGAATCAAAGGTCGAATAGAAGGATCGATCTTGATGGGTGGCTTTATCGGGTCGAACGAATTCTCTGTGAAAGGGATCCCCGAAATCTTGCGCGTGATCGGCGCATAGAGGAATGAAACAAGACGCTCGCCAGTGTCGCAACTGAGAAACTACGATGCACCATGCTCGAACGACACCGTGCACGAGTGTTTCTATCGTTAACCGATGGTATCTATGAATGTTGGATTGCGTGGAGAAACGGTGGATCGCGTCGCGCCATCTCGTCTAGTCGCTTGAATTATGAATCTCGAAGAAAGAAAGGCGAACGAATATCTCTCCGTTCACGACGAGTTCGACAGACTATCTCACGGTGGACGGGCTGGGTGGCGGAACACGGACGATCGGGTTCATAAATATCGATGGAAGTCCTGGGATATTCGTGGGGGATTTGCAATCCCCCGTCTAGCTAGAGGCTGGGTCACCTTCTGCAATATAAACGTTCCGCGGGATCCAGAGGAAACCGGGCGACTGACAATGGTGGACGGGCGTAGCCTTCACATTGGATAGATTTTCTTCGAACGGAAATGCGACAGAGGCAACACGATCCGTGCACAGCTTCGAGCGAATTAGTGCAAGACAAGGGAACGGTAATTAATCATTGGCGAATCAGTGAAGTTCCGTCTGCGGGGAATTTGACGAAAGAATTTCTATCGCATAGGGGAGCTGTTTTCGGTCGTTCTGGACGCATGGAATTTTTACGGGTAAATAAAGGGGCGTATTTTGCCTCGAGATAAAGGCAGCTTCACTGTTGTCCCACCCGACACATAAAGGCGAGAAGGCGGGCTATACAGTAAAGAGAAAAAGTATGAGACAAAGTTCGGAAGCGGAAGGGGAAACGGACCAGGTTGAGTAGCGGAAAGCGGTCCCGCGACGGAAGAAAGAAGCCGGGGGTGGAGCACCAGCTCTCCAGTTACCTTACTTATATTGACCTTCGAGAATCTGTTTAACGTCTTCTCGAAGATCCTTCCTCTCTCTCTCTCTCTCGAGATTTCGCTTAGCGAAACAAAGAGCCGAGGGTATTCAGCGTTGACAAGAATTCGTTTGCTCGGATCCTTAGATTTTTTGTTGCTCCTCGATCTTCTCGAAAGTTTATCGGCCTTCGACATATATCGGAATCCGCTGGAGATTGAGATTCCGTTCCGAAGACTTATCAGGATGATTCGAACAGTCAGGCGTACGCGGGGGCCGCGGAAATATTCTGCCGTCTCGAAAATTCCCCGTGACGTTTCGGCCCGCCACTTCTTCCAGGGGGAACGATCGCGATATGGACATCGCCGCGCCGACGGGAAAGGCTTCGGTAGGTGCGCGTCAGAGATTCGTTCGCGTCAGCTCGTGGCTCAGTGACGAGGCACCAGTCGCATATGTCCCCTTTCAGCTCTATCGCGAGCTCCAGAAGGGGCGAGGGTCGTTCGAACTAGCGTGATGGATAGTGGCGGAGGCAGCCTTTCGCATATCAACTACAGGGAGGCGGTAGCAGTCCTCCGGGCTACCCTTCCACACGTTCCACCACTTGCGGCTTGCCATCTCGAGCGAGCACCATCGACCACCTTCTCCTCCCTTTCCATCCCACGAGACGTACCCGATCGTTTCGCATGTTCTTACTCTTTTTTTCCTCTCGAACGAATTCAGTCTCCTCTTCGTTTCCTATCGCCGCTTCTTTCCTCCAGGTTCCTCGGTTCACCTCCCACACGCCATTATTCTTCGTTCGTTCGGTTCGGTATCTCCAGCTTCTTCTCCGATTCTTTGTTCGACTCGCCGCATCTTCTACTCGCGCCGCTTTTTTCCCTACCCTTTTCAGCTGGCTCTCGACCAAAGGCCTCCCCCGACCCTTTCCTCGCTCGTCTTTTCTACTCCCCCCCCGTCGCCCGCCACCCCCCTATTCCCTTCTCGTGCATCCCTTTGCATCTCGCCCGCGTCGCTCTCCGCTATTTCTACGAGCAGTGTTCCTTTGGCGTGGACGGTTTTTGTGTCTCCGCGTGTATCGCCTTCAATCGCGACCCTCTTCCTTTTCACTCGCCGAGAAAGGAACTCGGAGCTTGCTGCAAGCACCGACTGCCCCTAGTTGGCCGTTGGGATTTGCATACTTCCAGCCGGACACCGGATTCTATTCACCGATCCGCCCGTTGCGCATTCCCGTTCGAAGTCCCTGCGATCGGTTTGTCGATACGTCACAGTGGATAATAATTCGCCGGGAAACGGTCAAGCCTTCTCGAAGTCTTCGCGAGGCATTTCCGCAGCAGCTTTCCCCCGTTCGTTTCGACGATTGGTTTCGCAGAGCAGACCGATAGAAAGTTCGTCGGCGAATACGTTCCGCGGCACTGGTTCGTTTTATTCTGAAGAGTTTGCGCCGCCGATAGCGAACGTTTCGTCGCTATAGAACGCGCGCTTCTTCGAGGCAGAAATATATCCTCCCGGTTATAGGGGATTAACAAGGGCACGCGATACGCCATCCCGCGTTTCCTTTTACGAAGCCGAAAGTCACGAAAATCTTGTGAGAACGGGTACATCGAAAAGGTATTTAAATTCGTTCAGCATACCGGTGCTATATTCACGGCACTCTGGTACAGCGCGTTCCATTCCTTCGGTCCACGCGAGGAGGAATCCTCGTCGCGTCGGAAAGGTCGGCGAAAGGGTGTGTCTGGTTGTATACAGAAATGAGAAAAGAGGTTGTAAAGGGTCGCGCGACGGGGTTGAAAATCACTTGGCCGATGCTCGAGAGCGCGCCACGGAACAACCCTCTCGATGACGATGAATCAAACCAGCCCCGGCAGACAATAGAGGAAAAGGCAGAGGAGAGGGCCAGACGTCGACGGCCGGCACAAGGAGGTAGAAAAGGGGGGAGTAAAGTTCGAGGGTCCGTAGAAAGCGGAGATGGCAAGGAGGAAGAACTCCTGGAAGAATCGACTGGAGTGTCATACATCGTGACATGAGCGAGGCGCAGCGGAGACTCACGCATTGTTCGACGCAGCGCCGAACAGTTTTCTATGGGCAGAGGTCTCGCCCCCTGTCACGACTTCGTCGAGCACCCTCGAAACTGGGGACAGACGCGAAAAGACAAAGGGGATTTATGATTAGTCACGCCGGCCGATTCCGAGCTCTCTCGTCGGGTTTTACTACGCTTGTCGTCTGCTGTCGTTTTGCGATTATTCGTAGAAAAGAGCATCGCCCGAGGCGTATTTTTCCTCTGACAAGTATTCGAAGTATACCTAAGCGTTCTCTTCGCCCTGCGTTTTACCATGCCCGTATATACGGTTCCCTTTCAGAAACGAACGGGGGCCTAGAAAAATCCGGCACATGGATTTTCTTCGGACCGTCTTTGCTCATAATGGAGTACCCGACGATGTAATTCAAACGTTACGCAAAAAAAAACCCTTCCCGTCCACCCACATGTAGCGAACAGATCCCGCTACTAAGTGCGCCACCAATCTTTATTAAACCCCTCGGTGCATCGTCACGCCGTTGGAACGCGTTGGTTGTGCCATTTGTTTCTCGATACGGAGTGTCTCGACGTTTTATACCCGGCGATTTTTGCGACCGTGCACGACCAGCGGCACAATAGTCTCGAGGCCGTAAGTGCCGTAACTTTATTCCACGGCAATGAATAGGGGCTGCCTCGATGGTAACAATCAAACACTGCAACGACAAATAGAGAAAGACAGAGGAGGCTCGTTTCGTCACGGTTCGCGGGCCCGATCGCGGGATTTAATCAAAATCGAACAATGCATCTTCTTTCCATCTCTCTTCGGGCGGTGTTCCTTTTTCCTGTTTTTCGTGCCGCGGCTGATTCTCTGCGGGCCTCTAAGCGGTGAATACACGCCAGGACACGGCCCGCAGTCGATTTCGCCGCAGCAAAATAGCAGCGCGATTGAATGGCATCGCGACTGAATGGTCCATAACCTGACAGTCGAAATGTGTTGGTGCAAGACAGAGACCGGGAACGTTTCACGGATCCTGCCGCCGCATTTGCGGGAGTGCTTCAGTTCGAAGGTATCTAGCCGCGATCGTTCGACCGACCGGCTAATGTCGATCACAGTTCAGAAATGACGTTCCATTAGCGTTAATTATTTGCGTAGTTTTGGCGCTGTGATATCCGACCGATGCCGTGCCTTCCGTTCCACGCGCATCCAGAAAATCGAAGGGCCGATACATTTTTACCGGACGCCTTTCGATATTTCAACTATCGTAACTTCGTGAAAGAAACAGCGTGCAACAGTCTACCCGGGCGTATTTTAAAGGGCGATGCTTCTAGTTGGACCGGTGTCAGCTCATTTTACTTGTCAGGGTTTGTTTCTTTTTTGCATCGCGCGAAGGTGCGATTTTGCAAAAATTTGCACAAATTCGAACGGCTGTAGGGACCTCGAGAAATTCTTGTTCGCGGCTGAAAACATTGAGAATTGGAGAGTAGGAGTCACCGCGAATTGAAAATTCCATGAGGTAGGGTAGTCAGGGTTTCATGGAATAACTCTGTACGGGTTTATTAATGGAAAAAGGCATTCGTTCAGGACGACGCTATCTGGAAAGTTTTCATGGCACTCCGGGGTAACGCTTGGACGGAGAGAGCAAGTAAGAAGAGGTCCTCCATGCTCAACGCCGATCTAATGGAATTAACTTTCTAGCGGCGAGATAAATCGTGGCATCGAGATGCTCTTGATGGCTGGAACGGTTCGAAACGAAGAAAGCTCGCCAGCTGAATGATGCACGTTTCTCTGAAGCGCTGAGATCCACGAAGAATTTCATTTTTCGAGAATGTCATTCACAAGCAGGCGGTCTTACCGTTTCTGTGTATCAGCTTTCAAATCGATCCGATTTAGGGAACAATCGGTATCCGATGATTGGTAAAAAAAATGAGAAAAGAAGGGATAAATTTCACGACGGTGTCGGACGATTAATAGCAAGGCGATTGGGTTCTTTCTTCGCCTGGAATTCCGCAAAGCAGAACCTTTATCTCTTTCCCGGCTGCTGATATCGTGATTAATTGAGAGAACGATTCGATCGTGGCGTTTGCTTCGACGAATGATGATTAATGGTGTCCTTCGACGGAAATCCTCGAGTGTCGAATCTTATCCCAAGGTCTCGTGTTTCCCCTCGAGCTCATAACTGTGCACCACCGTTCGCGTCTACCCCACGCCGTCGCACAATCATCCGCCAATGAATATTTTCTCGGATTTTCCGACGGCCGAGTAACTGAAATTCCCAGGCACCGACCGTCCACGATCGTCCCCGGTTGAAAGCACTCCGCGAGAATTTCTCCTACATCGAATCTCCAGAGGGCGAAATACGGCGGCGGGGTTTCAAGGGCGGTCGGATAGAAATCTGAGGGACGCATGGATAAGTCTAATTTTTCTCGACGTCATCCGTCGGGAAGTTCCGTCGTTAAGTCGCCTATAAAGCCCGACGGAGTTTTTTCCTCTTCGTTTCGCGTCGCGAGTCTACTCCTGACGAAGATGTTCCCGGACAGCTTGGAAACGAAGATGGAAGGGGAGCAGAACGGGAGACGGTGAGACAGGCCGGAGATAAAGGGCGGAAAGGGTCGGGGAAAGAGGCAGAGTTTTCTTCAGACTTAAGCGCTAAGCTGACTTTAAAGTTTCTGTTGTGTCAAGAAGTTCCGGGCGAGCTCTACCCGGCGAAAGCTCGCCGGCGAATTCGGCCCGTAACAACGCTGCTGAATTCGCGAGCAACCTTAATTGCAGCGGGCATTATGAATTAATTCGTGCCCCTCTTGGCTGCAGAATGTTGCGTCACCCTGATCCCACCGCCTTCGCAATTTCCATTGGGCGTTCTGGCGCTTCCGGGTGCGGAGGTATTTCTCGAAATTTCCCTGGGACCGCGAACGGGACAGCTGAGAAGGGCGTTCCTACGGCGTGACACATTTTTTTCGAGACTGTTATTGGGTCAGGGAAGTAAATCTTGTCGCACTTATTTTCCGCGAGATGTTCCCCGACTATATAGTTCCCCGGAATATATAGCCCATTGAATTTTGCGAGATCACGATTCTGTAGGAGACACGACGGACACCGATGTTTCCAGTCGGAATTGTAAAGTCCGATCCCGGCCGAATGTGATCGAACATCACAGCGGCAGCGTTGATTACTCGTGACAGGCGTAGATAAATAGGCGGTTTTTACAAGTAATACAACCACGTTGATTTAATTTGATGCTGCTCGTCCGTGACGGTACAGAAAAATTTAGCCCAACGTTGCTCTAATATTTCCTCCATTTATACGCTTGATGTAGTCCAGAACGTTTCAAGCATTTCATCAGGTGTGGCACAAAGGACACCGTGATGCATCAATTTCCCGCGAGGCCCCGATTTTTGCCATTCGTTTTTATTTCATTACCATCGCCGCAGACGATTCGTCACTGTCGTTTCAGCCGAACAGCGTTACGATCCTACCAGCGCAACACGCTGAAATCCCTCTCGTCGTTTTCTCTTTTTTTTTTTTTTTTTTATTTCTGCACCACCCCGGATAATCCAGCCGGCCTATGGATAAAACTCACGTCCAAGCTGTGAGAGGCAAGTTCGTTCGGCAAAAATCGCCCCTATCAATATTTCCCGGCGGGGTTCCTCATCCTTGAGATAGTCCACTCTATAATCGCTCCGCAGCGTCGCTGTCTTCTACGTCCGTTTCGTTTCCTTCAACATCGAGATTCGCCAGTCTAGCGGCACGTTTCTCTCCCCTGATCTGCGAAGGATGGACAGCGCCGGCGTGTAACTCGGTCGATCAAAAATTCGCTCGGCGATCACGAGAAACCGTGGCTGGCCGCGTGACAAACAAGTCGTTCGATGCAATCTCGTGGAAGCAGGCTCGCCACTCTGATCAGCTTTTAAGTCGAGCGCGTTTTAATCACGTTGCTGTCGAATTTTTCGAACAGCCCCGTATCGTCTGGGGTTACACGAATTAACGCGCGCCACCCTACGATTCCCGGGGAATTTTAACGTTTCGCGCGAGAATCAAAAAGAAAGAAAAGGGAATGGAAAAAAAAAACGAGCGAAGAGAAACGTAGATGGAGTTAGAGAGCGGAAGAGAATCGTTGACGAATCTGCATTTTTTTCTTTCGGCCCGTAGAGCTCGATGAAAATAACGGGGAGGGCGGTTCGCTGGCGGGAAGTCGAAATAAAAGCTGGATGCTTAAATTACACGGCGGAACGTCGGAGTTGGTGCGGCCAAAATGGCGCACCGTGTAATCGATGTGCCGAATCGACCGGCGAAACGTTCTTCCACGCGTCACCTCGCCCCGCTTCCAAGTATCGCCTAATTGGACAGGCTTTCGCCGGATTTTCCATTGAAACGCGCACGCTTTTCGAGAACTTCCGGATAACTTCGACTTTGAGCAGCGAGCTGCGATCACGGGGGGTGTCAGACACTGTCTACGGTTTCGAATCGGAGGTATGAAATGAGCAATGTGGCCGCAAAGAGCCGGCATTGTTCATCGAGCTCGCGGAAGTGTTATCCGTTTCGTTTAACAATTCTGACGGTGGCGTTACCGATGTCGTGCTTTTTCGATGAAACCGAATGAATATTCGACCAAGACCATTTCGCGATTTCTTAAGAAGACGGAGCGTCGTTCGAATGAGTCCGATCGGAGCGAATGGCCGAGAGTTTTTCGAAATCAGGTTTAATTCCCACGACCGACGTGACGGTTTTTGCGACGAGGCGGAAGGGAGTCGCGACTGGAATGTAGTTTTGATGCCTGCAGGAAGAATTTCACGGATTCAATTTCGTTGATGGACAAAGTTGCCGGGAGTCGGAGATGAGTGACACTCCGCGCGCCGGAACGATTCCGATCCCGATTCGCATAATTGAACGAACTTTGGCAGGGAGTAGGGGTCTTTCCCGAACGACTGCTGAGAACTCACGATTCATTACATCCGGTATGAGGCTTCCCCTTTTTATGCGAGCCACGAATTAACCGTTTCGTTGGAGCTGGAAGTTTGATAGAAGTCGTTCGGTTAGTTGTCGTCACGTTCGCGTGGAGCAACAATAATTGGTAGACTTTAATAACTAGAAATGGGACCGAGTAAAGTTGCATCGCCAATTATTGTCAACGTAGCGTACTCTGTATTAGTTCTACCTGAAGGCAACGGGAAACGATGAATTCAAATTTCACGAACGAAATGTTCCTCCCCTTAACGCAATTTGTCGCATGCAATTCGATCGATACATTTCGTAACGTATCCACTTCGTTTTTTTTTCTATAAATGGAGCCTCGACAAAAATCAATATAAGGGGCGTGAAGGTAGAGTCTTCGCCCTTTAAAACGAACCCGCGTAGATTGTTGTGCGATCTTTTTTTTTCACGGAGTTACAGCGCTCGAAGGATCGACAACTTTTCCAGCGGAAACTTAGAAATCTTTTCGTTTCATCGAAGAACGCGTTCGTTTCTGTCGTCGCGACATCGAGATACTCTGTCGCGATAAACTCGCCAATTAATCGAGCATTTTGATTAACTCGTTCTGCGTGACGCCGCGTTCGAGCATCGACTATTTCGGGTGACACTACGGGTAGTATCGGAAAACCGACGGTCATGTTCGCATACGTATCCCGGGTGGAACAGTTCGTTTAAGCCGATGCAGGCGCACCGTTGAGAGAAACTCGCGCCGCCTCGAGGAGGGATCTTTCTCGTTTTAGCCGGCACGATAGCGTCGGCCCGGCTTTATGCCGGCGCACTTCGAGGAAAGTTCACGAAAGTCGTTAAAGAACCGAGTGACCCGCTGTAAAATAGTGGCCCCGGTATACAATTCAGTGGGGCGAAATCCTCACTCTCCCGGAAACAAGTTGTCGCGTTCCGCGAGTAAGATACCCGACGATCAGCCACCGTTACTTCGCGAGCGTATCTTCTTCCACGTTATACAAATGGGCCCCGATAAATTGAGATTACTACGAACGTTGAATTCGGGAGCGGTTTCGGTTAATACATTTTTCAACGATGCTGCACAGCTGGTGATGGGTGCTATGCGCATTAAAAACGTGGAACGCAAGTAATGAGCCGGCCAAGCTATACGTCATTACCTTTACGCTTTTTTTCTTTTCATCGCTACGCGTGTCAATGGTTTTTTTCTTTGCACCCCGTGCATATATTTGAATGCAATAATAATAGTCGTGAGAATAGCAGCGAGAATGATGATAATAATAATGATGATGGTGAATGAGTGCGTGGCATCGATGGCCGTTACGTGTGGTCGTCGAAAACTGGGTCGTCGGTACATTTCCCGGTGAAAAATTTGTCGTACCACGGAAGAGTTGAAACACCAGGCCGGAACAGGTCGCGTTGATCGCCGAGGCGATTTATTTGGCCGCGGTCCACCGGCCCGACATAATTTTCCACGCGGCCCGTTTTCGTCGCGAGCGTGCGCGCGCGTTCCGCGCTCGAAATTTTAATTATTTCCAGGGTGATTTCGTCGCCGACCGGAATGGACGCGACGCGTTAATTGCGTTGGTCGATTAGCGGATTCGCAAGACTGCCGAGATTTCGCGGAAAAATGCCGGGCGACCCGCGCCGTTTCCAGTGTGCGATTTTCGTTACATCAAACGCGCCTCGAATTATACTTCTAACATCCGAGCATCCAGCATCCGAGCTGAGTTCGATTGAAAATAGATCCCTCGTCTAAGAAATTGATTTGCCCCGAGCAGTCCACGTTGCGAATCTAACGCACCCTCGCGAATACGAAGCTTTCCGCCCCATTGCGCAGCGGACGAAATTAATTCCGCGTTATGCAATAGTACGGCTGAATCCGGACAAAAACGAGCAGGACTCTTTCCCACGCGCCCCCGCCCCTGCAGCAGCTTCTGTTGATGCGATTTTAATTAGGGGTGACAGCCGCCTAATCGCCGTTGCGTCCGCACGGAACGGCGACTCGGCACGCCGCAATTTCCGCATTTCTGGCGTGCCTTATTATGCTCGTGCCCGGGCACTCGTTAATGCTGATACGCGGCGCCATTTTCGCACGGCGTCCCCGGCAAATCCGATCCCCGGCGCCGAATTCGTGCACACTCGAGAGACTTGTCCGCGTGAATGCCTGTCGGATGCTTCCGTCTTCGGTAATCGGGCGACGGAACGTGACTCTCGTCGCGGCGACGTTAGAAACGGGCCGCGTTTGCATTCGAACGGGGCGACGTCGCACCTTCTTCGCCTTCCGGCTGTGCTCGAGTGCATTCTCTTTGGGTATTGCGAACGTTTTGTCACATCGATGCGCGGACGTTTCGCACAGGCCTCGGGTTTCCTTAGCTGTTACGCTGACAGCGTCGCGTTATGAAACCGCGTCACGCTCGGGGTGGCATCTTTGAAAAATGTCTCGACGCGTTAGACGTTTGGGTACGAAGTTAGATCGGCAAGGTTCGGCGGGGACGGTCTGGGTGGAAGCTAACGAGATCACCGGGTTGATCCTGGTCGTTCTATTAATCCGTGGATAGATCAAAGGGAGTTTAGACACGTCGGGCGTCCAGGAAGAAGTTGGAATGTTTGTTAACCATCGTCGAGAAATATCGAGCCGGCTCTCTCCCCTTAACTACCTCGGGCGTTTCTTTTGAATAGCCGATTAGTCGGGTTTAATTAAATTGCCGTGAACGGAACAAAATAAAAAAGGAGCCGAGACGCTATGCTCGATCAAACGTGCACTCCTGACAGAGACTTTCGCAGATGGACTCTACCCCCGCCGTGAGGAATGGCTCTTGTATTCCGCCGGTTTCATTATCCCTGCCACGTGAAAAGTTTCACCGTTGCAGACGAACCTTTTGTTAGCGTATTTTTTGCTCTTACCTCAATCGGGAGGGAACGGAACTTGAGAACGAGGTGGCATTGTTATTTCTGGAAGCAGATCTTTGTTAATATATTCCCGATTCACTGTGATAGCTTGTTTGAAAAGGAATTTTATTCGCTAATGGACTTTTCTTGCCGAGAGCTCGTCGGTTCGGAAAGCCCGGCGAGTTATACGAAACACAGAATTGGGTCCCTAAGTTCGGCTGCCTCTAGACAAAACGAGAGTTTAGGCATCGGAACGAAACTGGGCGGAACCGGCCTATTTGGATACTCAATGAAACTTGTTCATGAATGCTCGAATGCTCTTTCTCTAGTTAAAACGTCACGAAGGGCGGCGTACTCGGCTAAAGTCTGGAACTTTGGCGGAGGGGAGGGGGGGGGGAAACCGCGGCGTCGTAATTGTAACCAAGACTAGACCTAAATCTCATTAAACCGAGGTCGTCGCATTTCGTTGCGATTCAAACCAGGAACTTCACTTTCCATTATACCAATCCCGCGGCACCTCGATTCCTGGATATTCCCGCGAGGCCGCGTCTCGTTTCGCTATTTATATACCCGTCGATTATAAAATATTCATACGACGCGGAGAAAATTCACAGCCCCTCTCGCAAAGGGTGTCGTATAAACGAACATTTTTCCTTTGATCGATCGATCACCGGGCCACGACAACAGAGACTCCCGTCAGCGTGCCGACAAACGCAGTTACAAACACTCAGGTTAGACCATCGCGTCACCGGCGTAACCAGAAGCAGACCGAACCTCGTTAACCTCTAGTCAGAGTGTGACCGGCCGCGACAGACACGCGGGTTACCCACTTACTTACTTACTTACTCGAAGGCGGAACGGTAAAAGCTGCCCCCGCCGAATGGTGCACGAAATAGAGTGCAAAGTCGCGTCCACGGGATCCGGTTGGAAAGGCGAAGCCTAGATTGAATCGTATCCTAAAAGGTGGCATTCGATTGCGGACGAAGGTACAGCTGAAAATGCATTTAAAAGAGAGGTCAATATCTAATCCCTTGGCGTAGGCGTGCCGGCGACAAAATGAAATGGATATTTCAATGCCGGGATTGAACGTCTCGCCGATGAAATGCCTAAGAACGATCTACCTCGTGGAGAACGAATTTCAGGGATAAGCAGCCGAGTCGCGCTTAGTTAATTGCCCGTAAAATTATGACGGGGATCGTTTGCGGAACGGTGTAAAGATCGGCTTAGAATATGCGGGCGATACTTGCGCTCGAATCGAAGAGGCGAAAACGTCGCGACGGAAAAGCGAACGTAAACAATGCGGCTACTTAAGCTCAGGCGGAACTGCTGTCTAATATTTGTCGGTCGTTGTGCACCGGCGAGTGCTTAAACTACGACGACAAACTGATCGAATTTCTGGTTAAACTGTTGGTCATCTACAGTCCCGTGGGAGTGGTTCACCATACCGTGAACTGGGACCGCTAACTACCTAGCGGAACTGTAGTGAAATCATGGGCCAGGCAAGTTCATCTCAGCCTTAATTGTTTAACCGGAATTGTGTCGCCTCTCGTCCGTGAACGAAGACGATACCCTGGAGAAGAGAGGCGACCACTCTTGACTGAAATGCACGACGCAACGGTCGCTCGACAGGTGTGTACGGGACAGTATCTCTGCCGGTATCGTAGTTGTTTAAGGGTTATCGCAAACTAGGCTCGAGTTCCCGTCGAAACGACTGTATCGAACTAACAGGGGACAGGACGGGCAGCCTTTTCGTTGCACACTTTGACAAACCGTCAGAGATTTATCACGGTTCACCTATGCGCATGTATGCATCCGCGTGTACAAACTTTGCTCGCGGGGACCTGTACTTTCATTTACACGGCACGTTCATTGCGACGATGTCTGCCCGAGGTGAAGAGTAAAAAGGCGTTGTCTTAAGACACGCGATGCGAGAATCGAATTGGAACGAACTTAAAGTTTCCTCGCGATGAAGTCGGGAGGACGGCGGCCGGTCTTAGACGGAATTGCTCGTAGAAACGACGAGGCCATGGCGGTATTATTTCGCCTGAAATTCAACGAAACTCGTTTCCTACTCGACGGTACAGTCGTCGAGTTCGGAAGGAGTTCCACTGTCCCAGCAAATCCCAGCGGGGGATATCGAGACTGTGGGGGCGGGGGGCTCGGTTACGCCGGAAATTCCAGGGTGAATTGCTCGTTTTGTGTATATACGTTCGTTGCAGCCGAAATGCTAAGCCGAGGTGTGACCGTCTATTAGACGCGTAAGCGCTGCTTGTTTGCTGGGACGTCGAGTTCTGTTAACTTAATATATATACCATCGCACTTGAATATACCAGTGCTCCGGTCATTCCTCCGTTCCGTACATCATCCATCTACCCGTTTGTTTTTCGACGGTGCGCTTTTAGCGTGTTGAAAAAATGAACGAGTCGCGCAGAGAAATTCGAGCCGCCGCGAACCGAACGAATTTTCGTTCGGTCGACCCGTTACCGTATTTTCCCTTGTAAATCGAATTAGGAAGAGAACGAAAGCGCTCTGGGGGGTTCAACCGTTGGATCCCCTCCGTGTACCGGAGTCGCATAAATTTTTTAGTCCGTCTAGGTAAAGCCAAGAACAACTTTTCAATGTGTTTTCAATGTATACCGTACGAAGTTATGGATCCAGTTGATCCGCAATGGTTCCGTTTTCGAGCAATTCAATCCGACGTAGCGCCACGGATTAAACAATATTTCGAAGTCTCCGAATTTGGGCACTTTCGCGGGGACAAGAGCAGATGAAAATATTGTGCAGCTCGTGCGCGACGACGCACGGCGACACCGTGCTTGTTGACGAGGAAACGAGGGCTCGCAGGTGGGAGGGTAGCTGATTTTTTCCCCAGGCAAATGTCGACGTTCGATTATACAAATTTGGAATCTTAACGAGGCAGGACTGCGCGACTGCTGGGGACGAGAACATTACGGTCGAGTCGTTTATCAACGTGGTCACATCGTGCACTTGGCTCGCGATCCCGCTGGCGTGTCCCCTTCCGTGGATAATATCACCATTATGGACAATCGATCGTAGATAACAATTTAAGGTGCGCTCGGTTGGAAAATATATCCAGGCCTGCCGTCATTCCGGCACGCGTTCATATCAACCGCGGCTGATGGCCGATCAGGCGGATACCGGGCACAATTTGTACGACAAACACCGCGATTAGTTTTTAATTAACACTCACGGGCGCGCTATCTCTCGCCCCTGCCCTTTGATAATTAATCGTTCTGTTTAAAAGTGGGGTACGTGACAGACGTTAAACGCTTGATAATTCTACCCTTCGCCGCTTCGTCACGACAGTGGAATTGGTTTTCCAAACACGCCGAATGTAGATTCGTTGTCGCATCTGCTTCGACAGAAGCGAGAAATATTTATGGGGCGTTTTTTTTTACACAGAGAATTTACATCGATCCTGAAGTTATACCTCCTATCAGATCCCCGGCTCTCGTGAATTACATAATCGAGCAATAAACACGTGGATTGTAGATCAAGCAAGTTCTCTGCTGGAGATCGTTCGGGTGACTCGCGGTAATCGTTCCCGCTGAATTCGCGAGCAGCAGACTGTCACGAAACGTCTCGAAAAGTTGGCAATCGTGTTAAAGAGGGTTGCGTACCACCGCCAGAAATTACAGCCGGGCCGGATCATTAGGGACGCCTAAATTCGGGTACGCGGAACCGTCGAATCGCGTGAACGCGAGCAACGCCGTGTAAGTCGGCGGAAAACTAATCGCTGGACTTCAGATTCTTATCGGCGGAATTGAAGTCGTTGCGCCTATCAGCTGGTCGGGAACGTTTGGCGACCGTGGACGCACGCGGACGATCGTAAGTCAAGAATCGATTCAGTGGTGGGCGTGAACGCGAGAAAACGGGGAAAAAAGAAAGGAAGGTCGCCGTGGAGGGAGGTCGATCTCTCTGATTACTCCCCTCCTTTTCCATCGAGGTAAGTTTGATTACCTTCCTAGAGGAAACGTTGCCGGAATCGTTCCTGATGGCAACGGCGAAGTGCTGTGCTCGAAGGTAATACGTCCCTAGCGTTTTCGAAGGTCCCGCTGTGGCCCGGTAAAGTAATTGCAAATAAATGTATTCATATTCGTCGAAACACCGATTCTTGCCGTACGGCTGCTTTTGATTGATACCTTGTTCGCGTGATCGAGGCAAATGGGTGCACCAAACGAGGACGTTGGCGATAACGAGTTCAATAACGACGATTACGACGACGATTGAAGAAATCGTTAGAAATAATATCGCGTCGACGATTTTTATTCAAACCGAATCCATTGGGAAATTTATGCCCACGAATTTCGGAGCATTCGGGACATGTGCTTCTTCGAAGTCTGCCAGAGGTAGGGCGCGACGGAGAAGCCGTCGCGAACTTGCGTTAAGAGCTTTTGAGTGTAACGGCGACAATAAAGCATCGATCGACGTGATAATTCTTGGGTCGAAACGACGACGATAATCGTGCCGCACGGTCGGCGAATATACTCGCGAAGACGGTGTTTCGTTTTGTTGCCGCGAACGGGAAAACAAGAGACGATTGTCGATATTCTCGAAGGCGGTAATGAAAGATCGGAGGAGGAGTTGATATCCCAGCAGAGAGTGTCTCCAATCGAGCCCCGATAGATACTGGCTTGCTAATTTTCTAATTTCCAGCTTTTGCGTTCCAATTCGACGGCTAATATCCCATTAAGCCCTGCCAGCCCCTCGTCCCGTCGTTAATGTCTAATCAGCCATCGGGCTTAGACGATCTACCGCCTACGGTTTCGCGACAATCTCCACGTATCCGACTGCTGCGCTCCGGTCGTGGCAGCGCCACGTTGATTTGTCACTTTCGCCAGATTCGCCAGGGGATAATTGTTCCGATTAAACGCGCCGGCGGTTCTGGCGCGGCGATAAAAATTCGAAACCGCAGATTTTATCAGAGATATTGCGTCTAATCGCGACGGTGCTCGCATAAAAGTGACACACTCAATGCCAGAAGATTGTGCTTATCAGTCAACTCGGGCTCCCCACCCCCGGGCCATTCAGAAATTCTTCGGAATTTATGTGCCCGTAAAGTTTTTCCCGAAACCGGGCAGGGACGTCTAAAGAAAAGGGGCGGACCCGTCGCGAGAAAGATATATGTCGTTGATCGGGCGTAACGATACATTAAGATCTCGAATTTTGCACGCGATCAACAGGATGATAAATAGCAGAGAACGGAGACGAGTGGCCGCGAGTGGAATTTCCAACGATAAGGCAGCGAACGGTTGTTACACGCCCCAACGACGAAGACGTCGAGGTGGTCGCGGGGCGCTCGTTATTTACCGAATCGGACAGACAGAATATAATCGATCTTTCCGCTTCCACGCACTCTTCATCATAGTTTTACGAGGCAAGAATCTCCCTCTATTTTCTGGGACAAGCGGTTCGTTTCCAGTTATCCGGGCGAGACAAACGATCGTAGGAATTCCGTTTAATTGCTCCGCTCGCAGCCCCCGATTTCCCCGTTCCGCCTCCGATCCCTTTCATTCCGCCGCCCCATCTCTTAACGTGGCAAAGTAACTGCCAAACAACCTCTTATTTGCCGCTGTCGCTTCGACGAACTCGATTCTTCTCCTGGTCGCTCGCGATCCCGTTCTCAATAGCGATCGTCGAGAAAGGTTTAATCATTTTCGACTCGCGAAACGTTGCAGTCGTCGCTAAGCGTCTCTAAAATAGTCCGCGATCTACGTAGGCGAACACCGTCGCGCTGGTGCTCGATACTCGAAACGATTGAGAGCTGAGCGGATCGTGGAATTTTCCGAGGCGTTGTCGAAGGGAACAAACCTTCGAGTGTTTTCCCGGTGGCGGGCTGATTCGCGCGAAACCTCCCCGACAATATTGTCGATACAATTTTTCGTCACAAGAGAATCGTATCGCGTTATCGGATCTTCCATGGGGAGGAGAGGCGCGAAACGGCTGCACGGTGGGCTGCGGGTGGGTGAAATTCACGCGTCGACCCATACGTCTCCGGAAAAATACCAGAAGCGTCAGCCCAGACGTATAAATTCGCGATGTCCGGTTTTTCCAGCGAACTGTGAGTCTGTTCGGTATTGAAAAAAAGAGAGTGGGGAACGAAAAATGAAAAACTCTGCCAGGGGGGAAAAGGAAATAAAAATAAGTGCTGCGCCGGTTACGTCGCTGGAAAGTGCAGCTTGATTAACGAGCCCGTTATTGGAACTACTTATCCGTAACGGGGGTTATTTCGCGAATAATTTTTCTCTATGCCGCATCGGCCCTGCCGCGCGTGCACACCGAAGTGTCCGTAACGCGACGTTGTTCGTTAGACAGTTTTGAACAACTCAGCCGAGTTGCCTATTTTACTGGAGCGGCTGTTTAATTTCTCTTCCGCGCGAACGCGAACGCGATGGTCGACTATAATATGGCAATAATATGGCAGGGCAGGTCGAAGGAAGGAGGAACATCGGCGTTACGAATTCAGAATCTGGTTTCTCCGACCGGGACACCCTTTCGAGGGGTCCAAATCTTGTAGCAACGCGTTCCAGTGGTGTCCGTGAGGTGTCGATGCAGGTGACGCCCGAAACGCCGATAAATTTATGCGGAAACTTTTCCGGTTTCCGGACGAGCCGACAGGAGTCGTAGCCCGGTAAGGCAACAGTGGCGAGACGACTGCAGCGGTGTGACGGGGGTGACGATAATTCCAGCGAATAGTATCGATAGTTCGGAAATATTGTTTAAGGGTTCGATACCCCTCGAGAATTATAGCACGCGCGAACGAACCCTTGAAAAATGTTCCCCGTGTCAAGTGGCGTCGTGGTGTCAGCCAAATCGAGGGAGCGCCGGAACATTTTGAACGTCTAGCGCACACCTCGTTATCGAGTGCCAGACGTATCGAAAGAGCAACGAGAATTCGTACAGATACACGCGCGAAAGTGCGCCGCAGTGTTCGTCGTCAGATGCGAACAGGGCAACTCGAATTAAACGTCGACCGCTCGTTTGGCCGGACAATGGGGATCCCTCGATTCATCGTCGAAATAAATCACGGTCGCGATCGTGTTGCAGATAACACAGAGGGGTAGACGAAAAATCCCACGGAAGTATATTGAGAAGCTTGAGGAGACTGATCCCAGTCGGAGAACGGCGGAAGGGTTGACGCGAGAAGAAACGATGATATCTCAGCGGTCGATCGAACAACGACGGGTTGAGAAATTTCGGTTTCACGGTCGGCTGAAAAATCGACACCGGCGTTTGGCCGGCGTGAAAAATCGCCGAGCGGTCCGCGGGATTCGCCGTTGATCGCCCCATCCGGACGTGTATAATCACGGTTTCGCCCGCAACGCGTCACTTCTTCGTCGAAAGTTCGTCCGGGAAACGCGTGTCCGATTTAAACGACGGATCGCCGCGTCCTTTAGACTGCCGAGGAAAGGGGGTCGATAAAAAGTCGAGCGACCTGCTGCGATGAAATTGGTCGTCCAATGGGTGGCGCGAAACGCGTGGCACCAGAAATTTCGTGGTAACTCGCGGTGTCCTGCGAGAACCTGCTCACGGAATAGTCAGCAGGATCAAACGGTGTTTGCAAACAGTTAAGGGAACCGGCTGAGTTAGCTTAGTGCGTCCAACTTGCAGGGGCGCACAATTGGCCGTAACTTAGAGACGAGGCGCGCCTCCTTGGAAATATACACGGGGAAACTTGTTCTATTATCTTTAACTGTTGGGGGCGTCTCCGGGGAGGTAGACGTTTTCCATGGTCGACTGCCATGCAGGTGGAAAATGTGTCAGGTACGAAACTCGGCCGGGTTAAGACGGCCGCTGATGGACAAACTCTTGAATAATTATCGCGCGGACGATGATATATCGGGGACAGGCTGGTTATATATAGGTCGGATCGGGCAGGCAGAAAATTGGAATTGGTTCGATCGACGACCGTGCCAATAATTCGCTTCGTTACCCAGCTAAGGGCCCTCGAGGACGTTCCTCGATACGTGCTCGAAGTGGAAGGTGACGAAGAGGGTACGAGGCTCGCGTGGAAAATGAGCAAAATTTCTCATCGGTTCCGGTCGGCTCGGACGTTTTGGAAATTGGGAAACTTCGATGGGGATTCGGCGTGAAAATAAAACCTACGGAAGCCCGACAGCCCGTGCGTAAATAAGGGGAAGAACAATTATTCTCCGATGTTCGAACCAGGACGATCGATCGGACAGCGAAGGCGTCGTCAAACTTCATCGATCGTCTCGTCGTCGTTCCAAGGATCGCGCCAGTCGGCGGAGTTATGCCCGCGCTCGAACGCACAGCGCGACGAATTTACGAGCAATAATACGTCACGGATAAATCTCCGCACTGCGGGACGCCGCTTCCTTTTCTTGCTCGCGTTCGCGAAACAGGCAGATCGTTTTGGCAAGACCTCCGGCTGGTCTGGACGCGATTAGAATACCGTGCACACCCGCCGCGTGACGCTAATTGTGCTTAATTAATCTAATAACGTCGCACGATAATTTGCATACGCGCGAGCGATGCTCGTGTCAAGTTCTATACGCGGCGGGCACGTAATATCGGCGGAGGACTGATCGGACTTCGATATCGCGCCGGTTTTACGATAAACGTCGACCGCGTGCGCGGACTCTCGAGCCGCGGCGATCACGTGAAACCTCGATACACACTCGGTGGCCGTTATTCGGTCATTAATCCTGAAAGTGGCAGGCGACGCGTGATTTCGATCGCGTCGTCGTTCGTTGATCTTCGAAAAAGTAACGATCCTTCGCTGCTCGTTGACCGGGCAGAATTATTCGAGCGTGCATCGAACGGACGATCGGCAATTCTACCATTCGCCCCGTGGCGGACGCCGCGCGGAAACGCCAAGAAAATGGAAACGTCAGGGGAGCCGTTGTTCCGTTCAACATTTGATACCGGTGTTTCCTCGGACCTTGCGCCTATCACGAACGTTAATATTTCGATTTTCGTCGGGAACGCGTGTTCCGTTTTCGCAAGCGAGGCCAAGCTTCGGTGGGATGGGAGGGGGGGCGGTGAAATGAAGAAGGCAAGTTCGGGGGTTGATTTCCCGTTCTCTTGCCGAGATCTCCTGTTCTCGAACGTTGTTTTCCTCGAATGGCACACGTCGTGCAGGAAATTGCTAACCCCCCCCCCTCCCTCCCCCTCCCCCCTATACACCCTTCCCGGGCTCTAGAGACCAGTGACGTAATCCTCTGTATCCTTCGTGAGCAGATTTCGCGATAGCGTAGGGATATTAAATGTTCGGGCTACGCAATAAAGTATCGAACATCACGTGAATACTTCCGAGGATCATGCGATCGAGCCAAACGGCGCATTTATGCGCCACTTTATCGCGCAATTGCCTGTAGGAACCTGCCGTTAGTTTCGTTCGTAATCGTTCGCGATTACTTTTTAATCCGTCCTCTAATTCGTGCGCCCTTAATTCGCGCGATCGTACGGAAATGAATTCAATCGTGTCCAACGAAAGCGAACAAAAGGACACAAGACGATCGATCGGCTAGCACAGTTTCGGGCATTCGTCAACTGCGAAAGGCATAAGGTTCCTATCTCAGATCGCACGATTCCATCCATCGTTCAACGGAGCCGTTATTCGCGTACACTGTCCACCCTCTTTCCCCTAATTCTTCGTCCCGCGGGTGCAGTGGGGAACGCGGTTCTCGCGCGTCCTCCGCCCGGTTGTAATGCAACGGCCGCGGGTCCGGCACGTCGGAAAATAAACCCCGTATTAACGAAACTGGCGGCCACGTTTCTCGTCCGATGCGTCCCGGTCCCGTTTGCCTCGCGGGTCTCGTCGACGAGCAGTAAAAACAGTGTCGCGGCTTGCTGCCTCGGCAAAAGCACTTGTCAGCTTGTATACGGTTATGCGAGCCGCCGTTCCCCGCCGAATTGCCGGCCCGAGAGAAATTCATGGAAAAATTTCCAGCACCGAGACGCTATTTCCGCGCAGCGACTTAACCGACTGCCACGAATTATCTCGCTCGCTGGAAGAGTGCCGCGCGCGGCAAAGGGGTCGTAAGATTTTCCGTCGTTCCGCCCTTTCCACGGGATTAACTTGTTCGGCGGTATCGTTGCTTTCTAGTGGCTACGCCGCGATACGACCCCCGGTTCGGTATCGTTTAGGGGAGCTTGGAAATTTCTATTTTACAATTTCTGCAAGTTTTGTTGGGGGGTGCGGAGCGTCGTTCCGCGGAAACCAGAATCGATGGAACATCGGCGGTAACATCTGCAGGTCTGGCGGATTATTTAAACCGGGGCCGGGAGTGACTATAATGTCAGCAGTTACGCGACGCCGAGCTGCCATATGCATAATGCCCTCGATTAGAATGGTTACCCGTGTTTGTCTTGGCACAATGCGACGTGTACACGGGGGCGAATCGACCGCCGTGGTTCGCCGATGTAATCGGCCATTGCAAAAATCGGTGGGACAAAGGTGGTGCAAACTGTGCGACATAGGAAAAAACGTGATTCTTTTTTTTTTTGTCCGGAAATACGTTGTTTCCTGATGTTTGCCAATCGCTTCTCAGTTGTTAAATAATTCCTCGGATTGCGAAATATTTTTAACCCATATGACATAGATACCGGGCCACGGTTCCGCGTATTCCAAATATAGATTTTTTCCGCTGCAGCGAATTGGCAGCAGTTTAATAAATCTGTCCGGTATTTACATCATTCCGAATTTGCCCATTCTATTTCCTCTGCTTTTAAAGAAACACTGATTCGGCGAGCGAGCATCGAAGGAAAAGGAATCCTCGCGAGGTACAATTTTCAACCGCCCCTTTCGAAACGCCGGACTGCGTCGACGAAAAATTGAGTCCGACTTTAAAAGGTATCCGCGCGAGTTACAACGAAGAAAGGGAATTACTACGGGGACGTGCGAACATACGACACGATTGTCTATTCAAGCTCGTAAAAACCTGCCGAGAATGGCTCCGTAAAGGAAAGCCTCAGAAGGTTCGTAAGTTTCCCTCTGTGCTTCGAATTTATTCGACCAGGTTGCGTTCCGTCGAGTCGACTGTTCGGCCGAACGTGCAGTCGTTCCTTGGCCGCCCACGATCGAGCATCGCTGGTAGAGGATCCCGGACGACGTTCCTCGAAACTTCCATCCGTGGACGCATTCGTCGTTTCGCAACGATCGACGAGCTTCGGGCGAGACTGAAGGCAATCGCTTGGTCTACGTTGATCCTTGCGCTCTCGGTCTTCGCGCGACGTGTTCATTTACAATTCGAAGGTCCGCGTTGCTCGAGCTTCTTCGCGAGATAGAAATGTTAGTTTAGAGAAGCGGAAAACAAAACGGCGGATAATGGCAGGAAGATGTTAACCCAAACAAGGAATATGGAAATCGCAGCGGGAAGCGGGCAAGCAGAAAATGCCGCCGCACTGGAGATCACGTGAACTGCGTAATATGCAGTCACGTTGTGCGTTCGACTGCGAACCCTTTAAGCCGGCAATAAAATCCGACGATTTTCGTCGTGTGCATCCACTGCGGCGGCATCCTTTTTCCAGGCTGCGACGCCGTAACGGAGCAACCCTTCCCCCCCCCCCCCCCGGTCTGCCCTCGCGTCCTTACATTCACTATTTCGTCCTTATACGGACGGGCGTGCAGTTGTAAGTCGAAGCACGTCTTGAATATACGATAAAATTTTCCCCTAGATTTGGGTTCAGCCCGAACCATCCCGTACCCGCCTGCGCCCCTCTGGCCCTACCGACTATGCAGACCGACCGCTGGTATCCGCCTATCTGCATACATGCGGAAACGGTGACGCCTACACTTTGTATCGCATTGTTCTTCCCAGACCTCGGGGGTGGGGAGGGGGGGGGGGGGGCAAAATTCAGACCGGCGTGGCTGCAACAGAAATTCCGAACGGCTCGAACTTTTGGCCGCGTCTACGCGCCGTAATTTGTAGTCATTCGACAGGTGAATACTTTTGGCACCGACTTCAGATTCTAAAGGTATTTTATGGGAACGGTATTAGATTTATCTAGTTTATTCAAAGGACGCTCCGCCACGTTGGAAAACCCTGCCTCGCAGGGTCATAAATTCTTCGAATCACCCGGTACTTGTGCAGACACGACGGAAAGGGTGTATTTCTATGTACGTCCTTCCCCGTTCTTTGGCCGCGTCCACGACACGATTGAAAGCACACGGTGATGCAGTGAAAGCTCCCCTCCCACTCGCCTTTTCCCTTTTCTACCCTGACGTCCCGTAGGGTTGGGGGCTTCTTCCGGCATTTATGGCAATATGCCGAGCATCGAGACCGGTCAGGCTGGCCGATTTTTTCGCCCCGCTGGGATATATCCGCTTGAATTTCGCGCGGACGAATGCTCGCCGGCCCATAGAAGCGCTCGTATCGCGAGAAATCTTTCGCTTGTCGCAATTAAGGAGATTCGATCTGGCCGACGCGAACGATTCGCGTAGCGTTGCTCGAATTATACGAAACCGCGAAGGGAATTTCTATTTTACGAGGGGCGACGAAAAATAATCTGCATACATATTTGAAAATTGTAGACACGCTCCTCCGTGTTTTAGAGTTTGGAACGCGTGAAACGCGAGCAACCGGAGTGGCGCCTGCGAATATTCATTCGCGCAGCCGAGACGCGAAATCGAGCGCGACGACCTGCCGGCCTTCGTGCAGCTTCTGTGTGTAATTAAAACGAGCGTCGCGCCGCTCGACCTTCTTCGAATGGTAACGCTTTAATCAAAAGGCCTGGCCCCGGTTGAAAAATATCCAAGACTTGGCGCGATATTATTGTTCGATAATATCCTTGCGCGTCAAACGTTCCGTAAGCGAAATTAATTAAGGCAACGCGAGTGGAACGGTGTCGCGCATACGTCAGCGGTCGCCCTGTGGATTCGTTGCGAAACCTTCTCGACGTACAAACTATTACTTCGCCGATAGAGAAATACGGCTTCGACGTATTCAATTTTTGGCTGCTCCTTTTATCGTCGAACGCTATTGGATCGACGAGGAAATTAATCGTCCTCGACACAAATTGCCAGAGCAAATTCGTAGTTATAACGGTTCACTGCAGGACGCTTGGAGGGGAATCGTGAAATTGTTGTAAAATTGTTTACTACGGCGAGGGACCGGGGGATGCTCGATCATTTTCTTATGAGATGCGCAACGGTGCTGGCAATTTACCCGTTAGCGTTTTACGTCTAGCCGTAACGAAACGGGGCAGGACAACCTACAAAAAAATTTACGACGTCGAGTTCGAAGCGGCGCCGTCGAAGAATTCCACGACCCTAACGAACGGATGGAATTTGCCCGATTTCGATTGTGCCGGGCGGAGGGTGTCTCGTCACGGCGTGTACAAATTACAGACGCGAAGGGTGAAACACGAGAGCCCCGCGTGTCGCGCTCGCGGTGGAAAGTATGGCGACCACGAAGGATATCGCGGTAATCCGGGTCCTGGCGGCGAACTTTCTTTTTTGCACGGATAAACGGGCTCCTTCTGTTTTTAATTTCCTCGGACACGAGCCGAACGGTTTACGGTGTCAAAACGTAATTACGAGAATGGCCTCAGAGAAAAACCTCAGCGTCGCGAACGACAGCAATAAAATAGATGGAAGCGGTTAATAATTCTTGGGAGAGGGCTGATACTACTCGACCTTTTGCACCGGAACGTTGGGTAACGCGGCCGTCACTGTCGCCCGTCGAAAAATTGGAACGGGAATTTCCAACAACGAGCGTCCCTCGCTTATTCGATTTCGAAATCCTCGGTTCGTCTCTGCGATCGGTCACGCTGTAACTCGTTGGGTCAATCGCCTAAGCGAAATGTCGATAGACGTGAGTAAGACAAGTGCGAAAGTAACCCCCCGTTCAATCAATCTTGCCGCCATATCAAACCCCATCGCTCGCCTTCCCGAAGCTCCGTAACACCCACGCTACCTGACGTTCGTCTTTCGTTTCTCGCCGACGATCGCACGCGAACAGAAACAGCATCCCTCATCCCTTCCTTCTTTCCGCGTGTCTTTCTTTCGCCTCTCCTCAGTCACCGCGAAATCCTTCGGTGGCAAAAAAAGGGCGACACGTTCAGGGTTGTTATCCACGGGTCGGCGAGCCGGGAGGGCGCAGAGGTTTTTTTCTTCTTTACGCGACCGGCTCGCTGTATCGGAAACATGATTGGGACGGTTATACGCGGAACGATATCTGAACATCCACTTCGCCCGAAGACCAACTAACTTCGTATAGGTTCCCCCCCGGTTAGGGGACACTCTTTATTTGCTTCCACCTCACCCCGTCCCGTTTCTTCCGCTGCTTTTTTCCGCAAGGAAATATGAATCAGCAGCGATCACTAGGTTTAAGCGAGTTTCTTTCATAGCGGCCGAATTCATGCCAGCTTCTTTTTTTATCTCTCGTGTCAATCGCCCCTGTCGTTCGTATATCCACCGAGATGGACTCGCAATCCTCGCCGTGTGAAAAAAGAGAGAAGTACATTTCAAGACGACGTCGAGGGGAAGGTCGAGACAAGGTGGAAGCTGCGGTTGAAGCTTATCGAAGAGGAAGGAGCAGGGAGCGCATTATCCAGGCGGATGGAATTGTCCTAGCCGTCATTCAAATTCGTTTAAGCTCCCCTGCATGCTTGGTCGTATCTCGGGAGACTCGAAAGCCCTCCTGGAACGCCTTATCCTTCGCACGACGAAAGCTCGAGGATCGATCTCTCCGCCACACTCACCGACGAGTGTTTTCGAAGGGTTAAGAGTGCCGTTTAAACGACAAGAAGTACAAATTGTTCTTTCCCGAGGAAACTGGCTCCTGAATGGTTCCCCCCTGTTCCTTGCAAAGCTGCTGACTGCACGCGTCCTGGAAGGCCCCCTATGAATGCACCGGGAAACCCTGCAACCTTTTTCTGTTTCGTGGTCGTTCCGCGTAAACTTCTACAAAAGCTTCAGACCGTTTCTCACGGCCGCGGAACGTTATTTTACTCCAGCAAATTAATTTCGATCCGGTGCCACGAGTTGATTCGGTTGAATCGCCGGGTGTAATTACGAGGCGCGCGTCACGACGGGAAGCTTTGCTCGTCGGAATCCGTTTATTTATCGCTACCGGTGTATTTTTCTCCGATTAAAATAAACAGAGGGGGCGATCCATCATGTGATATTAAATCTCGCGGGACCTGCAAACATACGTCGGAACGCGAGAGCGTTTCGAGCTTTCGCCGTGCTATAATTAAATTGCACCCTCCGTCCGCCACCTCCGCCGTTTCACGCCGGCCAGTGCATCCCTTTCGACGGGGAGGATCTACTTGGAAGTTTTTCTTGTTTTTACGTTTCGTCGAGACCGACGGAACGGGGGGAACGGTGCACACGGAAGAAAGGAAGAGTTCGCTCGACGCTGACGTCGTTAATTAGTTCAAGTGATTTAGTATACCTTTTTTTGGGGGGGAGGACGATATCACCGAAGGAGAAGCATGCCTCGCGTGGCTCGTCGCGATTACGCGTTCCAGCGGATCGCGAGAAAGACACGAAACCTTCGTTCCTGGCCGGAGCACCTGTGTGCGTGCGTGTTTTTTTTTTTCTCGAGACGAGACAAATTGAACGGTCGAAGGTGTACGGTGTCGGGCGGACGAACGAGCTGGGTTAATAATTCCGTCCACGCCATCGATTTATCGCCGCTGTTTCCCCGTTTGCATTTATCGGCCATCATGTTTGCAATCAAACTTTCATCCAGTTCAACTTATTCGCAGACTCCTGGAGGATCACCGGTTCACGCGCGTTTTCAGTACCGCGTGCTGAATCGCGGCGCTGTATTCTTTACTCTTTCACGATCGCTCGATGTTTCTACAACCGATGCGAACCGGACCGATTAAATCGTTCGGCCATAAATCGTATCGGGACGAATCTGCATACGCGTATTATTAATCATTGTAATTAATGATTTGCCGCCGCGTACGGATCACGCATCCGCGCGTACATATTAATTTTATATTGCAGCGCGTCTGCATTCTGATCGGCCGGCCTAAGTGCATGATCGTGACGTTTCAAAATTGTACGTTTCCGGCGGTTAGATATTACGCGAGGATAGATCGCGCACGGTGCTTAACCGCTGATTGATCTATGAATTATCAAGCATTCCATCGATCGATTACAGTTGTAGAGCGGCGCGAGTCCCCTATACCAATTACTAAATTATTCACTTCCTCTGTACGCGCATTAGCGACGAACTTGTCTTACTGCTTCGGCACTACCCCGTAGAAAATTTCCGTTCAAACTGCCACCGGGAAAGGTCGGCTTGTACGGTACAAAGGAAGTAAAAAGCGAAACGATATATATATATATATATTGGATTCGCAAGATTTCTACGGTAATAAGGATGCACAAGGTTGACTGGATCTTCGCCGATGAAACCGAACACCGGCTAAACAAGAAGCGAGGCATAAAGGGAAGGAATGTTCGGTTGGTACGTGGGCGTACGCCGAAATCGGGCTTAAGACTCGACCATTGGCTGGTGTACCGAGAAGATACGCTGCGTTTAAGTGACATCGTATTACGGCAAATCCATCGTAAATAGCTGGAGATGAAACCAGAGACCGGAAGCACCTCTGGAGGTGAAACGTCGATGCTGCTTCGAGCTTCAGGATTTTCTCCGTGTAATTTAACTAGACCTCGTTGCCGAACATCCGAGCGCACGGGCCACGGCGAGACGTTCGCTCAAACTCGGAATCGCGATCGCGCATCAAGAACTTGCACGAAGAAACTTACAGAAGTCGGATGGCTGCGATTTCCATCCTGCCGGAACGGGGGCAAGAAGCTGGAGAATTTTATTATTAATAGAACGTCGTCACGGACGAACGGGGCAGTTTATATCCCCCGGAACGATTGGATTGCTTTGTCACTGATTCCAGGATTATTGTTACTCAGGGGGATTCGAGGAGCCGCCTATCGTTCGAACTGTTCGTTCGTGAAATACTTCAAGCATAGACCGTCGCCCCGTATCCTTCTTTCGCTCTTGGTTGTGCCACGCCGACGGAACGAAATAAATCCGGGGGCAAGGGTTACTCGCGAACGTCGAATCGATTAAAACGGTGCGCCTGAAGTGAAATTGCGCGGTCTGGAAGAAAGGTGACCGAAGCTGAGGAAAATCGATCGGCAGTTTGGTTATCGCTGGCAATTTGCGAATACGATCGGGCCCGCGTCGCCGAGGTATCGTTGGCCACGGAGATCGTCTGAAAACGAAGAAACTCGAACGATCGTCTATCGTTGACCCGAACGTCGCGGCCGACCCTCAACGGAATGCCCCGGCGTTCCTTCGAGGCCGTTTCCATGTTGATTCCTCCCGTACACTGCCACCGCGGAAACATCGGCCGCGAAGCGAAACGAAATCTATAATGGGGTACGCTCGTGCGCGAATCGTCGCGAGATAAAAGCTGTTAAGGAGACAAAGTGCATCGGGGAAAATAGGGGAGAGGGTTGCGGAGTACGAGGCGTCGCGACGCGAAGGGTGCCGTAAAGGGCCGCGCCTTCTTGCGGAAAAGTCGAGGCTAGTCGACTTTCGGGGGCTTCTGAACTTTTAAAAACGTCCCCGCGGACCGAAACTAACTTACCAAAGTGTCGTCCCTTTTCTTCGCGATATGGGAAGTTCGACCAAAAGACGGTTCCCCTTTTTCATGGGGGAGGAGGGCCTGCGCCAAGCGATTCGTACACCGGATACATTATCCTATGGGACTTTTGCGACGCTTCCGCTTTCCCTCAAGAAACGCTTCTTCGATGCAGGATCCGACTTTCTACAATGTCGTTTGGTACGGAAAATTCTGGGAAGATGATACGGTCTCGCCCGTTGATTATTCGTCGTCGAATTGGATGTTATCGTCGCGGTAGCACGGTGAACGTTCGAGGAGGCTGAAAACCAGCGAGGAGAAAAGGCATAGAGAGTAAAAATAGGGTGGGAAGTCGTTCGTGCACAACGATAGGTTCCCCCGTGGCACGGCGGCGACAAATCGATTCGTGCCTGGCAATTAAAGTCTTCCACGTTGGCGTGTGTCTAGATACGATCATTATCTGCATCGTGATTGGCCCCGCGGCCGTCAAACAACCCCGCACAATGATTTTTATTCACACGTATCGCGGGTGTCTGGTTGATCCAATAACGAAACCTTCCACGATAACTTCCCTCGTGCATGACAAATGCTGAAGTATCAAACAAAGAACGTTCGGGGGAAGGGAGTGAGGCACTGGAGTGCCGTTCATTCGAGGGGAGATCAGATTTTGAATCGATCCATCTTCGTTTCGTCAGGTTTTTGGAACGCTGAACGACGGATATCGGAACAAATAGCGGCGCGGCCGAGTGACAAAGAGGGTGGATGTTTTTTTTTTTAAACAGCGGTCTACGTCACGCGAGGCTGCTTCATTTTTCGGCCGGTGGCGTGACGCGATATATTATGCGCCGCCTTTGGCCAGAACCGGGGCCTCGCGAAATTCCAATTATGCGTGCCGATAAATTGTTATTACGGCTGGCGGTCTTTCTACATATTCCGGCTGGCGTTTCACGAATTCGGTGTATCGCGTGGACTACTTCCAAATCTAGTCGCGACTCGCGCTGACCGACGCTTCGCGCATACGTTGATCGTGGCAAATACGTTCGCTCTGACTGGAAATAATACGCAATGGACGCACAGCGCAATGTAATGCAAACGCAGGCAGGTTCCTTTCGGAACACGAGAAGGGAAAGCGAAGAAGCTACCGACGAGACGAGACGATTTCGGGCAATGGTTAACGAAAATTCGATACCGAGGAAGTTTCTTTCGCCCTCGATAAAGGTCGACGAATTATCCAGTCGAGGCTGAACTAACTTCACGAGCTACGATGGCAGCTCGGTTGAACGACTGAATGCTCTCCAAGCGGAAGCATCCGCGTACCCTCGTTATCCGGAAAGGTCTTTCACCTCGTGCTATCGAGCCTGCGTGAGGTCTGCTAGGACGATTTTTTCGAGGGCACAACCGCGCAAGAATTTCGCACCGCCGACATCCGGCTCCGCGATCCGATCTAAGAACGTGGTGAATTAATATCGCGGAAGTTTCACGGCGAAAGGGTTAAATTTTCTGGCGTCGAACCGACGCCAGGTCGCGCCGTCACGTATCTACCTTGATTATTCCCGTCACACCGTGACGAGTACGTGGGAAAGATACTTGCGCACGGCGAAGCATATTTTGCTTATTGAAATCGCGAATTGAAACACGGGCGTGCTATCGACGAACTGATCGAACGATTGTCGGGTATTTAAAAATAAACGTTTTTATAGAACACCCGCCGGTGTTGTCGAAAAAGAGAGAGAGAGGGTGCGAAAAGCGAAACGGAATGCTCTTCCTATTTACTTAAATCGGCCGGTGTATCATCGTCGATGTACGCCCCGATTCTCTCATCCTATAATCCTGATTTATCTGTCCATGCAGCGCTGCTGCGAAGCTTCATCGGAATTCAACGCATTTTTACATGCGCAACGGTGAACGCGACAAACGCGAACCTTTATTGTCCTCGTACTGAGATAAACATCGACATGAATATAAAGAAAGAAAAAGCAGTGAACCGGGGATCTTTCTCGTTCGCGGCAGGTAAACGGGTGACCCGCGGAAAGGATGAAACGAGTCCGCGATATATCCACATTTTTTCTGTCCGGAGGAATCCCATTGTTTCGCGAAATGCGATTACACCGGATGATTAGCCGAGCACGATAACATCATCAGCGCAGCGATCATACTTCGCAACAGGATCTGGATTTATTCTGGCGAGACAGAGGGGCTTACACGACCTTCTATCGAAATTAAACGGGGATTTCACGTTCCCGTTGACCCCCTATCCCGTCCATGTCCGCGCTCAATGTTACACGCGTGCACGCGTACACGCCGATGGAAACGCATCCTCCCGGTCCAAGCGCGTGTCCATCGCGCGAACCGGCGAACATTTTAATCGCGTCCCAGCGAATTCCACGGGAAATTTGCTGCAAATCCCTGAGGTGCGGCACGCAGTGAACTTCCCCCCCCCCCCCCCCCCCAGACCAACGGGACAGTGATTTTTCACGCCGTAGCGCGCGTCGAAACGATAATCTCGATGCTTCTTGTCGTACTTTCGTTGTACACGATTCCTTCGACGACACACGGATCAACGACGAACACAGCGGTTGAAATCGCGACACTCCCCGGCTGCTTGTTTCCCGTTCGAGCACGCGGATGTTGAAAATCGCCTGGCGGGCACGCGGCAACGCGTTTTATTCGAAACCGCGTACAGAGGATGCGGGTTGAACATTGTGTAACGTGTCCGTTGTTCGGATGGAGAGGTATCGTTAGCTTCGGCTAACGTATTGTACGGGGATTGTTCGTTCGAAAACTGTTCACGTTCGAGCGGAAAAATATTTCGCCGCCGAGTCGCGCGTTAATGAAAACTGTTTGGACCGAGGCAGTCTGCACGGAAGAATTGATTGAAACACACGCAAACGATACTCGACAGATCAATCATTATTATCGTCTCCTCGGTTCGAGCGTCTTCCCGGAGGTAAGAAGTTTACGGATACTAAGCGAATCCGGAGGACATGAATCACGATCGCAACGAAAGTCGATAGAAATATCCGTCGATTGAAAAGCCGTGCCCCGTTGATCCTGGAGAGGTCCAACGCTTTCCCCGGGGCGCGTTCATCGGGGACGAAACATTTTAATCGCGACCCAGTGATCGACGAGCCGGTTCGACGGAAAATCCCCGGACAAATCCGGACGCGAGCCGATTTCTGGCGACGATCGAGCGTCGCTCGCGTCGTCGCGCGCTGCGAGAACGATAACATCTCATGATCTGCTGGTCAGCTACGGATGAACAGCAGCGGCGCACGGGTTTCCTGCCGAACCGATAATTGAAAATCACTGTCCCGTGTATCGATTCGCAAGGATTGTCCGTTTATACGCGCCAGCTTCCTTCATCGTCTCTGCGCTCGCGTCCCAAAGCGTCTGCTTAACCAAAAATCCACCGTCCTCCTTGATCGTCCGTTCACCGACGAGCCGACGAAGTTTCGATACTTTCCGCAGAAGTTCTCTAGACCAGTTCTATTTGCTTATTAATCAGGCGACGGAGCACGGACAGTGGACACGACATGCAACGCGCGGCCGCGGCGAGGCTGGGTAAAAAACGAATCACGTTCGATAAAGGGGAAACGAAAACCGGGACAAAAAGGGATGAAAAACGATATAACGAGGTTGCGGGGACAAAAGGGCGGTTCTGCACGCCGATGTTGTCAAAGCGACAATATCGATGCTGCCAAAGATTATAAATAGAACTACGAAATCGACGCTAGCACTAAAAGAGACCGTTTTGTCTTCCCGTTGAAAGCAACGTGGCCGACTGCGAGGCGGGGTGTACAGGCAGGGAACGATGTTACGTTTGTAATTGGAAAAGGAGATTAGCCGTTGCTCGTTTTTCAGCAGCTTTTTTCAACCAACATTAATTCGATACTTCTCCCGGATCCGAATGAAATCGGATTCGAATATCCGTATTACGGTTCCCCTTTCGAAATCCCCGTACGGAACGCGAAGGACCGCGCGCCCCTGTGAAATAAGCACATGGTCTCCTTTCGATTTTCTTATTTTTTTCTGTTTGTTTCTTTCTTCTTCTTTCATTACAGTACACGAGGACGGCCGGCAACGTAAGTGCAAGTTGCGACTGCAGAAAATATTTCTGGCTGGGATTACTCGGGCGCGACGAGGTTCCGTTTGAAAAGCGAGCATTAAGGGGATTCTCAAAATCTCGACACAAGCGATGTCGCGAACCACGAAAGAGACACTCGACAAATTATGCGACACGCGCATCCGCGCTTGATGACGAGCGTGAAAAATCACGGCTTCCTGCCAGCGGGACAAAGCAGACGGAAAAAGAGCATTGTACAATGAAAGGGTACACGATGCTTGGGCATCTGCTTGCGATGAGAGTGGATTTAAAAGTCTCGAGACTGATTTCAAGCGTGGATTGACGCGCGAATTTTCCGCCCGCCGGAGCACGCGAGCCCGTTCTCAAAATTTCCACGACGGCGTACACTCGGAGTGTTCGTCGGGCAACAATTGTCATATTTATTCATCAACCGATAAGAGCCGTCGACGCGAAACGGCCGGCATAATCGAAGGAAAAAAGGCCGTCCGGTTTGAAAGCTCAAATTGACCCTGTAATTTGATTCTCTGAAAATTAATCGAACTGCGGAGGTGGTTTCCAGCTCTCCTGTCGGAAGCGGCTTTAATTACTGATGGTATTTCAGGTATTTATCGGGCCAGCCGATTCTCGCCGATACGCATTGAATACGGCCCGCTGTTGATTAATACAAAAATTTCCTTCTTTCTCGGTTCTATTTAGACCAGCGAGCGAAAAGGCATCGCGGTTTCGCGCTGCTGATATCGCCGAAACGGCACAACAATAATTCATAATTTGTAGGTTGGCAAATTAAGCGGCACGGTTTATTAAATGAAGTCAATTACGTATTATATTATATTGTTGTATTGCCGCGCGGTCATAATAAACTCGCCGGCAATATGGATCGCTCGCGTGAACCGCGGGGCAATCGTTTCTACGTTCGTTCGGTAATTTTATTACGAGCACTGGAGGTTGATTAGCGTCATCGGAATCATTGGTTAATTTAAGACGCCGATAGTGCATCCTCGTTCATCAAATGCCATACAGCACCACGGCGTTCGTACAATTACACGGTTGGTTCTCTCGGTCGTGAAAGACGGCGGGTTTTAAACGCAATCAAAACCCAGTTACTCTTCCCCGCTGTACGTCCGCTATCGTTATTGCGTTCTAGGACTTACAGCATCGAACACGAGGCAGAATCATAGCTTTCGTATCCGTGAACATCGAAGGAGGAGCACATTTCGGCAGAAAAGAACGAACAAGCAGGGGAAACGTTGCGATATCGAATCGCTTAAGCACGGCCAGCCAGAAGGGTATGAAAGGGGTGGGAAGCGAGACTGAACAGCGAGAAAGAAGAAACAACGAAGGGGCAGCGGAAGTAACTGCTGGGGCGGAAGTTCCAATTGCAAGCTAGATCTATATTTAATAAGACAGGAGACTTATACGTTCTGCCGGCCGTTGTAACGCAGTTCGAGTGTAAAGGTTTCGACCTCTCCCTGCTGGTCATTCCGGAATTATCTCCACCACCTTTCATCCACCAACGTCTGCGGATAATTAAATACGTCTGCCCGCAGAAGGGTGCAGCTGGATTTCCTCCGAAACGTAGACGGCCGTGAAAAGAATTTTCGAGGGGCCAGAATTCAGGAGAAAGTTCCAACTAGGCAGCCTCTCGTCGTGTGCTAGTTTAATTTACCGACGGATTACTAAATCTTCACCGAAAAATGTTGGCAAACCGAGGTACTCGCAGGGTGCACGGTTTCAATCAAAGTCCGATAACGTGGTAAAGAAAAAAAGTTCGTTGCAAAGCGTAGACTTCATCTTCGAATTCATAGTGAATTCGGTCGCGAAAAAAAATTTCCCGTGGTTCGTGCAGACGATTGATGTGTGCACAAATTTCGAAAAAAATGTACCCTCGCTTGGCCACCTACCACGTGGGATAAAAAGAAAATGTATCAAAAAATACTCGTGGGCCGTTAAAGTACAGGCTGCACTCATTTCAACGAGTCCAGGTAGATACTTATGAAAGTTTCGTTCACGATGTTACAGCAACTGAAGTGTCGGGAATCATTTTTCGGTGAAAATTTAGCGATCCTTCAATTCACTGGCGGAACGCGGACACGAAATACGTGCAACACCGAGTTACAGCGCTGTACACAATTTCCCTACTGATAAAACACACTTTGAACGAAGAGGATGAGACCGACGATAAATACTATAAAATTAACAAAGTGTCCCGTCGGCACTCGACGGCGAACAGTTTGCTGTCGCATGGCGAGTTTCCTAATCTGCGAAAATACTGCTGATTTCGAAAGGGCACGACGCGACTTGATAATTCTGCGCTTCGACAAATCTGATTTACTGGAACGTGGCGAGATTTTCCGCGGTAGTTGTCCGCGATGGTCTGTTGGCCTGAGTGACGAGACGAGCGCAGCTTTAGGAAATTGTAGCAGCGGCTGCGTTCCTCTTGAGAGGTGCCATTAAGTCTCATTTTTTTTTTCTCTCTCGTTCCTCGCCCTCTCACAATTGGGTTAGCCGCGGGAACTTCCACTCCGTAAAGTTAGCCACGAACGAAGGACGATAATTATTATGCCGCATAGCGCGACTCGGCTTGCACCACGGCACTGCGACAACCGGGTGCTTTGGGACCTTGTCTCCGTCCGTTTAATTGATGCATTCGTCTTAAGGAGCGGGCCTTCTATATTGTCTGAACGAAAATCTTTGCGTTACCGTCGTCTTCGTTCGTTACGATTCAGCGGCCGGATCTTGTCGTTCCTCGGTGTTCGACTTGGATCAAACTCAGGCATCGTTTGAGCAGCGGCAATCAAGAACAGTCGCGAGGCAGAAACTTTCATACTTGCACGTATTACAATGCACACGGCGGAGGTAAACAAAGTTTTGGCATCTTCAGAAATGACAGGACGATTTCAGAAATTGCCCAAGGAAGCGGTGTCCCGGAGTCGCGCGGTTTGAGAGGCCGGCCACGTAGTTTAAAGCTAGTCAGGTCGGTCAGAAATTAGTGTACGTTCTCTGAGGATCGTAGGGGGTCCGCGACTTTTTAATTTATTCCAGGAGGGCTTGCTAGGAATTCGAGCAGTTCGAAGCCGAGTTTTTCAGGATCCTGTCTGAATATTGACCGACTGTTCGGCCAAGCAAGTCGGCCGTTCATTATTTTTCGCATCTCTTCCTATTAATCTTCCCGTTCTCATTCCCGCGGGCAATTTACTCGCAAAGCTTTTGGCTAACTGTAAGTCAAGACTTGAGCACCGTGACAATAATCTTATTACCCGTTTATATCGATCGGGCAACATTATTCACATCTATATTTCCGAAACTTCCAACGACCACTATCCAATATTCGATACGTCCATCGAATCCATCCACCTCCAAAATCCCCCGAGAATAACTACAATATTCCATCACCGGACTTATCCAATATCAGACACGGAGAATCCGCGGAAAATCGCCTGCAGGATCTAGAACACTGTCGATGAATCGGCAAGAACCCTTCCACCCTTCTCTCAGCCAGCAATTCCCCCGTGCGGGCTAATCCTTTTCGCCGTACCCACGTCGAAAATCTTCCCCGGTGGTGGGTCGCCATCCCGGCGGCGTCACGCCGATTTTCCAAAATGTCCCGAACATTGCGAGCCATCTGGCTTCGACGAACGGCCTGTACGCGTGCGCTCGCACAGCTGGACTTTATCGTGCTCGCGTGCTATCGTGAATCATAATGCGTCGCGCGATTACACATTACGCGCCTCCCTATCTAGCCACTCGCACGCATTAATGTCCGAGTGGGTTCGTCATTATGCCGGCGAACTGGATTATAGCTGTATCCGTGGCGATGCTTTATCGCTCCGCGGGGTTCGCGTGTCGCCAGTTTCCTTGCGCACACCCCAGCCCGTTTCACCCGCTCGGAAATAAAACGCTGAACCCAGCCGTCGGACACTTTCGCGACGAATACACCGGTTTCGTATCGACTCGCCCGCGTTTGCAACGATATCGCGAGTCTCGAGTTGCTGCGCTCCGCTTCGTCTCGTACTTTCGCGTCGTTTCGCGCAGATTCCTTTGCCCCCGCGTCTATCGACACCCGATGTTTTCCCACCGACGTTTCGTTCGCCATTTGGAACGGTCGCCGCTTCGACGGGGGATCGCTGGAAGCGTGCGAGACGCGTCTAGGCATCGTCTAATGAACACACAGTTCGGGAATTTACGCGCCCTGAAGGGATGCAGGTCGGTCGGACAGGGAGGAACACCGGCAGAATGCATGAAATTTATCGTATCAAGTTCGGCAGTGCAATTAACGGACTCCGGCAGAATTACTCTGCGGATTGTATTAGCGCATCGCCGATAATAATGCTGGCGCATGAGCGGCGCGATATCGCGTTACAGCACACCGTCGCCGAATATTCGCAACATTATCAAACGTTAGTTCTGTTAAGCGACGTGCGCGTATTTGTTTGGGGAATAACGGCGTTCGATGGAATATAGATTTTTCGTTCGTGTGAGAAACGACGGGGCCGCAGTCGGTACGGTAATAGTGTTGCTCGTTGCTGCTTCTGGACGGGGGTAAATCACGATTAATCGCAATTTCATGGACGTTGCCCGTAAGTCATGAAATTAATGTAACGGTATAACTCGCGATTACGTATTACGCGGCCGCGTATCTCTCCACTCGTTACCGCTGTGTCGGGGAGGTTCAATATGCTGACTATACGCACGTGTCCTCGTGCTTTATCGTGCGAGCATAACCAGCCGATACGCTTGGGAATAAGAAGCGGAAGCACTCGATAGAAATATGCCTGTTACGATACACCGTTTCGCGGGACATTGCGCAGGTGCAATTACACGGTTACGCGAATCCTTTCAGGCGGGTGCAATTTATACTACGTGGATCGAGATGGTACCTTCTTTTCTTTTTCTTTTGGCGAATTGACACCCGTTCAAGATTCGATCGTTCTGCGAATACGTCGCGAACGTCTGATCGCGAAGTGGCGCGGGTATTGTTAAGAAAAAGGCTGCACAGTAGTTAGAAATAATTGTCTTCCAAAAGGAAACGAAACGGGAGGAGACGTCGCGAGTTCAGAGCGGTAGTTGCCGAATGGAAATATTATTCCGTCTCGGTGGCACGCGTTTTCTTAACTACCAGCTGTTATTCTTTTTAAATAGAGTTACTTTTTCTATTTTTTTTTTCTTTCCTTCTCGGGATACACTTTGAACACGTAGTTTTATGAATCGTTAATTAAGTTGACATTTTTCGCCGCTTCGAGCAAAAACATAACATAGCGACCCGAGCTACGTCGCGAAAATACGCGTATTTATTGAAGATGGTTTTCCGGATGAAATGGTCGTAAACTAGGATTTAGCAACGCACTTTTCATTATCACTGTCAAAACGTTGCGGTTAAAAATGGTACTGCGTTAGGGTATACTGGCTACAATTGCGCGAATTAAAAGCTTCGCTGAAGAACCGCCCGGTCCCGACAGTCGCTATGTCGGGGCCATCTTTTTCGCTCGAAACATCTCAAAGACCAGGCAATCTCTTGTCGTTCGGTGCCCGCGGTGAACTTTACTCCGCGCAGGTATGTAACATGAAATAAATTTACGTTTGCCGTGGAAACGAGCGCCTCCATCACGGAACGCTGTAAACTTCTACAGCGTGGCCGCACACGCTGTTAAACATTCATATTTTCTCGCACGCATGAAATATTTCACGGAAAGTTTCCTTTGGTGTCCCGTGGCCCGCGTTACTCTTCGTTCCGCGGCCCCGAAACAATAGAAAGAAGGAAATTGCTGTGTTTGTTTGTTCCCGTTCGCAATCTTTCGCGAAGTGCGCTCGGATGTGCTCGCGGAATAAGGAGTAGAACGACAAAAGTGGCGCGTTCCAGCATCGAGCACGTCTTTCGAGGTCGTTGGTTGTCTTAACAATCCGCTCGGATATAGTAAACCCCAATTTGCTCGGAGCCTTCAGATATTCGTACGCTCTCGTACGTGTCGCACGCAGCAGGTGTACACTTTACGCGACGTTATATTTCATGCTGCCTGGTCGTTCTCCGAAGCTTCGTCGGGCACGGTTAATTTCGTCATACCTTGGCTGGTGTATCGAGAAAGATCGTCCGGTGAATAATGCGCCCGCGAGGCAGTGACAAAAAACGTGGCCGGAAGTGGCGATCCTTGGCCCGGTCGAACTCGAAAGAGCGGCGGCCGTGTTAAAAGGCTTGAATTCGATTTACGATTCGAAAAATCCCGTCTATCTTCTGAGTGCACCGCGCCAGGTATATGCACGAGTGACTACCACGAGAGGAATATATACGAGATAGTGCATTTCTTTTTTTCTTTTTTTCTTTTTATAGCTGTTTCCAGCGGTAGCGAACGTTTCGTAATTAATTACAGCGCGGTACGCTCTTCTTTTATCGACTTCCGCTCCGCGAGTGGCTCGTAAAAATCCGTGAGAGTCCGCGCAGGTTTTTCTGTCTCTTCCGTTTCTCGTTTTCCATTTTCCCTTCGGTTCTCTTCCCCCCCCCCTCCCCCTATGTTACCGCGTCGATCCGCCCTTTGGCGATGGTCGCAGCTTTTAAGTCCCGCGCGAACTTCCTTATCGATTCATCTTGATGAACTTGGGAGGGAAATGAATAATTTCGAACGACGCGGTGCCTCGCAGAGGCTGCAAAGGACATTTCGCTTGGCTGATAAATCGGGATCACGTATATCCCTTTGACGTATCCTTTCACTTTTATTTTTACAATTTGCACGGGAGCCCTTCCGTTGCAGTGTCCGCGGCGTATTTTGCCTTTCCGCACACGACATCGTCGGTGGTGAAATTAAATTGCTTCGCAACCGAGATCTTTACTGTCGATCCATCTCGCTGGCGATTATAATTTTCGATTGTCCCCTTATCTTTATGGGGCCTCCGCGACCGTAGTAATATCGAATGGAATAATTTGTACCCGCATCACCTTTGCTCGTGATCACGCGAATGCCGTATCAATTGTTTACGTTTGTCCTGGTCTCGTCGGGTAAACGCGATTTTTCTTGTCCGAGTAATTCCGCTAATCCTATCGCAGTCTACAGATACTGCAAGGCCCTCGTCGACCGTGTATTAAATTGTCATTTCATCGTTTTGTTCTCCGCTCGTTCGTTTTTTCTCCACCGACCGTTTCAGTCCACGCATTTCAATATCTTCGATTTCCTATAATGAGAATGCATTCCGCCGTACCAGTATGTTCTTCTTTAGCCCACCGGCCTTAATTATTAACGATTTTCTGCACGATAGAGGTTCTGTTCACTTCGCCCCTTTCGCGCTTTCATCCCCCCCGAATGTGTCCCCCCCCCCCCCATAAAAGGACACTTTGTCCCATCTTTATCGCTAACGTCTGCTATTTTATTTCTGCTTTCAGGATCCGACATCAAAGTACCGGTTGCCATTCTGAACTGTCTTTACGCGCGTCAATTGTGCTTCGAGGATCCATCCTGCAGCGCCATCCTGGAGATTATACCGAGGGTCTGCGGTCCGGAGCTTGGTGAGTACCGGGGAAATATTCACTTAAACTCTTCTCAACGGATATTAAGGGAAACGAAGGTGCAAACAGTTTTACAAGTCGCAAACAATTCGAATTGAACTTTTCGTTGGGTCTGGTTGTTCCGGCTGGGGTGGGAGTTTCGCGTAGTTTCCGCTCAAAAATCGCCCACTGTCTTCGCAGTTCTCCTTGATTTAAATAATTGCTCTCGGGGGTGCGATTCGATCGGACCTGCAGCTCGCGAGCTCGAAAGGTGTCGAGTAGTAGAGCCTGCTTTCCCTTCGCCGATGTAACGAGAAGCGAAGAATAAAAAAAAGAAGAAAAAGAAAAGGAAAAAACCGGGCGGTCCAGAGATACGGTCGACGACCTCGTTCTTTTCGCACTTCTTCTTCGCCTTTTCTTCGTCTCGTCTTTTATGCCCGTTACATTCGCGACACGATGAAACTCGTGTTACGCATACGTCGCGCAGCCATCACGCGAGTTGTAAATTATTTTGTACTCGATTCGCGATATGCGAAGTTCGCGATTAATAATTTCGGTGAGTTTCCATTGACGAAGACTTTTTCTCCGTACAGATTCATCGAACCCATTCGCGCGAGTGTAATCATTGCTAGCGGAGCAAATGATCTGCTACATTATTAACTTCTGCCCACGGCAGATAAATATTCCTCCCGAAGATATACCTAGTTTCGTTCCCCTAATTTCTTAGGGGCATCAATGCGATCTTGTTGAGAGGCGAATCGATCGCGCGATACTCCCTGACCGGGCGCATCGGGAACCAATAATCGTATCGGGAATCAATGTAATCTGGATAAAATCTGGGCTGACTTTTATGTAATCCAATACTAATATTCAGAGTATTTCTATCACGGTTTCATATTCGCGACAGTTTGTCCGAGGAATGATATTACGATTCCGTGATCTCCAGCAAATAATTAGATTCGAAACGTGACCCGGATTGAATATGGAGCTATCCGAACGATACGTATATTCGGATTAAATATATTGTACGAATATATTTTTAAACGGTGTTGTAATTTTACCCCCAGAACAAACTCTATTCAATAAACGAGCTCAGCAATTTTATAGGTGTCGAATTGTAATGCAGGTTTTGGTAGAAATTTCACTGTCGTTCATATATCCTCCCGGAATTGATATCACGTGAACGCAAGTACTTCGTGCGACCAAGAAAATTAGTTTCGCCAAGAATAAAACAATTATCGTAAACACAAGCAAATGCGAAATGGTAGCGGCAGTTGCCGAGTGAAATGGTTTATTTTCCGTATGAATGCTTTGGAGAATTAATTAGCGCGTTTTCTCGCTGTTCGCGACAGACATTTGGAAAAGTCCTGTTCGCCGGAAAGGTTTCAAGCCGAAATTAACAATTCTCGATTCAGCTGACGCACCGACCTCGACAAACTAACGATAACTACCGTGCCCCCGCGTTTTCCTGTCTGTAACTTGGCATCTTTGCGTTTCCAGTCACTGTTTTCGTTAGAAAGTAACGATTTCCCCGACGGCAATGAATTCCCTTAACATAGTAGAAAATGCTCTCGCCTATAAATGTATATAGATCTCTTTTTCCTGGCGCAACATTATCCAGCTGACACTTCTCTCGACTTCGTTCCATGCTGTACGTGCGTTCGAGGCTCTGCTCGTTCGTCGATGCTTTCGCGAAAAAAAAATATGCACAAAAGTGTTCGTAAAACTTGGAACGATCGCTGCCGTTGGCTTCAAAGGCGCAAAAAAGCGAAGGAACAAACAAGAAATAAGGAAAAAAGGAGCAGTCATCGTTCCGAGTTTTAATTTAACTTCGCCGTGGCAGGATCAGTCGGCGATTGACTATTCAATAAACCACAATCGGAACGAGCAAAAAAGAAAAACAGAAGGAAAAAAGAAAGGTCGACCGCGGTTTACACCGGTTGCGCTACTGCGAAAGTAGTACAGCTAAACGATTCGAACCGCCGACGGGTCTGTTGAAAGTGTTTTATCGAAATCCAATAAAATTTCCCTTTAATCCCTTTAAAAAGGTGGATTAAATCGCGGCACTTCCAGCCAGGCGACCGCATAAGCAGCAGTCGAACGCTTCACAGTGATCTTTGAAGCGGATCGAGAATTCACGGGGAACGAATATTAAGTGTTGAACGTCAGCGATCCAATCGTGCCCGGAGGTTCGTCGGTCGATTATAAATTTAGTGCTCACCGTAGTTGGTAATAGCTCTCCCGTTGCTATCCAGTTATCGTGTTACAGCGTGCTAGATAACAACAGTTACATCGTGATTCGTAATAACAGAGTTACCGGAGAAATTTCTGCCCGCGTCGATTCGTCGACGGCCGAGGTAGAATCGACGCGAGCCTCGGTGCCACGTAATTTCGATATTTCAGGGCGGAGAGATTCAGCGGATAAGAAAGCGGCAAGCGGTATCCACTTCGGAGACCGTGCCGGGGAGGCTCGCGTAAATTCTTCAGCCAGAAAATTCTGGGTCCCTGATAATTTTCTGAATACCCATGGGAAATTCGAGTGAAAGGGAACCGATGCACATTTCCCGGCTTAGGAGCTACCCTTCCGCTTCCGCCGCGTTTGTTTGCCAATCTTTACGGAAATGTCTGGCCTGATCGTCGTTCCGTTTCCACGGAATGCCCTCCGCGTGGTACCATGTTTGCCCGCGTACCCGGAATATTCTTGCCCCCCACCTGTCGGATACCCGCGGCGTTCCAAATTATCGCGAGTCGAGCAACAATTACAATAACCGGCCGCAATATTGCGTTTATACTATTCGCGGGTTCGTCGAATCCGCCGATGAACATTTATCGAGCTCATAATCAGCCGACCGTAAACAGTGCCTACCCCATCGGAACACGAATCGAGATATCGATTCGCGCGGCTTCCCGTTCGCAGCGCGAGGTGAAATAATATCTACTGGTGAAACGCGTAGAGATAGGTCAGTCGGAAGTTGTCGATACACTCCGCGCGTTTCCTGACACGTCGCTGTGCTCCCTTAGGTTGGCACGCAATTGATGTCATTAAGAGAATCATCCGGAGAACGCTGGCGTAGATACCAGGAACGAAATGTAGCTTGCAAAAAATTAAACAAGTTCTATCGCGCGTCACCGGTGTATTTCATATTGCGCAGTGATCCCTTGAAATATCAGTTGAAATATCAGTATTAAGAAATCGCACGTGAAGTCCAATATCAATTGAACGAGCGTTTTGTCGAATCTTAGAGTGTCAGCAAAAAAAAAAAGGGAATAAAAGGCGCGATGGAGAAAGCTACAGATATGGACGATTTTCGTGATCGTTAACATTCTCCCGAACAGCCACGGGAGCCACCATAATCTTATCCGCAACGCTTATTTCGCGCGCTAGTGCCACATAGGATGAATATTGTCGACCATAGCGGACCTCCATTTCGCGCGAGCCTTATCGATGAAAATGATCGCTAGCTTCCGGGAAAATCTTCAGAGATAACACGCTGTTATTTCGTAAACTGCTCTCCCGGACGATCCTGCACTTGCAGCTTATCAGTTCTCGACCTACTAAAATTGTCAGCCCGATTGAATGTTTGTTATTTAATGCTCCTCGCTTAGTGAACGAACGTTCAATGGCGAAACTTTCGAACGATACGTCTAATAGCTGCGCTTATTCTTTTTATAATTACTGAATACCTGTACAATACTCTGCTAGTTTTATTCACACGCGTAATCGATCGAAGGCAACGCGTCGATCGACCAATAAATGCCTCAGCTTTGTAACAAAAACATCGCCGACTCTATCACTCGCGCAGCCAACGGAAACAATCGTCGCGCGTATTTAATTTTCAGGCATTCCGTTAGAATAGAAGTTTCCCGTGCTCGTTCGCAAAGACGTCGCGGCAATATAATAAGGGCTAACGGAGCCAGTGACAAAATCGGTAGGTGGGCATTACGTCCGCGGTATTTGCCACATTCGGGCCGACAGTAAGGTTTCAGTTTCCATTTTCCAAGCAGGAAGTGAAATTTCGCGAGTGTACCTTTGCAGTATCCCGAGGGTTGTGCGCTTGACAGCCGACCCGCTGTCCGGGGGGTTTGTCCAGAGAATCGGTCGAAAGAGTTTGCGTGGAAAGGGGGGTCGCCGGTTGCTTTGGGATTTCGTGGCTTTTCGAACCGTCACACTGTGTACAGACGCTTCTCAACCGCCACGCCTTATATCAAACGATCGTTTAGTTCCGCGACTCTTTCGATCTATCAATCCGCATTTATCCAGCAACGTTTCGCGTGTATCTGGTGCTCTCGGCGAAGAATCGAATTCAAAGGGTGAAAGGGGGCGTCAAACGATGGCGTTCCAAGTATGCAGGTATCCGAATTAATAACGCGCTGGCTGGAGGACATGGTACGGGAAGACTCTCTTATTAAAAGGCTTTGGTGGCACTGCGGGGTCGGTACTACTTATGCTCATAAATAACGACCGGCAAACCCCCCTTAGTCGCCGCGGACTCGCAGAATACTTTGGCGGAAACCGTCAGAGCTATCGTTTAGACTCCGCCTCGTGCCTCCACTCTTTTTTCCCCACTTGGAACGCCAAGTTTCGTGTTCGGGGAACTTTGAGGAATTTGCTGCAATGTTTGCAGCTTCATGAAAGCGTCTTCATCTGGCGGCGGCTCTGTTTTTGCATATTTTCCGGTCGCCGGGCCGAAAATTTACGGATTCTTGGGAAAGTTTGTCTTTTTTTCTTTTCTTTTCTTGGCTAATACAATTGGTCGCGGTGGGAACGCAAATCTTGGCCTCCCGAAGTTTATTAGGGTAGTGGCTGTGGAATCGATTATGAGCATGGGGTGTAATTGTAGCGCTTCCTGCGCCCTTGACGGCTACGGAAATTATTCATCGATTGTCCCGATTCGGGCGGGCTAAGTAATCGGGTAAAATAAATTGGTAGAGCTCGTTGAGATTATAATTGATTGTTAATTGCGAAACCGTAACTTCCTCGACGAGGCAATCCTTTTCTTCGATGCAAATTGTCGCCGCTTCGAAAACTCTCGATTAGTTTGCAAACGTTCCCCCCACGGATTTTGTAGATTGCGATTCAAACGGGGCCGAGTCATTTCAATATACAGTAAGCTAAAGAACGACACGTCGATTCAGGTTATCGTTAGTCGTATCGAGTATACAGGCGGGTGTGTCGTTATGGGGGCAATTTTCCAGGGAAGATTAAGCTTTCCAATCTCGGTTGAAGCGTCACGTACGCGTCGAGATTTATGAATGCCAGCACGTGCAGATTTTTATTCAGCCGTTCTCCTTTAATCCGGAAACATCGGGCATTCTCTGCGCTGAGTGTTAATTCCTTCGCATCTCGCGGCAGTTTTCCGTTCGAAGACATTTTTATGCGAAACGTTCTACCCTCCGGGGGAGGGAGAAAAAACAACGTATCCGGCCTGTTACACGAACCGTGAGAAATACTTTCGTTGAAGAATTAAACGGCGAATAATGACGCGATTATATATCGCCACGGTTTATCGTTTCATTTTCGTCTGCCGCGTGTGCACAGCTTTAGGCAGGCCGAGCAGAAATTACCTGTCAGTCGCGTAATAATGGACGGACTTGATTTACTTTAAAATTCAAATGTCAAGTCGCCGTGGCCCCGCGCCATCGCTGAATCGTACAATGAATAAACGTGGAAGGGAATATTAAACGAGGGGAAGGGATATTCGAATTCGCTTTGGAATCGCGATCGTTTGAAATCTGCAAGGCAGAAGAACCTCCAAACGTTTATTTGGATTTATGAATCTCCCTCGGCTTCTCTCATCGTCCCTTTCGTTCTTTCTCTACTCCGTCGCGGCCCCATTGCCTTTGCAATCGCCCCCTCTTACCCTTTTTGCTTTTCGTTCCCTTCTGGATTCTACGCTCTGTCGACCAAGTAAAACTCAACGTTAAAAGGGATACGCGTTGACGTTCGAATTAATTTTGATTTATCGCCGTTTATTAAAATCCACGCTCTCGCGGCGATACTGTCTGAATTATTGCGAAATGCACGCACGCTGATCGTTGCGATAGATTCCGTCCAATACGGTAATTGAAACACGGCTCGTGTCGATGAACAAATAAAAGACGATCGTTATTTTCATTGGTTCGCTTATACATATTTTTGCTGGTTTCGCGTGTGCCAGTAAACAGAAATTTTATTCAAGAAAGCCTGCCGGAAATTCAGGAACGTGGCTCGGCGTTTCTATTAGTTAACAAATGAATATTCGGGCGATCGAGAATGTTCAAATGATTGTCATAATTAACAGAACGCCGGATCGTCCTGTTATTTATGCTTTCGGTAAATACCACGTACAAATCGTGGCTCGCGTAAATGCACAAGCCGAAGTTTATGTTTCCTGTCCCATATTCGACAGTCTGGTTAAAGGCTAAACCGAGCCCGCGCGGGACCTCGGTGTCATTTGAAATAACGCTTTCATTCGGTCAACAGTTGGCCGTGGGGATGATTGATCGTTTGAGCCAGAGCCAAATCATCGATTACGCCGGAAGGTATAAAACGAATTTACTTGCTGCAACTACAAACCAAATTAGTCCCACGGCTGCAAAATAATACACGGTCGATCGTTTGAGACACGCGCGTCGCGTCGTTCCTTTTGTTTTCGGTCCAATTCGAGTTGAAAATATCGCTGAACGAGTGTTACGCTTTTCGATCCGAGAAACCACGAGCAAATTGGTCAGCAACGCCAGCGATACCGTGGTCCTTTTCAAAGAATTTCTTTGATTAGCAGCCTGATTCCGTTGCACGCGCATCCGGCAGGGCATGCTTCGTTACTTTTAGCCTCGGGTTTCAGTAACCAGAGCTTAGAGTGCAATTCTCCCCGGGGCCAAGAACAGCGGCAATTGATAGCGGAGGAATCTCGAACAAACTTTCAATTTACAAACGCCCGCGACTACGCGTGAATTTAATTTATTACAAGTTTTCACCGGCGTGCAACGATGCAATTGCAACGATAGCTTGCAACCTTCCCATCTGACCCGTGGCTAAAATTATACGAGCGGGAGCGAAGCTTTCGAAAATTGATTCTCGGCGAGTCTTCGTGCCGTCGGAACAACGGTCGAAGTTTTTCAGTGGCCGTACTCTCCGTCGAGTGGAGTCCTTTTTATAGGGCTGCGCCAGAGTCATGCAGAAGCCATTTTCATTTAACTGCTATCAGAGCTCCTGCCCTGAGAATCTTTTTCACAGCGTTCCGACGATCGTTCAATTTTCATAGAACTCGAGGCAGAAGACTTGTGCGCGGCGCAACGAGCGTCGTTAGCCAGACGCTTTAACGTAAAAATCTCCTGGTAAACGTAATTTCCTTGCTGGAAGGATTATCTACTTAACGGTGTATCGATAAGAAACTACTTTAGAAAATGGCGAGCTATTTTAATCCTGCCATGCGCCAGTCCGTTGCAAGCTTCCAACGGGAAAGGTCAGTTCTTTGCTCGTCCGAGTCGGGACCCCCGTTTCATTTCGGAAACGCGGGACGGTCCGGCAAGAAAAAAAATCTGCTGCAGATTTCATCACGCGTTACCCGATAATGGGCCAACTTGAAAGTGCTTAGCCCCCCTCCCGTGCGCGATAAGCCGGCGCGTTGTTTAATTGTACGGTGTTTCCCGTAGGAAATTTACGCGTTTGATTACGTGCGCGATCGGCCACGATTTCGCAACGATATAATCGGTGAGCACGATTACATTTATTGGGTTTAGCATGAGCCGTAGGGGCAATCAATTTGCTGCTTAAACGTTTATACGGTAAAATGATCCGGAATATACGAGCGGTCGGCCCTTCGTCCCTTGTTATGGCAACCGGTAGACAAACCACCCCTTTCCGTTAAACCCTCGATCGCCACTCTACCCCGTTCGCCGGGAGCAGAGGAGGGGCGGAGAATTTTGCCCCGTCGTTGCTTATTATGCGCACGAACGAAAATCACTTTGCGAACGAACGCGGCAATATCGTTGCAACGAGGACGTTGCGCACAATCCGGTCCCCCGCAGCGAAATAATTTGACGCGGCCAGGTATGTATACACGCGACAGACGATTCCAAGTTACGCTACATAGGTCGAACTCGACTGAATTCGCGCACCCTGTCATCACGGGACGGAAGAGGGTTCGTGAATCGCTCTGGGCGGGGAGTCCGGGAGGCTCGTTTTCGACTGTTCGTTTTATTGCACGTTATTTCCGGCGTAACTTCTTCGGGGACTTTGCTATTCGATTAAAGGAAACGCCAGGCGGACGCAAACTTTGCCATTACTTCATCGGTTGCAAATCACGGACGAACGGCACGGTGAACGGGGTCGCAGTCAGTTTTTGTTCTCTGGTTACCGGTTGCTCGCCCGACTTAAGAGCTTCTTTCGGATCCGCGGAACCCCGAGTTTCCACGAAATGAAACGGTTAATTATTTCGCGGGCCGAACTTCACCGGCAGAACGGGGAGGGCATTACTTTTAAGCGGGCAGGATTCACGATATCCCGAGCCCAGATGAAATTCGAACCGGGAACTCTCGAACTTTCATCGCTGTGAAACATTACCGGTATTTCTTTCGTCGCTGCTATATTTTCGCGCTCCGTAACTTTTTAATCGTTTCGCAAGAGCCACTTGGTCTCGGGGTGTTCCTCGGTTAGTGGCGGTGAAGATTCGTTTCGACCGCAGCGGAGGGGAAATCTGTCTTCTTTGAATAAAACGTTTCGCCCGGAACGGGCGGAAGGGGCGAGTTGAGAAGAACGACGATTAAATCTGGCTATTGTTTGTTTAAACGAAGGAGGGGAAAATTTTGATGATGCATCGACGGTTCGCCAGAGTGTAGTCTAGGGTGGAAATGAAGAACGATACCCCCCAGAGATGGGCGATCCCGATATCGATGCAGGAATGAATTGGTCCCCGTTAATCCACGATTAATAAACAATCTTCGGAAAATGTATCAAAGAAATAGGGACAATAACTCAGAGAGAGATCGCGGCGGTGGTGTATAACGCGATCGCAAATCAAAGTACGGCGGCCGCTTGCCGCCATTAATAAGCGAGGAAAGTGTGGTCTTGCCGTTGGAAAAAAGACCGATAAGGTGGAAAAGAGGGTGAAAAGGGTGACGGGACTGGCAGAAGGATCCCATTGTTCGAAAATACAATGTACGTTGTTACGGCAAAGCGCCGTGCACAGTTCTCGAGTACAATGGCGTAGGTGGGAGAAAGATAACGACGGAGAAGGGAGAGCTGTGCCAGTGTGTGCTACCCTACGGGCGGGTGTGAGCGTGTGTCTGTTCCCAGGTGAACGTGCGCCGAAGAAAAGCAGATAGAAAAGAGAAAAGTGCGAGCGACGAACGGAGGGGTGAAAGGGGTGTTTGCGTCGTCTCTTGGATTCGCCCGAGACCGCGAGTTATCCGTGTACACATATTTTCACTTTTCGTTTTTCCGATCCTCCCCCCGTTTTCTTTTGCCATCGATGATTTACAACCCACGCTAGCGCCGGATCTGGCCGCGATCGGTCGTACCTTTTTATCGCCGCGCCAGTCCCTTCGTCGCGGCCCGATTCTCCCGCAAACGTATTCTGATAATTACAGCGGCGTACGGAGGGGAAACGAAAGAGTTATGCCCGAATGTTGGCGGGTCAAGCCACGAAACGGCGGGAGGGGGAATAACGCGAGGGCGGAAATAAAAAAAATTCGCGGATTCGCAATGGCTGTATGATGCTCCGCAAACTTTTTTTTTTTTTCAATTGCTCCTTCTGTTTCCGAACTTTTTCATTGGTTGGAACATTTCGCGATAAACAATGCACAGGTACCGTTTGAAAGGCAGGCAGTGGCGCGGAGTCACTCGAATTTTTTGGTAATTACGGGGAAAAAGGAATGGAAGCCAACACAATGGGGTCGCGGCGTAATCAAAAGTCGATGTCGCTCGCTTTAGAAGCCGGTTAATCGAAACTTTTTCCGAGGCCGTTTAATAAAAATCGGAAAATCACGTGACGTGTATTATCCCCCCGTCCGGACGGCAAGAAATTTCATGAACGTTGCAATTACATTTGCGGCGCGTTCCTCCTTTTCGTTCTTTTTTTTTTTTTGTTTTGTCCCCGACGCGACGAAATGTTCTGACCATTTAATTAGTTTTCATATCTTTGCATCCCTTTATCCATTCGAAATGGAGATTCCTTTGATGCGACGGGCACCGTTTGATCGCGATGCAGCTGCAGGATTTTCATGTTTCCTCCGGGGCACGCGTTTCTGCTCGATTTCCATAGCTGCATTTTCACCTGGAGAAGTTATGCCGAGCCGGCTATCCGTTATATCGGGGCGATGCTAACGGGCAGACCGAATGGATTCGTCGATAGCGGACGTAATTGCGGAAGTATTGATAAATTTGTTCACGTTCATACGCCGGTTCTCGAAAGCGCTTGACCACTTTAACGCAAACATTTCTTCCCGAGCTTCTGTTTCTCTGTCAGCGTCGAAGCTCCAATTTACGTTTCACGTTAGGCGACCGACAAGCGTATCGCGCATTGTATTTAATGGAATTTCAATCGTTCGCTTGGCACCAAATTGCAGAAACGCCATGCGAGAATTTCGATCGATGTAAAAAGCCAAGACATTAATTAGCCGTTCGTGTGCATGCGATGCGGATAAGAGTAATCGGCGATCGTACAGTGCTGGACGGATAGGGCGTGTAAAAACACAGAGACAAGGAAATTCCTTTTTTCGGCCCATGCAGCGAGTATAGAGGTACGAGTTGAATACAAAGGGGAAATATCGCGTTCAAATCTACGTGCGCGTATTGTACTTAGGCAACACGCCGTGATGCAGAAACGAGAGTCGTGCTAAAAAGTTGCATACCTTGATCCCAGTGTAATGGGGTCGTTATTTGTGGTAAAAACTGAAACATTCTCGTTCGAATTAAAAAATAATGCTGCCGCCGTTCTAATGAAACTTCGCTGGCCCACGGTTCCCCTAGATAACGATCTCTTTCGCAATTATAAAAATGATAAAAAGGCAGCGAGCTTCTTGCAACAACGGCATACCTCTCGAGGCGAAAGAACATTCATTTAGCCAGACTAATGATCCGGCGTTGCTTAGGGAGTTGGACGTTTGATTTAAGAATAGAACCGAAGAACCAGACAGGGGTTTTAATTCTTTAACTCCTTCGGACCGGGAGGACAATCGAATTGAATTGCTATTAGAGAGAGTTTCAATTATTGAACGTTTTAGTAACCTAAAATTCCTCGTACATTTTATATTCAAGTGAAAGAGTAAAATCGAGCATAGGAGGACAGGTTTCAATCGAGATTTGGCCATCACCCGTGCCCTGCATAGAAGTTGTGTGGCGTGTGTTTCGGACAGTGGTCGGTAGTCCGGCTAGTAGAATGCATATGCCCTGGTAACAATTATACAAACGTTGTGTATACACCAATGATCTCCTGGCGTTCTATCTCCCGCTTTCTCCAGCGTACCCCGTCATTCCCCGAAGTCGCTATCTAGCAGTGACCATGCGAGTTGTCGTGGTGCAAGGTGCATAGGCGCGGCACGGAAGCATTAAACAGGAGAGACCGGACGGTATCAGCTTCGGTGCAGCTGCAACTGCAGCAAACAGATCCTGGGTTTTGCGCAACACCGTGTATTGTGACGACGGTTTGCCAACCGTACGATACCTCTACATGATCATCGATTCAACTCTAAAGAATAATTCGTCGCCACGTTTTTACAACTCTGTTCCTATTACCTTTTATTGACCCCCCCCCCCCCTTTGTTTTAGAACAATCAATCTATCTAACCGCGACGTCGTTTCCTGCCCATGGCAAACCATATATGTACGTACTTTTATTTTCGAGCAGTCGATTTCAGACATAATTGAATCGTTAGATTCACTCGAACGAAACAAAAATATATAATGTGAATGTCAGCTACATTTTCATACGGTTCGTATGATAATACATATACATACATACAATATGAAATATACATATACGCGATAAAAGATAATGCATGCATAGAATAGTTTAAAATATTGCCGATAATGATAGCGTAACGAATCTGGGCACCACCCTGTATGCATTGTTCGTGTCTTAATTTTTGTTTTTATTTTTCAAACAGGGAGCTTGACACCATGCGTATATACGCTTTATAAGATACCTTGGCTTTCTGAATGAAAAACGGATAACAGCTGTGAAATAGTATTCGATCGTTGTACGTGCAACTTCAATCGCATTTCCTTCAAGCGAAACGTCGCGTCGGTTAATCGAAACTTGCTGGTCGTACCGCGACAACCTGTACGATGACTGCGTACATTGAGACAACGTAATTTTTTACTACAATGTGCGTTTTTTAATCTAACAATCTCGATCGCGAAAAATAATTTGCGAGGTATATACATAATTCGAAGATTTCACTAACTAAATATTCGTATTAATGATATTATTAATATCGCGATTAATAAACGCGCTTGCAAATTGTTTCGATTGTTAATAATAGTCAATACAACTGATTTCGTATGTCGGTTAATTATTTCGCGTAGCGAACTTGTTCTTCCGGACGAAATTCCCGTGTGTGCGCGATAATATCGTAATATATAATCGTAACACTTGGACGCTGGATGCGTGTACGAAATGAAAAAAGCTCGTTCACATATATTATGACTCACCGTTCGCCGACCAAGACACCTTGCAATGAAACACCAGGTAGACGCCTGATCCACATGGTGATCCGATTATAATCCGTGTGGCTTTTGCGTCGAACTGTATCCATTGTTCGGGATCCATTATTATATATCCATTCGTACGTATCCATTGCACTTTGAAGTATTATCACGAACACAGACACTCGCGTTACGACTGAAACAATCAGCGGTGCAGGTGGAACGACAGTCACTAATCAATAACACACGTGGATTGTTTGAAAAAGCTAATTTCTCTCGGTAACCGCACGTAGAATCAGAGAGCTACTGCGTACATCATGGCGTCCGGCCTGTACGTTATAGAAAACGGAAAGACCCCGTTCTACTTTCACTCGTATACCGTTTTGCACGTACCGTTCAAGCTTGCGAACGCACGAAAACTGTCGCGACAATATTGAATAGAAACCCAATAGTGAAAAGAAGGCATTAAAAACGACCGGATTGCGATACATAGATCGCGCGATACATAGGCACGCGATACAATACCTTCGTTGTCTCGTTAGAAGAACTTCGATCAACGACACTCGTCACGACACTTCTACTTCTTCATCGCCGACCCTTCTTCTTAATTTTATAAAGTATTCGCTCATTGGTCCTCCTACCAACAATGTCACCAATGTCACCAATCAAAGCTTTTCTCCTATTAACTCTATATTTAATCTTCTAATAATACATTTTATTGTCAGTGAAATTCTTAAGACGTCTACTTTAACAAGTATTAACTTTATTATACATAATTTGTTTATTTTATAACGAAGGAAACTACTTTACCCCTTGATCCTTTTCGGCGCGCGATTAGACGAGCGAACCAATCAGGGCAATCGTATCTAAAGAGTGCATGCTAATGACGTGCAGCGCTGTTCCTGTATTCAGAGTTTTTATATATTGTTGTGTCGTGCGTTTGCCCTGCTCCCGTGTCGCGTCGTCAATCGTTCGGTAGCAGAAGGCAAAGATGGATCGTAAATCATACTTCGACAACGACCGCGTTTCATTGAGCTTTCTTCATAATGTACATTCATGATTAAGAAATGTTCACGAAGTGTGACAGCATTATAACTCGGGTAGGTAGAGGTCGTACAACATGACTCTGTGTCGTTCATTCTCGTGGTCTGTGTTTACAAGCAAAATGTCGCTCGCACTCGACGCCGACGTCTATCACAGCGAAGACAGCTGGGTAAGTAATTATAACCTAATAAATACACGAAGCTAAAATTTTTGTTCGACTGTAACCAAAACGAACCACCGGGCATCGATACTGATCACTCCTAACCAACAAAAATTTCCGTCCTGTGTAATGGTTATTCGTAACCAAAGAAAGGAAATGTTTGTCTTCGACAATGATCATTCGTAATCAAGAAGATTTCTGTCGCCCAATAACAATTATTTATAATCGAAAACAATTTTGGTCATTAATAATCGTGACAATCAACGAAATTTTCATCATTCGTAATCGTTATTCATAACCAAAAAAGTTAAAAATGAAAATTTCGTAGTCGCGTCATTTTTTCAAAAATGTCTTCCGGATTGAATGATAAGAATCCTTCTATTAGAATAAAAATCAACCGTTCATCAGTTACTTTTACCTAAAAGATTTTTCAAACAACTTTTACTTTTTATCTCTGGTTGATTTGCTACACGTTGTATTACAACAAAGCCACCGCTGTATTGGTACGCCGTTTCGAATCGCATCGGTTTCGATTCCGAGTGTTTCGATCGATTTTCTTGTTGCTAAAATTATTTCGACACGAAAGACGAAAAATGGAATGCGTCGGCTGAATGTACCGAGAGTTTTCGGGGCAGAGTGAGCTTTAACGTCGAGCAGAATTTTCATAGGGGACCGATAAAGATTTTGCACTCCTGCACGCCGCAAACGTGTCGAATTCATTCGTTACCACTGAGCATCGAGGCGATATCGTTCACCTTGCGAAAACAGCGTGGAAATATTAAGTGGGGGATAAAGATCGGTCAGGCAGCCGTGATAATTGCTCGCGCGACTATTTTAGAAGTTAAAATATTTCCTCGTTAAAGCAGTTTCAACTTGGCCCGTCCACTTCTCTTTTTTTCTTCGCTCGGGATTCCTCTGTACGCAGATTAATTAGTACAGCGCCGTTCGGCGAAAGAATGGGAACGAGAGGGCGCCTTAATTACTATTCCAAGACACCGTAAGTTTCGTAATAACCGGGCACCAGAGACGGCGGGGCATAAGTAATGAATCCAGATGTCGTCGCCGGTATCGAGCGTCAAATCGAAAAATGACGACCGAAGCGGAACTTGCAATTGCGCTTTTCCAACTCGCTGACGGAATATTAGCGATCCTCTGTCGTTCAATAATCTCGTTCCGCCTCGATAACAAATCGCGTCCGTGCCGTAACGAAGCGAAAGGGTGAGAGGGTTGTTAACCGGTTAGACGTCGACCTATTTTTCTCTATCGGGTTCCATAGACGTACGTTTCGGAGGATGCTAACGATACAGCGTCCGTTCGACCAGCGAGCTTTTAGGAACGCGGAAAAGTGGGAAATCAATGGAAATCATCGTTAACCACCGCGGGGAGGTCGCGACCTAATTTCGACGTCTCATCGACGAGGAAATAATACTAACCGCGTTGCCGCGAGAGAGATAAGAGGAGAACCGTGTCGGGCAAAAATGGAGGAGATAGGAAGGAACCGTGGTTCGGACCACAAAGCGAAGAGCAAGATTTCCCGGTAGCCAAAAGTTTAATGTTTAATTTAAGATAGAGCAGTGACTTCTCGTTTGCCATCTTTCCACCGTCCTCTGGGAAAAGTTATACGCTGTGCTCCACGAGGCGGACTGTTCGGCGTCGATCGAATACTCCACCAGTTTCAAGTAATAGTTATGCGAGCGCGCGTCGAAAGTGTCCTCGGATATTTAATCTTTTTTTTTTGTTCTCCAACAATTTCTTGTCAGCGGGACAATGAGTTCTTATTTTCTAAAAACTCCCGGCGTAACATGTGGGTTCGTCGGTCCCGACGACGGCGAAAGGTACGATTACAGAAGCGTGCGAGTGTTATCGTCGGTTTCGCAGCTATAGAACTTCTCATTGCTCCCTGCGGTGTAACGCGAGCCCTCCATTCTTCCGCGATAATCTCTCTGTCGGGCCTTCCAGACTCCCGTTACAGCGAATTCCTCTATGGGACTTTGCGGTCTCCGTAGATAGACACCGTGGACGTTCGTCGACGTGGCCTCCAGCAATTATCAGGCAGCAAACGTAATCCCGTGGATGCTACCAAAAGAACCATAAGGATTTATTGAATCGACTTTGTTCTTTCGACTTTCGTTTAGTAGCCTTGCTGGAAATTTCAACGGCGTTGTTTACATGCTCGAGTTTCATTCCAACGTGTAACGCTGTGTTTAGGACAAGCACTTAACTCGAGAGAGAGAGAGAGAGAGGGACTCGCGAAATTTATTCCCATCCGCGTCTCGCTAAAGAGGCGTATTTGTCATCGACAATAGGGAGACGCGCTTAATAATAATTTACCTGTTCCAGTGGCTTGTTCGACGGTGACAGTGACAAAGTGTCGAGCGGCGTTGCACACTCTGCAAGCTTTCCCTTTCTTCCGCCCCACGTGCCTCTGCAGAGAACCACACTTAGATCCGGATTGCAACAGTTTCCAAAACTTCCTCTTCGACCATCCCTGCATTAACGTCGTCAAGAAGGGTAAGTCTTAAAAATCACGTAAATTTTCATCAAGCGCGACGTGCAATTAAAAATCTAAGCAAATATAAAGCCGTCCCCTACCCTGGTTGGAAAATGCGACGGATCCTCTGAACGAGATAAAACGAATTGGTATTAGTCTGGTCCCCGCGAGCAGGGGATTCGATCCAATGCACGTTGATTATTCAAGAAGTGTTTAATTGCGGGTCGCTGTTGTAACGAGGGATTCGATCAGGGCGACGTTGAAATTCCTCTTGACGGCCTCGATCAGTCGACCATCGACGACGCCAAGAAACTTTTTAACGAGACGTGAACGCGCAAAGTTTCCAATAATCCGCCCGGCCATTCGTTTCTTGTTTAACCTTAACTTCCGTCTGACGGTGCACGCACTCGAAACCAGCCGCGAGTTAAAAAGAACGAGGGCGTATTTAGGGCTCGAGCATCCCCGAACGGAAATCCGTTCCTCTTTACCTGGGAAATCGCTCGTGATATTTGCCGTCCGCATTCCCCGCAATTCCTCTTTGGAAGGGAGATTATCTGAATGCCCCTCGACTATCGCGAAGCTTGTAGTTTAATATTTTGTTACCCATTCTCTCCCTTTGAGAGCTCCCTTTTCGCTTCAGCTGCAGAACATTGGAAATGGAATTGTTCCTATTTTATTTTACATCCATTAATTTTCTTCGCTTCGGTCAGGTGGTTTGCGATTGAAACGTGTACGATAAAAGTTACGCTCGATAGAAAAAAAATCCAAGCCAGACGACGAATTATACGGCACGTAAGCCCTCAATGAAAATAAATCTCACGGATGAAAAGCAAAGGTGGCGATGCAGCACGATGATCGTACGTGCAACACCTTGCGCTCGGTGTATCGAGACGGAAAACGTAGAACCGATTCCTTCCCTCTGTTTGCAATCTTTTTATGGCTCGTCGAAAGCTTCAAAGGCTGCATAAGCTACAAAGCGTAGCTTTCAGTGGACCGTGGAACTTACGTTGACTTCGTGAGAGGGAAACGCTCGGATCTTTGCTGCGTCTGCCGGGGAAAAGAGAGGCGCGTGCCTTTGCCAGGCCTCTGCTTTCTCCTTCTTCCCCCGTTTTTTTTTTCTTCTTCTGCTGCCTCCTGGCCGCCGGTTTCCCCTTTCCCCCGTTTCCTTTTTTCGAAGCACGAGAGCGAATTTAATCTCATTAAGTGCCGAAGCTTCCTGGTTTTCGTAGCGGCTGCGGCGCGCAGCTTTCATTATCCACGTTAGCTTCCCCACATGACCGGCTTTCAGCCGCCTGTGCCGGCTTATACACCGGGATAAATGTAATTAAGCTTCTGGCCAAACTCTTCTAATTGCTCGACTCATTACCCCCGAATTATTCCTCCCCCTTCGCCATCGTAGATCGCGTCTTCGCTTATTGCGACCGCGATCTTGGGTATCGATTCTCGTTACCTTTCCGCATATTTCGCGTGCAATTTAATCCTTGGGATATGCGGAGCTACGCCTATGCCAGCGCGCAGCATTGACCGCGAGTTCAATGGGAGCTTTCTTCGCATCGTCGAACTTCCATGAACCAGTGCACCGGCTACGTAATGGAAATTTTCATTCAAAACATTCTAATTGCTCGATCGTCCCAATTTTTTTTTTTTTTATTATTCATGTCTAGGATCATCCCTCAGGCCGAAATTCGGCAACGGCGGACTCGCGAGACGTCAGCTTAAATTATTTGCCACCCCGATCTGCTTCCTTCCCGGGACACTGCTGTTTTCCTTTCGAAATTGAAATTTTAATCTCCCGCGAACGTTTGCTACCGATTCCTGGTCCATGCCTCACTGTCCCCTTTTCTTCGCGCACGGCCATCAAGTGCTTGTTAAGGAAAATTTTATCGCCCCCGAAACGGTGTCGTATGATTTATCGTTACACAACGAAATCGCCCCTTCGATATGTCATTGTCGTTCCCCGATAAAATCGACGCCCTTACGCCACCACTCTCGAGTAACGTCGAACGTATGTTTACCCAACTCTAATCGTTCATCATCATTTAATGTTCCCTCGGTAAATAATTTCCCCACTCCCCCCAAACATAAATCCATTAGGAATACAAATTATTTAATCTTATCAGGGATCGGCCAGCCCTGCCCGTGACACGTTCGACGACGTGAGTCGCAGGAACGTTATCTAACGGGTTGTCGGGGACAGGCGTAGCTTGATTGCAGCACAAGAAAATTTGATCGAGGTGCCACTCGGTTGGGCATTTCCTTTCGATGAAAAGGAGGGCTCGGTCGCGGCACTCGTGGTAGAAACAAAGGGATCACGATAGCTTTGACTGCGGCCTCTTATATAACCTCCTCGCCATTGCGGCTTCTCTTACGATCTCCATTGTTCATTTTCCCGAGGGTTCGCTCGTTCGGGCCGTCGAGTCTTTTGAGCATTTTCGAACGATTCCCGGATAATTCCCAATGCGCTTCTTTTCACCCACGCTCGCAGTTCCAGCCACGACCACCCACCGCCCCGACCCCTTCCGCCCCAAGCGTTCTTCTCTTTTTTACTTACAGTCTCCTTCCATCTGTCCCCTTGCCGGTTTCCTTTTCCGTCTTCTTTTCGCCCTCGCCGATGCCAAAAGAATGGGCTTTCCTTCCTCCTGCCTGTCGATTCCGCGAGGGAAACTCTTCTTTTTTTTTTTTATCTACCCCCCTCCCCACGCCATTTACCGTCTACTCTCCCGTCCCAACCTCCATTATCCTTACTTCATCGAATCTTTTGTTTATATTGTACATCCCGCGCGTATTTCTGCCAATGGTCTCCAAGCTTTCTTAATTTATGAAGTAAAATATAACGGGCAGTACTCGACCTCTTTTTTCTCTGTTTACTTGCTTCGTCTTCCTTTGCTCTTTTTCGTTATCCACCCCCCCCCCCCCTCCTCCGCAAGATGAATTAGTCCGCCGCTTAATTGTGATCGTTTTTATTATCGAGGAATTGGCGAGAGCGGTCGCCCCTTGAAATTATTCACGGGAAATTTCCCAGGTCCTCTTCCCTTTATCCGCGAAAAATCTCTCCCCGCCTCTTAACACAACCGTCCCGCCACTTCTTTCATCCTTTGATAAGAGAATACCCTTATTATTATCAGCTTCCCCTTTTCGCCCCCCCCCCCGCGGCGGCCGGCGAAATCTTATTGTTTTATTTCTCACGGGCTCCGCCGCAGACGCGTCTTTTTCATTATATTTTTACGTTCCCCCGAGCTTCGCTTCAGCGCGGCTGGCAATTATTTTCCACGATACCGTCACCAGGAACACTGCGATGAATTTTCAACGACTTGATAACGAACGACAGTTTCGTCCGAGCAATTTTTTAATTAACCCGTCGCAAAGATGCTCTATCGTGGATTAAACGTACTCTGGATTAATTAATCGATTTAATCAAACTTTTTGCCCAATCATTCATCCCGCCCTGAAATTCCCCATTAAGCCCCGGCCAATTTGACCGCCATCTATATTCCACCAACTTTCCTCGGACGAGCCGCGTTCGTGCAATTTTTATCCCCGACTCATCGTTACTGCCAAGGTGACGCCAAATTGAACTATACGGAACCGAAATTTCCCTGGCTCCCTTCCGCGTTCGCGAAATTTGTCCTGCCCTCTTCATTTTTTTCGCCCCGCTCGGCTCCGCCATTACTATTTGGCCAGTCGCATTCGAATCCGCGCGACGCCCGAGAAATTGCATTAACCTCGCGACGATTTTTCTCCCCAGACAAGGATCCATACCCGGTCGACGCTCTGCCGACCTGCAATCATGCGCTGAGCGTCTGTTTACGCGGCAAGCCGTGCAGCCAGATTTACGAGGACTTCAAAAGCAACTGCAAAGCGCGAGAGGGCAAGTGCAGGATGGAGAGCCGGTGAGTGAAAACGTTGCGTCATTACCATACAGTTTATTCTACTTTCGGCGATCGCGGGAGCAGCGATTTCCGGCCGCGGAGGCGCCGGCAAGCCCGGAAGTCAATATTTACGTCCGCCTCTCCTCACGCAAAAATGTTCCCCGCCCCGGCAGTTCCACAGCCGGCAAACCTTCAGCCTAACGTCCTATTCATAATTCAAGTTAAAGGAAGCGCGGAGTGTTCCTTTTGAATGGCAATCAAAGAAGTAAATTTCTTTGCCGCGGCTCGAATTTCGTTCTTACGGTTCGGTGCGCCGTTTCTCGGCCATTCACCGTTCAACTTCGAACAGGGATACTTACCGTTCTGCTTATTTTTCAATGTCAGTCTGCCCGCGAGGGGCGTAGATAATGTTTCCACCCGGTGCCGGTGGGGTTTGTTCTTAATTCGAGAGCGGGCAAGCAAGGAAAGTTATTTTAGGGGCGGTGGTAAATAGGGGGGCGAGATTTTAAAGGATCGACCGTTTCAATGTTAATAATAGTGTATTTCATTGCACTATTATATTACATTCATTCGTTTCCGTATCAACAATATTCTTGTGTCGCTTTTATAATATCCATTTCAATCGAAATTGTAAGGGCCCGGTTGAAGAATTCCGGCCCGATGATAACGAAAGCGGAATCCGTCCGAGAAAATCGGGACGTATATCTCGATCGAAACATTTGATCCGGACGAGTGTGACGCGACGAGGAAAAAGTTATTGCAGAATTCGAAACGAACTTCGTCCAACTCTCGACTGTCTGGCAGTTTGACATAATTTTAAAGTTGCCCGACACCCGCTTAGCTTCCGTGTTATCCGGTATCGTCGTGCAGGAATCTCTTCAGGCCATTTCGTCTCTGTCCCGTTAAACCGAGATACAGGATTTCTAACGGCGTGACCCGGTGAGTTAACGCCGGCGCGGATCGGGTTAACTCTTTTAAGCCCTGCGCGGCGCGTCGCGGAATTCAGAAATCAATTTTAAGTCGCGAGCTGGCTAAACCGTTATGGAAAAAGGGTTCCCGTTCCCGGTAAGAAGAAGGCATTACGAGACTCGAGAGCGAAGAAGCCTCGCGCTTTCGACGGAATACTTTTATCCTTCGCGCACGTGTTTTCCGGGAGATATAGAACGGGCCAGGATAGACCCAGTGTTCGCTGCTCTTTTTTCCACGGGCTTCTCTCCGTTCGTCCCGTCGTAAAGCCATTAACGAGCCACCGTTGCGCGCGTCCACGCACTCTTAATTACCGAGGCTTCCTCGCGTGTTGAAATTTTACGACCGATCTTTCCTCCTGAGTAATTGCCTCGTATTTCACCTGTCACTTTCATCCTTTAACGTGCCACCGTGCCGTGATACGATTATCGTCATTACGGCGCCCGAAGGAAGAGGAGAAAAGCGCCGCCGCGCGAACGAACGCCGACGACGATTCGCGTCGAAACGATCGCCGCAAGAATTTTCTAAGCGCGATGCATCGGTGCCTCGGATTGCCCGCTCGAAAAACTGGCACGTTTCGCTGCTAGAGAACCCGAAATGGTTTCTAAGTGCAGCGGATCGTCGTCTATCTTCCTCTTGTCTTTCTTCTCCGGTAAACGCGGATGCCCGTGCGAGGGGAACTGTATTTAGGGAAACGACTCGAATGGCACGAGTAACGCGGTTGTTAAAGGGCGGTAAAACGTACGCGAAATCGCTGGCAACGTGGGAATACGATGGGCCGCTTTCCGCGTAAGCCTGATTCACGCGCGCCACGTTACATGCGATGCCTAAGTAATTTCTTCGTGGAAACGCGAGAACCCTCCGTCGTTTATGACTGACGCGGCCTTTTTTTCTTCTTTTTGTGTCCCCCCCCCCCGTTTTTCTTCCTTTTGTCGTCGTGCCCTCGAACGTACGCGGCGATGGACTAGTTTCAACGTTGAACGACTTCCAGCGCGGAAATGGACAGCGGTGAAACAGCGAAGAAATAGCGCGGCGATCAAACCAGTGTCAAATATTTGCTTGCGTTCCGATGGTTAAATATAGCGGCGAAGTTTCGGGATAAAATTAATTGGACGTTTACGCGACTCGTCGACCGGCGCGGAAAGTTGACGGAGTTATTAATAGTGCGACGTCGGCGCGGATTTGTAACAATAGCTCCGCGATTTGCAGCGGATAAACTTTATTTAAATCGTAATTAAATTACGCCGGGGGGGAAAAAGTGGCCGAAAGAGGGGCGAAGGTATTCTGTGGCTGGATTTCATGCTAGGGGAATTCGATGCCACGGGGAAATTTAATTAAACATGCTAGGCGTTACGTATTTCCATTTGCGCTTCCTTCGCGATTCTGACGTTTTGAAAGGGTGGAAATAAACGTTTCGTCCGAAGCGTGGCCGGTGTTATTCTTTTTTTCTTTCGAACTTCTTCGAGAGACAAGTGCAGCTACTAGTGGAGTTAGCTGCCGTTACACATCCGACGTCGCGAATTCCACTCGTCGTTCTTTTCTCTTTCCTCGGGACGAGAGGAGCGAGCTTTCTTCGGAATTTTTGTAGCCTCGGTATGGCCGACAGTGTGACGCAGGCCACGCAGGTAGATGAGCTATAAATATCGAGGTAAATACTGCGCGGATGTTTTATTAACACGGCGTTGAAGAGTCGAAGGGAGAACCGTAACACTTGAGCGGCGCGAAGTTAAATATACGCTACCTTATGAGGATCCCTTCAACGACATGCTCGCAATTCTATTAATCGATCTGTCAAACACCGTAAGGGGATGACTCGTTCCCTTTAGCCCTTTTCTACTTTTATCCCCCGTTCCTGCCGATAGATTCGACATGCCGTGCTCGAAAGGATTAAACGCGAATAGATACGAACAGGTTTCCAGGATCCGCGATATCAGGACGATCATAGAAGCTTTTGTATTATTGTAAAAGCCTCGGAGCTGAAATTCACCGTGCTATCTGCCTGACTTTAGTCGTTTCACTCGGATCCAGGATCACAGATTAAGAGAAAATTGGAACAAGTCTGAAGGATGACGATCGGGGGATACGTTGCCGGTTGGTTTACTTTTATGGAGCGCGGCATCGGATTGAATTTCAATGTTATTACAAAAGCCTCGCAGCGAAAGCGCCGATATATAGGCTAAAGAGAAAGTACCGTCGCTCGAAACTTGAAGAATTTCTGCTGAATTTTCAAGCGCGTACGTGAGACGACTCGCGAGCCATGTTATTTCACGGTGTCGCCTGTTAGGATGAACCGTTCTTGTATAAAGTCCGGTTTCTTCTATTATTATTATTATTATTACTATTATTATTTCCAAAGTTTCTCCTGCATCAATAACGAACACGCAGCAACAGGTGTAAATGTCAGCTTCAGCTGCTGTTCGAATGATAAATTATTCCCGAGCAGCTGGGAAAGAATTGATTCCTCCTTTAAATGATAATTTGCCTCACGTGTCTACCGTCACCGAGAACATACGCGTGTTCCTAAAGTCCAAGAGCGCGACCTATCAAAAGTCCGAAGCATCTGCTTATCGTTGGATTCTACATCGCTTGCTCGGCAAGAGTAATTTGCCACGGTGCGAAGTTTCGCGTTCTCCTAGTCTGGAATAAATTCGGCGAAGTTACCTTCCCAGCACCCTCATCCGTTATTCCAGCAAATGAATCGCTGAATGTTTTATCGATATGCCGGATAAGGAGCGATTCATTCTTTAGTTACGTTCCTTTTCTGTATTAGGCACCGAACTGACCCAGTTTAATTCTTGGTTCAAAAGTCTTCAGAACGCTGCGGGTCGTATTAATTATTAAGTTGCTTAATGCCGGGTATATGAACGCCGCAGCTTGTTACGCGATGGTGCAAGTAAAGGGAAATGCATTTTAATTAATTAAAGGATGAGAAAGCGAAAGTAAATTAATTTTACGCAGCATAATTAAGTACGGGGGATAAAGGAGCACTTATTATTATTTTTTTTTTTTTGATTATTAAACGGTCAGCCGAGAAAACTTGGCGGATTACCGAAATCGGTATTAATTAGTGGGATGAGTTGGATCGTGGCTTCCCGACAAGTTACCTCGCCCGGTTCAGCTATCTATTTTCGTGCTTCCGAAAACTTTGAATCCCGCGGGCGTAAATGGCAACTGATTTTGTCCCTTCGTCTGCCTCGCGACCGATACATTTTTGTTCGAGCGTTGCCCATTAAATATATCGTTCGATTCTCGCGTGCAAGTAGATTAAATTTTAAACGGGAGGAGCGGAGTATCGGGGCAGTTCGGTAAATAAATTTTCGCACGACGTTTCATTAGAAGGAAAGCGAGAAAAGGCGGTCGACGGGTCGGCAGTTTTTCTCCCACTTCCGTCAACCGAAGATATTCATTTTTCAAGCGGCAACGCGCCATCCTTTCTGGCGCGAAGTGGATCGTTTCCGCAAGAGGGCGGACAGGAGAATGCGCTTTCTAAAAAAGCCACCACTTCCCGTCCCCTTTCGTCTGTCTCGGCGCAGACGAACCTGCCGCCGTAGCGGTGATCCGGTCGTGACGCGCGAACGTCATCGCCAACCGATAGTGGAAAAATCTCTTGGCTTATCTACGGTGCGACCTGGATAGTACTAACCGTTTTTCAAATTCGGTTTCCGCAAGGACACGCGTTCCTTTTATTCCATTGCGAGCAAACGGACGCCCGCTGCGCGAGGGGAGGCGAAATAAAGACATCGGCGGGGAAGTTGGGAAGTCAGTGTCGCGTACAAGCTGTTGACATTTAATTTAAATCAAGTCGGAAGTGCATACTTTCGCGCTATCGATCCGAACTGGCTACAAGAAGAGGACAGGGTAGTAGTTAGGCGTGCCGAACTTTCGTTTGGTGCCGGTGGAATTTTGCGCACGGGTATGTAACGCAGGCGAGGGCGACGAAAGGCGGTGCAGAAGAAAGGAAACGTTGCGAAACGAAGCAGCGTTTCGTGGAAACTGGAAAGCGATCAAGGGACATCGATTTTTGCCCGTCGAACAATATTGCAACAATTGATTGTCGGTGTTAGGGATATTAAATTAATTTTGTTCGTACACGCGGCGCGCTGCAAAGTGTCTGTCGAGCGAGCATAGAAAATTGGAAGATATCCGGACGCGACAAAAAAAACAAAAACAGGGGGGAAGAGAAACGTCGCAGTGTGAAACAGAAATACAGTGACGGGATTCGTTGCAACGAAAATATTCACGCCGCGAAATAGCCAAGCTGTGTGGCACGTTAATTAGCACTGCCACGAGCTCCCCAAGGGGCTGGAAAGCGAAGATAATTACGAACGTGTCGACGATACTGTCGGTCCCTGACGAAGGAGTTGACGTTTGAAAACGAATGGATTCCATCGACCGGGCCATCGTTCTATGCTATCGAGTTATCCTCGAATACTCGAAACGATCGCGCGTGACAAATGTTACCAGCTCTTTCGACACTTCGTCCGAACCGGAACCACAGCAGGGAATAAACGGAGATCTCTCTCTCTCTCTCTCGTTCTGGATAAATTATTTTATCAAAAGGTGTGCATCGTATTTTTCGTAGACTGGTAGATGAAGAAATCGTAGCGAACTAAGGGGAAACTTTTCTGTCCGCAATGTCTCCGTCTGTTCTTTTCCGTCAGTAATAAAACGGCGAATTTAATATTAAAAGATTCCCGGGGAAAAATTATGTACTGGCATAACGAGGGGTGAATTCCAAATATTTTCATATTTCCATTCCATCGTCACGCTATCCCTTCTCGCAGTAATTATTCCCACTCATTATTCCTCCACTTGCCTTCCCTGCGTTCTGTCGGTCGCAGGGGGCAGCGAACCCAATCGTATTTAAATCAATCCGCATAAAGGTCTCGCGCAAAAGTGTTCCCAGACACAATTGAATCAAAAGGAATAATTATTTATGTAGGCCAACAGACGCTGTTGGCGCAGCCTGTCGTTTTCTGTTCTGTCGATTTTAACAATCGCGGTGTCACGAACCCGCCGCCGCGGCGCACGCGAATATTAAGATCTGGAATACGGGAAACTGTCAGGAGTCACGAAAATCGGTTTGCAACTGTGCATAAAGTGTAGGCAAGTGAACGAAATAACGACTGGACAGAAATTCAATAAAAAGAACCCTCTTAAATGTATTTCCTGGAAAGAGAAGGGGTGGTAAACAGAAAATAAGATTGCCCCCTCCCCTCCTCGAGCTTTTTATTCTCAATTCTCCTATCCCTGAGAAGAAGCTTATTTCTGCTGGCTGGTGGAGGGGGGGGGGAGAAAGTGAAAGCGGCGATGGACAAGGGGGATAGAACGGGGAGAGGAGAGGGGTGCAGGAATCGAGGTGCCCGATGAACGGCTAACGAGGTCCAACTTCACCGGAAATGACGATGTACCGTTCAGGGTCCGGACCAGTGACTTCGGGATCAAACCGCCTCTCTTTCGTTCCGCCCGTCGAACCGGTGCGAAATTGTCGGTGAATTTCTCCTCTCGTTCGGCTTGATAACCAAGAGATCCCCCGCACAAAAGGTAAACCTTCAGCCGTCGGATCAAAGTAATTTCAAACGAGAGCTGGTGGGAATCGACGGCCGTTTGCGCGAATCGCGTCTTCCACTTTTTCTCCCCGCCCGTCCCGTTCTTCGAGGTTTGCCGGTACAACCCTTTGACGCTCGCGGAATGTGTATACGTGTTCACGCAGGTTGGGATAGGCGCGAATAAAACGTTGGCAGGCGTACAAGGGGTTAGGATGAAAGGGTAAGAGCAAATCGAATTCCCAATTTCGTTGGCGGCGCCGTAAAAGTGCATCGACACGTGCGGACGCGTCGCCGGAATTGTGCACCGCGATATTCCGCGAAAGATATTGGGGCGAACGAAAGCGGGGATATTTTTTTTGTCCCCTGAAATAAGCGCACGAATCGCACGAACGGTCGAACCTATCACTTTTCACCGTGCCTCGCGCGGCTGACGGAGCATCGACGCGCACCTGAATTACGGCAAGGTGCACGCTGGATTAGCGAAAACTCCGCGATCGATAGGGATATTAAGCCGGGCTGCCCACGGGGGACAGATTTCGGAAACGGCAGATTTCAATAAATACACGGAACACCGATGCTTATGGAAAGTTCGTGCTGTGTATGGAAATTTCGACGTCTGGCCTTTCCCGAGCGCACCCCAATCCGGGCTCTCGTATCTTCGTTGGACAGAAGTCGTGTCGAATTGTATCGAGTTTTGGGGGGGGGGTCGAAGGGTTAGGGAGAGGTGGCACGAGAGGGACAGAGAGTGAAAGGATGGAAGTCGGGAAGCGCCGGTGGGTAAAGCCGATTGAAACAATCGGCGATCAGTGTTCGGTGATCCCACTTGGAAATGGCGGAGGGGTTGGAAACGAAATCGTCTTGACATCGAACCCTCAACCCCCGCCCGTTCTGCTCGAGCGATCCTGCTCGAGGCGTCGACTGGCTAAAATTTCTCGCAACTGCTGCCTCTGTCTTCGGTACACACAACACGACAAGGCGGGGGCGAAACAGTTTCAAGTACTCGTTGTTTGCCGTCACGTCGCGTAGCAGCTATTTTTTATCTCTCGCCGGATTCGTCCTCCGTCAATTCGATTCGATTCGGTGGACGAGATCGATAGGATTGAAACGTTCGTCGCGACGAAGATGCCGTAGAAAAAGCGGATCAACCGGATCGAAATAAATGTATCGGCGAACGGTCGGACTTTGCGACGGATTCGCGCGACAGATGTTAAATGGATTTTTGCACGGCGAGCAGGTAAATAGTGGGCTAAGCTTCGAAGGATATTTGGAAATTACTGTCGCGCCGATGGACTGATAGGTGTCGAGCGAGTTTCGATGGTTCGAGGCATCGATACGGTGGGGAAATTACGGGCGAACGATGGTAAACTTAGTTTTCCCCGGATTCCGCGAACTATCTTGCCGGTGGTTTGATACGCGATAAAACACACCGCGCTCGAAGGGAATGAATATTTGCACGTCGGTGAATAATTCAGAACGGAGGAAGAAAGCTGGATCCGGTGAATAATATGCAATCGGTGAAATGTTTCGCTGCATGCGCGGCGTGCACTTGAAAACTGATACGTTTGATAACACAGAGAGGGTGCATTCGAGTGGATAAATGCGTTATTGGAAACCAATCGGTAGGATAACGTAATTGCTGAAGTGTGTGCGTGATACAGAGAGAGAGAGAGAGAGAGAGGGGGAGGGGGGGACAGGGAGAGGGTGTGCGGGTTTGTGCGTGCAAGAGAGAAAGAGAGGGAGGGAATTGTCATAACCGGGTCACCCTGTACCGTGCGCCTAGGAAAAAGTAAAATTCTGACAAACGTACAGCGCTGTACACGCTGCCCCCACGCGCACTGTGCTTCCCGGGGATAATTTAAATCGTTCTTGGTCAGTTGGCCACGATTGCCTCGGAATAGAGTTTCTGTGGCGGCGAGCGACACATTTAAAGGAAACAATTATCTCCTCGATATCCGACTTATATAATACCTTGCCTGTTACCCCGTTTTCAATCTGCGAACTGCGATGCAGCTCGTAAGCGTTTTGCCTGTCGCCCTGAAAACGGGGGATAAATTCGGAAAGAGGCAAATTAAGACAGCGTGGAGGTCCGTGGATGGTGGTGAGAGGTGCAAGCAACTCGACGGAGATAGAAACAGGAATGGAAAGTGGATGAGTAAAGAGCTATCCACCTGGGGGCCAGATAAATATTAACTCTTTTATAAATATGAAAGGCTGCCGGCACTTCCTCTTGTTATATCTGCGGGGGGGGGGGGATGGGGTGCGGGGGATTGGTCGAAAGAAGATGACGAAGAGAGGAACGGCTGGCAGTTGAGAAGAGAAACTGTTCACCGGTGATGGACAGGGAGGGTGAGGACCCGGGTAAGCAGAAAACTGCGAGACAAGGCCCGCTCTATGCGGTGGAGAAAAAACATGAACCGAGGGTAGAAGCGCGAGGGAAAACGGGACGAGAGAGAGAGAGAGAGAGAGAGAGAGAGAGAGAGAGGGAGAGAGAAACAGATTGGCGTGTGAGGGTAATATAGGGGGTGGTACGCGTGGACAGGCACGCAGAAACGGCGAGATAAATTCCCGTGGATTGTATAGAATCGCTGGGGCAGAGTTTATTTTACGGCTCGGGAGAATATTCCTGTCTCGATGTAATTGTAATGATGATTTATCGCTACAGAGGAATCGATCTTTTTCCGGCCTCTGGAATTTCTCGACGACCGAAATCCGGCTCCGTTGCTCCCACCGGTTTGAATTTATATCCGAGGGGCATGTGCGCGCACGTTTCTCGGCGATCTTCTCGCCGAGAAGCAGTCCGACTTGAAGAGGAGGATATTTCTGCGTGCACGACGCTGCTGTCCCGCCGCGACGCGACCGTCGAACATTTACCACCGCGGCGCCCTGTATGGCATCGAGATTGGTTTTCAAATGGGACGATCTTGGGAACGCTCGCGCTCAGAAAGTCGCGTAATCATCCGCAAATCCGGCAGCCATTAAACGCCGCCGAAAGAACAGAGTCTCGTCGAGGATCGCGAAATTGCGTCCGTTTCGGTAATCATCGCTGTATTGTAGCCGAAACTCGAGGATCGGGCTGGCGGCGGAAAGGAGATGGGAATCGGTTAGCGTTTAGCGTGCAGCACCGAGGAGGAGCGTCGCGTCCGAACAATTAGCGCGAATTCCGCGTCTGATGCAGTTTTCGCGTACGTCCGATTGTTTTGGCGCCGTTGAATTTTCCGGGCACGGTCGTAGGAGGCGGGCGCGGCAGTTAAGCCGTATCCACACCAGAAATTAGCGCCCCGTTCGAGTCGTTCACCCCTCGGTAGCGGCCGCCCCTTCCGCAGAGGGGAACGCTCGAACTCGTTCGAGAGGAACGTCCGCGATCTGGATTGTTTCTGGCGTGCAAGGGGGATGAAAAAAAAAGCTGCGCCATAGCGCTCCCGTTCCGGATCTCGCGTCGCCACCCGTTGTATTCGAGAGAGCGCGCGTCGGTTACGTTTTTCGGCCTTTTTGTTCGAAAGTTCATTTGTCAACGGGGTGCACCCCGTGCACCGATGCGTCGCGACGAAATTGAATTTAAGTCGATCATCGCCGCTTAAGAATTTCCGTGGCGGTGTTATTTGTTATCCGATTTTTAAACTTGCACTTGAGAGAGTTCGAACTTCTCGGTGTCACCGCTTTTTGTCTCCGGAGCTTTCCTTCATCCCTCGCATTCGTTTCGCTCGAAAGTTTGTCGCAGACTGTCGGGCAACTTTGTCACGAAGAAGGCGTCTGCATAAGGATTTACAATGTCGTCGGCTATCGATCCTTCCCTTCGGAAATATCAGTCGCGGTATCCGGCTGAAATTCTTTTCCCCGACGAAATCGCGGATCCGCGACCGAAGGATATTTATGTCCACGCTCGATCTTCGGGATCCACGATGAAGTGGATGGCAGAAGGAGAGCCGGGCACGTCTCTCCCATCTGCCAATGCCTCCGTCTCCCGACGAGTGTCGACATTCGAATTATCGCCGTTCATTTCTCTTTGTGCTCGCGATGTCGAGGTCTGCGGCGTCGCGATCAAGATCGACGAAACTTTTTGCTCGTCGCTCCTCTTTGGCCAGCTGATTTGCAACGGTGACCGGTTAACAGAAATCTTTTCGTTCGAAAGATCGCGCCTGGACGAATCATGCATCGGTCTGAGAGTCAAATTGTGGCGTTTGAAGCTATCGCGAATCGATGGCAACGAATGGAAGATAAACTCGAGAGGAGGCGAGGAATTTCTGAGCGAAATATTTTCCTAACAACAAGAGCATTGCATAATACGCGCACGGACAAGAGCAAGCCGTTCTATACCTTAAATAATTGTGTCCGTTAATTAAGATTACGAGGCGAACGTCTGACCTGGTTCTTCCGGTGTTCGTAAATTTTCTACGGACTTGGCGGTGTGGTGAACTCGAGGGAACCCCTGGAATAATTTCTATGCGTTTTAGTTTCACTCCTACCTCCACTTCCGCCAAATATTCTATTACAAGTTATATCGAAAACTTCCCCCGTCTCGTACCCTCGATCGATCATCCCTTGCCGTCCGTTCAATAATACAACGCGATAGAATCAATTAAAATATTGTCACCCGTCCACAGTGTCTCGATATTGATCGCCCGCGTTTGCAATCTCCTCGAAGGGAACCCGCGGGTCGAAATCGCTTTGCAGCTTGTTTGAACATGAAATGGAGCTAGCGACACACGGCCGGAGTACAATGAAATTGTATCACAAACTGACGGAAATGTGAGTTAACTGTGCGCTGTCGCGCTGACAATTTCCCCGGCCTTCGACACGAATTTTTCGACCCCGTAGGAATAAAAAAAAAACAAAAATTGCAATCCCGATATCAATTCCGGGAAATATTTATAAGGCCGGGCACAATATATAAAATCTCCGCGAACGTATAATCATTTGTAGGCATTGAAGCGGGGAACAGTGAAAATCGTGAGCTCCGTAAAGTCGAAACGAATTCGAGTTCCTCGCGAAACATGACTTCTCGTGCACGCCAGTGAAACAATGGCAGCGGGTTAAAAGGATTAATCAATCGTTGCGTTTAGCCAGGGTGAATTAAAAGTTCCGCGCATAGAACCCAGCGATGCGCCCTTCTCTTTGGTTCTTTTCAACCGAATACGTTGAAACAATCGAGGCTTCCACCCTTTGTGCTCCGATTCGAGGCCGATAGAATTTTCCAAATCGCGCTGCAACGCGCGCCTCAATGTCGCACAATGCGTGTTCTATACAGAACGGGCCGGAGACACCCATTCCCCGTCGCTCGTTCAGAAGATATCGAACGGAGTCGGGCTGACGAAGTCGCGGTCGCGATCCACGGGGCATTCCTCGAACGTTTGCGAAATTTCCACTTACCGGTCTGCTTTAAAACTGGACGCGGCTGTCCCGATGGTCGTGGATTAGAAGTTCGAGTCGTAAGCTTCCAACGACCCCTGAACTCGCGATCGAGCGCACGAACGGGGGAAATCTCGATCGGGTGGTTCGATTTATTTCCGACCGTTTGCCCGCAGATGCCACGCGTGCACGTATACTCGAACTTTCGACGGGAATAAAAATATAACCGCGAGAGCTTCCGATATATTTTGACTATCCCGAGATAAACTTGTGCGGCGCGATTATTTTCCCGTATAAAAAATCGGAAGGTTTCTCTGGACCCTTGCATAATTTATCCGCGACAAACGCGACCCCGGATCGGGTGGCGCTGATCCGCAAGCGCAATTCCGGATAGACGTACGTAAAACTTAGGGATAAAAGGGGAGAAGTTACCGGCTGAAATATGCTTGCCGCGCGGCCTGCTGAGTTTGGCGAAACACGAAGGAAAACGCAAACGGCGAAACGTCAGCAGTAACGTGTTTAAACTGCACGTGAAACAGCGCAGACACGGACTAACACGATCAAACGTAAACGAGCACGCATTCAGAGAGCGCGCCGGGGAGCGTAGCCGCGGCCCAACACCTGCGCGCTTTGTTATTTATAAATACACGAATCTCGAGAATATATCCCAGACTAAGGATCGCTGAAATTGCATGTTTTCCACCTACGCAGCTCGCCGCGGTGCTAATTCGCCGTGGAACGACGTACGTGCGCCCTAACGAGCGTATCGGCGAGTCAATAAACGAGCGACGAAAAGTGGATTGGACCGGGGTGTAAGACGACGACCCTTCTGGGCCGGTCGACGATCGCAGTATCGTTGTCGAACCACGGGGAGGAAGATAAACGAGGCGGAAGCTCGAACGAATGGCCCATAATTAAATTTCTATTCCCCGTGCGACGAGAGATCTTGAACGAAACGAAGCTTCCGTAAATGTTGCAGGGAGAAAGTGACTTCGCCGGTCACTTAGTCGGTCGCGAAGCTACGAATTTAAAATGTCCGGCTCGGTCGTCGGCGATTTAAAATAAATCCGGAGGAGGACTCGCGACGGATGGGTGGAAAAGTTGGTCGGTCTACATCGACGTGTAATCTTCTCGGATCAATTATCAATTTCGCTGCACTCGGAGCCATTCTCGGCACGATAGATCGTTTAAACGTAATGACGGTAATCAGGCGCTGCTCCGTCGACGATGTAATTTCGTTGTAAACTCATCAACGTGTACGAGCCATCAGACTGCCGCGACTCCCTCGGTAGCTTTGCCGCTTTCGCCCGCTCGAATCCACGAAATTTAATATATATCTACCGAGCGTCTCCGCGAAACGGCGCCCACGTTGAATCGTGAAATCGAGCGAGCCTAATCGGCCCCTACTTTTTCACTGCTGCTGCCCCCCCCCCCCCCCCGGACCCGTTTCACAAGCAACCCTCCCTGGAACGAATCCGTGCGCCGTTCCGAACGATAGCGAGAGACCCTCGCGGCGTTAGATTTCGCATCGACCGGAAATTGCCGCGGAATGTCGTTCCCTTCGTCACGCCGGACACACGCCGCAACTTCGAAACGTTAATTGAGAGAAGAAGACGCGGCGGAAGTTTCAACGGAAAGGGTCTTTGTTCGGTCTCTTCTAAAGTTGCGACACGCTCGTGGAATTTTAACCAGGGGCGGCGCGGCCGATCGCGCTCGGTGCTTACAAATCACGGGGCGATTCATCGTACGCTTGTTTCCTCTACTCGCGGCCCCTCGAACGGCGTCTTCCTTCCGCCACGGAAAAAGGGGCCTCCCGTTCTCCCTTTAACGGCTATCGTTTCTAATTAGTCGATCAACGTATCGATTCCGCAAACGTGTCCGGACTGTTCGCCCGCGGTTCCTTTCCTGGATCTCGCCGCACGATTGAGCCCTCCTTCTCCAAGGAAATCACGCTTTCGCCTCACCTATGTACACAGCGATTCATCTCAGACGATCGACGCGGAATTGATTGGCTGGGCAGCAGTTTTAAAATGTGTTTGGAAATCGGATTAGCGGGAGGCAGGAGAAAACGATCCTTTGTTCTTCGAGCAACCTGCTGGAAGATGGCAGTCCCCGTGGCCTGAGCATCTCTTGGAGAATGTTCGATACCGTCCGCTTCGTTGGATTCGAAAATTCGGAATTCAACTTTCGACTCGAACGAGACTTGTCGAGTCGCGGACGGAACGAACAAGGACGCACGCTTATCGCGTCGGCGCAGCTGCCCTACGACGAAGCGGCACGAATGATCCGTTAATCAGATAGAGTCAATTGCGTGCGGCGTAATCGAAACGCGGCATCGAACGGGGAACTAGTCGAAGCGCAATAAGGCAGGTGACACGGCCGCGGGTACCTAACGAGACGAAACGCGACGGCCCCGCGAAGTGCGAGGTATCGGCCAGCCGCGGGAGCAATAAATTATCCGCCCAATAAATCGGTCGCCGACGGTCGTTTATTAATATTTGCCCGCGAACCGGAGCGGACAACATATTTCATCCGGCGATTCGTACAAAACATTCCACTCAATAAGCGTTTAATAAGTGCATTCGAATCGATAACGCGCGGCGGCGCAATGGAATATCCCTCGATCTCATTTCGTATTCCATGGATTTTTCGAATACCCCGCGAAGCTTACATGCATATACTTACGGCCGTATTATATCGGCTGCGGGACACGGAATGACAACGGCCGGGGGGGGGGGGGGAGTAACTATCGATCCGTCTACGTATTCATTAATTCGGTTTACGTTCATTATAGGTCGACGTTGGTATTGAAATTCTACGCCGCGTGGGATTACGTTTCGAGGCATTATTTCGTACGGCGGATGGGATATAATTTCACGGGGAAAGAAAACGTCAGACGCGAGTATCAGCGGGGTAAGCAATGAAACGAGCGAACGACACGGTGTATCGTTGATTTTTCAATTTACGGTCTTCCCCTGCCGGGGGTGACGCCGGTATCGCCGGTATCGCCGGGAAATTTCAGCGAGACGGGATTCGCTTAAAATAAATCCCCGCGTGTGAGAAGCATACGAGCGTGCTGGCGTATATAAATGAGGAAGAAGCGTGGCCGAGGCATCCATGGTGTTACCTTATTAAAATCGGGAACGAGCCGATATCGGTCTACTGGATGATCGACTATCGATTCTCAATTATGCCTTAATGACGACGAGAGGTGGCCGTGTCGCTTGGGTGTACCGTGTACCTAAGTTTAGGGTTAGATCGTCTGGCGTGTAGCAAGCAGATATCGACGACGGGGTTAAATGCAAATTTCAAACATCTCTTAGTGTAGCGCAAACGAATTGTCGCAATGCGGTATATCGAACGGGATAAATGAAAATCAAATTACAGAGGGTATTCTAAAAAGAAGAAGATCATCGAAATGATTCAAATACGGTTCTGCGGATGCATCGAGAGGGTAGCGCGGCGAAGAGAACGGAGGGGATGAAAGAGATCCGTTCTGTTTCTACCTCAGTCGGTCTTATCTCGCTTAATGAACCTGGTAGGAGTTGGTTCATGATCCTCGCACGGGTACTCGTCGATGTTGTGTACATATACTGACCCGGCATAGAACCAACGCGTTAGCAACTTTGTTCGTGTTACTCGAGTTGCACGTCTGCAAAGGCTTTCTCTTTCCCCTTGCCACACACACACATACACGCATGCACACCCACTCTCCCTCTCTCTCTTTCCCCCGTGCTTCGACCGCCTCGTTCTATCTATCTGCGCTGTTCTTGACGTCTCTGAAACTGTTACTCCGGATAGACGTAGAGATTCGATTCTCTTAGGCCCAGTTTGAAACGAGCTGCACAGAGGCGAACAGGAAACGGTATTCCGTTTTGGCTGCCATACGTACACAGGTAACTGCTGGCGCATTTAGGTTCCGCGTTACGCCAACAATCCCGCGATACTGGAATTAGAAACGGGAAAAATTGCAGAATAGAAACGTCTCACCCTTCCGACGTTGACTAACGTACCGTTTAGAGGCGGCAGAAAATTTCCGCGGAGGGAAACTCTTTCCCCCCACCGGACTGATCTATAGAAGCGTTATAAATTGAGCTGAATTAAAATTTCTTCGCGACACCCTCCGCCCCCCTCCTGCACCGCCACCCCTGAAAAGTTCGAGCATAAAACTCGCGCCAGAAGTTATTGCAGTTTCAAGTTACATCGGGGCGTCGCGCATCGAAGAGATTTAGGACGGTGGAACAATTATTTTCTCGAAAGCGTTCAAGACGAGCACCGCGGCGCGCGTTCGTTTATTTTCCCCGTGCGCGCAATTACTGACGGGGTCGCGATCCCCACGTAAATACGCCGCTTCGAAGAACAATCTTCCATCGCGGAAGGGACCTCTAGTTGCACCGGTAATATCCTCCGCGGGTGAGCGAAGCGATGCAACGTCATTGCCGTGCAATGTTGTCCAGAACGCGATTATACGCGGCCGGTTGGTTCGAGTCGACGCGACGCTTCCCGGGGACACGTCGAAATAGAAAATTCTACGCCGCGAACCCCGTACGGGTCTTCGTGGTTCGTTGTTTAATTATCACGTTGTTCCGGGGGACAAGTTCTCCCGGATGGTTTCTTACGGACGGGAGAAATATTCCTTGGAAAATTGCATCCCCGTCGCGGTGCGGATTATACGAAAGAATCGCGGGGGAGATGCGTATCGAGCTGCGGAAAGTTTGTAGAACAGAGACCACCGAATGTCGCGGTGTGTCTAAAGGGCGATCGAATGGGAAATCTGGTTTTATTGTACGAGGGCGTGGAAGACTCCTAATATTCGTGCTTCCGGGGGTCGAGATTTTCATGATCCCACGCGCTCTTGGACGAACGAAGACCCGCCGAACTCGAACGAAATTGTCGAACTCCTTGGACGAGGGGGATGTTATCCGGCCGCGAGTAGTATCGCGAAATTTCCGGGAACGAAACCAACTGGGACACCCGCGTTGATACATCCCTCTTATCCACGAGGTTCCCTGGTAAACCCTGCGGAATAGACTCGGTTCTTCCGTATAAACTATTCTTCGAATCGATCGAACGACGCGGACGCGTTTCCATGGGGAGGGAAACCGGGGGCGAAATTAGACGATTGATGTCCGTCGTGCCTCAACGGCGGACGGGTGCAATAATAATGCAAATAAAAGGCAGGCTTCTACGGGGAAGGACACCGTCGACGACGGTGCCTGTTCTCCGAGGAACGAATGATTGTCCGCAAACATAGTTAGACCGCCGCTTTGTGTCCCTAATACAGAATGTCAGATTATGTTGCGTCGCGCGCACTTAAAAGTTCAAGCACTCCGTCAGGACTGAATCTTTAACGATTCGAGATGCTTACCCAACCCCTGATATTTACCCATCCATTAACAAGGGTGTCCCAACTTCCCCCGTCGTGCCGCTTCCGAAGTAATTAAACTGCACTTCTGTCCTTTTTCGCGGACCAGCCTTTAAACTTGTGTACCCTCCTTCCGGTTGGTTGACGGAAATTTCGATGCAGCCGTGAAGGGACAGTTGAGCCAATTTTCTTCTCTCTCGCTTCTACCTTAGTAAAGCGTGGCTGCCGCGGCGCAATGATCAAGCTGTTTCGATGAATGAAACGAAGGAGCCGCGTGAAAAAAAGAATTAAAGTACAGCACTAGAATTGTTGCAAGCTCCGTAATTAATCGCGTTCTTGTCAGAAACGGTTGCGCGGTTCTGGGTCTGTATTACGTTGCCGTTCCTCCCTTCGGTCTATCATATTTTTCCTTCGCTGTCAGCAATACAGAAATCGAAGTCGAAATTGAACGCGTTTCCTTTTGACTGGAAATTCAGGCACGATGCCTGGCGTCAAACAGCACAGGAACGAACAGAGACGCCTTTGTGCGGCCCGCAGCTTTACACCGCGCACAAATTCGCATTGTTGCGTTTCCACCGAAATTCCGGCTACGGTGTTAGGAACGGATTGTCAGCAGGTACCTAGAGCTTGCTGCGTCGAGTTTCTTTTCAACCGCAATTCTTTTTATTCTTCCACCCCCCGGTATGCGGTTGCACGTACGCGCAACGCGATGCTAAGGGATAGTACGGTCGGCGAATGGGACGGGCAGCGGGGGGTGAAAAAAATAGAGCGAGTCGCGACCGCTTTCATGCGGCACCTCCATTCACCGGGAAATTAGGGCAAGCGCTTTAAAGTTCATTGAAAAACTTGCGCGGGGAATTCGCGTGGAGGGAGAAAGGTCTTTTGCGCTAGCGAATTTCCAGAGTCCCCAGTTCGCCGCGAAAGAGCGCGAGAGTAGCCGATTCACGTCGCATCCAGTATTTGTCACGTCGCCCTTTATCCGAATTATCCTGCAACGAAAATGCTTCCGAGTTTGTCGTACGTTTAACTTCGCTCCACCGTTAACCGTTATCCAGTCAAGTTCCCGAATTGTCGTTGGGAGAGTCGTTCCCCTTTGGTGCTTACGCGACGTCTCCTTAATTAACGAAACGATCGAAACGTCCCGCGTTGTAACGGGGACTGGCCGAACCAGCTCGAAGAAATCTGCTAGACGCCGTTTGTATTCCCCCCCCCCCCCCCCCGATAGCAACAGCTCTGCTATGCAGAACGACGCTAAACAATGGCATACCTGTCCCCTAAACGCGTTACATCGAGCTTCACCTGAATACCATCGCGTTAACGCGACGCGACAGTTCATTTTACGCGCAGCAAGCCTCAAGAATTTACGTTGAACGCTATCCAGCGATGCTAGGCATTTCCTTTGACGCGGAAGCTGTGTAATCGCAACCACGGCAAGCCCTCGACAAAAGTACGTAATCTAATTATGAAGCGGCGGCCCCGACCTGCAAGGGGACCCTCGAAGTTTCCTTAGAAACTTCACGCCGAGTGCCCTCTCCGTTTGTACGAATCGAAACGCGAAAGTGTTCAACCTTCGATCCCGTTTCGTTCTTCGACGATTACAGGTCGGTATCGATGCCCTCGAGATCCACAATGGCCGTTTAACGCGGGAATAGAATTAATATGGTCGAGTGGCCGGTAATGGGAAAGTATAGCCGGCCCTATGCCAGTAACGGCGCAAAATGGCGGACATCCGACGTCCACCGCGAACACGAACACGGGGGCGTAGTAAAGGGGGAGGACAAAATTTACCACCTGCAGCTGGACAAGCGGACACGTAATTAAGCCGAGCAGATAAACACGCAATTACCTCGGCGACGACGAGAACCTGTGGACTCTGTCCGCGACCGGTCGAAGTTGCCGTGGAATTGCATACCTTCGTCGGTCGTCGCGGCGAGGAAAAAACCGAGTCGTTTCCCCGAGCTGCTCGTCGATCGATTTCCAAACGTCGAAATCGATAGACACGCGGCGAATTCTACTTGCGAATTCAATTAGCGCCGGGTCTCGGGCACCGCTCGGAGCGCGAACGCTTGCGGATTCGTTGGTTAAACAGTGTTTCGATGAATATATTTCACGTTCCCTTTGCCGGCCCTGTTATTCCCGTCGCGTTATGGAAGCGGGGGTATGGAATTAAAAGTTGCGATTACATAACAAGTAACGGTGGTTCACGCACCGCGGTATATAAATATTAATTTAATGGTTAGTTTTCCCGTCCGACGGAGGATATTCCGGTTGGCCGTGTCGCGCCGAAGAGTACGCGTTCTCTCAGCTCCGTGGCGAAAATATCGTTACCTCGGCCCGTTAACTCGCGCAACATCGAGGGGAGGGTGGAAAATAAAAATTTTCGCGTAGCCGGAAACGATCGTCGTGGACGAACGCGTAGAATTGCTGCGAGCGCAGAAGAGGTATGTAGATTCACGGTGCGCACTTCGTTCTTCTGTTTTTCCTTTTTTTTCCATTCTCTCTTTTTTTTCGTATACAGCGCGTGCACCTTCGCCCGGATCCCGGGGAATCCAGCGCCGCTCATTTTTGTAACCTCCGCACGGTAGAGCGTGTTACTTCGCTAACGACCGCTCGTAATTTTTTACGGGGATTTAGGCAAACCGGGAAAATAGAAAATCCCGCGGGCCCGCGGAAACTTTTACAAGCTGTAACTCTGCGCGAGAGACGGGCGATAAGGCATCCGCGCGTAGAGCGTATTTTAACCGTCACGCGATTTCGTTTAATTCCCGAACGACCGTAAAATTCGAGACGACAGGGGACGAAATTGGACGCAACCACGCGTCCGGTTGTCTTCTCGTTAGATCTCGGTGTTACGCGAGCGAAGCGTTTAACGCCCTCGCCATCGATAGCGCGCGACCCTCCGACGGGCAGTTCGGGGGTGGGCCATCGGGACGTCGACCCAGGATTATTCTCATCGCGTCAAGTTGGTCCGTCTACGTTCCGTCGCAACGACGCTGACATCCAGAGGCGTCTTACTCCGTCGTCGGGTAAACGACGCGAGCACTGTGCTCGATGTTCCGCAAACGACGGATATCAGACGTGGCCGTCACGTGCTCGACAGGTGGAATAATAATTCCGGTTGGCCGTGGATCGTCTGTAAATTTCATCGTTTATTCTCGCGTCACTTGGCAGACGCTGGTTCGTGTAACCTGCTTGCAGTTTATATTCTCTAACAAGCCTCGTTATCCCACCGATAGGCGACTGGGTGCTTCCGCGCGTCTCAAATAATGACGGATTAGAGAATTGTCGAACGTGCGTCGTCCCGACGAGACTGTTGTTCCCTCCCCTGTCACGTCCAGTTCCCGTGAAAGGGGGCGTGGGGTGAAATTTAACGGCGGACGAGCGGTACGAGGATCATAAATTTACACGTTCTATTTTTAATATCATCCGCCACGTAGCGGCGCGCCTTTGGCCCGCCTAGAGTAAGGATGATATGTCGCTGAAAGGAGCTGCCAGAAGCGGCGGATTCAGCAGGAAAGAACACCCGCCGAAGGAATTTTCGTATAGCATCGCGCAGATGCCGAAAAGGCCAGACAGTTATCGGATGATAACTTTCGGCGACGTCGCCGACGAAAGCGAGCACGATAATAACCGTAGAAGGCAAGAGACGTCGTTAAACGGTGGCACGGGCAAACATAAATCTTGGGAAAAACACGCGTGGCAAAATTGCCACGAGCCACCAGCGTTGCTCTCGGAAAATATGTATCACCTTCCGCCGCCGTTCCACCCCTTCCTCCGTCTGCCTTCCATCGCGCGTTAACCCTTACCCGCCTGTCTCCGATATTTATTTCCGCGATACGCACCCCGTATTTCTCCATCGAAATTCCCCGGCGGGGTTCGAAATAATCGCAGAATTATCCGCTCGATCTTCGGCGCGATTGTTCGCGAGAAATATCGAGAAACAGCGAACCGCTCCGCCCCGATACTATCGCGGATCTTCCAGACTCGTACGCGGAGCAGCCTGAACTAACGCGCGGCGTCTGTACGTCGCAACGCCGCGCATTATCGACGTTTTAATCATCAATTAGCCGTGCAACGAGGAAGCCGGTCGCGGACGATCCGCGCTCGAAATTCGAGAGCTCGATAAATCGCGGAGCGGCCTCGCTCCGTCTCTTTCTGCCGGTGCAAGCTCCTTCTCGGAGCGCACGCTGCCTGGCATATGGAGGAGGTACTGCAATGCAGTTGCCCGCCGCGCTGAGCCTGCCGGGTATTCAGACATAGCCAGGCACGAGAGTCAGCCACGAGTCAGCCGCGCAGGGAACCAACCGCCGTATATATAAGGCGGCCAGGCAGAACAGGAAGGCTGGCCAGTAGCGTAGACACCCGTTGAATTGTAATTCTTTCGTTCGCGACGACGCCCTCGACGCGCCGATTATGCAAACGTTCCGTCGGATCGTCGTTCCTGGAATAAGAGCGACGCGGCAGGGATCTTCTCCTAATTGGAGGCACGCCGCAGGTTTCCCCTAATTGTTTCGCTGTTCCCGAACAGAACGGGAAGAGGTTCGAGCCCACAGTATGCCACGCCGTTGCATTCGACCTGGCGTGTCGCAGCCCCGGTTGTTTTTAAAGTGGCCACTCCTGGACATCGCGAGCACTTAGGTCGCACTAATACCAGTACTTTCACCCATCGAGCTCCTTTAATTACGAGCGCGCAGGGGACGGTAATCGGCACGATGGTCCAGTCGGACCCCCGACTCTCGTTTGATCTGCGATCCCGCGGCTGCTTTTCAAGCGTTCGCAGTAATCGTGACCACTCGTGCCCGATGCGGTCGTTGTGGATATTTGCGGCGAAATTATCGTTGCGCTGTGCACGCGCCGAGGCTCCGTGCTTGCGTTAAAAGCTTGTCCGCCGTCCGTCAAAACCCTCGCGATGCCTCTGCGTTGCTTTGCTTCGCTCAGTCGATTCAGCGCTGCACGTCGAGCTTTTTTTTTGTATGGAACCGTTCTCACGGCGAATCGATCACCATCGTTCCCCACGTTGTTCGTTTACATTAATAGAGTGCAAAGGGGGGGCGCGCGCCCTACGCCAGTGCCGTCTACGTGGAGCGTCGCGGCGCGTCGGCCGTTTTTAAGACGGCCTTTAATATTGCACACGCGGCAGAACGCTCGAAACGTAGGCTTCGAAGCGGGGTCGCGCGGGGTTGAACGGTGGCCCGCGGGCTACCACTCCCTCGCGATAAGACACGACTGAAATCTACGATTCTTCGAGACACCCTCCATTCGAGCCTCTGGCGACACACACGGCCACGTGTATCGGTTCGAGCCTACGTGCTGATTCACCTGACGCCTCCCGTATGCAACACGGATGCGCGCATTATAGAATCGAACATGTGCGTGCAATCTGTTGGCGAACTTTCGTCAAACGAAATACGGCAAATCGATGCAGTTTATTGGCGCACGTTGAACCGATAAGAACGCTCGTCGTGTGCATCGCGAGATATCGACAGCACTTGTCGAAGCCGAGTTACACCTTGTTCATTCTTTTATTATTATATTTTTTTTTTTTCATTTTGGAACAATCGCGCCGCCGAATATCGTATAGACGGTTTCACGGTCTTCTGCGATATCAGCCTGGGTCCACAAATTTTCACAGACTTTCCTCAAACGCGCAGAATGTACGAACCGGGCGAATAACAGACGTGGAATTTCGGGGCTCGCATTGTTCGCATCGACTCCGCCGCGGAATGAAACGAAATTCGCTGATGTTTTTACGTAGGCCCCCCCCCCCCCCACCCCGCTCTATTGTACAAGTATTTATGGTTAATGCGTACGCGTAACCGTGCGCAAAGTTCCGTTCTCGGTTTCGAAATATAGATTAACGATAACCACGTCGGGAATGGCGCGGCGAAGCTGACTCGAGGGAAACAATAACGCGGTAATTATGAAATATCGTCTTTCTTTCGAAAACAATCGATCGATGGCCGCGTACCTTTTTGTCCGCCACGGTGTGAATAATGGTGCATTAAACGAGCGCCGTTATTCCGCGGTGTCATCGTTTTGTGACCGATTCGCGCCGCCTCGTCGCGCGTCTACCTTGCGGTGAAATTTCGCGACCTTTGTTACCTGTAACGTGCCGCGTGAAAGTGACACGGAACGGCTATAAAAAGACAATTGGCCTGAAGCGAAGGAAGAGCAGGTTCAGGCGGCACGGAACGGTATAACGCGGCTCGCGACCCCGTACACCATCGCCCCTCGTCGTCGTCGGCGCATCAGGCCGTTCTTTATTAAAAATATCGTTGAACCAATCGCGCAATGCTTCTCTTCGGTGGCTGGTGCATCGTAAACATTGCGGCCGGTGCAAACAGGTGGCTCAATATCCGGCGCGTTTGCAGCCGGATTAGCGATTCCGTTGGACACTTTATTCCCGGCCGCCTCTTCTCGCGCGATCCGCCGCGAGAATTGAGGATGAAATGGAACGGCGAGAGATTTATTTCGCCATGAAAAGGAGCAGCTTGCTGGATCCGCGGTACGGACCGCGCGGAGGAATATTTTCGTTGATCGGTGCTTTTTCGTATTTCGAACGGTAATTAATTCTACTTCTACCGCCGTAGTTCGTAGACAATTATTACAGCGGTGAACATTCTCGTACGTTATCGTGTTATCGTTTCTATCATTTTTGCCCCATTAGCATAACGTCTGAATAATGATTATAAAGGGAATCATGGAGGAGGATCCGTGATGGAAAGCAGAGGGCGGAATATTCTCTTTGGTTCCAGCATTTTCGTCGGTGTAATGCGCGTAATGGCCGCAAACTCGATCAAATGGTAGCAGGAAAGCTTAGCTCGCAAGCAATTCGATCACTCGTTAATATCGTAACAGTAGGCACAGATGCAGCATCGAGTGTGGAACCAAAGGGAGAGGGTTACACGGGGTGGCAGGGAGAGAGGGAGAGAACAGCGCGTGCCAGTGACACGGAAATTCTCTGAAATAGAGGCACACGCACGGCGTGCACATGTGCTGGGTCAATTCTCATTGAACGGGGCAACGGGGGGAGACGAAACGATATCGGGCTTCACTGGGCTGGATTTCGGAAATGTTGCCCGATAGATCTTTTGATCGATCGTCCATAGAAACGCACCCGTTTAATCCACGTTCGACCGATTCGAGCTAGCAGTTATCGAACCGTGCGGGCCAAAAGTGAAACTACCTGCCTTATGGTTCTTGCCGATGGAACTACGCGAAACTGTATCAATTTTCCAATTTTCACAGGAAACGCTGCTCGCTAATGAGATAGATCGTGTCACTTTATTAATCGTTTAACCAGTATCCATCGATTTCGCGTCGAGTTAATTTATCTAGCAACTCTGTTGAGAGAATACGAATCCCGTTGCGATATTTCCTTTCGATCGCTTTCAGCGTGGTTCGGATGCATACAGCGGCGGTCGAAACGGAATGCTTGAAGCTCCGAGTGGGCGACAATGAGCAATTCGTCCACGTTCGGGCCGGCCCTGATTAGTCCTTTGTCACTGGGCAAATATTTGTCGATCCTAGCGCGCATTCGTCGGTCGTCATCGCGATAATAAGAAAACTCGCTAACAGTTGTATTCGCGCCGCGGTTCGGTCCGGTTCGCTGACAAGTTATTTCTTAGAGCATCCGCGACGAAACAAAGAAATAAATGAAACGCTTGTTAATTCAGAATCGATCCAATTCGTTCAATCGTCGATGCTTCGATGAATCAACGGCGACGACGCGACGACAAAACGTACCATTATGATCCGCGAGAATCGACGTTCGTTTATTGTCAAGTAGAATCGAAGTAAACCGGAAGACGTAACGAGCACCTGCAAACTCAACGTCCACCGCGTTTAATTGTTCTTCATCCAGCAACGAACGTGACTTCGCTCCAAGACGCGGCAATTAAAATGCAACGATTATGGATTCATTATTGCTGAAAAAAAAGAGAGAAAAAAAAGAGTGAGGTACCGCTTCTTTCGTCCGCCACGGGAAAACGGTTTCAGCGGACGCGAGCGGAAAACGGACGATTATTTCTCACGAAACAAGAAGCGAGAGTAAATAATCGTTAAGCGTGCTCGACAATGCAAATGCCTTCTTATTATTCTCGCCCGGGAAAGTTATAGTAACGGCAGCTTTCCCCCCCCCCCCCCCCCCCCTCTTGCGCCGAAACGGGGGGGACATGGGAAAGGCTTTAGTTAAAAGTGTTCCATTTGCATTTAAGAGCGGGGGAATAAAGGCCGCGCCGAGGGTTTTGGCGGGCTGTAGACAGGGAAATGTTGCGCCCGGAAAGATATATGAATTGGTGCGGCCAAGAAAACAAAGGAAAACGATTGGCAATGTTCCACGTGGAATTACTTTTCAGCGTTGTTTTCGCGTGACCGACGAAAGTAATTCATTTTTATTTGCCCCCGCTGGCAAACCGATTTACGCGCAAACCACTTCTCCTGTAGCGGACAACGTCAAGTGGCACAAGAGTATCGTTAGTCAGGCACGCATTGAATATTTCACGACGCCTTTCAATCGCGCCGTCCGATTTACCTCGAAGAACATCAAAGTATACTACAATCGTCGAGAGAAACACTTGGCGACGTTGCATTCGTTCCAATGCGATTAGTTTCCGAACTGTATTCACCGATGCAAGTAGTACGAGTCGATCTTTGATAAGACAATTGTTCCACCTCGCGCACACGGTAGCAATCGTCGAAGAGAACGGTCCACCCATCGATTCCGCGTCTTATAAAATCCTCGTACGATTTTCCTTTTCGCCGCCGCGAACAAGTTTAAGTAGAATCAGTCGGCCGTTGGTCAGGCGAATGGGTCGTTCTCGGGGAACACGCCGTGCAACCGGAAGACGGCTATCGTCTCCCCACGCGGACACGAGAAAAAGAAAATACACCGGGTACTCCCCGCGGAAATCGAAATGGATCACCGCGAAAGCTGCGAGCTTTAACCCGATTTGCGGATGGAAGGTTCGAATGGAACGAAGGGGGAGTGGATCCCCTTTTTTCCACGCTGCGCAGCTATATATTATCCCGCTAACCGAGCCGGAAAACCTTCGAAATAACTTGGAGAATCGTGAGAGGACTCGATGGATCGACCTAGAAAGGTGGGAGGATATTTCGATTAAACGACTGCCCCGTCGGCCGGTACGTCGAGGACGACAACGAGATCTTTCTGCCGCGGTGATAGCTACGAGAGTTCGTTGTTTCTCCGTGAACGGCAGAATCCCGTTTTCCCACGGATTTATCCAGGACCTCGAACACTCGTTCCCCAGCACTCGGCATATTTCTTCAAGATGCAGACGTAGAACTATTTAATTCCTTTTTTTTTTCTTGCTTCTTTAATATTGACGCCCGTTGATTTTCTTGCGCACAAGCTGCTCGATTCGCGCCGATGCAGCACCTGACTTCTCGGACGGACGAACATTCGACTAGACGTTCAGCGAAGATCGTTAATCCGTTCGGCTTAACGCGTCGCCCGACGGTAGCAACGTTTACCTCCACGATTCGTTTCCCCCGTTCCTCTTTGCAGTTTACATTTTTCCACGAAAACGGCCGCCTTCCGATGCTTTCTTTGTCTGTTTGCACAGGGTGCGTTTGTGCAAGCGCATGCACGTGCACGGCCTGCAACGAGTAAACATAACCGTCGGCACAAAGGCAGACGCCGGAATGCTCGTGCAAATGTAAAATGGCCAACCTTTCCCGGCACGAACCCCCACGACTCCTGCCGTCTTCTTTCCACCGTCTCGGTTCCACCTTTTAACCCGCCTGGCAGTCTACCCCCCCCCCCCCAACTCCCCGTTCGCTCGCGACTACATCCCTCTTTTATTTTTTCCAACTCCGCCCGCGACTTCTTCTTCGTGCCGTTTCCTGGCGTGCAATCCGAAATGCGAAAAGATTTACCGGTCTCCCCCTAGGAACTCAAACGAAAATAAATCAAACAACGAGACGGGACGAGGTGCAGGTCACCGCTACTTTATACGAGTGGGAGGGGGGTGAATCAAAGGGCTTTGATAAGGAGTTACATGCGAATGATTTCCGTACGTTTCGTTCCTAAAGCGAATCGACGAAAGCTCCATCGCCGAATGTGCTCGCGTCTGCTGCAGAATGCTCGTGTCGAGAGACCGATTGGTAGATATGTAATATCGACGCGTATTCGTATTTAGAGACGAACGCAGGTTGTAGTTTTTAAACTTTTTTTTATTCAAAAATGTCCTAAGATTTTTAATATCGTTTGAGGGCATACCATTTTTTTTTTTTTTTTTTTTTGCAAGCTCCACCATTGATAATATTACATCACCAAATACTGTTCTATAATGAAGCAGCTTCGAGGAAGATCGCTTGACGAATTCCACTCGATCTTCCTTGAAATGGTAGTGTTTTCGCGGGTCTTAGAAGGATTACGGTCAAGCGTTGGCGAATAATTAAAATATCGATCGACACGAACGAAGCTCGAGCTCCTCCACCCCTGACCATCCATTCACGAATGCCTATAGACTGTAACGAGCAGATTTCTCTCGACGATCTTAAATTCGAGATGCGTCGACGCGGAATCAGACGGAACTTAAGCCCTCGTTTCCTCCCCCAGGGAGTTTCGACGCGCAGCACATGCACTCCGATTGCTCCGCAAATCGTCTCGTCTCGACCCCTTCCTTATTTTCCTCTTCGCTCAACTTCCACTCCGTCTTTTGTCGACTGGATTCTACAGGAAACCGAGGAAACGCCAAGTGGAAACAATTTAACAACGCAGTGACCATGACGAAAGTTGGGCGCGCAGTGAGATCGCGAGTTCAGAGGATAAAAGCAGCGAGACGCGTTTCATCGTTCGTATTTATGTAGCGCGGGGCAAACTATCAAGCGTGTTTTCGAACACGCCGGGCAAAGGAACTGTGCATTCGGACCGTACACTATTCAGATATACATATATCCTTCTCGATTTTTGTCCCGCGACGGCCGAATCTCGCTGTTTGTTTACCACGCGCGTAGAACGTTCCAATATTTTGTCAACTTCGCGGGTGAATGCGAACGTACGACCCCCATATTGGCCTCCGCTCATTTCGGGGTAAGCTGTATTTACGAGGCGCGGCTCGAGCAATTTTCGATAACCAGAAGCGCTATATTCGGATATGTACTTTTCGTTTCCCGGCAGCTGGCGCGTTCTCCTCGGGAAATTTGCCTTGCCCGCTGTTCGACGCACGAAATCGAAGGGAAGTGTGCGCGGCGATAACTGGCGCGGTGATTCTTCCGAGTTGAATATTTTTTACCAAAATTTCGAGACCGACGAGGCGGAGAGAAGAAGAAAGGAGTTGGTTGAAGGTATCCGAGACTCTTCCCGTTTCAATGCGCGATCCCACGCAGCATCTGAAATATTGTGGCAGCCCTTTTCCATCCTCATTGTTCGCGCGGAGATATCCACTTTCCAGTCCACTGTATTCCCTCGTAGTTTTCGAAAGCCGACTGTTCCGTGGCTTCTATTTGTCCGGAAATTCCCAGCAGGAAAATCCTTTTCGAACTGTGTGCCACGCCGGATCGCGGTCCCGAATCGCTTCCTCCGGTTTTCACGACCTCGAGCACCCTCAGACTATCATTTCTATAGTTTCTCCAGGAGAAATCTATTCCGCTTAATTGTTGGCCTTTCAAAAAACTTAATTCGTTGATCCCCCCTTTTAAAACGTAATCGAACCTGTCCCTAAATTGAATGACCCGTCCCCTCGTCAACGGCCTTAGAGATTTTCTTGATCGCCTCGAGGCTATTTTTCAGATCCTCGTAAGGTCATTTCCGATCGAGTTCTAAACGGCACAGAAACGACGGAATTCTTTACAACGACCCAATGCCTTCGATTCGATTCGTTCGCCGTTCGCGTGATCGTTTCCGTTGCGATAAAGCCGCCTGTTCGCCGTGGTCGCATTAATTATTCCGTTCTCGTCTATCTACGCTACTCGCTCAAGGTCATCGACATCCCGGCGACAGAGCTCTTGAAACGTACTTGAAGCTGCCGTCGGGGCAGATCGATCGACTTACGCTCACCTTTCACGTCGATTCAGATGACGCGGTGCCGCAACTTAAAACGAATGGGAATACGAAACGAAGATCACCGACCGTTATGAAATATTTAGCGATCGTCGGGCGACGATACATCGATCGCATTTATTATGAGACAGTAGGGCTGAATTAACGGGCACGAGGCCGCAAGCGGGATCGATGCCGATTCATTGCCACTTTGCGCACTTATAGATCCTCTATTTCCATCGCGATGGGTGGCGGCCACGTGGTAATAGAAATGACGAGAACAGTGAACGAGAATGACAGTTTTACGGTAATTCGTGCAGGTGTTAGAAAAATAGTTGAAAAGCCGGGTCGAATTGTGATCCCCCGGAATGACGGAACGCTCCAGCGAAATTCCGCGGGCAAACGGTGGAAAGGGCAGGGAGGAATACAAAATGGAGTTTTAACTTAAGAAAGTGGATAGAATTCAAATTCGCCGAGGAACGAACTGGAGCGGGGCCGCAATACGTGTGGGAGGACGCGATTCAAAAGTTACCGAATAAAGTCGCCGAGATTTTCGAATGAAAGTTTGCGTGCTTCGCCGTCTCGGGGCGGCCGCTTTGCCGGTTTTTAAAGAAGAATTACTCAAAGGTAAATTCGAGGAACTTCGAAAGTCGTCGCCGCCGGTTCCACGGTCACGCGTACGTTTATTATCCGAGCGCCGCCTAACCAGTGAATCCCAAAGGTACGCCGTTACCCGTGCGAGAACCGCACTATTCGACGCAACTTTCCATCGCGCTACAAATTAAAGGGAACATCTTTTCACGCGGGGGAAATTTTACTGGGAATGAAAATTCCTTTCGCCGTCTTTACCATCCCGAGTCGTCTACACGTCGAATGTATCATCCGCGTTTTAATTAGAATCACACGAACGTTTTAGTCGATTCGTGCTGCGTCGCGGACGATGCTCCGTCTCGAGAGATTTTATCATTGCTTCTTTCTCATTTCCGGAGTAACGAAAAATATCGAGAAATCGGGAACGCAGGTTTAGAAAATAAAACGTTCCGTTTTGACAGGGGGGCGGGGTCGACCACGAAAATTTTACCGCTGACAAAATTTTCGGCAATCCGGGTGTCCGGTTGATTTCGTATCGCGCTGCGTGGTTAACCTTAACGCGTGAAACGGGACAAAAAGTTAACCGCCGTCTGGGCAAACGAGGAGGGCGTAAAATAAAGAATCGCCGTCGAAGTTTCCGCGGCTCGGCTTTCGAGCGGTTGCGGTGTCCCGAGTTTTTGGATGGAAAACTGCGGTCCCGCGGGTGAACTGCTATAAAGTATAACTGTTTAAAGTAGACGGGGCAAGCGACCGCGTTCACGGGGCCGAGTTTCAGCCAGAAATAGCCGCGGCTCCATTCTCAATATTGCACAATGCAATTTCCATCGTGTACACGCGACCCACGGGCTGCAGCTATGCAATCGGTGAGCGCACGTTTCTCGCGGCAAAAAAAAAAAGCTATTCCTTTTGCTGTTCGGCGTTCGAAAAGAAAATATTATGCCAACTGCTCTCCGGCTACCCTTACTATTTCCATCTATCCCCGTTGTCGACCTCTCGCGACCAGATTTTGCCTCCCTTATGTTTCGCTGCTGAATTATTCGGTCGCGGTGGCCGTGATGCATCCCATTTAATACTTTCGCTGCCGTTTCTGTTCTCCTTCTTCGTTTCGGTGGAACGAAGCGTGTCGCGATTGTTACTGTTTAACGATACCGGCTAGACTTTTGTTAACGCCTGAGGGGGGCTTTGCAGAGATAGCGGAGCAATTGACAGAGTAGATGGTTGCAAGGGTCTATTTTTGAGACCGCATCGTTGAATCGTCTATCCAATTGCGCGCTCTAGCGACACAAAGGAATCACCCGTTAGCCTAGACATCGTTCTAGGAAATCAAAGAACGAAACTTCATCTTTCTATCCAGCTTCTTTTCGGATGGCGATTAACGGCGTAGACGTTGCAGCTGGGAATAGCTCGCGGGTCCGTCGACGGGAACGGGTCGAGTGTAAAATCGAGAACGTCCGTAATGGAGAAAGCAGATCGAAATCTCGTTTCCCTTTTCATAGTCGATGCGGCCGCCCGCTTTTCTCGTTCTAAGAGAAAGAAGAAAGTCGGAGCTAGAGCGTCGCGAAGAAACTCAATTTGTCGATGTGGCCAGTGCCTCGCTTCCCTGGACCTTCTTCATCCTTCCCGATCCACTCGATTCGTCCCCTCCAATTTCTGTCGCGATTATTAGGGTCGTGACTTTTGTCGAAAGTTGGTCTCGACCAGCGATCGTCGATACGCCGGACCCTGGAAGCATCTCGGGTTCGCGTATATCGAATTTCCACTATTTCTTGCCCCGAGGTTGGTTCGTACCCGTGCGTCTATCGTCTATCGCGACGCGTAATTCTCGCCCGGTGCCGGTACCTGTAGAATGCACGTTTCAACGTTTCGTCCATGAATTACTCTTTTATCCTGTCCCGTGGAGAATTTGATTATCCCTCCGTGGGGCGACGAGTAACCGTGGAGATTCGACGGGGAAACTGCACCGAAATAAACAATGCATCCGCGCGTCACGCTTTGACTCTAATTAGAAGCCCCAGACGACGATAATTGTTCGAACGTTGAACTCCGCGCCGATGCGTCAGTCGACGAGTTTATTATTTCCGCAAGCGAATAAAATTATCGTCGGGGACAGATATCTTTTTATTACGCGCGTCGCGTCGATGGATCATCGAGCGCGAAAAAACATCGAATACTTGTAACCGGCGGAAAATTTTGCGGAACAGTTATCCGGCGCGTTGCGCCCTGAATATTTAATTCGATCAAATATTTATCAACGAACGATGGAAAGTTTCCCGGTGTATACCGCCGCGGAGATGCTCGCAATTTGTACGCTGCCCCGATGCAGCTCGAAAACCGCCACCAGCTATACGCTCAATTATTTAAAACTGCACACCCCTTTGCCCCTTATCGAGCCGCATCAACGGACAACGAATGCCGGAAAGTTGCAAAATGTCCGCGACACAAATTCAATGGTGAAGCAGAAAGTAAACACCGTTCTGGTGGCCGGACGTTATTTTCTATTTCTCTGTGCCGTTCGTCCTTCTTCCTCTTGGGTTCGCGTGCACCGGGTCCCTCTTCCTCCCGGCTCGCCGTAACTTGTCGTCGCAGATACGGCGAGTTACCCTTAGTAACCGGCCTGCAAACTCACCGCGGCGTTAATTCGGTCGGCAGGTAGCCGGAGGCTGTGTCGCTTACTTTATACGCGATATCATCCCGTCGTGGCTTCGCAGCCCGGCGATGCAGGCGCGATCGCCGTGAAACGCGAACGGGTATCCCGTTGAATTTTCGCGACCGGTTGAAAAAACACTGCGAGCCGTTCGGCCCGCATACGATTCCTCTCCATTGTCTCTGGCGCAATTGGGGTCGGGGGTTCGCGATCGCAGTCACGGGAGCGAAACGCGGATGGGAAAAAAGGGTTACGGGGGATTGCTCGACAAACCGAGCGCCACGGGCCATCTGCCCCAATCACTCGACGAACGAAAAATGGCAGGCGAAAACGACTTCGACGCTCCTAGATTCGAGTTAAACCGTCGTGCGCGACGGAACGGAAGCGCGCTGCGTAATTTCGCCGGCAAGTTATGGTCGCCGGGCCGAGAAAAATATTAATTTATATCCCCGGCGGCGCGTACCCGCGGAACGACCGGTCCCCGCAATTTAGTTTCCCGTGCGGCGAGCATCAATCGTCCACCACCGTCGCGAGAGATGAATGTTTAGCGCCGCACTGGGCACCTTCCTCTTCGAGGTTGGCCTCCGGCGGCCCGGTGTCGAGGTTACGCGAAAGTATATCGCTCCTTCGCCCTCCGCTCGTTACGTAACCATAGGCAATACTGCAGGCGCGGCGCGTCCTCGGGGTGACATTTAACTTAGCCCACGAAACGTTGCCAAAAATTCTCCAACCCCCTCCACCCCCTTTCGCCGCTGGTTCAACGCTAACGGCTGGGCAAGGTACGTTATTCCACCGGCGAGATCCTGCCCGTCGTCACGGTTATCCAGCCCGTGCGCAATCATCGAGGATTCGACCTTGACATTCGACCATGCCCCCAGCCTGAGCAGCTTAGGGCGGAGGTCGAAAATAGAAAGGCGGCCGCGGAATGCACGCGACTACTCGCGACACAAATAGATACCCAGAAGGAAGAAGCCGCGATGCACAGGTGTGGGTGCAGGTAACGGGTCCCGTTATCGATTCGTTCGTTGGCAACACGTGTAACGCGGCCCACTCTCACACTCGAGAGACCGGTTTAGTCTTTGTTGAAGAGATTCACGCGTCCTTGAGGTACGGCATTCAACGGCGTTGAACGTCGATGGGTCCTTACGTAACCGCCTTCAAAATGGCGACCTGCCCCACTTTTCGGCGGTGGAGAGTTTGCTTTTAATTATAACGGTAAGCCCGGGATATTTAGGCGTCGTACTTCGTTCGTGCCGAGGGCGCAGGGTAAATATCGTTAGAGGCGCGGTTTGCGCTCGCAACTTATGCCGCGTCTTACCTCCGGCACACCTCGAACCCCCGATTCCGCTCGTCCCTCAGCCGGCACAATTAGAAGATTACGGAAACGTGGAATGATAATGGAAATTATCGGTTCGTCGGGATTTCCATTTCTCTCCCCTCCGTCCTCGATACTTTTCCCCGATGCCCGGTTTGCGCTCGATGGAAACGCGATCGGCCGTTAATCTTCTGCAAGCGAAAGGGGCGAGGACCTTCCGCGGGGAGTGTTGCTTGAATCTGTTCCCGAGGCGGACGGTGATCGCGATCAGCGCGGAGGCGAGATCGCCCTGTGTCGGTTTAATTCTTCGACCGAGCGATAATTGGAATGGACAGTCCGCGGTATGTCAGTTTTATAGGGGGTGAAAATAAAGGAGAGAGGGTTGAAAGATGCCGGTCTAACTTCGCCCGCATCTCGCGAGCCGCAACGGGTCGTTTCTTTCGCCTCTTCCCAGACCGCCGCGCCGTTTGAATAGAATTCTTCGCTTAAACGGCTTTATTTACATTTCTGTTTTTAATTAAACTTCCAGCATTTTCATTAACCCCGCGTCTCAAAGTTTATTGCACCGCGGGCGCTTTCTTTAGAAGCTCGACCGGGAGAATTTTTACCGTCCCCCCCCCCCCCCCTCGCCGCAAGGGAAGTTCCCCGTTTGAAGTCAAAAATATGGCCCGAAGTGTGGAAACGGTATTCACGCCGCGAAAAGTTTTATTTTATTTTCCCCGGACAATTTCTCCGTCCATCCCGCCCCGGCTCTATATTAATATTTCGCTCGACTTCCGATCGTCGAGGGGGATACTTAGTTTCTGGCGTGTCACGGCTCCTATCGATCCGACGGATTCCTCGAAACGTTAACCGCGGATCGAAACCGAACACCCGGTTATCTCTTCCGAGAAACGAACGATGCGGTCGCTCGAAGAATCGCAACAGTGTCTCAATCGATACGAGCAAACAGCATCGTTAGCCGTTACACGGTTTCGTTGGGACTCGCGTGATGCAAAGTTCCTCGGGCCTCTGGAACCTGCCAGTCTAGTTCCACCGTGAGTCAATAATCCATTTCCGCCATACAACTTCGTACAACTGTGCTCCAAACCTGTAACCCCCCCCCCCCCCCCCCTCTCTTCCCTTCTGTTTACCTTTGATTTTTCCATTGCCCCTATCAACCGTGTATCGAGCTCGCGTCTGGACTGACAACGCGATGGTTACACAGGGCGGATGGCTCGAGTAAATGACGTAACGCGCGGTTGATCCGCGAATATAAATGAAATCCGATAAAGATTCCGGATAAAGGCTGAAGGGATTCGATAGGGGGGGTTGCATCTGTTGACGCAACCATCGCCGCGGCGTTTCTGTCGGGCGTGTCGCGTTCCATGCGAGATACATTATCGAAAATTCGTGGCTCGCCGTTGTATCACGGGGCCTGCCATCATTTTTTACCGCAACCCCGGCTGTCCGGTCTGTTAAGAACCATACATCGCGACCGTATCGTCGAACGGGCGACTGTCGACGCTAATCGAACGAACGATTAATCCGACGCGCAGTCGCCCCGTCATTTTCCGACCATCGTAGTGCGCCACCATTTTCTCGGTGTCTCGACTCACGCATTTCCGAAATTAGAACGAGAGGCCGGCCGGGGAAGCAACGGTTATCGTTATTCGGGAGAGAAACGAAGTATCGTGGCCGTCGATGATTCGCTGACGCACGGGGGACTGGAAACGGGCGAATGGAAAGGGATCGCGGCAATCGCGCGTGTTCACACGGGGATCAAACTGTGATGGCGTGCAATTTTGTTTGCCGAAGTGTCGCGTAAACTGGCCAGTAAATTTTCCCAGCGGGATCCTCGCGGGGGCTCGGAATCGAGACGGATCGCGTATTATGTAAAACGAACGGCGAAATAACGAATGGGTGGCGAAGCGTCGGTGAGTTTACATTTCCGCGCCGTGACGTTTTCCAATGTCGAGCTGTTCCGCGGAAACCCCTGGAAGACGAGCGCGCGTACGCGTCTCGAAATCTCCTGATCGATGATAGAGCCCCGGCTTCCGGCCAATTTCGCAGAGAACTTTGCAATCTGGCCCCGCGTCGGATGCATTTGCAATTTGATTTATTCTCGGTTTCGCCGATACGGTTGGTCGGCGGATCGCTAAAGGGATTTCCCGACGTTTTCTCGCTTTACTCGTCGTTCCCCGCTTTCACAGCCCAACGATGTCGTAACGATAAATTGCGGACAATCCGTGTCTTATTTTAACGACCTTTCCGCGCGATAATTTTATCGCCCCGGAGATTCGCGCGCGCCTCGGGTTACATTCGCGGCGCGATCTGAATCTAGAGTACGAGACTGTTGTACGGTCGTGCAGTTTGTTAACGGATCATCTGGAACTTTGATTCGCGATAGATGCCACCACTTTTCTCCTCGTGTACGCGCGTTTAAAGTCGCACGCTTCTTTAAGAGTTTCAGCATCGTTGAATTTACACGGCTGGGTTTGGTGCGGAAGAACGATTATGCATAGATCTACTCTTCCTCTAATTCAATCAGCATAATGTAGATTGGTTCAATATTCAATTTCCATTAGAGACGGCGACTGGATTTTATCGGAACTTTCTTGGAAGAATTATAATGCTTTCAGGAGAGAAGCAGCAGAGTTTTATCGACCCTTGAAAACCCGGTAGAATGTGGAAATTAGTTATCCACTCTGCACGCATGACGTAAGGGATTAGTAGAATTCTGTCCGCCTCTGAACTGCGCTTTCTCGTGATTTAAACGAGTCTTAGTATCGTTCAAATCGAAGATTAGCCGCGATCCCTGAGAGAATACGACAAGCTCATTCGAGGAAAGAATTAGGGAGAGTAGGTAAGGGGTGAGGGGCCAGTGACGGATTTCAGAATCCACTCACGGTAGAGATGAATTTTCGTCGTGCGAAACCACGGCGAATTTAACGCTGGTAAGAAATCATTCGCGATCGCACTAATTTCACCCCCTTTCTTGTTCCTGTTCCATTGAAATTCAGGGTTAAGCAAAGAGGATTAGGATGTCGCAAATGCTACTGGAAAACGTTGAATATTTTGGCCTAAAACCCTGTGGAACTTATTTGAATACGTGTGTAAATTTTTACGTGGCAAGTAAAAGTTTGCTGAGTGGCTTGTTTCCTAGTCTCTCTCTCTCTCTCTCTCTCTCTCTCTCTCTCTCTTCTGTCCCCTAATTGGCAGTCACGATTCATCTTTATTTCATTGTCGTTGACACACAGTGAACGTGACAAATGAACATCACCAGCATCGTGATACACGGTGATTAATGTTTTAATAAGATTCGGTACGCCTGATTACACGATGTTTGTTCTACCGCTTCTGATAATCGTTTCTTTTATCCTGCAAACAGAGTGGAATATCTGATGATTTTTGCTGGGCGATGGAAAACAAATTTGGCAAAAATGCATGTCTTCGGATGGAAAATGCAAAATGTTAGTTTTATGCGAAAGTGTTTCAGGATAAATTATGTGTGATCGCTTTAAAGCAAATATGCTTGCTCGTATTTTCTTCCACAATTGGAAATTCCCATAGTGCGTGTAGCAGAAATTTTTGTGATTCAACGAGTAATTTAAAATAATACTCCACTTGTTCTCATTCGCAAACTATCCTATACTTCCCCGACAATCCTCCGCGAAGAGTCGTTCCAACGGGACGCACGCAACGGCTAACTATCCCGGGCACAGTTGAAATTTATTATTTTTCCACGCGGAGACTCCACGATTCGACGGGTAACAAGGGTGTAAACGTTTTTCCGTATGCGCGAGCCTCGAATGGGAAACGACGCGGAAACCATTTTCGATTCTGTCGCCGTACAGGCGATAAGAGATTAGAATAAGGGACGAACGCGATTCCAATGCAGTCGACATCGCTGCCAATTTTTTACGGGACTCCACGGAGTGGCAGACTCGTATGAATGCCGCAGAGGGGCGATATCTCGACGCTTATTACGCCCCGAGCGATGTACGAGCGGCCGCGTTTCGAAAACTGATCGTCCGTCGAATTAACGGGTTTTTCGAGGCCAACGGGCGCAATTATAGCGACGAACGATGCCACTCACGTATGAACGAGAGGAAACGAGCCACGTGTATGAAGCTCCACCCTAACGAAGGACACGCGTTTTTGCGAGAAACCCGAGCGCTACATGCATTTCATCCCCCATTCGTCGTTGCCTCCCTTTCAAATTTCAGACGGCGTTTAACACACCGAAGATCCGACTGTCCGTGATAAATCGCACGACAGAAGCACGTGCGAGGCGAGTAGGCCACAGTTTGTTTGAAAAATTCGCGAACGGTTCCTTCCAGCAATTGAGCCTCCGCGTGCGGTCCGAGCCCGCTTCGAAAGTAGCCGCCTTTGCAAACAACGATCATCTCGAACGCCAGCGCGCACCGCCGTGCACCCGCCACGAAAGCAAGCAAACAGACTCTGTTCAACAGAGGGAACCAGAAACGGGCAAATAGGATCGAAAAGCCTGTCCCGTCTCGCATTTTCGTTTTAATAACCGGCGCGGTCGCTCGAGTTCAGCCGGCCGGTGGCCGTGTGCACGCGGCCAGATCCGCGTAATCGCGAAATTCGACGAGCACGCATGCACGAGCGCGGTCCGCTCGCGTATCGGCGCGCTCTAATTTGCCCGGGCCGCTGCAAGCTGGTCCGCGCGGCGCGTAATCGCGGTTGAACGCGTCGCGACGAGGGCGTTCCTCGCGCGATCGCGACGAGCGAAATTCGGATGGCTGCTAATCGGACGGGTCGGAAACGCGGACACGTTTTACTCCGTCGACGAATTAAGGAGGGGAAGAGCTGAATGGTCGGGAGCCGCGACGGTGTTGCGCTCCGGAAGACCGCGTCGTTTGAATAATGGAGGCAGAAGCAAGAAGTGTCGCGGGTTAAACGCGCGAGCAGTATGGGGGTTAATGGTCTGGGTCGATCGATGAAACAGACGGGGAATAATATGGGACGCGCGTGGGATAAAATTATACCGCCTCGTAAATGGTGTGCATTTAAATCCTGCGCAATTCTGTGCATCGTTCTGGCGAGAATGGGAAAGGAAACGCCGGTGGACGTCCACGGACCGCGGTTCGCGTCGAGTGAACCGAGATGGATGGACTCGCGATGTCACTTTTAAGCGCGGGCACCGAGAGAGTTCCTTGGCTGGAAGTAGATGCGGCCGCGTTGGGTCAGACGCGAACCGCGGAGGTCAGCGGTGGCAGCGTGGGACGCGCGCGGCGAAGTAGTATCGACCGGCGTGGGGTCAGACATTGGTTATCGTAAAAGGTATATCGGGATATACGTTGATTGGAATAGCTGCATGAAAGGCTATTAATTTGGCCACGTTACACGAGGTAATTTCGTACTGTGTCTGTGTGTGTGTGTGTGTGTGTGTGTGTCCAGGCGACGTTAAAACTGCGACAGGGAGGGGGAGTCGATATCGCCGCGGATTATTTCTGAAGTCGCTCCGAATTAGAAGGAATCGCACTGTGGCGGTTTGCTCGCGATATTATCTTGTTTCACTCGCATGATGGAGTAAGCAAATATTTGGCCCCTGTTCGGTGGTAATTTGGTCGACACAGGCTCGGAGCCAAGAACTCTCGAAACGTGTACCACGAACTGTCCCCCGCCCTCTGCTGAATTCGAGATGAACGGACGATAGTGTGCATGTGCGCTAACGTATGGAGGGTAATAAGAAAAGTGGGTAAAAAGCAGCACGATCCAGGTGGGCGAAGGAAATTAAAATAGTTGAGTCAATAAAGCATTGGGGACAATCGACCTATTCCGTGACAAAACCATAAACCAGAGGCCCCGGAAGCGGTCGTAGTTATCGCTCAACGGGACTCCTGTCGCGACGCAAGAGTCGCGTGACTTTATTCCAGAAACGACATTGCTCCGCTCTTGTGGCCGTGCCACACATCCGTTCCCGTCGTTGACGGTGCATAGCTCGGGCACAATCGCAACGCCTGCTACGGCCACGGCGTGAAGACGTAGTTCGCGAGTAGCCCGCGACGTAGGTAATTTAACCGAGAGGTTAATGACCTTTAGTTTAATGCGCACACACCGATAACACGAGAATTCGCCCGATGCCGCATTAATTATTCACGCTTCGCCCGATTATAAATAAGATCGATTTGGCTGCGATTAAGTGGCATTAGATCGTGATTGAGTGCATTGTATGAATTATAAGCTGAGCGGGGGTACGCGACAGTCTCATGAAACACACGATCCAACGGGTCGAAGGGTATAGTTATACACCGGCCGGCAGACATATGATTTGTTCTTCCAATATCGGATTTCCAGAGGATAACTAACAACTTCGTTGCTGTCGACGTGCATTCGTTTTGTAAATGTTTCAGTTCAAAATTGTTCGGTATCCCTGTCGACTTAGAATACTTGGCCGACGGTTCGATCGTCGTGATGCTCTAATTGTGTATAATTTGAAAGAGAGGAACGGTGGAAAGGTCGCGGGTAGTTGTCGAAGTCAAGGCTGCACTCGACGATGGAATTAAAGGAAGAACCGATGAAACGAAATTGCTCGGCGACGTACGAGAGAAGGCCTCGAGTCTACGGAACGCGAGGGGGTGGCGTCAAGAGGGTGTAGGGGTTGCGGATTGCTCGATGTCGTTAAGACACAATAAAATTGCGCGACGTAAAAAACGGCCACGGAGCCAGAGATTGCCACGAGCGATCCTTCTAATCAAGCCCGTTCCCCTACCACCCCTCCTTTATCTCGCCTTTCTCCTTCCTCCCTGCGAGTCGCGTTTTCGTCTAATTTTTTCCGACCGACGGACGTCGTTCGCGGCCGCAGAGCGTCGTTCGATTCCGATTGAAACGCCACGATAACGAGCATAAATTTCAACGGCAGTGGCGTGACTTTGTTCTGCCCTGGCACTAAAGCCCGCTTGAGACCGTGCCAAAATTTGCGGAAAATTTACGCCACACTTTTTATTTCTCCCCGCAATCCGGCTGATTTATTTCTTAAATAGACCAAGCCGAACGCGCACGCCACTCGGCCGATCCGCAGCCGCGGTTCGTTCGATTTGCGTTACCTCCAAGCCTTCGGTCTATAGCGGCCGCGTGAAAAAATCTGCCTCAACCTTGGTTGATTTCCCGCTAGACCGGCGTGCTTCGCCGCCGGGGACCTTTCGATTCTATCCACGTCTGTCTGTAGCGGCTGGCATAATCCGGCCGCGACCGAAAACTTGGCCCAGATATGATCCACGATATTTCCGCCGGAAGTGGACCTCCGTCGGGCCGAAACGGCGACATCCTTTTAATCTCATATTTTGCATACGAAACTATGAATACGCGTTCATTAAATTGTTCGCGATTCTCATTCAACCGGCGTCAAAAGCCAGCTTAATTGCAATTTTCTGTTCGCATCGGTCTGCTCGATAGCGTTGTACCTTCTCGCAAGCGGGTGTAGCGCCGGTCCGCAAGCTAATAAACGGGCAGGAATAAAGCGCGACAATTTTCGTTTCGGTCGCGCGATGGAAAAAAAAAGAACGGGAAGCCTGGGGAGCGGAGGGAATCGCGAGGCCCGTTCGTTGTCTTAATTGCTTCGTGACTCGAGCCGCCACGGTGCATGATAATTACTGGGTAAACACTGATTACGTTGCACCGCGGCTGATTATACTCAGGAATCCGGAAGCCGTTCCAACGGCCGCAACTCTCGGGCGTTGCACGCCCCCCCCCCCCTTCGCCTCGCAGAAATCCTGGCGAGTCGGTGGGCCGGAAGTGACGAGGGGGAAATGCCCACCGAGCGTGGAGTATCCTCGCAGAATTGCAGGACACGTTGCAGCATTACCTGTCGCTCTACGATTACGCGCCACCTGCCGGCCTCATTTTGACGGGACGCAGCTTGATTCGTCGCGCGATTAACTCGCAAACATGCGGACAGCTTTCCGCGGGCCACGCTGCAATCGGCCGCGGGTAAAACGTAATCGAACTCGGCCTTCCTACCAATTTTGACGGATCGATCAAACCAACGGGGAGGCATTCGGAATTGGAAGCGTCTGAGCGGTCGAGCCACCTTCGGTGTGCCTACGTCGTCGCAAAGATACAGTCGAACGACGTTAAGCGGACGGATAGCACAGGCTCGGTGGACAAAAGTCGCTCGCGCTGGGAGTCAATTCAATCGGCGGAATGATGGGCAACGTCATCGAACGTTCCTTCGCGATTCCGACAGCGTAATGGTATTAGCCGTAACGCTGCGGCGATATCTGGCAGGGTTGGAAAGGGCGATTGCCGCTGCTCGTAAAGGCCATCAGCTGCTATTGGGCCACCTTTGGCCTTAACCATACAGGCATGAGCCTTGCATTACCAGTCGCTTCGAGTTATCTGCGCTTCCCACGTTAGCCCGGCCGCGCAACGTCGCACGCCGCTCCGTGGCCCACATTTACCAGCACCTGCACTGCAGAATCCCGATAGTGCACGTATATGCACGTCGAACCGTCGCTTATGCGCTTTCTCGTGCGCCGCATTTCGACCTCCTCGCCCCTCGGCTACCCCGCCGCTCACCTACACGTACGTATTTCGTTTCTACCTCTGTTACCCCTTGCGCGGTAGAAACGATCCCTTGTAAACGACGTCTACTCGCCTTCTGCTATCGATTCAACGTTGGGAATAATTGCGTTGCAATTTGGGGCTGCTCTACGGAGACTCTCGGACCTTCTTTTCCTTCTTTTTTTATAGGTTCGCTTGCTTAGATCGTTGGGAACGCCGTGGATCGTTGAACGCAGTTCAATCTGTTGCCCGTTGCATTTGATATCCTTTTTCCCATTGCAAGCGTTTTATTCCGCCTGTCTACGCGAGTGTCTTGCTCGGTCGCGCGACGAGGCACGACGATAGTCATGATAATGGTGATAAAAGTTCACACCGCCTCGATCGCCGAACGATCGCTAACGCGGAGGCAATTTCTCGCGGCGCCGCTTACGAAATTATTGTTATTACGTGAGGGTGCAACAAACCGGAATAAGCGAAGCGGCTGCGAGCCCCCGGTCTGATTCAATCAACGTCATCGAAGTCTGAAACAAAGTTGCCCGAAACGCGGCCCGAATGTCTGACGCGCTTGCGCCGCCGCGCGTTTCAGCACACCTCTAACCGCTAACTACTTGACATCGATCGACCTTAATTAAAGTCGGCACATTCGCCAAGTTTTACCGGCGACCAGCGTGTCCGCTATTGAAGACCGCCAGACCGCGTTCACGAGTCGTTGCCTTGCGATTTTTTCAATCGCCGTCACAGCCACGCGTGATCCTATTTACGTTTACTTGCTTGCAAAATCGCCAGGTAGTACAGAGAACGCCGCGGCTCCTACCTGCATTGTCGACGTGCAGGGCCGCCCGTGCATCGAGTCAATAGTAACATTTCGATGCGCCAGGTTAATTGGACAACCAAAGTTCCCTCGTATTCGCGCGTCGACTTAAATCCATTGGAATAGTACCGTGCTGTGAATGAGTGAGCGAGTCGAAATGGTAGAGAGAGGGAGAGAGAGAGAGAGAGAGGGGCAGAGATACAGATGCAATCGCACAAAGCACTAATCCATCGTCGAAGGAGGACGAAATGGATCGACAGAGAGGAGGCGGGCTTCTATTACGATGCTGCACGGCTACTTGCAGAAGATGAAAGCCCAAGACCGAAACGTGGAACGAACTTACGTTTCGGAAACAGTTGTTTCGCTATTGATTCGATCTAAGTCCATCGACCTAGCCTGCGTCGCGAGTTCGTGTAGTTCGCAAACACGAAAATAGATATCCACAATGGAATCTCGTCGCGGAGGTTCCTTTCGCATGGTCACGTCTCCGTTACCCACGGCCCAGCCACTCTCAGACGACGAATTGTCGTGCACCAAAACTTTGGTCCGCAACGATCGACCGGTTACGCGACTCCGCTTCTGGCTTTGATGGCCTGTTGCAACCGTCGCTAGTCGAAGCACTGCTCGCTCTATCTGTAATCTTCGTTGAACGTGTTGTCGCGAAGCGCATCTGCGCGATAGCGAACGAACAACGTTACATAGAAGAGGGGAAAAGATCGGCGCAAATAAAAAAAAATTTCGCAGTCGTTCCACCAATCTTTCGAAATTTGTCTGTTCGAAAATTTCTATTTGGTTAAGCTTGGAATTTTCTCGACCGGATATCTTCGACGCTTCACTCGAATCTATCCCCGAATAATTTTCCTGATTTTCCCGCAAGCATTTTTCGCCAAATCCTTCCCGCTTTGCCCCCTGACCTCTTAAATTTCCTCCCGACCATCTATCAATTTCTATCCCCCGCTTCTCCGCTACGACGTCGTTCCGATGGCGGAATCGCGATCACGTTCGCGCCAGTTTCTCAAATGCAACCCCCGAACATCGTGGCTGCTCGCTTTGCATCCCCCGGGACGCATACGTCCACGTTCTATTCCCGTTCGTTTCCATCGTCCCTCGAACATTTCTCGGCTACCCGTTTCGTCCTTCTGGTCGCGCGGAATATCCTCCTGGAAACGATTCGACGATTCACGAATCGTCGGGCTTCGCCGCGCTATTTCCGCGACGCGTTCTTTCTCGATTCGCCTCCCGATTTTTCGAACGTACGTCCCTCGAATCATTACATCGAGACTGGGTAGCGTTAAAATTCGAAACAGCCACGGGGTACGTGAAAATTTGCGCGCACGCGCTTGCCACCGGAAAATTGGAAACGCAAATTGTCGCACGAGCCCAAAGAAATCTGTGCACAGTCTCGCCGTGTCGCGTTGCAAACGAATTTGTTTTTTTTTCTAACATTGTTCACCGTTAGTGGGGTTTCCATCCCCCCCGGGTGGAAGGGATGGAAGTTATGCAAACGGAAGGGGATTTATGAGGGCGGGTACACGTGCCCGACGAAATTACCACGCTATGAACAATTCAGAGTTATCGTCGCGGCAGCGAACTTGCAAATGTAGTAATTAATATACATAGGCGTGTACGACAGTCTGGAATCGTGGAATTCTACCAAATTGTACAACTGCAATGCCCGGCCGGGTTATCCTAATTTTAGAGATTTTGCGATGGTTACAGCGCGACGTAACGGTATATTTTGGGTCCTCGGTGAGTTCATAAATCGCCTCTTCGCGGTTCGGAAATAAACTATCGACTATTTCGACGTATATTTGGAAATAAATGACGCAAGACTTTAAGTGCATAATAAGGGACACTGACGCGAGATACTTTAGGACCCCTTTCAGGGGCGCATCATTTTGCCGGTCCTCGCGATTTTCTGGCACACATATTTCTCCGCCACGTCCATCGCGTTAGACATGCACACACCGCTGTCGTTTGTTCATTCATCATCGGATCAACGGGTAGATTTATCCCCGGCGATAACGAAGTCTTGGACTTGGCTTTTCTTTTCCGGCCCGACGCTCGATTCACCGCAGAATGGGCTGGTATCGCATCGCAACTGGCAACGGCTGCGCCAACCAGTCGGAAAATGCAATGAAAGCAGCCTCAAGGGTGGAAGAACACGCCCGTGGTAATTCAGCTTGTTAAAATTGCAACCGGCTGCATACCGAATGCAGACGAATTCATCGTCCCTTCCGCATCTTTTCGAAAGAGACTCGTTGAAGTCGTAAATACACCGTGAACATACCTTTGTGCGGAACGGTAATAAATTACGTGATTCCGTGGCGTCCTTTCACTCGTCCTAACGTGAAAAACCGCCGGGAACGAAAACGTCTTAACGGTTCTACATGCCCGTCCCATTGCCGCTGACGCACGGCTCACCGGTGCGGAAAGGGAAATGACGTGAATGACGCAGAAAACTAGGAAAATGTTTCGGCTCCGAGACGAGTACGGACGCAACACTCGCGGTCGTACTTGTGCCGTGCATTCGATTTAGCGTGGGCGAACGACGATCGCCGGCGAGAGGCAAATTTTCGCCGGAGAGGCTAATTTATGGAAGGAGGAAAGAGAGAGAGAGAGAGGGAGGAGGAGGAGGACGTCTCGAGCGTACGACCGCATGCAGGGATTGCCCGTAGACGTTCGAAAGAGCGCGAGGATGCAACGGCATGGGAAGCGCATTCATCCGGGCGATAAGTTATTTATATTGGGATTCCTATTGTGGCTATTTTGCAGAAATTGTGCTACGGCGCGGCCAGGAAAGCGTTAATTTATGAGCGTGTCGGCGTGCTCCGTGCATGCTCGCGCGAAAGGGATTACCCGGGCTAGGATTGCGGATACTATAATCGACTTTGAATTGTTCAATAAAGCTCGACTGCCTTGGCGATAGTTCGTACGATGCCGTCGCAAATCGGTAAAACTGCCGTCGATTTTGATACGAATAAACAACATTTCCACGCGACCTGTGGAGAAATATATGCGCGAACAATTTCAAGCTGCTCGCGGTTTTCGAGGCGAAAAAAATGGAATTCGCCAGCGGCGTTAATTTATTTACACGCGGGCGGGCCGAGCGACGAAAGAAATTGGCTGGTAGCGGGAAACGAAGCGCTAATTCGGGCGTTAGCGTCAGGCGGATTACAAGCTCGCGCGGTGGCTCGGGGAGGAACGATAATTCTGCGCGTCGTGCAGCAGACGGCATACGAAATGCAGCTGGAACCGTTCTATCGCAGCTGCTGCGCCGACCTTCGACCTTCCCGTAGCAGGAAGTGTAATTACTTTCGATATTCGTCGGAGTCGAAGAAAGGTGGCCGAAAATGCAGCAAGGTGGAACGTCATTTCGTTCCCCGCTTACGTTCTCCGCTCCGCGCGGAGATTCTCCGCCGCAAATGCTACTTTATGCGGCTTGACTGGAACAACGCGGTCCGACCAGCAGCGTCTTATATCTGAACCGACGCTAATTGAAAATGCTTTCACGACGAATATAAATATCGCTGGTGCATGCGGGAATGCGGTACACATCGCTGCATCCAACGCGACGAACGACCGTCTGGGGAGAGATATTGCAGGATTAGCAGACGCGGTTGCAGACGCGGTTGCAGACGCGGTTGCAGACGGACGAGATATTTGGGTAGTGGGGCGAAATAAATTCTTCGGGTACGCGACGCCTGCATAGAGCGCAATTATTGCACGCCGAAGTTAGCTACCGCAGCTGGACGTCGCACAGTGGGGTATTTGGCCCGAAAAACCGGACAAAAGTCAATTTTCAAAGTTTTGCGAAAGACAAAAATTTTTGTTGTCTGAGATAGTTAAATATGTGAGAAACAATGTGTCAATTTTCGTTTTCTTATTTATGAACTCAGGGAGCAGCATTTTTCGTCGAAAGTTAGCAATTTTGATGGCACGCATTGCTCTCTTAACCATTCTCTAAAACATCGTTGCTTATTAGCGATTTATGAATCCTTTAAGGAATTTGTGTAAATTCTGCCGTTATGGAAGCTTTTAAGGTAGCTATATACTACACTTTCCAACAGATTTTACACGTTTAGCACATATATTTATGTAGTTATTAATATTTGAAAATAATCAATATTTCAGTACTTTTCTTTTCGGTTACAAGATTTCATTAACGATTTTGTTATAGTATTTAACAGCATTAAAAGCTCTTTCTGGTGTCATTGCATTCGGTAAAGGTTTGTGAACACGATGCAACAAAAATTGGTTCCGGTTTCGTCCGGTTTCGCGTTTTATAGCTAATTTATGTAGAAATGATACTTGAGTGCTGCAGCGTGCCGCGTCGTTGCGCGTGCACTCGTGGTCACAATTCTGGCCCAGGCCTGCTTGGAGAACTCTCGCTGACGATGTCTTCTAAGTTCTGTATATCTGGATATGTTTATATCGAATTAATTAATTTGATGCCTAGAAATTATATTCATACGGTAACTGTTTGGTCGCAAGAACCGAACATATCGACGGCCTTTGTTACCTGAAAATTTTTTTTATGCCCGGGTTTCCCGGAATTTGTCATAAACAACCCCCAAAAAGTAAAAATTATTGATTCAAGACGCTAATGTGTCGCTACATTTAGTCGAAATTGTGTCGTGTACACACCAAGTTTTGTACTCTAGTACAAAACTGTACTCTACCATTGACCCCATTTTTCAAGAGGTTTCAACAGTCTTAAAGAAAAATGTTTTAAACAAAAGGTAAACAGTATTTGGACATCTACAAACTTCAATATATTAAATCTCGAAAACAATTTTTTTTTATAAAAAATTAAGTTATAATGTTATAAACTAATGTTGAAATTTGTTTTTAATTGCATAACATTGGAGCTGACATTGAGACGATTTCAACCACCTACTACATTATCACCTTGGGCCTATAAACAACGCTACAATATTTTTGTCCGGTTTTTCGGGCCAAATACCCCACTGTGCGTCGGCCTGAAGCAAAAGATGCTCGCTAGGGGGCAATGGACAATCGCGACGATGACTGTGACTCGCCGTGGAACACTTCAGCGAACTGTAACGTGACTCAGGTGCTCGAGTGCAATTAATGGCGTGGCAAACGTGCCATCAAAATTGTTACCTCTGCGTTTGATTCTCGTGTGACGCAATTAACGGCAAGGATCGGTGTTTGCCTTGTACTCGAGCAAACAACAATTCCGGCTTTAATCGTTCCTGGATACTGATCTGGAATTGCTGCTCGAATCGCAGACGGATAATTTTTCCGTCCGCGCGCATCGGTAATACGCGGCTCGTAAACGGTGACGAGGATGAATAAACTGTGCGCAAAAATTAAATGACGTATCGCGTATGACTGCGTAGCGGCGAGCGTTCGAAAAAAAATGCGCAGCCTGTCGTTTGGAAAAACGAGAGGAGCCTCGGGCCGTGCACGCATGAAACGGTGTATCGTCGTTTCGAACGATCACGTGAAAATCTGGGGGCATGATTACCCGCTGTGAAATAAAAACGGGATCATTGTGACGAGCTATCAAAATCGTCGCAATTGCCGGCCCATATTTTCCTGCCCCGATGCTCCGCGAATTAATCGTGAAAAACGAGCATCCGGCTTCGTTGGAAATGTATTATAACGTGCGGAGCGAGGTGCAGTTTTATCAAATTATTTAACGAGCTTGCCGAAATAACAAACGACATCAAGGGGGCAGCCTTTCGATGCTCGACAGCTTTAATACGATTCAAATTTCATGATAAACGTTCTCGAACAAGTTCCAGCAACAAATACGAACATCCGGGATGCATCCTGCATAGTATTTTAATATTGAAAGACATCGTTGCCAGGAATAGCAAAGGAGAATAGAAACAAGACCAGGGGTAATTCGCGACGAAATAGTTAATGCGGCCGAGCTAGTCTCGTGCACCCACTCGACCGCACTGTGTTAGTAGCGTAACGAAGTGTCGTCGTTGCAAAGGTGGCTGTAATAAAAGAAACCCGGGGAAACGGGTGGAAAAAGTGAATCTCACGGGGCAGAATAAATTACACGCGTGCGTACGCGCCACTCGAACGGCTCGGGCGTCGCGACGCACGTGGGAGCACGTACGAGACGCCGTCCTCGTAATTACGGGCTGACTCCGTAATAGGATTTTCGGAGGTTTTAGCACGAGCTACGCCGCCAAGGAGAACGATGCTTATCGCTGCGATACGAGCCTCGTTGATTGCGACAAGCATCACGTACCTGTGTGTATGCAATCCCCCGGGTCAAGTAATTACTCGCTAATGAATTGGAGATTTTTAAGGGTGCGAAGTTTGCTAAATTTTTGAGCGAACGAATTTTTACGTTTCCGTGGGATAATGGTAGAATGGCGTGGAGACGATATTCCATAAAATGCTCTGCTGCTGATTGTATGAACGAAGGGGTGACATTCTGTTATCGAAAAGGTTACGTATCTTATCAGGGTGGCTTCAAATGGACTTAAAATCCATTACCTGAACCTCTTACCTAATTCTTTACTAAACACAATCATCCCTGTGAATAAAAAAGCGTTCTCCGTCCCAGCTGTAACTGTTTAAACATTCCCAGGGCATCGCAGGGTTAATACACTATCGATCTTCTGGAACAACACACCGTCCACCCGCCTCGCCCCCCACCCCTGCTACGCGTCAATGTCTTAAGGAAATGTGTTTCGTCGTTCATGCGTTATGACAGTGATTAACCCCTGCCACCATTCGAAACCGGACATTTCACCACCTGCGCCAAGCACCGACAATTAACCCCGAGATCCGTCCGCGATAACGAAAGAGCCCGATTATCCGTCCAGCCCGCGGTTTTCAAAGCTCGCCGAGCTATTTAATAAACGTAAAACGCAGTCGCCCGACCGACGAGGGGCGAGGAAAAAACAAGAAGCGAGAAATTACAAGAGAGCCGAGCTAATAGTCGACGTGGCGGTGATTTAGCGCGTTGATTATTGCCCGCGAAAAGAAGCCTGTAAATCATGGCGGTGTCTCGCGTGCGCTTATTACGAGCCTCCAGGAATTTCCGCTCGAATTTAAGGACCGCTTATGATCGACGCGACAAACAGAACGGCCTCTATATATTACGTATCCAGCGGGCATGGAGGGTTCCGATGGTGAAACGGGGGGAGGGGTGCGGGGGGTTGAGGGTGGAGGGCGTTTATTAGCCGAAACGAGGAAAACGCGATTCGGAATTAACATTCATAATCCGACTTTATCGATAGGCGGCGTGGACGCGATTCGCAGTCGACGCACGTGCGAACGCGACGACTACGTGATCGCATTACTTCCGTGAAAAGGAACAAAAATGTGGGAAAAATTCGGGCGAAACGGCGCGGGCGACGCGGCCAGCCGGATGCTTGGTGAAATATTGAAATTTGTTTTGAAATTCGGCCGTTCCCGGTTTACTCCGGTGCCGCCTGTTCCGGCCTGGAATTTCGTTTGCCTTTCATTCGTTGCTGGATGCGTTACGTAATGTTCTGTTATAGATTCCCCGATTCGTTCTTCTTTTCCGGGAAAATTGTAGAATGTGTTCGGCTGTTCGCATCGTCTCTCGCGGCGGATAATTTCGTTCGAATGGGTCGGAAATTCGTTGCCTACGCCCCGACGGGGAAACCGGGCGAGAGGGCAGGAGGACGCGACTCGGCGTTGGATAAAGAATATATTTTTACCTAGATGCGATCTCGTGTAATTATTCCGCTCTGTCGCCGAGAATGAATCTATCCTATCTCGTCGCTCTGTCTCCGTCGCGTTGTTATTGCTGAAGTATCACGGACAATAATTCCAAAAGCTGAATCACAAGTCTCGCCGTGCCGCTTGGCCCGTTTTCTCCCTTCTCATTCAGGACTTTCGCAGGCATCTGTTGTTAAAGCAGAGAGAAAGGGACCCTCCCCTCGAAGCGGAAGATGAATTCAATTTCCCGCAATTTATGCCCGAACGTTCTCTACTCGTTGCTACTGCTATTCGCAGACCGCTCTTTGTCCCTTATTCGGGGATTGTCGTCTTGAGAATTCCGCGGGCGACCCTCCTCGTGCAGAAACACGAACGGAAGTGTCGGTCTTTTCCAGCTTAATTATTCGTTACAGTCGTTGCCGTTCTCATTTCACTCGGCACCCGCGTCCGTTCCGCGAGGTCGACCGGCTCTATCGTGGAATCGGTTACGTCCTTGCCCTTTGCAATCGCGATTTTCGGCGGCCGGTCGCGTTGATAAGGGATCGCGTGTAAAATAGTCGACCCCTGCTTCTGTTCGCCGGTGTGCATGCACGTAACGGCTCCGGTCCCCTTTAACGGGAACACGATTTCGCGGAATTTTCGATGGCCGGTAATCGCCGAAACGAGATTATAATTCACGGAGAAATTAAATCCCCCGGTGTGCCAGCAGTCGCGGCCGAGCCGCGCGGGATTCGCACGAAAATCGCGGCTAATTCACGCGTTTAACGACATCAGAATCGTCGCGATGCGATCCGCGTCTGATTCGACGGGTCGGCCGTTGCGTTTTAAACCGTCAATCTGTCGTTAAAGCTGTATTAACGGGGCGGCGGGGGAAAAAAAAAAAAAAAAAATTGGAACGATCCACCGGTCGAAGTGTACCTGCGTTGGACTTTCAATAACACCCCGTGGGCCACGCGTTCCGTATGCGTGTACCCGCGTCGGTGGTAACGGGTCGAACAATTTGGCGTGCATAATTTTCGGGCTTACGCCGAGCACCGTACCGTCGCGGTCGTTTTCCATTTTCGTGAATTTCAATTTTTGTTCGTATATACGTATACATATATGTACGCGGACCGTCCATTATTTCCCACCCCGATGGAGAAGGGGTTTCACTTCCGGTGTAGAACAAACAAGCCAGACGATAAAGCCAGTTTCTCAAGGACTGTTCGACCAGGCAGCTACGCGGAAGCTTTCGCCAGGGTGGCGGCCACGAAGCAGCCCTTCCACCTATCACGTGACGATACGCGTCATTAAAATTCATAAGGCGACTCGCCCATTCCCACTTTAGCACCCCACGGCCTGAACGAGCCGCGCATCATACATTTATAGACGCCCTCCGATGCACACATGCATCTCAGACACTTTGCGCGAACCGGTCGATTTTGGCGAGCGCTTATCCGCAACCGGATATCTATGATTTCCACGAAAATCCCGCAAGCAGGTAGGGTGTGTATGTTTTTCGTTTGCCGGGGGAACAAGTTTGTCGGCGATCGTGACTTATATCGCCAACGGGGACTACCTTTGGAACGGTTCGGTGACGTTGTAGAATTATCCTCAGTTATAATTTATTCGAGCGATTTCGTTCATTCCACTCGCCCACCAGTCGTTACCATCTCGAACATCGTCGCGGGAACGATTGTCGCGTGTTCTCCAGCTTTCGAGGGGATTCGCGCGGAAGTTCGCGGAGTCCATAAATTTTTTCGGCCGAAACCTTGGAGCCCGTTGACACGCCATCGTGTTAGTTATTTATCTGTGCTGTCAACGTCGATGGCGTCGAGTTTGCGTAGATTATGCGATATCGCGGTGCCGTCCCATTGCGGCGCGTCTACGAGATGACGGGAGTGCACTCACGGCGAATCTATGAATCTTGTATGGCTTGCACGCGTACACGCATGAAATACGTAGCAGGGTGTGTATTCCCTGCTCGCGTGTCTCTGCACGGTGACAAATTGTGGCTGGATGCTAGCTGGATAGCTGGTCGTGCAAACGAATAGGAATAAGTTTAATTCCGTGGGAAATTCGACACTATTTCCGTAACAATTTTATATATTATTTGCTATTTATATTCGCGGTACGCTAGTAGCAGCAGCGATGGTAAATAACACCGGGTAACTGTTTAAATAATCGTGGAATAAACGAAAAGAGACGGGTACAATATAAGAGACGCGTATACTACTAAATCCCTGATAATCCTCCTAAGGTTCGTGTTCCATGAATTCTAATTAAACTCGTGCAATAATAAATGAATATTGAACAGTATAGTTCACCGCGATCGTTTATTATAAATCAGATGCTTGATCTACTAAAAGACAGACATCCCTTTTTAGTTGCATGAATCGCCCGAATTCGGCAGAATAAAATGAAATTAATTACGAATCGAATCTCGTAACAATTTTCCACCGCGCATGCACCTGGAGTTCAGGCAGTTGTGTAACCGACCGTATCCGTGCGGTAATTGATCTATTCCTGGCGAACGGAAGGGCCGAACTCGCGGTGCCGCAGGTAATTCTTATTCCAAACGAGCGTCACCGTGTACCGGATAAAGCACGCCGGCCTGATGGTCTCTAATAGTATCCCACGAATCTCGGTTAATAAAATTATCACGTAGGGGATCGAACCGCGATCGAACATTTTTCTCCCGGCAACCTGCCGGGGGAAAATCGCCGCGTAACAGCTCCCGCGAACTCCTCGCAACTTTCACTATCCATAACTCCGAGCCGGTGAATTATCACGGCCGCCCTTAATAAATCATTCGCGATCGTTTGAAATGCCGCGTGAACGGCCCCGCGATTCCATGCGCACGGAAACAACTCCGGGCACAAAGATTCGAGTCACGGTATAATTTATAAGAGTCTGATAAATAAGGCCGCGTGGTCTGACTGGCGACCGGGCAGTTCGAATTCGCAGCCTGGGCGTAGAAGAGGCGCCAAAAAAGCAGCCCGGAAAGTTTTCGGAAGTTGCAAGCGGGTCAGCGTCGTTAATCATTCGTAGATCGTGCCGCGGCCGTATACATTATTCAGAAGCGTCCCGACGCCGACCGTGCATAACTTTTGTCGATGTTCACGCGCCGCTTTCTCGAGAGAGGGTTGCGACACGAACGATCGACGAGGTGAAAAAAAGAAACCACGGAGAGCAACATGCATTTCCAGTGTACTACTCGGCGGCGAGATGTTTGCGGGCACGGGCGGCGGTTGGTCGAACAAATCTGGAATACCGCGAATCTTGGTATTTATTTTATGAAGCACTTCCCCGTTCGAGCTTCTTCTTATTCATCTCTAAAGAGGCGTGCCTCATTGCGATTGAGAAATGGTAATGTAATAAGAATTGGCTGTTTGCTTGGCTCCCCGAGGATAGGTCTGATTGAAATTCTCAGCAGCAAGTGTATCAATATATAAAGCAACCATTTACTTTCTTCTGCATAGCTACTCCCGTAAAAAGAATTACCCGCAGAAGTCGCACCTGTTATCATCTCTATATCGGTAAAACCCAATGCACGAGTTACACAAACAACTAAAAACAAAATTGAAATGAAAGAAATAATACAAACCGAACGGGTTTTCTTTTTTATCACGCATGACACATTGCAAATCGTTCGAGAAAGAAATCGAAACAAATGACGTCGCGGGGTCGATAGTAAAATGAGAAATAAAATTACACACATCTATCTGGAACAATACCGAAGATAATCGAAACGATCGAGGGATCGATCGCGTCTTTGAAAAGTTGCCGCGTTATTGCACAACGGCTAGCCGCGCGCACGGGGGATGCAAGGCGTGCTGCGAGGGTGCGTCAGCGCACACGTAGGCGTACTTAGCACCCCCCGACTGTGCAAGACCACTCGACCGGTACGTACCGGATCCTTCAGACGTACCTACACGCCAGTAAATTATCGCCCGGCCGTATGTACGGGGAAGTGCGCCTCTCTCGTTGTTTTACACTCTCTCTTTTCAATCTAGCTTTCTCCGCCGTCTTCGTCCAGCATCCGCGCAACCCTCTTCACCGTGGATCCCACTCCACCACAACCCCCTGGCCTCTCTTTTGTCTTTGTTCCTTCGCGCTTCGTACCATCCATCCTTATCCGCGCACGCGCCCACGCCGTTGCGATAAAAACTAGATTTACGGATTACTCCGTGGCCGAGTTCCCTGTGTTCTCCGCGGTATGAATTTTGTATTTCCTGGTCGTTCTCTTTCTCTCACTCTCTCACTCCCTGTCTCTCTCTCTCTCTCTCTCTCTCTCTCTCTCTCTCTCTCTCTCTTCGTCGGTCCTCGAGGCTGCTTTCATTGGGGGTCTGTCAATTTTTCAGCCGCCCTGCTGGGACAGCGCACTGGTATTCGACTTCGTTGAAAAACGAAGGTAATTTGGCTTTATAGTTTACGATCTTCGTGCGTCTGGTTTTTATTGTCCCGGAAATCTGTACGAAATAGATTCATAATTTCGCCGATTGGAATTCCTGTCTGGTCGGACTCTGAACCGCAAGCTTCATTTGGGCGTAGATGCGAAAATCTTCGACGGAAATGAAATTATTCGTTCGCGGTTCTAAAAATGTGTGCGAACCCGCCGCGTGTATTTCCGATACGGGTGCGAGGGTGTGCAAACAACGGCGATGTTTATTGTGTTTAAAAAATTGCTATTTCTCGTATCAACTAACGTTTCAATAATATCGCGTAAATGTATAAAAATCACAAACAGTGCCGTCGTCCGTCAGCGTCCCTCGGAAAGTTCCGACCAATTCCAATCGACGGTCATCTATCCGATTCGGGGCTGGCGTAAAAAAAAAAAAAAAAAACCTTATGGCGGAAATCGGTGGTGGGTGGGTCGACACCGCCAGTAAAGTCGGAAGGTCGACTGGGTTGAAGCGTATATTTCATTGCCGGCGTGCGATTTTCAATCTCCGCGAATGCCCGTCCTCGAGCTGCCCGTAACCTTTTTCTTTTCACGATCGTCGCGCTGCTGCTGCCTTTGCCACTCGGATAACACTGGATATCTTTGCGCTTTGTAACTCGGCCCAGAAACGCGGCGCGGAATCGAGGCGAACACGAGGCACACAGGGGAAAAAAGGAAGAACGGGGTCGACCCGCGCTGAAAAACGCGCCGGTAGCCAATAAAAGTTTCGCTTTCCTTTTTTTTTTGCTGTTGTTGTTGCTGTTGTTCCACGGAAATTCCGGTGAAATCCGAAGATGGAAATCGAATTTCCTTTTTCACCGTCCGATCTTTCCGCTGCCGAGACAACCGGTTACATTTCCTCGAAACGTATCAAAGCGTGTATCCACTTTCTGGAAATGCAACGCTCGTCAAAGTCGAAGGGAAAATACGGCCGCTTATTTGTTAAACGTGTTCCACCGGATTACCCTGCCAAGCTGGCAAACGGCGTTGCGTTCCTGTAAGTTCGCGCGAACGCAGCTTCAGATGGTCCGCCTTTCTGCGCGCGGAACTCCGCGACAAGATTAAACTCCTCCCATCAGAAATAACTCGCTAACGTTGATTAGCACGGGGAAGGAAGAAGCCCGTCACTTTCTCCGTGGCGCTGAAGAAGCGAGGGTTAAAATCCCCCTAATAAGCACCGCCGCCTCTAGTTGGTGTGAATTAAACAGAGCCACCCTCTTATCTGGCATTGATTAACTCGGGAACATAGTTTCCACGCGAGTCCTTGCATTATTCATACGTTCTTTGTCTCGGCTCTAGAGTGGGTTACATCGATTTTACAGATGGCTGAAATAGATGGGTCACTTGTTCGGCGCCGTCTCTCGAACGTGTAACAATATCGAAATCCGTGTCGCGACGGCAATTACAATCGTTCGAGGGCCCGGCAGTATTCCACTCGGAATTTCAGAAGCGGGTAACTGGCTCCGGTTCGACCAATAGAGACCGCGGGGTTACGCGGTTCCCTTGCTACCTCGTTGCCTCGGGAGAAAAAAAATTGCAAGACACCGGTCGGAGTCTTCCGTGGATCCCCGGGGAGAATCCGTGCAACAGACGAAAGACCAACGACCGCTATAAATTCACCAGATGCGGCTTAAAGCTGCCGTGTCGGAACTCGCCGAACAGTACTGGAGACTGCGTTCGATGTGCGGCCAGACCGCACAACGGTGCTTGTTCCTTGAACAGACCGAATTCCGGATACCTGTCACCGGCACACCTTCGCCGAAAATCGTCGTCGCCAGGCGAAACCATAATTTCATTGGACGCGTTCGCTGGAAAGCGTCGTTTACCCCGCTAGTGAATGCATTTCGGAGCATCGATCTTTATTTCGGCGTTTTTTTTTTTTTATTAATTAACATATGTCGCATGCATGGCGTGCGTACAAAATTCTTGACGAGAAAATTTCGAGCTGCTGGGAATCCATACGACGCGCGAACAAGTTTGCCACTCGATAATGATGGACTTCGGTGTGAGGGTTCCTCGAAGCGTCTCGGAGGTTCCCTTGGTTTTATCAAGGGATAATGAAACTATTTAAAGACTGGAAACAGAATAGTGTTTTGCGAGAGGGGTTCAAGTCGTCGTCTTTGATACAGGAAGGTCTTTACGGTGCAGTCTGTCTGGCGAGCTGCTGCTGCGTCCACTCTTATCTCACCTTTGGTTTCGTGCTTCCTTTTCCTTCGTTTGCCGGCTAATTCGTCGAGAACGAGAGCTACGGTGCCGCGTGTTGCCATTAACCCAAATAACTCCGACGAGAGCTCCACCCTTCTCGAATTCCTAACCGTTGCTGGATCTCTTCGATCTTTCTGCTTCTTCTCGCACCGCAGTCGGATCGCCGAGACGTTTGCGGAACGCAGAATCGACGGAGAGCGAGTGTTCGTTTCAAACGCGACGGAACACGAATTGTTTTATTAAGACTTCTTTTTTCGACTGAAAAGTCTGTAATTTGATCGGCGAGAGCGAGTCAACAATTTTAGCGTTTCGATACGATGATGCAAGTTCATCCTCCTGTCTTCGGGACGGGGGGAAGCCAGTTTTACCTTTGCTGTTAATAAGCTCGGTTAAACTGTGCATCGCGTAGATTTATAATCTTCTTAGCGCAGCTTTATTGCTGCTCGTCATTTCACGCAACCACGGTCGGCCTTATTGCTAACGCCATCGGTTATTCAACGACGCGGCGATTATGAGCTTCATTACGGGTATATTTAACGTGGACTCCACCCGGCGAAGGGGTGAATGTTAATTAGTCAACGGTGCCGGATAATATTTTGAGGGTTATTGAATCAACCCCGACATAATTAGTTTTCGACGAAACTCGTGAATAGCTACGTTCTATCTACGATAGTTCCTTTCAATGGTCAATTGCCCTTTCTGTCCTTAGAATTACTGTTCTGCTTGCTGGTAGACACTGTCCCTATTTATATCGTATTCGAAACGGGAACACATCTTGCGGATAATAAAAATGTCTGTATCGTGTATATTTATTGGACGTTTGGACGTTCGATTGTTAACGTTGCGCAAGCTCCACGGGCACCGGGAAAAAATTGAGACAAATAATCTCGGCTAAAATACTAGTGCGGCAAGCTCCGTAATTGGATTAAAGTGGCAGGTAAATGTTTGCACGAGGTCTTCTAAGCTTTAACGGCGATTAAATTGAATCTCCTCCGCTATTTCGTTATCTCTTATTACGTGTCAAGTTTCTCAAACGTTTCTCTAATTGTCACACGACTCTTTCGCTTTCAACTGTCGCCTTAGCTTATCCGGATTGAACTGACCAAAGCTTATTGATAATTAAACACCTTATCTCCGTTATTCCTTTTTTTCCTTTTCACTCGACTGCGCGGTAGGACGTTAGAGACCTTTCCAGTTTCAATTAAACAGTTAGCGACGATTACGGGAACGACATGGCAGATTATCGAATCGAAAGCATTAGTCGGCCGAACGGCTGTGGTTTTTACAGCGACGAATGATAACGATGTTTTAATTAAATTCGCCCACGGGAAAAGTCAACTTTACTGTCTATGCGAGCTTTGGGGGGTGCATTTATACGTATCCGATTTTATTTTCGCCTGTATGCACGCGTCCGGATAATCACGCTCGTTGTTGAAAAGCAAAGGGAAATTGTCATCGATTTCCCTCGAAGCTATCGACCATTTGAATATTATATTTGCAGGCCTGGCTTCATTACCTTAACAAAATTTGTACATAATTATTTCCCTAAACAGTTTAGAGAGGTGTCAATAATTGTAACACTAGCTCAGTCTGCGAAATCTTCTAGATGTCGTTGATTATTATTAGATTGGCATCATTATGTATAGTATCATGTGTGCAACGTCATTCGTCACGTTGAAGTTTACGAACAATTGCGCTGGAATCGTAACAGCTTCTATCAAGTACCCTGGCCATTCGTCCAGTGGAAATTTCGCTGGTTCCTTTGTGCCAGTTTTCGTGCGTAGCAGTTTAAATCGCAGCTGGTCGAATCGGAAGTGGCTTCAGCCGATCGCGGTTACACATACCAGCACGTGCGGCCTGTCTGAAAAGCGATCGAACACTAAAACGAGCAATGCCGCCTCTTTTTTCCGACCACCAGACAGGAGAATACGAACGAAACTTTACGCGAGCCCCGCCAATTGACTTTCGAAATCGAACGCGTTTACTCGGGAACAGTTAAAAGACTTTCTCCGCGTGAAGTCGTCTGAAAAGTTCGTCCACACCTTTTCTCTCTATGACCATGAGTATTCAATATTAAATCGTCGAATTTTTGTTTATATTCTCGGTCTCTCGACAAAAATTCATGGGTCATATTTATCATACATATACACGGTGAAAATAGTAACATTAATGGGTGTACAATATCACAAGATGTATGAAACGTTTTATTACGAGTAATAATAATAATAATTCCTTTCCGTTTCAGGAACGCCTGCCACGATTCCTGGACACAGCTACGATTATCGCCAATGTTCGGCTGCATCTGTCCGAACAATCACATGAAGAGACGCTGCGACAGGATCTTCTCGATGGTGAATCACAATCCGTGCGTCGGTGAGTGTGAAATCGGGCGTCGTTTTATCGCAACCGTTTTCTCTTATACATCTCTTTAATATCTATGTGTACATGTACGCGCGATACATTCTATACAGGCATCCGTAACAGCGCGTACACACGAGACTTTTACTTGCTTCTCTCGATTATTATTTACTGTTTCGTTTGTGAATTGCCCTCGAGCCAGCCACACTTTGTGATTTCATGTATGAACCAGTGAACGCCGTGAACGTTGATTAAACGTAATTATTACTTTAGCGCACCCTTATGGAAGACGTTTGTTGGTGTTGTGAAGTAACCGTGTGTATTATTTCCTTTTACTATGGACATGACACTCTACAGATTCATCCCTCTTTACATTTCGTTGCAGGGTATGATTGCCAGCCCTTTCCATCGTATACCTGTTTGTCCGTATCTTGTTACCGATTACACTGTTTTTCTGTTCCTTTTTAGTCCGTTACTTCTTCTCTTCGGTCGACGTGCCGCGAGCGTCGATAAAAGATAAGACACTCTGTCGATCGTGGATTGGAACGTGGATGGTGGTAAATTTTGAACGAGGCAAAAATTGATTCATTTATTTCGAGCGCAGGGGAATCACAAATATTTTCCGTGACGCCAGGATCCGAATTAGCATCTTCGTTTTGAAGTATAGTCAATGGGGAAATATCCTCCTCGCTCGTTTTATGGGTCAATATAATTATTCGGATCATTTCGAAGGTGTTCCTCGTGAACAATTCTAAAATTTCATGTCATCCAGAATTACCCATGAATTATTAACGATTAGAGAGATTCGTGATGAATCGTTTGTGAACCGCTTCGTCGAGAGAATTGCGAATTCGTTCCCATCGAAATATTCGTCGCCCGAGTTAAAACGAGATGCTTCGACTTTCGATCGCAAGCAAACTCCAAAGACCGGAGGCCGCCGCCACGATCGGACAGGGTCTCGTTATTTTTCTCCGTTGCATCGACGTCGAAAGAAAACTGTACGGAGAAAGGCTCGACAGAGTAATTACTTTTAGCGATACCGCGGTGTTTAAGGCTCGTGGGATGACGTTATAGTCTCCCTCGGGTAAGCTCCTTTTCTCCTTAATTAACCAAAGGCCACCGGTATCGAGATGTAGATAAGGATTTCATCACGTGGCAGATCCGACCTTAATTTCACTAAAATGCGCGCCCTTCCTGCAACATCTTCGATCCCTTCGAACCCAGCGACACTCGTCTAGTTATTTTTGCGCCTCCTCGGTTCATCGGTCACCTTGCGAATAGGTGTCACTTGTTTTTAATTACATGTCCTTTTAATAATTGAATCACCCCTGTTGCCTTTCTATTTTTAATGAAGGAATATAGTACTTTTAACGAGGACTGGGCTACTCAAAATCTTGTTCCACGATCGACAGGGTGCCAACACGCGTATCGCAAGATCGTTGTATCTCGCAACGATCCTCGCGCCGCCACGTAAACACACGAGACAACACGAGGCGCATGTGCGACATTTCTTTTCTTTCCTTTGAAATTTGCGTTTGGCCGGGCGAAAACTGCTCATCGCCGCCGGCCAGCTGAACTACCGCGATCGGCGTGCAATCAACTTTGTACGTTTCAGCCTCGACGAGCCAACAAATCGGTGTACCGTTCACAAAAGAATCTCGTTTCATCGATATAGAATATCAATTACCGAGACTCACGGAGAGTAAACGTTTTCCACCAGGCTTCAATTAAGGGAGATCGAGCCCTCATCGAAACGCGATCGAAGCACTCCCAGACGACGGCGATAAACAAATTCCAATTCGCATTTTTCGACCTGTAACGACGACGACGCAAAGCCGCGAAGAGTAATCGCAACCCGGGAGGAGCTTTTCCGAAAAAGCGTCGCGATTTCGATTCGCGCGCGAGCGCGATCGCGTGTCCATCGCGTTCGTCGATTAATCCACGTGGAATCGACCGACTCGAGCGTCCAGATTAACGAAAAATCGAGCATCGTGAGCCAGGCAAGAGGAACGGGACACGACGATCCTGGACGTACCTCGCGGTTTCGACAAAAAGGGAGAAAAGAAAATCGCCAGTCGGATCATTGACGTAGTCACTGGGGAAAGAGAGCGAAAGAAGATCGTCGAACGTGAAGGAACGTGTGCACGGGAGCACCAGCACACCCCTCCTCCCCAAGTACGCATTCCGCCCGAAGGATCCACGTTTCGAGATCGATCCGCACGATTTCCCTACCTGTACACACTCGGCCTCCGCAATCTCGACGCGTTCGCCCCTTTTCAACAGCTCGGTTCGGTTCGCGTCCTCGATCGTCTAATCGAACTGGGTCGGCACGAACGCTTTTCTTCTTCGCGAGTTCCAGGATCGGCCTAGTATCGAGGGGGACACGCGAGGCAAACGAGGAGAAACGGAATTAGCATACCTTCTCGGTACGTTTTCTTTACCTCCGCACATTTTTTTCATTTTATCGCCAAGCGCGTTGTTATTCCTTGTTGCGAACGTTCTCTCGTGGATCTTATTCAACTCTGGATCAGCGAAAGGGGGCGAGCAGGGAAAGCGACTGTGATACGATTCCCTTTCGTTTTCGTTCCCCTTCTGTTCGTTACGAAGCGGACCTTCGCGATTACGAACCGATCGGGATTGGGGATCATCGACGTCTCGCGGTTCCGATTCGGTCGAAATGCGAATGGCACTTCGACGGGGGCCGGGTAAGAATAAGAACTCGAAGGCCTTCGGGCGCGAACGCAAAGGAGATTATGCACCGCATGTTGTACTTTTGCATGATGGAATTCATTTGTTCTCTTAGGGCTTGCGCACGTTATCAGCCGGCATGCTCGTGTTTTTTCTACTTCTGTCTGATATGCGCATGCCCCGTCGATTAATCGCCCACCACGACTGTCTACTCTCTGTTACTCGACTCACTACTCTCTCCTGTCTGTTTCTCCTATTTCGAACCGGAGGCAATTTCGAACACGCCGTTGATGCTTAATAGAAAGAGAAAATGGAAATACTAAATTCATCTCGCCGGCCTACAAATTTCTCCAGCGAACGATGCCGGACACTGAAAGGTCGCTGGTATATTTTCCATGCGAAAGGTCGCATGGTCGACCAGCATCGATTAAAAACGGAAGACCATCGATGCCGCGCGAACACCACGACGGGCACGTGGAGAAAACTCGAATGAGTCTTTTTTCAAGCATTTTAACTCGTCCGCTAAATGGCAGAGGGGACTTCTCGGCCAGCAATACCAAGCAGCCGAGGAACCTCCCCTTTAAACTTGCCAACACCCGTCGGCTGGTACGGATGAACGGTTCCAAGCAGTTCCCTGCAAACTGCACCGGGAGATACAGACTCTCGAGGCGGCGCCAATATTTTCCTTTCGCCTGGTCGGCGTAGTCGAAGATTCGAGGCAAAGAGATCGAGAAGAAGCCGGGAGTCGAGGGTTAAACGAACCAAGTCGTAATCGGAATCGACGGTCGGCTTCGAGGCAGCCTTTGCCGTTCCTTGGCAACTTCGTGGAGCGACAAACGTCTAAGCAAACGCTTTCTCGCGAGTTTCGGTCGCGCCGCTTCGAGAGAGGGTTAAGGCGGATGAGTTTTTATCCGCCACAGGTTTGACCAGCTTCGGGGCGGAGGTCCTGTAAGCCTACCCGACGCACCGTGTCGCTGGAGCGATTTGTAGTTCGTCGAAATTTTCACTTACCCGGGTTACCATGTATCGTACGCCCTCCCTTGATATTATTCGCTGTTCAACGAACGTTCGTTGAACCCTCGCGCACTGCAACGGGCACGGTGTTATATTGGCATCTGCAAAGAAACGAAAAAGAGATCACTTTGCATTCATTAATTTCCAATATCGCGGCCGAAATACGCGACCTAGGTAACAGGTATAGTTTCTGGGACACCTTGCGCCTTGTTGCAGCGGCCAATTAGCCGAACATTTCTGATACAGTACATAGCGGTAATCCAGCGTCGCTCTCAGACGCGATTCCGTGTTCCGTAAAACTGTTTCCAACCCCACACCACTAACCGTCACAATCACCACCACCGTCACCGTGTCACCACAACCACAAGAGTAGCACGTAACACGCGAAACCCTACCGTGCACGTGTACCAATGCGATCACGCACCCCACTCACCCCGTTCTCGTCCGCGTCTCTGCTTCTGTGTTACAGAGTTCCTGCCTTCCTCCACCTCTGTAGACCTGTCGGGCACGGACTCGGCCCTGTATCCGTTCGACCCGCAACAGGAGAGCTACCAGGAGATCTGGTTACCGCCGACCAGTATGTACCCCTATTTTCTGTTCCCCGAGGCCGCGCGCACCTCGTACTACGACCACGAGAGCACGTACGACGTCCAGGAGCCGGGGCAGGGGCGGCAGCACGGTCATCGTCATCAGCATGGTCGTCATCAGGAAGCACCGGAGTTGCCTGGCAGGCCCGGTGTCCTCGTGGTCGACGCGTACGATCCTCGTGCCGATTATGAAAACCGGCATGAGTTTCGTGCTGGAACCGACGACGAGCATCGTCCTGTGCACAGACAGAAAGATCCAGATAATCGTGAAATGGAGGGACCTGGAAGCTTCTATGATCGCGGCTCTTCTTCGTCTTCTTCTTCATCTTCTTCTTCCTCTTCCTCTTCTTCTTCTTCTTCTTCTTCTTCTTCTTCTTCTTCTTCTTCTTCGTCTTCTTCTTCTTCTTCCACGTTGTCCAAGCATGATCGTGCCTCCAGCACAGTGCACCTGCAGCCAAGGCACTCCCAAAGCGAGCATGACGCGCACCTGCACCATCATCACCATCACCAGCACAACCAGCACCACCCTGCACCACCTGCACCACCGTCCGCCGCGACGTCGTCGTCTTCGTCTTCGTTGTCATCGTCGTCGTCGTCGTGGTCGAGTTATCCGCCGGCGGCTCGTCCAACGCCTACCGTGGGCGAGACGAAACGTGTCGAGAGGCCTAACCTGGTGCAGCCGAAGAAGTTCGCACCGAGGCCCACCTACGAGCACCGGGCGATCTTCGATCGCGCCGACGACGACCTCGACGACATCGAGTTCAGGATCGGCGCGCTGCCAGTCGACCGGCTCTTCGATCTCCGCGAGGCCTTCGAAGGGTTCGTCGACCAAGGTTCGTACATCGGTGTCGAGCTGCGCCAGACACCATCGATCGCCGCTCTTCTCGCCACAGTAATCGAAAAAAATATCGAGTCGCTCGTCCGTGCTCGGGATCTCTCCAAAATTCGATTCCGCGCGATGTCGCGTCGAGCCGCGCGAGTCGCGCGTCGTTCGATTTTTCGGTTACAGCGATTCGCCGTCGATGCTTCCGTTAAGCGACTTGCTATTTTTGAGAGCCCCCTCCCTCGAGGAGGTTCTGAACACTCAGCCGGTTGTCGAACACGCGAGATTGAACATCGGCGACCCGAAGCCGCCCTAACCTGGATACTTCCAATGACACTGTAGCGACAACTATTTGCGGTTCGTCGTTTCCGTTCGCTCCGCTCGCGATCGACAGCTGGCTAGTCTTGACGCCACCTGCGACCACCTGGATCGTACGGGCAACAGGCAGAGGAGCAGCAGGATACCTCCGAACCGTGAATTTTCTGTCACCCAGGAGAAATTATTTAGATCCGTGTCGGGACGATCAGCGACCGTCTGGCTTCGCTGATCGAAGAAATCGAAACTGGAAGGAATTGATCGCAGGCGAAACTGGGTTCGACAGTTTCGATGCTGCGTAACAGGAGGCCGACGGAAAGTTGAGAGTTCCGTTCGATCGCGCAATCGCCAACACGTCGATTCCTCCTGACAACTCGATACCTGTTTCACTCGTGTGAACGTTTCGTTCTTCGGTCTCCCATTATTCCCCCGGAAAAATTTCCAGTCGCGGGTTCGACTCGTCCCTCCCCGACGTCTCGCGGAATACCTGCAAATATTCCCCAAAGGGTTTCTTCTCGCGCCTCGACGCCGTGAATCGAGTCGAACCCGCGCGACGGATAATCTAAATGGAAGCACGGCCAACTATCAACGATTACGTTTCCCTCCATGCTCCGTTACGCTTGCTCGTTTACAGTGAAGGTCATCTCGCATCCCGACAACTCCACCAGCTTCGAGGTGATCGAATCGCAGCTGGAAAATCCGCTGATCGACGCGGACCACCAAGATCTTCTGGCGATGAAGCAGATACCGGTGCCCGGCGGTCATCATCACAAAACGCATCACAAGAGGAACCAAACGGACGACCACGATCGTGAGTAGCCACTCTGGCTTCCCCTTATTACTATCGAACACACGCGGGAGGAAAACCATCGAAATGTAGGTCGAACCCAAGCACAGCTGACAATCGGTCTATATTCGGACCGTTCACGTGCTACGTGCCTCGTGAAGATTCCATCGACGGTCTTTGAACCCGTCCGAGTGCCTTTCGGAGCATAGATCCTCCATTTCCAGAAACGTGCTCGAACTCGTCGCCGCGACAGCCAAGGTATCCGCTAATTGAAACGACCGCGTCACAGGAAAAACCGTAACCCTCCGGTTAACTGTTACCGAACTCCCGGGATAACTAGGCGCGTGCACGATTTCTTGCAACCAGACGCCAGTCAAAATAGATATACGAGGGCAGATTTAAGGGAAAGTTGCGCCGACTGGTTGGATTAAAGTTTGAATCCCGACGGCCGGGGAAATGGTACGCGAAGATACGTAGGCACGTAAATACGCGCGGCGGCGGGTAGTCGGGGACGGAATTAAATTAAAGTTTCGCGGCGATAAGTCCGCGGATGCGGCGCGATATAACGCGACCGATCGGTTTCGCGGCGAAACTTCCACGCCGGAGGACGAGAAAAATTTACGAGGTCTCGTTACTCCGTCCCGGACGAGTTCGCGGCGTGGAATTCGCCGGATAATTCCGCGAGGGGCTCGTCTCGAACGCGACGCTGAAATTGTCGGCGTGGGGGGGCACGCGAGGGTGGCTTTCCGTCGCTGATTGCGAGTTGGAAAGACGGTTCCTGGTGCCGCGGGAACGGATACATATTTTCCTGGAGTCTGGCCGTAACTCGTGGAGCTTGATGGATGGTCGAGTTGCGGCGCGTTAACGGGAACAGAACTATGGTCAGCATAATTTCACCGGTGACGGTAAATATGCGGACGGTTTCAGCGGACGGTAAATCTGCCGAGTGAAAAATTGGTAAAACAGTTTTTCCCGTGTTGCGAGATAAGACGGACGTTCGCCGGACTTCCGTATGCTTGACGCAACGAAATACAATTAATCCCCGCACTTATTACTACCAAGTCCGCCGACCGGCCACGATTCGCGATTAATTACAATTCGTGATGGGGCGATAAAAAATATTCGAAGCATCGCCGCACGTTAAAATTGCCATCAAATTCGACCGGCGGATAAAAGTTTACCAGCGAGGTCAGGTCTCGCGTCGGTGTGGGCGGCACGAAAGTAACAGCAACAGAGGAAGACTAATGTGAGTGATCGCGGGGACAGGAGAGGTATCGCGAACTATAACGCATCGAGAATTGATTGCATCCGGATCGATCGACGAGTAATTATCCTTGGTTATCCTTTAATCCAGCGATTACCCGCGTATCGATGTTCCGTCGGGTGATTGATTCGAGTGAAACGAGCCCTCCTACGCCTGGCGGGGCAACGCGATGCGATCGTGTAACGATGTTCGGCGAACCGTCCCGAAGAAACGCGGATGACGGATTTTTCTGATTGGCGATACCCTCCTCGGCCGGTCGAGAAATCGATACGGGGATCGATCATTCGCGCCTAGTCCCCAGTCGTGTCTCCATTAATCCAGTACACTTGCGTCGATCGTCGCGGCGATAATTTATTTCCAGCGCGGCGGTGCAATCAGACCGTCTTTCACCTTGAAAGAGCGGATGAATGCGTACTCCTCGGCTTGTCGCGTTACAATTAATATTCGTTCGACTGCTTATTTAGCCGCGTTTCTCCGGTGGACTGGCGCTTAACGAGTCGCTATTTTCTCCGGTCCGAAAGTCGACCTCCTGTCGAGCTTGCTCGTCGCCGGGATTTCGCATTCATATATTCAATTTCGGGGGAACGGCCGGCCGGAAGCTCGTTTCCCCTATCGGGCAAGGATCTCGCAATCTTGCGAGCTGCCCGGCGAGACACGACTCGAAACAGTCCGACTACGGTTCGTTCGAATTTCGCTTGAACAATTACACATACGGCGCAGAATTGCGGGAGGTTCGGGGCAGTCGGTATGGTTTTGTAACCGATAGAAACGAACGTCGGCTGTTATATAAACGGCCGATAGGGAATGCTGGAAATTCGGTAGAGAATCAGACGTGCCCGCGGAGATTGCCTTCGGAATGGGAAAGAAAGTTTCGTCGGTTTGCTCCATTATCTTGATGGAACTTTATCGGATATTCTTTGCTTCATCGGATAACTACTTTTCGTCGGACCGATGCTTTTTGGTCCGAAACTTCTCGTTCCTACGGCACCCTGCGTTTGCTCTTCGCTTGTTCTCAGTTAATCGGGAACTGTGCAAGAATTTCAAGTATTCCAATGTGACGCAGGCCTGCCGTTCTCTCCGGGCCGGATACCATTTACTTAATCTAAACTCTGTTCTCAAGTGACCACTCGATGGAACAAAGCCGAATGGCTTGCCGCTTTCTCTGTTACGATGGTAAATGCATTTCCCGAGGATGTCACCGAAATGACGGACGCTCTAATTGCTCGATATTTGCATCGCGATAAATCGTCAGGATGAAAACACCTCTGCACTTATCATTACTTTCCTTTAAGAGAAAGAGAAAGAGAAAGAGGGGGAGAGATGCACGCGAGGTAGGCGTAAAGTCGTTGCTCGTTATCGGCGGAGTTAAACAAACGGGTCACCGTAATTATAACTCACACCGGTACGCGCATCTAGGTCCGAGCATGCGCCCATCACCGCTCACCTCCGCTCACCTGCGAGCACGTTCGAGTGTGCTCGTCAAAAGTGCGCCCCTATCGATTTCGGATATATATATATATATGCACATATACATATATAGAATATATATATATATATATATATATATATATACATGCACATATATATAAAGTAAAATCCAACCGCGGACGCGCCGTCTGCCCTACATTTTTCCCTTTCCCACGAGAACACGACTTCCCTGAAACGTCTAAGGAATTCTCTCTCGTCGATCGGGGAAATTCAAAGTCCGGCATCGTACGATTCGAGGAAATACCCGAATGTACATGTACGAACGAAAAACGACATTTCCGCCCGAAAAATATAGGCTTGCATGGATACGTAAATTCGCATATAGATTAGAACCGAAGAATCAAACGGGACGATGGTGTAACGCAAAGCGGCAGGTGCAGCCACCCACGGTTGCAACGTTATCCCGCGTTGGATGAAGCGTCCTTTAGCGGTGCACGGCCAACAAAATATTCATATCGTCGGCCAGCAAGTTTGGCTGCGTCCGGTATACAAGGGCGTCGCGAGGTTGGAAGGCCTTAATCGGTTTACTTAATCGAACTGGCCAACACCTCGCGGTCCTGCAAGTTGTTCGATAGAACCTTCGGGCTAGGTCAAGGTAGCGCGTCCCGCGCCATATTGGTCGTCAAATTCGTCAGTATCCGGTTGCACGCAAGGGCGAACGACAGTGTCGTTAGTCGATAATCGAGGAACCGTTGTGGAAAGTCACCGGGTAGAAATTTTCCCAAACATTTCGAAGCGGACACTTCTGTTCTCATTTGCCCCCGTTCCTGAAACATACGCGCCACCACTTGACGGCAATTAGCAGGCGCACATACGTCTTATTTACGTCGTTCTGACGCTCGAAACGATGGCAATTTAGAAAACAGACGGGTTAAACGACCGAGCATCCATGAGTTTCGCCCGCCGGGGCGATAATTATTCATTTCAGCGCTTTTCGCGCTTTCGCTGGGATTCGACGTTCGCTCGTCTATAGACGCGCGTCTTCCTCCCCGCTTGGCGTTTCATTTAATTAACGGGAAAGTGGGTTGAGAGCAGCCGTGTTTCAACGATCGTTGCGCGTGTATACGTGTACATATACACACGCACACACAGATATATATGAAGATAATAATCGGAAGGTCCTTAGGTTTTAATAACACTCGTGCCCTGAAATCCTTTTCACGCTAATACTTGCCCGTGGATAAATCGGAGGTGAATTAGATTAAAAGATAAACGATATACGTTAGCCCTGTGCCCGTCAATGATTTGTCGAACGATTTACACGATAGCGTAATAAATTATTAGGGACGACACGTGCTTCATGTTCGTACTGCTTTTTTTTTAAACTTACGTTCGTGTTATATTGCAACGATTCCTGGTTCGTCCGATTTATAGATCACACGCGGGTTCCCACGCCATCGAGTTCGTCCCTGCCGCCGTGCAATCAGTTCCTCACCGGGCTATCCTATCATTTGCTTCATTTGCATAACAGTCGCCCTAACATGCTCTCTAATTCCCAGCTTCCATTTCCCCGTTTCCTATGCACGACTGCGTGGACCTTCTCAAGGTGGCGGCCGAAACGCGGCATGAAGCACGATCTCGATTTTTTTCGGGAAATTTTCGCCCCGCCTGTTCGACGCGTGTGCACGCCGTTTAATCGCGCTGCGTGCACACAACGGGAGCGGCCGCAAAAGCGGCGGGCGCACGAAATTGCCATCAAATAATTTTTCGGTCGCGCAAAAACAAAGAAAAAAAAGAAGCAGTTTATTTTTCGCTGGACAGCAAAGGCCGCCTGCTTGTCCGTTGTCGCTCCAATCGATTAGCCCGATCGATGGGCAAATTTGCAAACCACCGTTTCGCCAGTTATAAATAATAGCCGACACCTCTGTTCGTGCGGGGATTTGCACGTTTTTGTCCCAAACTCGCCCATCGGCCATCTCTATTTGTTTCATAGGAATCTCTATTGTCTGGCGGTCGCTAACGCGTAGATCGACTGGCGCATTAAGTAGTCTAGGGCAGCGCGGCCAGACTCGTGCGCGAGTCGCATATATTCGTAAGTAGTATAGGTCGCCGACACGGTCAGCCCTGCCTCCGGACACCGCAGCTGAACCGTACGATCGAAAATATTTTCTACCGCTGCAGGGGAACGATGCAGCCAGGATGCATGTATTTTCGAGTAGCGCGGGTCAATAAATACGTACAAGCTGAACGGTAAAAGAACCCGTGAACATTTTCATTCTTTGCACAACGGTTTAACCAATTAACTTCAAACGCGACGAAACGCGATCACAATCACCGTGACCATCAATCCGGCTACTAGTTTCAGGCCTCCTCGCCCTATTCCCAGCTATTTTCTCTCCCATTAGCGACGCGCTAATTGGTCGGCCAACAAGGAATACTCGTTACAATCTCCAAAATCCAAACAGACGACGCAACGCGCCGCAAGATACACAGTGTCGCGGATGCAGGGAGATTAATTGGCGCGATTTCGTCGCGCGTTATTTACTCGCTATCGATTCATCGGTCCGAAGAACTTTGTTCCTTCGGCGAACCCTCGCTGCAAGTTTCCCCCGGCCGTTCGAGGCAAACACTTGGTCGCGCGGCCGAACAAAAAAAGGCCGCCCTCGTCTAAACAGTCGGCCCAGTTTCGACTTCGACTTCGCATTTCGGCGCGGTACGAAACGTTCGCGAACAATCCGCCGATGGACGCTGTCCTTTTTGTGCGCGTCGGCGAGCGACGAACTCTAACGGGTCTCGTCGAGTTTCGGTTGTTTCTGTGCAGCTGCGTCGCCGGAAAGGTCCGGAGGCTGCCGGATATATCCTGGCTGGAGGGCGAGCAGCAGCATCGATCTTTCGAACAGCCAGACGGACACCGGTTCCAATTACCGCCGCTTCGAATTGGCCGTGTTTCTCCGGCCAACTCCTCGAGGAATCTGCCTGCGATCGGGTCAGGGCAGCTCCCACCTCGGCGTTCCCTGAACTTCCTGCGATTGATATTCCACCGTTCTTCGGGATCCCATCGCCTCTCTTCTCGCGCGGATATCCCGCGAAACCGGGAAACTGTCTGCGTGTTCGTTGGAAGAATGGTTTTCGTCGACGGCAGTAACGATGATTTTAATTGGACGCTGCTGCGTGAAGCTGCAGGAACGTCTTGAACGCAATTATGGGCGAATTATGCAAGGGGGTGTAGAATGAACGCTAATTGGACGTTTCCAGAGGAGTCCCGGGCGTGGTAACTTAGCGATAATCATTGGCTTCGTAGGTTCCTTTATGATTATTATTATCGTTGACCGATTGTGAAATTCTGCGGGGCAAAACGGAGGTAAGAACGTCGGTGTAAATCAGTCGATCAGCAATAGTGTTCTTGTCGCGAACGTCTTCAGAAAGTTTACACAGCGAGCGGAATAGGGAAGCACGGAAATACATCGGGCGATTAATTTTATCAGCTGGGAAAGGAAAACGGACAATAACCAGCCCCGTCCATCCGGGGGCCGTCTTTTTAAGTCACGTCTATCCAAACTGTCGGCCTTTTCTCGTCGAACGAGCCCCGATAAACCTCTGAGAAGGCGTAACCTCGGATAACCTGGCGCAGACGACTTTATTTAGAGAGGATGATCGGTGTCGTCGATTCAAGGCAATCGCTTGTACGTACCGTCGCCTCATAACGCTCGCCATCCGCACGAAAATTGCGGGTATATCAATAGAGCGAATCCACCCCCGTAGATAAAGGGAAAGGGAGTGTCCCAGACGTCTCGAATGAATTTATACGGTGATCCGGCCGCGGAGGAGATATTCTCGATGCACGCTGTACTCTTATTGACGCTGATGCATTCGAGGAACCTCAATGCGGTATCGCGTGGTTACAGGATATTGCTTATGAAGTTGCAATTCTGAGTCTGGTCTCCTTTAAAGTTCACGGGGCAGGAAATTGCCTCCGACGATAACGATTTTGTCGTATCCGTGTCAAGTGTTTCGCTGCTTTGTTATTCCTGCATATTTAACCCCATAATTCTTACCTTTGATCCATTGCATCAGTGTCTACGCGACGGTATTCGCGGGTTGACGCTCCTCGGGGAATGAATCGATCGTTTAAGGTTGCTCGCGTTTTTTAATGTCGCGTCGTCGATCTTTGAGCCCCGTCGATCGGTTATGCGACGAAATTGTCGGCGGCCGCGTCTTCGATATCGATGAAGATGTTTCAATACTTTTAAATAGACGGCGCTGCCTTTCGAAAACAATTTGGATATTTAAGATGCGTTCGTGCTTTTATTGGAACGCGTAGGTCGCAATTAGTGCTCCTGATATCTAGATAATTTTCGTTTATCGAGAAACGAGAAATCGGATTGCATTTCTCGAGAATTCTCCCGGTTAATTGGTTCGATTTCCTTCGAAATAAATGAATAAATAAACGAGCATCTCGCGGAGCAAGCTACAAGCCGTACAGCGTCAAAGTTTCGGGAAGCCAACAAAAAGTTCGCCGAGTTTGTATGTACCCAAGCGAGGTCCTTAGAAACGATCGAGCAATCGTTAAACTGCCTCAACGTGCTCAGACATACGCTGCGCATCGTACACGACGGCCGTATTAAACGGAAGGCCACTCGAGTGTCGAACCTCCCATAATTTTTCGAAATAATTAGGCAGGTGGGAGACCTACCTAACGGTTCCCTCGATAAAGAATAGACCCTCCATTAGCCCCATGCAAAATCCAGCGGGTGAAAATGTCTGGCAAGGTCAAAGACGAAACACCGTGCCGTGGCGAAGATTTTGTTGGTGGCGATTAAGGGGGACGGAGGTCGGAGGTGGAGGATGTCGGACGGTCGTTTGTCTTAATAAAGTGCGTCGAAGCCACGCTCTTCGAAACGGCTGACTTATGGCTAGTCATCCGAGTGGGCTTGCGCCCCCCTTACGACCCGTTTCCAGCGGTTTTTCCCTGTGCTCGGAGGGAAGAGGCTGGTATCCAGGAGATATTCAGAAGGGTTCCTGGGGGTCGTTAACCCGGCCTACCAAGTCCATCAATTGAACGAGGGTAGCTGGTTAACGACGCCAAACATTCGTCATCTGGTGGATCCTTCCTCGTCCTCTCTTTTCCTCTTTTCATCCCCTGTCGGTTCCTTTCCGCCCGCTCTCGAATGGCCTCTCCTCGATGAGCCGGAATAACGGTCGAACAGGGAATATTTATTGTCGATTACAGAAGCAAATTGGGATAAATGAATAGGTGCTCCGAGGGTGTTAGCGGGTACCTTCTCCCTTTCGCTTGGCCGCCCGTTTCCGTTGCCGCAGAACGAATTGTTGTGCGCGTAGATTTAAAAAGGAAATGCCCCGTTCGGTTTCTGCCCGCTTCCGTTTACAGCCTCCCCGGGTCAACTCCTTCAACGGGCCCTCGTGACATTTAAATTCCAGCTCCTTCGCCGCAAAACCAAAGAGCCGCGCGACGATTTGCATAAATAAACAATTATTCTCGTGGATTGTTTTTAAGTGGCGAACGCGACCGACATAAATATCGACGGATAAATATTCACGATTCTCTGTCAAGTGCCGTGCTTCTTGCCTAACGGGTCAGGCAAAACGGGTCGGCCATTGATTTATCACCGATCCCCCCCTCCCATTAATTCCTTAGGAATCTTCAATTCCATTTCGCGAACGATTATTCCGCGCGCCACGCTGCTTCGTCAGGATGCATTTCGCTTCGACGACGCACCGCATCACGAGCGGTACAAAGTTTTTCTTCTCCCTTTTTCAATGGAGGAGGAACACGGGGATTACAGGATTAATTCGTAAGCTCCGCTACTTCATGGTGCTTAGGCAGATTCAGTTGAATCTAATGCAGCGTATGAACATAAGTTGGTCGCCCCGCTAAAGCTAACACACTCTAAATTCGCCGAATAACCCGTTCCACTTCTACCAGGAATATCAAAGTTTCTTGAACGCCATTCTCCCTTAAGAAGGACAAACCGTGCACGTAAACCGCTGGTACCAACAGTTACTCGCAAGCCCCAAGACCCTTAACTCGTAAACGCAACATCCCTAAAGCTGTGCCCCTCTTACGTACAATGCGCTAAACGCGGCGATGTTCTGTTTTTTTTTTCTGTTTCCCACACAGAGTCCGTGGTGCCGTCCGCCGCGTCGGATTTGGATAAAATCCAGCAGCCTGTGAAAGTCGTGCTCTCCAGCACCTGTCATCACGCGTACACGGCATGCAAGTGAGTATACACGCGTACATATTTTCGTGCATTTCTGTTTCCCCGCGATTATTCATCAGCATCGAGCCCCGCTGACGCACCACTCGTTGATTTTCGTTTCAGAAATGATCCGGAATGTAAAATCTTCCTGGAACCGGTGCTGAACCACTGCGATTCGTCGAGTTGCGCGAGAAACGAGTGCATGGAGGCGTTGCAGAACTTCTACCAGTCGGCCAATCACAAGCACTCCGTGGAGATTGCATTTTGTCTGTGCAGGTGAGCAGCGGGATCGAAATTCGTGAAGGAACTCGAGTTTAGGGGCGGACGACGTTTGGTGCAAAATAAAAAAAAATAAAATAAAAATAAAATAAAACAAAATAAAATTCTGGTCGATGTTACGATCGTTTCTTGTACCGTCGCGCGATGGTTGTCGAAATAACGAGATAAAAAATTCTATAAATCCGCGACACGTGGTCCGCGTTTAAATCGTTCTCCCGTTGCACCTGGTTAACCGCGCTTCCCTAGGACACATATTCCGCGGTACATTCGCGAAAAGATTAGCTGGCCGATTGTTCGAGGCACACGGTACTTTATCAATTTCCACGCGGACCGGGGTTATTTATTTCTTAAAACAAAGCACCCGTTAATTCCCGATACAAAAGTCTTGGGACGGAATCGACGGGAACAGGATTGCAGCGGGGCGCGTGGAAATTTTACAATCCATCCGCGCCACCGGAGGTGCCCAACAAACTAGGCAGCTGATTAATTCGACGCTTGATTAATGCGGCCCCGGGTGATCGTGGTCGCCAAAGAAATTTCATAATCGTGGTCACTGAACCGATTGCAACGCGCCAACCAGCAACGATCCCGCCATGATAGCCTTAAATATAAATCCGACGGTTCACGCTTTAGAGGAAATCTAATCGATTGTTCGGTCGGCGATACGAGACTGCCCCTGGTCAGCGCGAATTAATCGAAACCGCTGCTCTTTGTGCGTTTACCGTAATCCAGAGCAAACTCGTGGCAAAAGTGACAGGGAAAGGTGAAAGTAGACCAAGGGGGAGCGTAGCCGGGGCACAGAGGACTATCCCCGTCGCGGAGATACCGGAATTTCCGCACCTCTAATCCCTTTACGCGTGCGAACCGACCGAGGTTTCCTTTCGAAGGGAGGTCTTTAACTTTTAAGCGGCTCCGGCTCGGCGAAACAATGCTGAAACTTTCTATCCGGTTTTCACATTCATTCTTTCACTTCGTTTTCTTCCTTTCCCTTGCCACGCACGCTCGTCTCTTTGTCCCGCGGGACGATTCCTTTGTTTCGCTGCCCTGTACCGGATATCGGTATCCCCTCTGAATTTATTAATATTAATTGCACGGCCCCGGGCAGGGGTCATAATTTGCCGTGCCTTTGACAAAACGGAATGCTTGCCCCGGCGATTCAAGGCGACGCTGATTAACGATTAACGGGGCAGCAGGGGTTTGACGAAGTTGGAAAGATTCAGAGTTCAAGAATACCGGGGTTTCTTGAGGGTTCGGCGGTTTCGAATGCTTCGAAAGAGGGCCCCGTGTCCGTTGCCAGGCGTAATTAAAAGGACGCGCAAAAAATTTTGCCGGACGAGGAAAAGAGGGGGAAGACAAATCGTGCGGTTCGAAGAAAGAATCGAACGTCGGAAGGAAACGCTTCACGGTCGAATAAAATACGTGGCGGGCCCGTTTAATGCTCGTTGAGCAATACTTACCTCGCGCCGCCTGGAAATTCCACCCTTAAAACCTCGCCGGAGCCCTCGAGATGGTGGATGGAAGTCTCCTCGCTGTCCCACTCTAGCTCGCTCTCTTAGTAGACTTCGGGACGATGCTCCCTCGTGCGGTAAATCGTCGCGTCTTCCCTTTGTTCCCGCAATCTGGCCACGCTGACGGATCGAATCCCTCGTTTTGGACTTGAAATATGTTCCTATTAACCGTGTTGTCTTAATAAATGTCCGCTCGCTCACGACCCAACGGCTCCACGCCCGTGAGCGACGGCGACTTGGAAATAATCCAAAGGAGTTTTCGTTTCGCAGAAAAACCGACGGGAGGAAGGACGAGTGCATCGTGGCGCAGGAGAAAATGCATCCTGCGTGCGCGCAACGCGTCGAGGGCGTAGAAATGCCGACGTGTCACAGTTTGGCGGAAGCTTGCAAAAGGAACCCAGCATGCAGGTACGGGACGGGCCGATGTTTTTTCATAATTAATTTTTCAATGCTCGTCGCGGTTATCGAAATGTCGATGCACGATCGACGATACGGGAAACGAAAGCGTGGGAACCGCGATCGACCAATTCGATGGTTCAAGACTTTTTTATCGAGTCTGTATTAAGCTCGCCAAAATTAATCGACCCCGTGGAAAACAATGTCAGAGTGTCTTTAACCCGGAGCGTATCGCGAGCAGCGACGTCGGCGAGATTGTATCGCGGGCCCGGATAAACCAGACCTTTTGATTAAACGCCTCGAATCCTTTTTTTCTCACCCTTGCCACCGCTGGAGCGACGCGGCCCGTTTCAATTTGAAAGTTAAATTGCGAGTCAACGAGACGTGGCTTGATCCAGTCCCGCCGCGTAATGAAACACTTTATTACTAAGAAAAAGACGCCCGCGTCCGCTCGGCAGAAATTACGAAAACCCTTCGAACGCTGGCGGGGAGATCAAACGGGAGAGGAACGGTCGAACGGGCTGATCTATTTATTGCCGGCGGATTAGTGAAATCTAATTAAAGCGCGGCCGTCAATTAACTCGATTCCGAAGTGGAAAGAAAACGCGTCACGGGGCCGGCGATGCTCGCCGCATCGATGGAACGATACGGATAGCAGATGGTTATTTAATGCATTATTCAGCAATTTTTATAAAAAGGTTCCGCGCTGCACTTGCGAGGGGGGGGGGGGCCGGTAAATTATAATTGAACAATAAATCACCGAGTTTATTCCGATCGTATCGTATACATTGCCCCTCTAACAACCTACGAATTAGCATAGTTATATATAGCTTCCAGCGATTTAATGAGCCTGAGGCCCACAATCGAACTTCCTCAATGAAACAGGCTCCCGTGCTGCCATTACGTTCGTGTCACGAATACGCGCTAATATCCGAGGAACCGGCCGGCTGGTCAAGCGAGTTTAAGAAACTACTTTAATTTCAAGTAAACGGTACAGAGCCGTCTCATTTGTCGACCTTCTTGTCGAACTTTCTAAGGATTCACCGGTGGTCATGCGGGTAATGTAATTAATGTGACACGTAGATTAAAACTGGAGTACTATGAGCAGAGCTGCGCCGTGGACAGCGTGACGAAGAAGTGTGCCGGTCCAACCGCGGACTGCAGGAAAGCGATGCTGGGGATACTTGGCACGGAATTGCGATCGAATTGTGCGTGCAAGGGCACGGAGCTCACACCGCTTTACGACTGCCTGGGTTGGCAGAGGCTGCTCTGGGTGAATCCCTGCGTGGGTGAGTGTCGAAAGCGTTTCCCGATCTTTTCGTTTATTTCGGACGCGAGCGTCGCGGACTTCCGGAACGAGATGCATCGCGCCGGCGGAATTGTCGGTTTACAGGGTCCCGGAGTAGTTTAATTTTTAACATCGAATTGCTTCCTGTTCGCATCGACGAAATCATCCGACGGGATTGCAACGTTCCACCAGTAAAAAAGCTGCGACACGTTCGAGACAATACGAGGCGCGGTTGTTCGCGCGGTGATTAATAACTGGAGCGATTAATATCCGCCCGATGACAGAACCAATTCCGCCGCGCACGCTCTTTCTTATTTTTATTATCCGCCTTCCCACCGAATGAATATACATGCGGCACGGGACAGTCGCGAACAGATTGATATCAAATAATTACTGCTACTACGGAATACAAATTCATCGAGTGACCCAAGTATTTCCCTTTACAAATTCCGCCCTTTCGTGTAAGATACAGTATTTAATTAATAAGATCACGGCGAACCATTGGCGTTTCGAACGGAACAACGGAAATAATTACACAGAATGAGCGTGTCATATCCAGCCGCAGGCCGGAGAATAAAAGCGTTCGTCTGCAGAAATCCTATTGCGATCGAGAGGAATCGCAATTACCGCCGGTCGTGGTGGCGCAGAAACGAACGGCACGAAGGTTTTATCGATCGTACATCTGTTACCGCAACAATCGTGTTGCAATGCCCGACGTTAACCGGCATTCAGCCGACAGATAAGTCATTTAGATATGAAGAAATTGCACTTGCTGCTCGCCCGAGAAGTGCATCGCCGCTTGTGTGTAGGCGTGCTAACTGCATCGACCGGGCCGATCGTCTTTCGTCGATATTCCCGATAGGGAATGTAGGCCGAGGAGGGAGGTTTCGGTGTCCTCCTTTAGCACGGGGCCGATAAACGCGTTGGATGCAAATCAACCTGGACCAGCAGATGTCGCGGAAATTTATTTGCAAACCGTTCCGCAGGAACGCATTATCGTATCGCGTCAGAGGGCATCTTCCCGTCGGAATCAATTTCCCCTTTCATTTTTCTTCGCTCGAGCCCCGTCATTGCTTCCCGTCGGAATGCGTGCACGCGGCTGATGGAAAATATCGATGGTTTCAGTGGAATCCCAGAAGGATTTTCACGCGCGCAGAAAACACCATCATTACGCGAGGACTACAACGACGACCGTCTCGTCGACGACCAAGTCGCCGGTTAGTACGACGACGGTCACCGTGGTCGAACAAGTGGAAGATAATCAAATACCGGAAGTGACGAGGTGGCCGACCACCGAACCCACGGAAACTTGGGAAATCACCACCACCGCAAGCAGTACCACCATGAGTACCACACCTAGCACCACCACGACTACAACCACGCCGCCCCGTACGTGTTGTCTCTATCTTGTACTGATAATGGAAACCGTTATCGAGCCACCCTTTGCTTCCATTCTCGATCCTTTAAGCCTTAAGCAATTACACGTCGCCGTTCTCCGCGTAGAAATTCGAACGAAAATATGATACGCGACGGGCGATAACTAATTTATCCGGGTTATTGAAATCCGTTGAAATGTACGGGAAATGTACCGTGGGTTCGCGAGGAAAATAAAGGGGCGAGAAAATTGCTACGCTCGGTGCGCTCGGCGGTACGGCAATTCTCGAATGGAAAAATACGGGGGCACTTTGATCGTTCGAATCGAACGAGAGAGATTCTGTCCGGGACGCAGGAGGAATTTTTGTTTCACCGCGACGGGAACCCGTGTGCCGAGCGTTACAAAGCGGGGGCGGGGGGAATGGAAACGGGTTTGAAGAAAGATTTCGAAACGGGGAATGGGTGTGGCGACTTGGGTCTAAGGGGGGTGTGGATCGCCAGGTAGAGGGGACAGGAAAACAGTTTGCCGGAAAACGTGTAGCACGCGTCTGAACTTTCGTCTCTTTATAGGCTTCTGCGTGGTTCAAAGGCCGAGGCAAAGTCACCAATACATAAGGGAGGGCAAAGGCAAGAGGGTGAGTTCGACAATCTGCAAAGTATTTCCGCGAGCGACCGGGCAAATAGCGTTCTCGAGTGGTCCGAGAGATCGAAGGAACGCGGGCTGCGACTCGGAATCGAATTTCAGGTCCGGGAAGATTAAAATCGTGGAACATGTAGAAAGCTGTGCTTAGATTCAAAATGTACGATAACAGATCAGTGGTCAAAAGAGGGGGGATAAATAGCGCGAAATATCGGCAAAATTCTGACGCTATTATTATCATTATTATTGTTATCACATCGTACGAATAATGTCGAGACATATGCGGCAATTGAAAAACGTCTGTAATGACAGGAAAATTCGAGCCCGAGAGCCAACTAAGGAGCGCACGGCTAATACAATATTGATAATTAATTTTCACAACAGCTACCTCGTTTATTCGAACGGTTTTATTGCGTGCTCGGCGACATGTAAACGGGAATCGAAAGTTTGTCGGAGTGCTTAGCGGTGAGCACGGGCGAAAGCTTTTGATTGCCGCGAACGTAAAGAGTAACGAATGGAAATAATAAACAGGCTTTTAATGTCGTCCCGCGCGATACAGAAACCTCAATTACTAAAACGAAGGACCGTACGGATCGTCGGCAAAGATTTTACCCGGACGATGGCGCGCCGTTTCCTGGATCGATACTCGCGAATTAGCGACAGCCACGAATGGCGAGCGAAGGGTTCAATTCGCAGCGCGATTAAACGGAACGACGATTGTCATCCAATCTGTCGCACGTCTTCGAATCGATAAATCGTACATTCTGTTGCGTCTACGCGCTTAAATATATACATGCATATTTTGAAGCAACGGGCGGCACGACACTTAAAAATAAAGGTTCTCTCTATTTTTCCACTCGACATTTTATACATCCTTCAACACTCTGGAGCTTAACAATATCTTCTCGGACCTCGGCTGTTTTTACGAACGAAAAGCAGATCGCTCGAACGCAATTCGCCCGCGTCTTTCGAAGGAGATTTAGTATGGAGGAGAGCCCTCTTGTACGTCAAACCAAACAACCGTGCGCTTGATCCGTGTAGCTGTATCGCGAGGACGAGCCAGAGTGCTCGGAGCTGTGCCAGTGCGGCGAGGGTGAAGTTTTGATCTGCAACACGATCTGCGTGGACTCGTCGCCCTGCAAGACGGACTTCGCCTTCTACAACCACGAGGCACCGGCGTATCAGGCTCATCGCGGGCCATGCCTTTGCTATAGCGGTCGTTTCATATGCATGCGACCGTCACCCGGTGAATATACAACCCTTCGCGTTATAGACCCCGCGCCAGAAACTTCAATACAGTGCGATGGTGCGATAGTCGAATGAAACGGGAGAGATATTTTTTTTCAATTTAATTCGTATAGAATTCAACGCCCTCGACATTAATTAGTCGAATGCGCGGGCGATAATATTTTTTCATTCGTTATATTACTCGTTTCATCGCTGTACGCGCACAACAATAACAATAATGTCGCTCGAAACAATACAGTAACGCGCGAAAAATTCTTCACCCCGCAGATGCTTATTCTATACCGCACGGAGTTTTCATGTTCCTGGGCTACAGCGAAAAGGACGAGAGTTTGTTGCGCCAGCACAACAACCTCACGGTCCTGGACGCGGTGTCGTCGCTCGATAGCTTCATGAGAGAAGTTAACAATCAGGTAAAACCTCCCACGCCGTTGCGCACTATTATTCCACGGAACAGCCCGTCGACCCTGCCGCTCCCTCATCCCTCCCGCGCCTTATCCGCGGATCGAACTTCTCTCGCGTTTCGCGTACCTGCCGGAAGAACCGTTTCGCGGCGTCGCGTCGCCCGAAAACGGTGGACCGAGCGGACGTTTAGGCGAAACATCGGCGTTTCCCCTCGACCGTGGGGTATCCACGCGGGACGAGAGAAATGCCGAGGGGACGGCCAGACACGGATCGGGAATATAAAGCGGAGGCGGCCCGGCGAAACTTAATAATGCGGGATAGCGTTGGATGACGTCGAGACATATCCCATGCTCTTTTTTCCGTTTTATTTGCAGACAGTGTGCACGCTATTCCTGTACAACGCGACCCGAGAGAACGTGATTGCAGTGGCGCGTCTCGGGACTGACAATCCACCCTTAAATAGCAGCCAGGCTCAAAGTCTGCAGCACCTTCTGCGCGTCAAGGTGAGTAAATTGCAAATAGCGACGATCCTCCTGCCGATCCTTGGATCCGCCATCAATTCCGATCCTCGTTCGCCAGCTTCGCGAGGCACCCCCTGGTAACTTTCCCCTCTCTCTCCCCCTCCGCTTCGCATTCACTTCTCGCCCCCGTCTATTTCCGCGTATTCATGCGCGAGGAATTATCGAATCGGTCGCCCCGGACAAATCTGTGTCGTCCAAGGATTTGTACGTTCTTTCTTTTTTCATTCACTATGGACGCTCATTGGAATCTATAGCTTCGCTCTCGCTGCTTGGCGCGTGAGGAATTGCTCGTGGAACGAACGTTCGCGTTCGTGCGCTTAATATTCAGCACAAGATATTTCAACGGTCTTTTTTTATTTGCGACTAGCAGGCCATCGCGCGGCTCCGAACGTTATCAAGCCCCCTGTTGTCGTTCGGGGGTTTACAACTCCGGCGGGCATTCCTTTTTTCTTTATCGTAATTTAATTTCCAAGGGCGGAGTTCAAGATCACGGTCCACGATTTACCGTGGATTTACACACGGGACGGGCAAAAAATTGGCGAAAAAAAAAGGGAACGGCCACGAGAAGGACGAAGGGATCGCGTGCAGGGCATCGATTCGATTCGCATCGAAAGGGTTGCCTTCGTGTTCGCGGGGCCGCGTGCGTGCCACCCGCAGGAAGTGCGTGCAGTATATCCGCGAGGTGGTATCAAACTTTGCGGAACTTTTCATTTCTCTCCCCGTCTCTGTCCCTCCTTGTGTCGCCTCTGTTCGATATTACTCGCGTCGATTCGCTCGCACCCTCGCGATCCGCCGAAGGGTGAAGCAAGCCCACACGCGACGGCACCCTTCTCGCGCGGCGATTATCGCGATTAATTAGCCGCTACGCCATTCTTAATTTCCCCCGAATTTATCGAAACGCCCCGGTATCTGATCTCGCGACCCGTTGATTTTCAGCGTCGCGAAAATTGCAGCCGTTCGTCACCAAAGCGACGTTACCGCCGCGACGAACATGTTAACAGTGTTAACAATAACAGCGGCGTTAATTTTCACGGTTGCACTAGGTGCAGGAAAACGAGAACTTCTGATGAACAGTAATTTTTGCGAAACATTGAAGCCTCGCGATCGAAATTTCAAACCCCGCACGAATGTAGCGATAAGGGAACAAGCAGGGCTAATTACAGACGCGTATTTTTTTTCTTTTTTCGTCGACGGCGACGCAACATTTTATCCCGAGACCCCGGGGTTTTTTTCCCCGACGAAGGAGCGAGCACTGAAAAGCCAATTAAATCGCGACTCGATTTCGTTTGACGGTCTACTTGTCGCGGTGGAGCGGCGAGCGAAATTTCGCCGGGGACCGGCTTCGTTGGCCCCCGATCGATCGAGATCGTTCACATCGTCGGCTGCCACCGCGGTAAACGTAAATGAGCTGGCGCATTTCGATGGAAACAACCGGCGGCTCGTAACGAGCGCGGTGTTCCGGCGAAATTGACGGAAAATTGATAAACACACCTGACACCTTCGACCGGCGATCGTTAAACAATTACGCCGGGCGAACTTTCTTCGCGCAGAAGTTTATCGGCCGCGTTCGCTATCACGATATCATTAATGAACATCGTCCGCGCTCTCGCCCCGTTTTTCGAAACGCGAGTTTGCACGTCGGGTGGCAGGCGTAGCGCGGGTATAATGGTTGCGCGCTGCAGGCAGAACGTCGTGCGTTTCGACGTAGGTCATAGGAGTTCCCGCGGCGATTTCCAATTTGCGATTAAGCGCCGGCCGATTTGCAATTTGATGGAGGGATCGTGGATTTGAATTGGGCTGCTCTGCCCTCGCTGTTCCATCAACGCGATACACCGACGCACCCCTTTGTCCGACTAACGTCGGCCGCGGTCTTGGCTTTTGCCACGGCGTTGTCCATTTTGTAGCTCGATGAATCGAAAGGCAACAGCCGCGCGGATGAGACGAAAAAACGTGGAATATCAACGGGTGAATGGCGAAGACAGCCGTCACGTGAGAATTTCGCGGTTCGAGCGATTCAGGAGGACCAGCGTGACCAGCGCGAAAACGTAATTTGCATACCGCGGTTCACCGTTGTTTCGTTCCCCGTCGGTTGTCCCGTTTCGTTCGGCGATCGGAATTCGCCGCCGCGGATAAATAATGGCAGTCGTATAAACCGGCTCGCGAATCGCGCAACGCGCGACAAAAGCCTCGAAACGGGGGGGACGAGAGAACCGACGATAAAACGAGCGTATTCGCGGTTCGCGAAGATTACTCGCACGCTTTCTCGCGGCGTCGATTGTGCCCGTTGTTCCGATAAAAATTGGCCGAAATCGTACGTACGGAGGATAGATCGACGCATTCGAAGAAGATCTTAGCAATTTCCGTGGCGACCGGGTCGCTTTCTGGTCGCACGCGAACCGGAAATTGCAGGGGCGAATTTTGGCCACTCGTGGGGGAAGGGTCGATTTCCGTTTGGTTGGATAGAAGCGGAGAGGGCTAGAAATCGAAGAGAGGTTCCTCGATTTCTTTCTGACCTCGTAATTGAACAAGCGATCGCAGGGGGACCGAAACGAGTTCGAATCGAACTCGCGATATATCGGCTTCAGCGATTCGTTTTAATCGAATAGCTCGGCCGGATGTCGCGTTATTGTTCGACTCGCGAGACCGAAACGGACGGTTCGCGCACTTGACGACGGGTACACCGCGTGTGCCAACGTTATTTTTATCCGCGTGCCACGTCGATAAAAGACCCATTCGAAGGGATTCGCGAATTTAATTGAACCCCGTGGAATTCGTCGGTGTATCTGTCGCAGCATGCGACGAGGGGAAATGAAAATGCTTAGAAATAATCTTGCGCAACAGGGGGCGCCGTAACTTCTGTTCCGGAGGTGTGACTCGACTGCTATAATGAGTTCCAACGAGTAAACCACAGTTGGATCCGGGATAGTTGCTACTCCGGAACGAATCGAGCGGTGCTCGTTTGAAATCTTTAATTAAGGCTACTCGAGGCTGGCCCGGGGCCAAGTACGTGCGATTAAAAAAACGGATATCGCCGACGGCGATTTTTAATGTTTTTCCTAAGCGACCAGCTACGTGCCGCGAATTCTCCTCGTCCGATTCCAGACGGAACGAAATTGTTCGAGGGGCGTAAAAACTGGCAGACGCACCAATCACGAGACCACCTCGAACGGGTCCGGCCACGGAAACTTTTTACCGTCTCCGATGGCCAGTTTCCAAGTTTTTACACCGCCACGGACCGACTCCCCGATGAGATTTTCCGAGAGGAAAATTGTCCGCAATTTTAGACCAGTAGAACCCTATTTTCGATTACGTCGGACGGCGATAACCCTCGGCTTTGCCTTTGAAATCGCACATCCGAACGGGGTAAGAGAAAAATATTATTCCGGGGTGAGGGGTTCAGCGGAAACGTCATCCGTCTCAACTTTCGCCGATCCACCGCGAGTTTCCGTATGTCTCTCCGCGGCAACTGTAATCAATTATTCATTTCATCCGCCGTCGCGAAACAAACAATCGTCGCTCGTGAAAAGCCTGCGCTCGCGATCGCAATCACCTTCCCGATAAATAGAGCCAACGTATTAAAGGGTGCGCATCGATGCGCGATATTTTCGCCTGAGAAGCAACCAATTTGAGGCGCGATCGGGACACGCAATCAGTCGCTAAATTACCCGATCTTGCGGGCTTAATGTCGTTAAAGTTAATGTCGCGTGCTGGGTAAAAAGTGTCGATAGTTGGTAAGGTGAGCAGAACGATACGTGGATCGTGGGAACCTGAAACGAACTGGGCGATCGGTCGCTTTAATTCAACGTTTCGCTGGGTCCCGGCATCGGGGCCATTCGCCGAGGGGCCAACAAATGTTTGTCTAGTAAAGCAATTACAGGACCAACCGTAGTTATGGCCCATGGACCGCGACAGGTCTTCGATACATCGTGAAGCATGCTTCCGCTCGACCGCTCATAAATCGATTTTCGGCGTTGCGGACGAGCCGACACTCTCGCCCTTGCTTAACGATTACTTTCTTACGCGGCCGGTGGGATATATCGCGACCAGTAAATTCATTTTTGCCTCCGTATCAGCGGCTGTTCGTAGCGGACGCAAGAGGGCTGATCGTAGGGTTAACGAAATTACCGCGGTGGAATTTCTAGAAGCGTTTCACCCTTTAACGTTAATGTTTTATTCAACGTAACCCACAAGCAGTAATCGATTTCCCTTTGGCGAAGTTACTTCTTGCCTTGCGTTGTAATTTGATAAATTATGTAACGATTGCCGCGAGAGTTTAAGATAATCCGCTACAATTTCGTTCAACGTGTCTGGTACGTTTCGGTGGAATTTATCGAGGCGAGGCACCGCCTCGGTTTTTCGCGTTTCGCAGTTTTCGATTTTCTGTTTCGATCAGAACTCCATTGCGCTCACCTCCATTGGCTCGATTTATTAAGAAATTAAATCGCTCACGCGAATTAAGGTTCGCGAGTTTTACAGGCTGGAATAATTGTGAGCGGAATTATCGTTAAGTTTCGTTTAACAACGTCATCGGTGCACTGTAATTTTTCTCCCGCTTGTACAACGGGCAATTTCCATCCGCGTCTCGTGACTATGCTCGCCGGTGTGCCAGTTCTCGAAATTAATTTCTTACGGTTCCTGTTTGCTCCCGCAAGTCCGGACTTGTTAAAACGTCGGGGGGGAGTCGCGCGAAGTAGAAACGACGTTAAGGATCGGCAAGAAAAATATACGCTTTAGCGCGAAGCGCATTTAAACGTATGTCTAATGGCGGAGTTCGACTTGCTCGCCGCCATTGAAAGATTGAATACGACCTGTCCCGAATTAAACACCGCGTTTAAGGTTTCATGCATGTGTTACGGAATTATGGAAACGAACGAGAATGGTGTCTACATTTTGACATATCGAACGTTACGGTCCCTGGCAATCGCGCGTTTGACTGCCTTTCAAATCGTATTTTCAATTATTCAACGGCGAGCCACCCCGTTGGCCGACCCGTATCAAAATGGAAGGGCAGGTTTTCACGGAAAATTCAATATCCATTATTTTAATTCGAAATTCGCATTCGTTGAAACGTGGTTTGCGTTGAACGTCGCGTCGTTCAGTTTGTGCAATTGACGCCTGTTCCGTCAGCGCGCGCCGATGGAAGTTTGTTTCCCTACTTTTTTTCCTCCCCCCGCCACCCCGAAAGCAAATAATGCATCCCCGTGAAGCGTACCCGGGCAAACAATCAATTCGAAGCCCGCCCAATCGAAATCAATTCCTCCGTCGGAAGTAGTACTTTTTAGTTTAGCAGGAACCGATCTAACGCCCGGAGGGAAACGATCCGCGATCGTAGATAGGACAATCGCATCCGGTTGCCCCGAAATTTGCCAACTTTTATCAGTCTCCTCACGCGAGCCCGTCGAAAAATAGGAGACGAAAGATTAATCGCTCGGGAACTTGCCGAGCGTGTGAAGCATCGATTAAACGAACCCCTTAAGAAATTGCAGGCAAAAAAGGAGAACTATAATCCGTTCCACAAATATTCCCATGAAATCGTTATAAATCGGCGCGCGTTTATATTTATTCCATTTCGAACTGTGGTGCGTCTTCTCGATTTTGCCCCCTTTGGAATCTTTAAGACGCGAAAGTGGAAGATCGCGACAGAAAACGAATACCCAGACGGCGTACTAGGAACGGCGCTGTTTGAATAACAGCTCGATGAATGTGTAGCTCGATGGGATTAGGGGCATCGTTTCTGCCAATTCTACCTGGAGATAGCCAGTTTCGATCCTCCGCGAAGCTGGACGGTTGAATGGCACGACCTGCAGATAGATATACGTACAAGATAAACGGGCGCAGAATGCTACAGAGAAGGGAGAGAGTGGAATGGGGCGAAGGGAAATTGAAGAGAAACGACGAAAGAGAAGAACGAGTTTAGAGAATTGAATGGACTTATTGCCCTCCGGATGACCATTATCGCCGATGGAAGGCCACCTCGTGGCGATATAACCCTTCGGTGTCCACCCCCTTTGCTCGATCATCCAGAAGGAAAAGAAAATATAATTTAATAACTTTAAAGGGGCCCAGTTACCCGGATAGAAATTTCTACCCCCTCCGTTCGAACAGTCTTGCGATCGCTGTCGAGCTGGAGGCTAAACCGGGGGCAAATTGCGAGAAGGATTTGCCGAGCGACAGAGGAACTCGTGAGATTAGATTTTCGCGGAATCACCAATTGTGGCGGCGAGTAACTTGACTTTCGTGAAACTGAGGCCTAAAATTTTGCGCCGTCAGCGTTCCATTTTTTCCACTATGGCAATCAGGTGTGGTCTTTCTTTCTTTTTTTTTTTTTTATTTCAATTTTGACAGAGCCTCGTCGGGTTTCATCCCCCGGTGTGTACTCCCGGGGGTGTCGTGATAAAAATAGCCGCGAAGAAACTTGCATTTTTCCCTCGATAGCTCGGCCTGGGTACATACGTCATAAAACTTTGCTAATATAAGGGAGGAATGCTACGAAGTCGAAATTACCCCACGCTCCAGTTTCGGCTGCATTTTTGTCTCCCCCCCTATTTCTTTGCTCTTCGTTTCGTCCGCGGTAAATCTTGAACCGGATGAAACAAAATCATCCCACCTCTTCCCGTTTTATAATCGACAATTGGGTAATTCATTCGCGACTCCGTGCCCGAACGGGGGCGTTTTAAAAAGGACGTATACATGCAGACACGGTCGTGGAATTCATTTGCGAAATTAGCTGCGCCGGGGTGGGGTTGTTACAGTCGCGGATTTTTTGTTGCTCGTTCGAAATATCGAGGTAACGTCGAGCAAGCACAGGTGTTCCACATAGATAGCCAAGCATTGGCAAACGGCCAACAGAGGCACCTATGCCTCCTCGACCCACGGTCACCCCGTGCTCTTTTACCCCTCGTCCAAGTATCGATCTCAGTACCCTCGTGACTTTTCATTGAATTTCCATGCGCCACTTAAGTGGCTGCTTCGTTCTTCCTTCGCGGTGCCTTTTCCTACCCGCGTTCTTCCGTTTCCTCTCTGAGATAAAGAGGTTGCGGCGCACACCCGGCACGGCGTTCTGGGAATCGTGGCGTGCCTCGTAACGTTCGAGTGTCGCGAAATTTCTAAATGTACTGGGACTAACAATATTATCATTATCATTATTATTATTATTTTAAACGTTCTTCGTCAGCGACACCACAATGTAGTAAATTGCCAAGGAAGGACGAAGATCTGAAATGATCTTGCTCGAAAGTTCCCCGCTAATCGAAGGGGTAAAACAATACCTTCGTCTTTCAAAGGGAATCGATCCAGCCAATGAACGGTAAGGTGCGGAGAGTATTATAACAAAGATCGAAGGCAGTTGTAACGTCGGTGGGCCGATTAGGTTCCCCGCGTTAGCTCCGGCGAAACTGCAGGAATTTATAGACGTAGGTTGTTCGACGAGCTGGATTTCCAGCCGTTTCCCGTTGGCTTACGGATAATCGCGGCGGCGCCGACGTCGGGCAGCCAAGTCACCGATGGAAAGTTAATTAAGCACGTTTCAATAAACTTCGCCCAACGACGACAACGACGACGACGACGACAGCAACGAACAAGAGAATCGGCGACAAATACGAGGACGAGGGATTTATGCAATGTTAGGTCGATCCTGTTGGTTGAATCACAGACAGAGAACGATCCGTGGATCGCGATTTAAACGATCGATTCAGGCTGCGTCTGTATTCGAGGCTGCAAGTTGGAAACGTCCGCTATACTTCAGAACTCTCCTGTTCTGCCTCCACTGGCTGATATTCCTTATGAATGCCGGACCCTCTGAGGTCTGGAACACTCCGATAGTTCCTTCAACTTCTGATAGTTGGACGCTTCTCCACCTGGTTGTCAGTGGAATCTGAAATATATAGTTACCGAAGGTTCGTTTGGAAAAGTGGATATACGTTTCACTCCGGTTTCTCACCATCGGAAAATACTTGGCCATTTAATCGCAAATTATTCCATTCGATGCAATATTCGTTGAGAGGATTCACACGAGTAAGAGCAAAGTCCAAAGATCGCGGCGCCGGGTCATGGGAAATTTTTAATTCAAGCCCGAATGAAAGTTTCATGGAATAGTGGAAGGAATTTGTCGGCGGCAGAGCGACCGGAAACGCGGTCTCTCGTAGCTGCGCTTGATTCTCGCATCGTCGAGTCGCGTCTCGTTCCATTTAACATTTAGAAAGGAATGGATCGATGAATCGAACGGGAACCAATTCGCATTGTTAAGCAGAGCGTCGAATTATAGGCAAATACCGTTCTCGTATCCACGACCCTGAATTATCCGGGGTTGGGCGTCACGACGACGACGACGACGACGACGACGACGACAACGACCAAGCCCCTTTCTATTTTCTCTTTCAATTCCTCCGATAGGGAGCATCTCGACTCATTCTCCTCTTAAATGCACAGATAAAGCGCTTTGCCGCTCCATTAACTCTCCGTGGCAGAAAAAAATGTTGGAACTGCCTCGCGTTACATCTCCAGCTCTCTATCGAAACTCTTTTTGTCCCTCTTGGCTTCTCGCGGAATAATAGGTAGAGCACTAGACAAGGAAAGGGGCGGAAGTTTCTACGGTTCCGCGTCGATGCTCCGACGATCCACCGTTTTCGGTAAAGTTTTCGAGCAGCAACGATCGCCGACGAAGCGTTTCTTGTTTCGCCAGGCAACGATCGCACGGCCGGCCGCGAGATCTTCGCGCGGAGCAACGAAACCCGGACGATTTTATAAAGAATTCAAAGTTACGTTGCCCCCGAAGTTACTCCCCCGGACAACTTAAGTTGAACCGCTGCGGGCCGCGGTGGCGCAGCGGGGGCATTATCGTTCCCTCGTAATAACGTTTCATTAAAACTCGGCCTAAAGACCAAACGAAATACGAGGAGCATAAATCACCGCGACGAATCCACCTTCTTCGCTCGGCTGCTTAACGAACGGGGTAAAAGAAAAGAAAAATGAAACCGACACGAACGGGCATTTTAACTGGAAACTTTATTACCTTGTTACGGTGCTCCCTCGACCCTGATTTTCCGTCTTAAATCGAACGCGAGACAACGGGGACAGATATCGAAATCGTCTATCGCAGACGGTCGACGCTCTGTCGTCGTCGTGCAACGCCGGCCAGACAATGCGTCAGGAGGACGCGAGGATGTTCGGTGGTCGGGTCAGATAGGCCGACCCATTAAGGCATTGAGACCTTATCTGAATGAAGACGCCGATATCGCACGAACGCCACCATTTCGAGTTCCATCGTGGCTGGTAGTCGATCGACAATCGCGCACGACAACGGACGTCATCGTGGCGACAAAGGAGCGATTCTCTTCGACCCGGGACTATACGCGGGCACCGTTGCGGAGACGTTCCCGGTACGTGCGATTCGCCCCGTCAAATGGAAACGCGAACGCGAAAATGTCAAGGAAACGTTCGACGCTCGTCGCGCTTCAATGGGGCGCCAGACGTCGAAGACTTTAGAAAAGGGGTAGCGGAAGAAGGTACGCCGGATGCCTGTTGTATAATTACCCCCGGGGCAAAGAACAACTCCGGCCGTTGTTTCAACGGTGAATTCGCTATTGCCGCGGCGGCCAGCTAAATAAACTTCACGGTCGATATTTACAGACCCGGAATTATAATGCGGCGGCGAGGTTCAAGCTTGATACAATACTTGGCAATCGGGGGTTGCGCGCCGCGCAATTTTCCAATTAACTCTCGGAATAATCTAGGTAAAAGCAGATGGTCAAGAATCCATCTGCCCGCGTTCAATAGCATTACAAAGTGTCGAGAGATTCGGCAAACCTGTTAAACCAATAACGAAATTGAATTACAAAACACCGAAGGATCCGTGCGGCGGGGCGGGGGTAGAATTTCATTACCAAAACACCAAAGAGTATCGCCGCCGCAACTATCTCCCACGGGGTACACTTTGACGACCGCGTTAACGCAAAATTCCGTCAGCTTCCCGCGGCGACGATTTATTCCGTATCCGGATCGGTGTCAAAGGCGGAGCTAATTTCACCGCCTGGAAGCGACCGCGTGTCGAAACTCGGCTGGCAACTTTACCGAACGCGTCGCGGCGGCGGAGATAAAAAAAAAAAAGAAGAAAAATAGCGCAGGAAAGGGGTTGCTCGAGCAACGAAAGGGGTTGCATTCTCTCGGGGGACACGTTGGCGTGTGGCACGAGCGTGCTCCATCCCCGCGAGAAATGATTCGCCCGCGCCTTTGAACGCCAAACAGACGGATCGAGCTACCCTCGATTAATTTCGCCCGAGGCGTAAAGAAGGGGTGGATTTTTTTCTGCTTTTTTTTTCTTTTTTCGAAAGAAAGCCGCGCCAGAACAAACGAGCCCTCGACCGTGTTCTCGCGCTTTTCAACCCTTCGCTCTCCCTTCGTTTTCCCTTTCGCGGCGAGGCGGCCATCGCGGCCCACCGCGGCACCCGAATAACTCGCTCGACCCCTCGCTATAAATTCGGCGCCGCGATTTGAACGATGGCCGCGTTGGAATTTGAGCGGTGGCCGATTTGATAAGAGCATCGGCGTTTCCGTAAGACGGGCCGAACGGCTGGCGCATTTCGTTCGGAGGATTACGGAGGCTGGATGGATGAATCGTGGCCCGATTTGCTAGACTAATTGGTCGGCGGAGCGGCTTTAAAACGGAATTGGAGTGCTCGCGTGGGTTTAAAGGGCAGGAATGTCGGAAGGTTGCAGCGAGCTGCTACGCCGTGTCATTAAATTTCTTTCGGGCGGTACGAGAAACGGACGTTGCATTTGTCATTCGCAATATTTACTGTTAACGACGGCAGCGGCCCTTTCTTGTTTCCATAATCGAGCAGCAAAGACGCAGCATTGCTTTAAAGCGACACCTGAATTAAAATTGCACCGGTGCGCAGATAAAAAGCGTGGCGATATCCGCGAAAAAGAAATAGCTCCGCAAATAGCGCGTTCCCTTTCGCAGCTCGTTCGTGAATTCCCAGCGAACAAATTCCTCCTCGCCCTTCAAAAACTCCGACAGCCCGAAAGTGTCATAAACGGCTTCGTATTATCACCGTTTCGAGCTGCAGAAATTTCGAGGCGGCTACTCTCGCGAAACCGCGCAACTTCAGAAGCCGAGAAACAAAGTAGAAGTAAAAAAAAAAAAAAAGAAAAAAAAAAGAAGAAAAGGAAACCTCCTTGTGGAAAAGTATCAGCGAGTGCCGAAAGTACGTTCGACGGTGGAGAAAGTAGCTTTCGCGAGTTTACGAGTAAGCCACACCCTGCAGCTCGCCGGCGGCGTGAGGCCGCGGCGACGAAATTGCGCGCGGAAATTTACGACGCCGTCTCGCGACGTCGTTCCCGCGACGTTTGCCAATTTGACGAAGCCGGAATGAACCGTTCTCTGTCTCAGTTTTCCCCGTTCCTAGACACGCGTGCGACCTACGTGGATCGTTTCGATACTCGACGCACGTCCCTTCACGACCGTCGAAAGACAGCGCGGTGCTCTTCATTTTTAAGCCACGTCACTTGCCGAGTTCCATCGGAGAGCTCCTTGACGAGCGGCTCGTCGTCAACGAATATTAAAATCGAAGCGGAGAATTCCTCGATTTTCAACCGCCGACTTATAGATTCCTTGCCTCGTTCCGTTCGGCGGAGCGTACAAAAATTTTCCTGAATTCCAAATTTCGAGACCCTCAAGTCCCTTAAGGTGATTCGATTCTTCGATTATTCAAATTCGCGTAACCCGGCGAACTGTGTTTCTCATCTCTCGAAAGAATGCTGAAACGGGCTTTATTTTCCTCGCGCATAAAGGTCCCCGGTAGACCGGTTTCCGAGCGGGTGCAGCCGCTCGAGGCAGCGGGCGAATATTGGTTAATCGCGATGGCGGAAGTGGCACACGGTTCGTGCGGGAAATCGTTAAGGGAGCAGGTTAAAGGGTTCCACCGGAGGTGGACCGTATCTCGACACAGTTTCGCGAGGGAACGCGACATAGCTACGAGCGATTCTTGAAAGAAGCGGACTCGAGAGAAAGGGGTCTTTCATTTTTTAAAACAGTCCAAAGGCGTGGACGGCCGGCCACGCTCGCTCCCTCGCACACGCTATCTTTAGGATTTTAGGGGCGGGGAGGCTGAAGCAGGCGAAACGAGATGTTTTCCTTTAACGTTTCCTTAACGCCGAGGTTTCATCGCGGAACGGTGCCGGCCAAGTCATTAATTTTAATCGACGCAGGGTCGATTTCTTTTCGACATCGTTTCTGTGATGGAATGAAAATCGAAGCTTTGACGGTCGAACTCGTACTGGTCCGGCGACAAGCGCGACGAACGAGTATCTGATTTCGTAAAAGGAGGATGGTCTTGCTTTTTTTAAACAACGATAAGGCTTAGAAAGGCTTTCTTGAGGACTTAACAAAAATTTGAGAAATGCCTTTAGCACGCGACCCGTTTATTCGAGGAGGCTTTTAAAAGCAACCAGACAGTCGCGTGTCTTCAACCCCTTTCGCCAGACAATTCGTGTGCGCCCCGTGGATCATTTGCCCGCTTTTTTACTCAGCAGAGCGTCATTGCAAATTTTCGCATCAATGAACAACGCTCCCGGAATTTTCTGTTTCGTTAGAAACGATCAGATTTGGGAAAGTTTCGTCCACGATTTTACGGAGGCAATGCGGATCTCTACCTGAGAATCTGTAATTCGACGGTTTCTGCGAGACGCCTGGAATCGCGACGGTGTTGCAGGATTGGTAGAATTGCAGAATTTCGAGACAACGACGGGGGTTCTGGAAGATGGAAGATTGTTGTCGAGATTGCATGATAGTTGGAGTGGTTACCGGGATTTTGGAAATTCGAGTCTTCTGCGACAACGGCGCGCTGGAATCTCTGGACGATGAAATTTAAGGCGTCTGGAACATTCGCCGCCGTAACACTTAGACACCATGGAGCGTGAAACCCGTTGTGGATACCCGGTTTCGAAAGTGGCGAGGGGATCGAAACTCTGAAATAAATGGAAGCGTGCTTAGAATAATTTTCGACAGCCGAATTCATCAAATAAATGGACCAAACGAATCTGTGTAACATTTAAACTAATAATAACAGCGTCTGATATATATTTGAACGTGCCCGGTGAGTCTCCATGAATAAATGAACGCTCAAAAATTGATTTCATATTATTGGCCGCGCCTGTCAATTATGCGCCACCGAGAGTGCATAAAAATTGCCGGGGGTCGGCCACCCTTGTTCCAGAATGAAACAAATCACTTAACGTCTGGAACAGAGGGAGGGGGCGAGATCGCACTCAAGTCGGCCGAAATGGTGGACAAAAATATCGCGCGAGGCGGACGTCGGTCCGAGGGGTTGCCGGAGTTCCTTGTCCTGCGACTCGAATGCTCATTTGCATTGCGTGACGGGGCTGTTTTCCGCGACGGGCAACCCTTTACGTGTTATAAACCCGGCATGCGTTGCATGTCGCTATTTCCTTGCCTTTCGCCCCTCAACCGGTCGACTGATTTTTATTTTACCCCTCCCCCTTCCAACCACCCCTTGCCTTTCACTCGCTCCATTCGACCACCACCCCCCCCAGTGTGTTGCTTGTTGCACTTCCCTTTTTTTTCCCCTCCGTTTTAACGACTAACGTCGAGCAGACTCGACGTCGTTATTGATTAAGCGAGCACGTGAAGGCGCACCGACGCGACGTCTTGCATACCGGAATTTCCATTTTTCAGTCCTCTTTTTTCCCTTCGTTCTATCCGCGAAACTGTACCCTTCCGTGCATCAAGCATCCCCCTCGCGAACGGCAGAAGAATTTTCGAATTTCACCGTACGAAGTTATTTCGAAGCGGAGGCCGGCTCAGCGAACAAACGATTCCCCTACGCTTCCCCTCGGCGGTGTACTCAGCTCGATAGATTTCCATTTATTGCCCCGAGACTCCGGTTGTTCGTTTCCGCTCTGGCTCTATCATTTGTGACGCGAGATACGAGATAATTAGCGTCGTCATCCGTTGATCCGTGCTCCCACGGCAGGCGTCAAATCCTATTATATCGCCATTATAAATTGACACCGTCGTTTAGGTGGCGCGAACAGGGTGTATAAGGATCACATCGGATAGGACGAATGGGGGAAGGCAAATCCGTGGGAACAATCGTTCCTGATATCGGATGCATTTGCTCGATGAAAGGGCTTTCTCTCGGAGATAGAAGGGCCGCTGGGAATCGTAATTACCAGATGGATCCCTGTCTGTTCTTCATTATGTCTTGCTGCGCTCCCAATTCGCTTACACGTCGTTCCCTCCCTCTGCCCACTCTATTCTTATCTGAAATCAATCTTTCTTCCCTATTACGACCGCCATTGTCTTATATAGATTGCTTTAATCTTATTTTCGCCTTCCTCTCTGCGTGTTCCTTCCTTCTTCTCCCCACCCCCCTGTACACTATTTAATCGTTCACGATTTGTCTTTGCGTCTTTCGCACCTTTCGTTTTCTCACCGCCGTGCCTTCTGATATAAATAATCATCTGTGTCGAATACTTTGATTCGGCGGGGTCGCATAATCACGATCCCGGCAAACAGATCGGCGAGACCCGCGGGTTATTTATTGCGATACACATTTTCGTCAACAAAGGGGAAACGTTCCGAAGGTATTCGAGGGCCGGGTGATAAAACGGGCGCAACGAAATTCGTGGTCGGCTGGATTATTCGATAATGAAGCCGCAACGTCCTACAATTAGCACCGGGCAATGTGTAAAATGAGTTATAGCTAGGCTTTGACTCGCTGGCCGAACAGTTCATTATTACTCTACCGCATTCTATTCAATTACATCGAGGATCGAGCCCCGATCGACCGATTTCCCCCTGCTCTCCGCGCGGAGAACCACCGGCACCGCTTCGAATTAGACGTCGAAATTATTACATTACCTTGCCGGTAGAAAAAACCGGATCGCTACATTCTCTCGAAGCACTTACTTGCTTCCCGTTTCCCCGTTCGGCCCGGGGGTTTTCGGTTACGCTAAAACGTTCGAAATATCAAATTTTGGCCCCAGAAATCCGATAGTTGGACAGCGATGCCGAGCGAAACGCGGATACCCTAGAAAAGCCGCGACAAAAGAGTAAACAGTTCTGCGAAAAATATTTTCTGGCTTAGGGGGGGGAGGGGTTAACAGAAAAGTTACAAAGAGAAAAATTCTGCGGGGTATCGCAGAGACGCGATAGAAATTTCTACCCTCGGACAGTAGAACGAATCGATATGGATCCTGGATATCTGCACGGTGGGACGAGGCTACTTCAAAAAACGAATTCCCGGTGCATCGATAACTTAAGGGATTAACGGGCCTATATCTTTCCGCGAATAGTTATTCGAAGGGGTGCACGCGGGTTGGTTGAAACTAGGGCGAGATACAGAGAGTGAGAGGGGGGGGGTGGAACGGTGGGTTGCCGGTTCTCCCCTTTCAGGTGGAATTTAATTTCATTGAAAATCCGACGTCGATGCCACGGCGAAACGAGCGAACGAACGAACGAACGAACCAGGCCCCCGCTGGCGGGACGAGGACGGGGAGAGACACGACGGTGACGTCGTGGCCGTCGGGACGCGCTAGTCGGGCCACGTGGCGCACAGCCTGGCCCTCTGGAAAATATCGCCAAAAATCGCTCTGGCCTCGGTCTCGCCTCCGCCGGAAATTAAAGATTCAACGAGCCGGGGGTAATTTCGGAGACGTGGAACAAGAAGAAGAAGAGGCGGAGCACCGGCAGGAAAAACGATGGAACGTGGCAGAAGGGAGCGTGGGAGGGGGTGCGGAGGGAAAGTGATACGGGGGATGAAAATGGAAATCGATGCGCCATGGCGCGCCATAAGCCTGAAGAACGTCGAAACGACATTTGGGTGTCCTTAAGTCGAAATCTAGAGGATCCTTGGCGAGGAGCGGCGTAATGCTCTCCTACCACTCTCCGAACGATGGAAAAATTTGACGGGCCAGGCAAGGGGAACGCACCCTTAACACGGCCACGACCTTGGAACGGATTTAATTATTCCCAGAAACTCGAAGCGAGAACGAATTAAGATCGCGTTAAAGATGCTCCCTCTCCGCAGAAACGTTGCAATGTTATTTCTTCGTCCGCCTTTTATTTCTCTTCAGTGTTTACTGCAGACGCGGGGGAGAGGGTGGAGAAATTAGGTCAGGAATAATTTTGGTTACCGCCGCCGGAATGGCTGGTGGACAAGCAGATTTTGAGCTGCGAGCGGGCTCTTTCCTCTAATGGCAACTTTATTCAGTTCTAAATTTAACCCTTGTAAAGTACGATGCGCTATCATCCGGCCCGCTCTTGTCTTTTCGTTCCTCCGCGCTGCTCCGGTACTTTAAATCCATCGGAATATTATGGTAATGCCCGCTGTAAACTCATTACTGCTATGGTGCCGTTACTATTTTAGCCGGCGTTAATAAAAAGCTTCTTTCCGTTCGGAGCGATTTTTAATACCAAGCCTTACAATAATTGCCACGAGTCGAATCTTTCTTTCCAACAAAGAAAAAAACGGCCGCGGGTGTGTTAAGGGTTGGGAAACGAGTTTCTTGAGGCAATAAACCGCTGGGCGGACGTTTTATAACGCGCGAGGGAGCGGTCCACGTCGACGGGATAAAGGTATTCTGTTATTGTTAATTTAGTATAATTTCCCTCGCCGCGGCTTAAACGCGGCGACGCCCGCGGAAAAATTAGCACTTGTTATCTGAAATAGCCGCGCGGAGAACGACGTTAGACCGCGGCCGCACAATAGGAATGGCCGAAACAAAAGGCAGGAAAATTTTCAGGCCCCCGTCGTATTACGCGGCGTGATTTAATTCCCGATTACAAAGGAAATCCTGCGTTTCTCCTGGCGTGCGTTATCATTCCGCTGAATTAAGTCGTTACTATAATGACGGGATAGTACTTGAATGGTACGCGTTCGTATTGCAATTCACGTAAAATTATTTCCGCGGGGAAATATCAACAGCGACATGAATATTCCGTGAAACGAAGTAAAATGAATTTCACTGAAACGAAATGTTTTATCCCGATCGAAATTCAATGTCTATGTCGTTACTCCCCGTGTCGGATGAATTGCATCGCCGACACCGTTCCCGTCTTCTTTCACATTCTAACGTGTTCGCATTTACAATACCCGAACTTTCATCCTCAAGATCCCAACAGCTTCACAAACAAGAAGCACTCTAACAAATTCAATGAAATTTTAGGAGGAGTGCGCCTCGACGCTGCAGGATCTCAGCGACAAGATAAACAACAAACACCACGAGGTCCACACGCACCCTTTGCTGTCGATCTTCAAGATGGCCGAGGTCGAGGTCAAGCTACCCTACAGTAACGAGGTCGGGTGTTTATCGAGGTCGTCGAGCTTCCTGCTGGTCGTGATCCTCCTGCTGCTCAACCTATTCCGAACGACGTCGACGTGTCTGGTTGCCTCGTGACACGAGCGTACCGTCCTCATCTCCAATCGAGACCAATGGAACTTCTGAGAAATCTCGGATAAGCTGCACGAACCTCTCGGTGAGGCAACGGAAGTCACCAATAGCCTGCGGGGCTGTTGATTTATCAACGAACGTCGATGTCGAAGTTTAAGAAACGGGGCTCTAATCTTCGTGCCTCGCGGATCTGCGCGGATAGGAAAATTATGGATCGTTCCCACGATCGAGAATCGTTTACCGCCGTTCTTGCGAACATTTTCCAGGTTCCCGTTAAGTCTCGTTTAATTTGACATTCTCTTTCCCAGAAACGTTAAATTGAATCCTTCGTGCCTCTGTATTCTCCCGTTTTTGTTGTCGTCCCTTATTAGAAATATTCATTCTCCGCGAACCGCGAATCGGAATCGTTTCTCTCAACATCGACGAAATATCCGGCGACTTGTTTCTCTCGATTACTCGCGAAACGTATATTGCACGACGAAATGAGGATTTTTCTTCCTAACGCGGCACGGTATTATGTAATAGCAACGAGACAGCTCTCTGGGCCAGCTACGTGGCCAATAATAAAATGGATCCCATATGGGGAAAATGGGCGCGGATCCAAACACGTGGTCCCCTCGCTGCTGGATCAGCGACGATATTACAGTCAAAACGATCTCGGTCATTAGAATGGCGCGCGACCTTTTCCCATCGCGCTACTCGATAACCGTGGCCCAGTTTTGTGGGAGGAACGTATTGGAAATAGTTTTGCTAGATCTCGTCGCGAGCTCGGCTCCAACTCGCTGTTCGATTCGAGCTTTTACATTTTTTCGATTAACTTTCGTCCCCCCCTCCTCCTCCTCCTCCTCCTCCTCCTCCTCCTCCCCCCCCCCTTGCCCGACGGTTCGTCGCGAATTCGCCGACGACGGTGGAAATTAGAAAAATTTTCACGATTCGTTAGAACGAATTTTATTGTCGTTACCAGCTTCAGCCCCCGGGCCTTCGCTCGGCATCGGATTCTCGATCGTGGGCAACGGTGGCAAATGTATAAAAAGAATGAAGCACCGTAGACGGGTCTGTGAACGGCAAGCGCTAATTTAACGTGTAATTAAAGTAAGCTGGCAGAAAACGCGAACGCTCCTCTTGTATCGGACCATTAGGTGATTGTTAACGTTGTTCAGAGCTGAGTCTAACGGGCGTTTCGTGCGTGTCGCGAGTGGCCGGACCGTGTAGATAATTGTAGATTGTTAAATAGAAGTGTAACGAAAACGATGTAATAGAAACCTGGGAAAAATTCGGGCGCTTCGTTTGTCGAATGCTGAGGGCCGGCTGTCTCTCGCCTGCGACGAAAATTTGCGAAATTAATCCCCCCCCCCTCCCCCCCCGGGGGTCTAGGAACGACTCAATCGCGCGTTTAATTGCGACCCAACCTCTGACACGATAATACAGACCGGCGGCAGACAGAGCGTTATCGTGCCGGGAAGCGGTAATAATTCGGCCGTTTCGCGGAGGGCACGCGCGTACGTGCGCGAGAGGCAGCGGCTTTAAAACGGTCGATTTGTCAGCGGCGAGAAGAGAAAAGAAGCGGAAAACCGGGGAAACTTCTAAACAGCTTCCCGAGGCGCGTGACGTTTACAAACGACGCAGAAATACACGACCTCAAATTATTCAGCGGTAACACCTCGTTCCGCTCTCGTCGGCCCGATTATAATCTCCACTGGCGAACCAGGGCTACGTGACTCTGGTCTGTACGACGTGTTTCGGAATTCCGCTCCCCGCCTCTCTTCCTGGAGGAGCGGGGACAATAATGCAGTGTCCGCTTTAATATCTCGACGGGAAAAATCGAACGGAAGCGTGCGACAACATTTTGTCATTGAATCGTAACACGAATCTCGGCCCTCTCCGAGGCGAAAGAAGGGAATATTATTAATTTCGTGGGCGTGGAGCTCGAGAGCTATCGCACGACGAGGGTGAAACGGAGACGGACCACCCTCGTGTGTGACACAGTGAACACGTGTTACACGTTAGCCGCGATGGCGGATGAAGCGCGGACAAAACGTGGCCAAGGGGTGGAACGAAACGGGGGACGACGAGACGTTGGAACGGGGACGAAAAGAAGGTGGAGACACTCGTCAATTTAGCAGAATTAATTGTGCGTGCGTATCTACGTATCAGTCTGTGTAAAAAGGAGAGACAGGGAAGGTTGATGTCGAGTCTGGCTTGTGGTCGTTCGAAATCAAAGACTTGTCTACGAATATCACAATTATTTATAATTATGTCTCGCGACTTTTCCCAACTACCTTTCGGCTCGAAAAGAAGAATTGAAAAATTTGTTTGATAACTCCTTCCATACATCGAACCCCGATAGATTTAAGACACTACGGTCGCCAGAAGAGACGTGACAATATGTATGCGCGATTACTGAAATTCGAAAGAGGAATGGAACGAACGTGAGCCAGATCGAACGTACGTGACGTGGCTATCGGCAAAGCAATAATGTATAAAGTTTATGATCCACGGACACGTCACACACAAAAAAAAAGGATGGGGGGGTGGTGGGTGTTGACGAGGTTACATAGCCAGGGCGAAATGTGTAAATGTCACGTTATACATAACACGCAAGTAGGAGAAATCGTATTATATATGTAACGAGTATATATGTTAATTCGCGTCGAAGATCACAGCCCTACCGGAGAACGAACGACGGAAGCGTTTTGTCGCGAACGGAATGATCTCTACCGCGGGCAGGAACAATCCTTTGCGGTCTGAAACGATTCGAATAACACGAGAAAGCAAATCAATACGGAGAATCGAAGCGTGTTTCCCTTCCCTCGCGAAGCACGGAAGACTTTGTCGACGATAGACGGCCGCTTGAGTGCCTGCCGTTCCGATAAGAATGTATTCTAAAGTCCTTAGGTGTTACGGAACAAGTGCACAAATTTTCGTTGCATGCACGTTGGCACGAGGATCGACATGCTGCACCAGGCACGCACACATTTCTGATCGTTCTTCGGTTTACGACGCGACTTTAAGTTCGGCACAGGTGTACATAAATCGTAGCGTATACTCGTGAGAATCTCGTGCGGCCTAACTTCGTACCTTTATTGCGGTTGTACATAGAGGCATGTGTACCTTCGTTCTTGCATTGCTTTCCAGTTTACTTTTGTCGTTACGCACACTTCGGTGCTTCGCGGAAGGGAACTATGACATTCAGAATGATCCTGTCGCGATAATCGAGGGCCCACGGCGAACAGGAGCCAACTGACGATGTAACCAGTGCGAGTGCCGGGAAATTTAAGCGCGGGGAAACGAGACGGGGAATAAGTTGTTTCTTCCAAATGAGTTGCGGCCGACGAGTCTGTGCGTGACTGTCCGATTCTACTTAACCGCGGCTCCCAATCGGGTCTCGACGTTCAAACATATCCGTATACAAAAGTTACTCGTTTTATCAGCACTTGGCGAAAGTGACCACGTTTTCTGTTAACCGATGCTCGAGGGCAACTATGAAGATCCGTACGGGATCTGTCGCTACGTGCGACGCTGTTACTTTGAAGTTTCGATGAGGTTCGCGCGAAGGGACGCGTTAGCAATAATTTCCAATCGAGCATTGTTTGAAAGAAATTATTAGCACGTCGCGTCGCCTCGAACGCGAGACGGACGAAAGAACAATTCGCGTAACACACGGTGGTTCCAATCGAACATATCAAGGCCTCTTGGAAGTGGCCAGCCAATATGCGGTTTTACTCTGGTTTCACGTAGCTTCAGTTTTTTCGATGCTTTTTTCGAACGTGACGGGGTCGTAGAGAACACCCCACGCGGCCCGTTCGCACTCCGTTGCCATTGTTCCAAGGAGTTTTCCACGATAGACGAAAGAATTTCCCAGAACAAAAAGAGCACCCCCTCTGTTGCCTATTCACTCGTTCAGTCGAACCGAATCTCGTTCGGTTCGTTTTCTCGCTAGCACCCCTCACGGTTTTACCGACCAGGTTCGCTCGAACAATTCTCTAGGACGTCTAGGAAAAAATGTACGATAAAGAAAATCCCTGAACATGGCAACGCAGCACCGGCATTCCGACGCCAATCGTTACGTTTAAAGACTAGTCGCGAACGTATCGACGCGATACGAGGAACGCTGCAACTGTGGCTGGGGTCAGAAATCGATTTTCCGCGCGGCGTATCGCGTTGGCCTCTCGTATTCGATTCCCTAGCTAGTAAGTAAGCTCACAGAAAGCGTTTCTGCTTTACCGATAGCGAGTAATGTATCGTCGCCCGGCGCTTACCCTGTTTCAGTAACCCGTTTCGTGGAGAACTACCTCATTCTTGGTGCCGTGGCAGAGTTCCTGGTACCGACAAGGCTATGTCAATCTTTTAAAAACGTTTTCTACCGTCCACCAGTCGTTGCACTGACGGGAGGATACACCGTGCATTCCGTATTATTTGCATTAATTTGATTAGCAACTTTCTGTTACTCCACCACTAGGTTGCGAGTAGATACGTCACGGCTTAAAATAACTTTATTTCCATCGCCACTGTGATCTCAAAGGCAGCTCGAATATTATCTTATTTCGATGTGAAATAGTGGTATCAGTACGCGTAAGCTTTACAAGGGGTGCGGTAATTCCCCGGAATTTTCTGTCGGTAAATCAGAACGAAAGCTCAACCTCTCCGACTACACAGTTAACACGTAACTAAACGCGCGCAACTATACATATGCCCGTGCGCGCTTATACATATACAGAATATACATATTATATATACATATATACATATATATTTTATTACTTGAAACGCACTCTGACCCCGGCCACGCGTGTAATATAAAAAAAAAAACGTAAGGTTACGTAAATGTAGACTTAAGTAGCGCACCACTCAAGATGCTTGATCCTTCCTAAACGACACACGTCAATCCTCGAACGTTCGCCAAGTATTAGGGAACCTCGAGTCTCTTAAGCAGCCTGGTCGGGACAAAATTATAAAAAAAAAAAAAAAAAAAAATAATCGCACCGAACCTTCGCGTGTCTCTTATCGAACATATCGGCGAATCTGTTTCACGTAATCCCAATAGCGAAATCGTCGGCGGGATCTTTACGTTCGAGGCTCCGGGGAATCGTTTTTCCAACTCACGGGGGCCAGTTCGTTCGCCGCCAGCGTGACACGGGTGGTTGAGGCGCAACGGCGCCGCTTTTTCCCCGGCCATTGAATATTTAACGAACGGGTTGCTTAGGAGACTACTTTTTAGGAGGTCACTTTAGAAGACGCGAAAGTGGGACGTTGCTTTCAGTAGATCTCCCTCGGTTCGCAACGCAAAACGGAAAACAGAAAGATGAGGGGGAGGATAATAAAACTAAGGGGACGCGTTCCGACTCCCCGCAAATACTCGACGAATGTAATCGTGTACGAATGAAAGTCTTGTAATGTTTCAATTCGTGTGTGCTTCTAACTCTTTCTCTCTCTCTCTATCTCTCTCTTTCTCTGTATGTTTGTGTAGGTGTGTGTAGGTGAATGCGTGAATTTGTGCGTACACAGACGAGCGCGCGACTGTCCGGAAACTCTGTGCATGGCTGCTTTCTGCTTCGATCCAACGAGACACCGGAAGGTGAATTAATAGTGGAATAAGTAAGCCCTGTCGCGATTGATATTCCGACCTCGCACCCTCGTTTATTCAGGAAGATATAAAGGAGAAGAAAAATAGCGGCGTCGAATATGTTTCGTTTCAGCAAATTGCTGGCGAAAACGAAGATCGAACTCCTGCGTAGCCGAACGAGGAATATCAAACGTGGTTCGCACTGATTGGAGGTGTCCCAGAGATAATACGCGCTTGTAAATAGCTTGATAATAAGGGAAGGACACGGTCTCATCAGCGATCTCTCCGTGATGTCGGACGATTCGGGTAGAAACGGAAGGCGCAGGTCCATCTTAGATAATTGGAACTCTGTAGCTAGAATGGGGAAGGGGGGTACGTTTCGTGAATATATTCATCGGGTCTGTTCGAGCCTCTCGTTCCGCGAATGAACAGAGATAAAAAAAGAAAAAGGAAGAAGAAAAATAAAACGATGGCGAAAATAGAACAACAAAAGACACCCCTTAGTTTCTTGAAACAACACTAACCAACCCTTCTCGACTAACCAACCCCCTAGTGCGATACTGATGTAACCTTGATTGTATATACCTATACATAAGTATACATATACATATATGTATATATATATATGAATATACATAATATACATATGCATATACACAAAGGTACGCGTACCTGCATCACCTAAACGATCGACGGAGCTCCTCGAGCAGCCATCGTCCATGGCTTCTAGTGAATTCCAGAACGATGGCTGGCTAGGGAAACGGCGAGGCCGATCAGAAAAAATTTCAGCGGACCGTCGGGATATGGGAATAAAAGGAAAACGACGCGGCGACGACTAGAGGAGCGAATATAAACGACACACCGGCGCGTATGGTGAGCGTGTACGATAGAAAAATAAAAATAAAAATGAAAATGGAATATTCAAGTGGGGGATGCGTGAGCGTGCGAGTGGTCGATGCGAATATGAGCGCGAATACTTGTTACAATATTATTATACGGACGACTAACGAGTTGCCGAGGCGTTGGTAAATAAATACGAACGGGCCCTCTAGGGCCTCTGGAATTATAATAACGATCAAATTTCTCACCCTCCTCAAGACAATCGTGAACACCTCCCGTTTTATGTACAAATAAGTAGAATAAGACCGAACGTTTCCTCACATTTTCGCCCGGGACTTTCGCTCGATACTGATCGAAAAATAAAGTATCGCGCTACTTATTCGTACACCTTGCACCAGTTTCGTTTTATCCGGAACAAAAGTAATCCTTTGCATACTTGTCGACAATCGAAAATTGAAAACCAATCACGACATCGTTGGCAATCGAGACGTCGAACGAACGCGACGCATCTAATTAATTTCCTCGCAAAGAACGACCTATTAACCTGGCTCGCTCGCTCCTTCCTGTACCATATCTTCGTCAGTCGAACGATAGGCCCATAAAGCAACCGGTTGCCGGCGAACGATCGTGTCTTACAGACGAAACTTTGTCGCGGGCATTAATTAAATCGTCGAGCCGTTTGCTGAGCACACACGCGGCGGTCTATTCGCCGTTAGCCCTGTTATAGTGCCTTGGCAAAACACTCCGGCGAAAACAGTGACACGGTGAAATTGAACTGTCGGCCAGGCCACGATATCGATATCGTTTGTCTGCGTCGGCCGCGGATCGATCGTCCAATTCGGACGTGCGTCCACGCGTGCATCGTCGCAAACCGCAAACGCATGTACAAGGTGAACCGTGTGAGCTGAATGCGGTGGAACATCGCGGGAGAGATGAATGTGGTCGAAGAAAATTTCTTGCGGCAATTGTTCGCTATGAGGGAGCTGGACGTTTAAAAAAAGTTTACTTCGCTGCGACTGCTGATAACTTTCATCTCTCGTGCGACGTTCCCTAAGGTTTCCGGTTGAACGGGCCACCCTGTATGTAGGTCAGACGCAATCGCGAATCGGTACGCCCTGACACCTGACTGAAACGCGTAACCGTGACGCATTGGAAATATTATACAGTTTTGGACGACCAGTTCGAACTGGACAGCGCGACCGCGCGTACAGTATCGGTTCGTTTAGAACGGAGTTATGGAATTTATGAAACGCCCGGTACACGCATAACATCCCTCTTACGATTGCGGTTTGACGCGACCTCACGGCTAGGCCAGCTTAACCCCACTTACCCCTCGGCTGCACGCCGAGCGGAGAGAGGCTTTAAAGGTATATTTCAGGCTGCGAACATCGGCTGCTGGTACCGAGCACATTTAACCGTGCGAACTGTCAAAACACTCGCTCGTCTGTTAATTGGATTCGAGCTGGTTAGGCTGGCGTACCTGTCCCGCGGATTTCTTTCACCAACCCCTCGCGGTTCGAACTTACGAAGGAATTATTTCTTCATCTGGGGTAAGGCGCGAGCACGAAATTAAATAAATAAAGTCAATTCTGGGGGCACATCTTTCTTTATCTCCAATAATAGTATTAATTATAATGAGTGTAACGATTACAATTATATTCGGAATAATAACAATAACAATTGGTAGGATTCTTGCAGAAAGAAGGGTGGGTCAAGTGATCTGGTGCAAAAAGCGATCGAGGGGCAACTAATCGAGATGTTTGCGAGTTCTTCAACGGCCACGTAGATTGCTCGGTCCAGATTCCTCGTTCGAGAGGAAAGGCGTTTACCATCAAAATAGATCGGTGTTTTTTACGTTGGTGTCGTGCACCTCGACCGCAGCGCTGGCATATTTTATAATTACTCACAGAGAAGCACGGAAGGCTGCCGTGTGTTTGCTCGCCGCGGCAAATAGAGCACACGACGAACGGAAACAGAGCCGTGGCGGCAACGAGTAACTGGACAACACGGCCGAAACCGCCGCGATGATGAGTTAGAAATATATTTTTTCGATTCGGCGCAGGAATCGATGAGTCAACTAGACAGTGCCGGTTATTTTCGGCACGATCGAATCAGCGGGAACAGACAAGCTATCTTCGTTACGAACTCCTGACGGATCGCCACACAGCTGCTCAAATTTTGTTCGCTCTGCACCGATCTTTAAAGGAAACTTTCCACAAATTCGAGAACGCAACGCGACTCCTCGGTGCCGGTTTACTCAAGCATTCCAAACAGATGCTCCAATTAATCGCGAATAACCGAGGAAAAGCTTCTTCGTTTGTGCCTGCGCCTCAGGTGAATCTCATTAGAACGGAGCCAGGAGGGTATCGATACTCTCATGTACACTCGATACAGTCGCGTGTGTGCCATAACTGGCCACGTACGGATATGTATATCCAATAACAAGCACGTGCCCCCACACAATTCCAGTAGAATACAAGTGCAAACATTCCACTCGATGCGGAGCAAACGAACCACCAGTTCCTATTCGCAAATTTTCGTTCAGAAAATATATGCAGATTGTATTAAAATCTCGCGGCTCCCGTTACGACCGATACGCCGCGGCGTATCGCGGCGAGACATTCGTTCGAAATTCGCCGAGCGCGGAAAGACGAGGCGGATTTTATTGTAATATCCCGTGACCGAGGGTATGGCGCTTGCGAAGCTCGATTAACCCGGAGACTCTGTCGTCTTCTTGGAACTTCACAGAACCGTGAACAACACCGAACACCGCCATTACTGTGCAGAGTATTTCCCTGGAAATGGAGCACCGGGCTGTATTCTTTTCCGCCGCTAGGTACGTTCCATTTGCGGCGAACCCGTCGACGCAACGCTGAAAGCGTTAATCAGTGGCTTCAACGCTGATGGCTCATTCACGTGCCACCAGTGTGCAATATAATCGATCTATTTATCAATGGTGGACTGCGTATGTGGGTTAACATTGAGACGTTCACCCCGCCGCGTTAAACTCGCCGATAAAATTCTCACCAGTCCTCCCGGAAAATAGCACGGAAAAGCCGCCCGACGCTCACCCGACCGTAAATCACCTATCGTTGCGTAATTACGAGACTCGTTGTGCCGAGCGACGTGCAGATCAGCGCTGAAGAGAAATCCGCGAATATTCCCTGCGAATGGGTGTCCCAGAAAAAAAAGAAACAAAAAAAAAATGGAAAAATAAATAGAGAGCGGAGAAGGTGGACGCTCGGCGATGCAGAGGATAGGGAAACACGCGGGGATCGGTTGCACCGTGCCCCCGGCCTATAATCGTATCTCGTGCCGGAACACGTTCACACAGACTCCGCGCAGAGCACACATGAATCTGTACACGTAGGGATATTCACTAAAACGGACACAGGAAAAGGCACACAGTGTCGGTTAGGTAGGTAGGTCCAGTGTCCATGTCCACAACGATGAAAGAGAGTAGGGCTTAATCAGTTAGTCGATAGGCAAATTGGCTTAGAGGCAGCGACCGACAGGGTGGTTTACAGAACCAGCAAGCCCCGCCAGTGGCCAGTGGCCGAGTGGCGAATCAACCCTTCGCCGATAAGAGCCGCGCCGTGTCCCCGATCCTTGCTGGGGTTTCCTCGACGAATCGTGGCCCGAAATTGCCAACCGGTGAAATTGCACGGGAAATGTGATATCTCGTGTTATCCAGCATCTGGTGTCCTCGTTACTGTCTTCAGGCCTCGTAGGACGTAAATACGTAGACAGGCACACGTGCATACACGCGCACACACACACGTATATATATACATATATATATATATATATATATATATATATATATATATATATATATATGCAGTCGTACAGTTACACAGGTATATTACACGGGCAAAAAGATACGAGGCATTCGGAATTCGTATTCGTGCGGTCGAGAACCTGATGATCATTCTGGGATCGAAGTGGTCGTCGCAGATCAACGCGCGTACGAGCTATCAACTTTGATGGATATTCGAGAGACCTTCCGGCGGACGTGGCTGGTGGGCTGATAAGCTGGCTGGACTGTCGCGATAAGGGATTGTGGAGTGGTCCGAGGGGGGGTCAGAGTGCGCCGGTTGCTCGATTGGACAAAGAGGATCGGCACAGTAGAATGTGCAGCTGATCGGTGAGTCCGTATCGTTGATCGATAACGTTACTTAAATGGGAAAACTTTTGTTCCTGTCACAGTTACGATATTTCATCCCCGAGATCGTTTGCCGGACAACGGTCCCGTAGAAATAGTTTTCGCGCAGTCGCCGGCTCTCGCATTGTATCCAGGCCCCCTCGCGCGTAATCGTTACTTCAATATTTATCATCGGGCTTCGCTCGATGCTTCGCCCCGCGTAAGAATCAAACGGGCACCCTCCGCTCCAATTTTCCGCACTCTTATACCGCCCTGTACGAAAAATGAGAAGGGGTGACGTCCTAATGGTGGCGCGCGGGCGGGGAACGTTGAAGTTTAAGCAACGTCGGCGAACCAGCCTGAAAGCTCGACCTAAATCCCCTGGCCGGCATCGGGAGAATCCCGTGCACGGGGGATTCTACGTCGAATCATGGGTTTTCGTTTCGCGAGCGGTGCAATTTTATATTCGCCGTCGGTCCCGACCGGAGCAATTTTCCATCGCGCGTTCGTCTTAATCTGCTCGTGATCCTCATCGCACATTGTTTCGCCGGGGGAACGTTTGTTTCAGGAATGACGAGGCACTGTCTGGTGATCCTATGCTGCTACCTGTACACGCTCTTTGACATGGCGGCCCTACACTTTCCGTGAGTAGGCGAACATGTTTCGAAGCTAGAAATCGCGATCAGAGCGGACAGTCGAGATTAGGCTTGACCGAAGGCGGAGAGATTCCACGCGGTTAACTGGCCTTCGAGTAGATTACGATTCCCGATTACTGGATGCAGAAACAAATCACTGGCCTAGAGAAATCTCTCGAGCCTTCTGTCGCTTGCTCTGTCTCACTCGTTTCATCGTTTGATAACGCGATCTCGAGGACGATATCGTAGCCCACTTGCAGGGAGAACGAATGCGCCGGGGACAGAACCTGTGTGCTCGCTTCGGGGCCGGCTGCTTCCGATTTTACTTAACCCTTTCGCCACGGAAAATCGTTCGCTGCAGATCCGCTCGAACGTTTCTCGTTTCGACTTACAGTCGTGTAAATTATTATTATTCGGTTTTACGAGAACCGTAGTTTGAAAGAATAATTAATCGACGCCTATTGAAAGGGTGGAAGAATAGCGTTGACACGGAAATTCGTTCTCGTTGCAAAACGCGGCGACGATAAAAGTTCCCCAGCATCACCCGCGACTGTGTCGAGTTTCAGCGAGGAAATATGCGAACCGGTACTTTCCACGGAGGTCGAAGGCTGGCATATTAAAGTCGATAGCCTATCGTCCAGTACGTTTCGACTTTCGGCGAGAAAGCGCGGGTACCGGTTTTTTCCGAAGATCGAAAGGTAACGCACCAAACTGATCGAAATCATCAAACTCAGTCTCCTATGTATCTCTCTGCGACCACTCCGCTGTTTCTGTGCATAAGATTCTCGTGCCATCTTATCTGCCATCCTGCAATCGTAAACTCACGTGCGTGTCTTCTTTTCCATTGCTCGCGCGTGTCGTTTCTCGCCGAGTTCGATGATCGTGCACGTTTGCCTGGCGAACGGAAAGGCGATCAATCGTCTTAACCGTCGAAACGAACGGATCTTCACGACTGGAGGCTGGAGCGCCGCGATCGACGATCAATCAGAAGGATATCGCGGCCAAAGATTCCGGAAATTCTTGGCGTGGATTATCCGCTTGGCAGGTTTCGCGGTGCTGCAAGGCGTCGCGACTTATTTGACAGCAGTCCGCTTCAGCGGTGAACACGGATAAACGGGCGTCGATCGCGCGAAACGCCTTCAACCGCGGCTTACGAACTCAATAATTTACTCCTCGATCCACCTGTCTGTGGTGCGGTCTTGAAACACTCGCGCCGCTGACCCGGCCGATTTCATTCGCTGCGGCGTCGGTATCGTGCCGCGACAATTTCTTCGAATTAACTCCATCGGAAATTCAGCGACGAGGCGGCGAAAAACGTCGTTAAAGCGGGATTAAAATAGCCAATCGGAGGGGAGAAAATTTCCATAGAAATGTATACTCTTATAAATCACTGTCGGCGATAAAGGGAAGATAGCGTCGCGCAAATAATGAAGTTAGTTTTTTCAAGCATTCGGTGAAAATCGAACGTCGCCGTCGACGTGACTGAACCGGTTGTAAATAATACAGGGTTAAATGAGGGACGACGGGGAAGGGATGGGAATTGCGGTGATGGAAAGTGGAAATTCTCGGGGAAACCGGATGCGGAGGTCGTAGGTTAGCATATTAAAATGCCCGTATGTAAGGAACACACGTATCTCGGCCGGACTTAAAGGTGTGCCAAGCACGAAGACCTATTATGGCTTCTGCGATATTGCTGTTTCATCGGAATCGCTCCAATATTTTAGAGTCCAGCTAGAGCACCGTTCGTAGACTTCCCTCGCGAGCCGATCCCGATCTGTTGATATTGTACAGATATTTGCTCGCGGGGAGGTCGCGAATACGATCTTCCTAGATTTCGAATAAAACAAAGAGCAAAGATACTAATACTAGTAAACGGTCAGGTTAGATTCGAGGGGGAAGAAAGTGGACGGATGTTAATAAAAGAAAATGAAAATATGGGGGAAGGAGAGGAGATCGGTCTTAAAAATACGTGGAAAGCATGGCATGCCAGTGATCTTCCTCCTCGATTACCATATTCTATACATAAACAAGTAGCTAATACGTGCCGTCCAAAATAATGTAGGGAAAAGTCTCAACGCGGAGGAACGCAGAAACTGTGGCACCGAAATAAACTCGAGATCGCCCCGCGTGAAACTCTCTCGCATTTGACAACGATGCATCCCTCGATTACCATATTCCATAAGCGCACAAGCGGCTAATACGAATTGTCCTTCTCGTACTATTCGTCTAATCCGTGGCAAGCGGGCAGAGCGCGTGGCACAGACAGGACGAAATTAAACTCTTTGCTCCACTTCTAATCTCGCTGGACATCGTGTACCACGTATCAACGTACACGCATATTACTCTGATTTACAATCGCTAATACGATTGAATAATATTATTCATGTATTACTATTACTAGCTATCCCCGTAACTATTATCAACGAAGATTTCTCGCCGATGCGTTCACCTCTCGCAGAACTTTATTCAGCAAAATGATAACGCTGCGCGCTATTCACAATAATCATGATACGATAATAATAGTAACAATAATAATGCGTTCATCGTTGCTCCCGTAACAAACACGAAACAAGGATGAGGATATAGCCAAAGGAAACAGCGTCGAGGGGAATTGAATCATTCATGTAACGCCTTCCCGCGACAATGTATTTCGCAATTAATTATTATTGCAATGACAGGAAAATTAATTGACGAGCAGAACGGCAGAATTTAGCCGAGTTCAATCGTCAGCCTCGCTTCTCCTCGCTTCTGCTTTCTTCCAGGGAGTCGGACCTTGAAGAGTACGGCAGGAAGGAGGCCTCTTTGTCGCTGAGGGACATCCTCCCCTTGAACCCGAAGCAGTACGACAAGCACAGGGCGCCAAAGTTCCTGGGCCAGCCCACCATCGTCTATTTCCACGTGACGGTGCTCAGTCTTGACTCCATAAACGAGGAATCTATGGTAATTTTGTCGCGATGCTCTCCTTTAATTAAGAACTAACCCAGACACGGGGAAGCCAGCTCGTGCACGGTACACCCTCGAACAGGGGAGGGAAATCGAGCAAACTGGTGGCAGGGTGGGGGATGATGGGTGACAGGTTGGCCTGGTAGCGACGCTTCACACCTTTCCCGTAGTCGGTGCGGTCGTTGTTTTTCAGGGGGTGATTTAAAGGCGTGCACGAGTTGCAGATGCTTGCATTTCAGTTGAAATTCAAGACCAAGATAATTAAAATAAATATTCAGCAGAATGTAATGCGACAGTACCAAAAATTCTAGAGAGATTGCTGAATTATAATATTTTCTATTAATTGAGAAACACCTTTCATAAATATGAACAAGTGTGATGTTAAATTGAATAATTGAGAGCAAGATAGGTGTACGTGAATATGAAATACAATTTTCCTTAGTTCGTAACGATGCAATGTTTTATTTCGACAGTCGGCGAAATTCAATTACACCGTTGCGATTTTATTGGACTTAGCTTTGATGCGCGGACGAATATTTCCTTGAACATTTTTCCAGACATACGTTGCGGACATATTTCTGGCCCAAAGTTGGCGGGACTCTAGACTGCGACTACCGGAGAACATGTCCGAGGAGTACAGAATACTGGACGTAGACTGGCTGCACAATATTTGGAGGCCGGACTGCTTCTTCAAGAACGCGAAGAAAGTCACGTTCCACGAGATGTCAATACCGAATCATTATCTTTGGCTGTACCACGACAAAACCCTTCTCTACATGTCGAAGTAATACCAAACGGATTATTCCCCTTAGTCGTTGCAGCATGAAGATTAATTAATTTACTTACTCTGTCTCCGTAGATTGACACTCGTACTTTCTTGCGCGATGAAGTTCGAGTCCTATCCGCACGACACTCAAATTTGCTCAATGATGATTGAAAGTCGTACGTATCACAATTGATATTCCGATTCAATGCAATCTTATCGTTGCGGAATAAATAGATCGTCTCGAAAGTTATTTTATACTAAAAAAACGGAGAAAACAAATTCGTTCACAATTCGAAAATGACACGTTTAGCCGAACAAAAGTCTCTCGATGCGAATTATCACCTGGCAATCAAATTTCCAGTGTCACACACCACCCAAGATTTGGTGTTCATCTGGAACATGACGGACCCTCTGGTGGTGAACCCGGAGATCGAGCTGCCGCAGCTAGACATCTCGAACAATTACACGACCGACTGCACGATCGAGTACTCGACCGGGAACTTCACGTGCATCCAAATAGTGTTCAATCTACGCCGGCGACTGGGCTATCACCTGTTCCACACGTACATACCGTCCGCGCTGATCGTGGTCATGTCCTGGATCGCGTTCTGGATCAAACCCGAGGCGATTCCAGCCCGGGTCACCCTGGGAGTGACGTCACTGTTGACCCTCGGTAAGGCTGTCGCACCTGCGAGTGCATCACGGACGCTGATTGACCGATTCCATCAGCGTTTCAACGACATTTCCTATGAATCAGATCGACCGTCCGAGACAAATTACAGGAATCACCGTGTATCGTGTTCCATTTCTTTCCTCCTTCTTACCTTTCACGTTCTACCTGATTTCTTTGCCATGTATTTCATTTTCCTTCCGTTTGGACGAAATTCGAGACGGGTCTTTGCGCAATTGTTTGAAATTTGAATCACGACGCGGAAGATTTCCGGGCTTTTCAACCGCGGGTGCAACCGGGGCGGTTTTGGGGCTGAAATGAATCGACTTGCTGACGGGTGATAGGGGCGGGAACGGGGTTGCAGTATACGTTTTTTGAGCATGTCGCCTGGGATAACGAGGTTGCGTTTAAATCGGGGGCTTGAAGTTCGTGATACGGGTAACGTTTTCGGTTCGTGCTCGCTTCAAAGGCAGCCCGGTTGGTTTACGCCCCGCGGAAAGGGTTGGGCCGAGTCCGCGAAAAGTTCAGAACGGTTGCGGGATGAATTTTCTAAGCGATTATGGAACTTCGTTTGCACCAAAGCTACACCTCCTGTCGATTTGCATTTGTCTGTATTCAAATTATCTTAAAATTCAATTATCATATTGTTAGGTGAAACGAGAAGGTAGTGACTCTTTCTAAATTGAAGAACTTTATTGGTTCCTGGTGATACAATATTTGTCTCTCCTTACCAATTCCAGCACTACTAAATATCTTCATTAGTACGAAAATCGAGAACGATATAATTCCAATTTAAATTCGAAACAATCGAACGTAGGTAGTAGCGTAAGGGCTAAGTGTACAGCGACGCGGCTGTGACGTAGCGCCAGGTACCGATGGTCCAGCGATGCATGCGACGATGATTCAATATTAGCGCACGATCGTGTTCACATACGGAATCGAAGAAGCCAACTGTACTCGACCAGTTGTTAGTGACCGAGAAACGCTCTGCTGTTTGCCCACAGCGACACAGAACACGCAGTCCCAGCAATCACTGCCACCAGTCTCGTACGTAAAGGCCATCGACGTGTGGATGTCCTCGTGCAGCGTGTTCGTCTTCCTATCTCTCATGGAGTTCGCCGTGGTGAACAATTATATGGGGCCGGTGGCCACCAAGGCGATGAAGGGTTACTCGGACGAGGATCTCAGGGAAGCCATCGACGAATTCAAAGTATGAACAATATATATCGCAGAGAACTTAACACTTTATAAGCAAACTGTATTCGCGTTTCACGGAGTCACGAGACGGTACAATGCAATAGGCAAAAAAAGGGAAGAAGGACCAATTTCGGATAGGGAGAAAGGGTGATAGAGTGTATCGATTTATTTAAAATAATTACAGATATCTTGAACTCTGTGGGTTAATCAAAAATTTCTCTACTCCGTTAATTAACTATTTTCCACTGGCGCTATCGATTTTTCTAAGCATCCGTTTACCTTCACCACGGCCTGGCAAGTTGCTAGTTCGCTCAGAAATTTATTTATGGCTCAGAAATTACAATTCCACGACCACCAGCCGATGGTGAACGAAAATATTGATACGCCCGCGGACCGCTGTAAATTCGTGCACCCGATAATTATCATAGTCGGGAGGAGGCAGTGGATGCCGATAAAACACTGTCCGCGTCCTGTTCGCGGTCGCGACCGGGGCGAAAATTCGTGGGAAAGCAACGAAAAGGTGTGGCAGAAAGGGTGATTGGTTGTTGCAGCCTGTGGCAAACATAATTCGTGGAACTGTTGCGGTAGCTCGGCCTTGTTTCCCATTCGACCAGGGAATTGTGCGTCTCGGACTTGCAATTAGTAAAGTTAAACGACAAACAGCTGACGTTTCATGGCTAAACTGCGGGTCAAATTCGATGCGATCGCGGACAAAATTCCGTCCGGCCGAGGAAATACAATACGGTGAACGAAGAAAACGAAGCTGGACGTATTGGATATGAACGACGTCGAGAAGTAAACGAGAACAGAGGTTCGCGGAAAAGGAAGGAACCGCAGCGAAATGAGCGGGCAAAAATTTAGGAACACCCGGTACACGATTCTGACAGTTCGGTAACACCTGACACACTTAGAACTTCAACTTCAGCGGGTCGAAAGTACCGCGACTTTAATTAACACGGTTGTTCAGCAGAAGTCTGGGAACTTGCACAAAGACTCATTAAATTCAAAACGAAACAGGGCCAGAGATTATGAGAAAACTATCGGCCGATATATGCATAATATTTCGAAAACATATGAAACCGTCGATTTCGATCAACCAAGATTTGATAGGGAAAGTGGAATAATTGTATAATAAATTTTCATACCAGACGGTCGTTTCTGTGACCGTGTGTAATTATTAATGTGTTAATATCATAAAATGAAACGTTAATTACCGGGCGTCGAGTGGCGGGCGGAGGTAGTATGGTGTTTGGAAGGGAAAGCTTGAAAGGGGTTGATGAGAAGCGTTTGAAGGGAAATGTTGAATGAAATTGAATTCACATTATTATACGTCGAGTTGCGCGCAGTTCATCGAACCGTTCCGCGATTTTGACCTGGATTATTTTGCGCATCAACGGAGCAATTATTTAAATTGTTTCAAAATTGAGGAAAAAATAATACGTGTGGTAATTTTTGTGAACAACGGAGGGTTCTCGACAATCGTGAATAATGTTAATCTTTCGAGGCTCTCCCGAAGGGGAAACAAGTTCAGCGGCGCTCTTCGTTCGAAATGAGTCGAAATGGAAAGAGTCGTGCAAATAAAGTTAAAGGGAGGGCACGGAAGAAAATGAGAAAGAAACGAAAGTCCCCCCCAAAAAAAGAGGGTTGTCGTTCGTTGCGCGTGAAAATAGAGGCAGGGCCGATAGCGAGAAGATGCGTCTGCCACTGGCAAAACAGGGGAACAAACATTACCTCGAGGCGAAATTAGTTCGGCCGAGTGGAGTGGAAAGTTTTCAAACTTCCACGGCTAAGAAGTTCGTGAGAACTTCGTTCGAATGAGATGGACCGTCAGGGGCCCTCCCTTTTAAATCCTTTCGACGGCGAATCTCACCGTTCGACAGCGCGAAATTTTAAAGACAACCGAATTTTAAGTTTCAAGTTTTAAATTGCGAATTTGACTCTTTTAAAAATTAACTCGCCGACTCGCAAAGGAACTGAACCGGTGTTTGATCGAGCAAACAAAACGAAAAGTGGACGAGAGTGAAGTTTCGCGAACAACATGCAGAAACTTTCCGTTTTAAAGGAGCGCGTGCGCGGCCCTCGTTGGAAAAATTGTCTCGCGCGCCTTGAATAATATATGAGCCGAAGGTACACGAAATTAATTTAACTTTCATTCGAGTCCCGCCGTTGGACATAGATCGACAATTCGACGAAAATTGGGGACACGCGCTTCGTCCGATTTCCATTAACAATTTATTCCATTCGTGAACGAATAAGATAGATGAACGAATTAAATCAGTTTATTTCCGAAATAATTATACACTGGGCAAGTTCGATGAACACTTTTCGCGTGGTGGTGTAACATAAGAGTGGACGGAGTTTTGCGATGATATTCAACTGAGTTTCTTCGACAGACGCCAATGAGAAATGAGTCCGAGAGGAGCAGAAGTCCAGTCAGACCAGTGACCGTGCAATACGACACTTGCTGCCAGGGTCGGGCGACCGCAATTTACATCGACAAGTTCTCCAGATTCTTCTTTCCGTTCTCCTTCCTCATCCTGAACGTCGTCTACTGGAGCACCTTTCTGTAGGAGGTTCATCGTCCTCTTGAATGAAACGAAGACGAGAAACCGGGGAGGTATAATGAAATGCGAAAATTGTTCACAGTTATGAAATTATGGCTCTCGTTCGATCTTTATTAACCACTTTGATGCCCGAGGAAATTTATAATAAAATAACGAAACGCCACTTTGGCCAATTAGCGTGGGAACATTTAATACTCTCTTTGTGAGGAATTCCATTCAATTCGACGCATTCATCGAGCAATTAATAAAGAATCGAACGAGTCGGACGATTTTTCTACGACAGAAAGTCTGCTAGAATTTTCAATGCTTTTTATATAATATAAGAAACACGCACCGTCGAGTACGGTCGATTAATAATTGTAAGAGCATCGTAGCAATTAAGTCGCGTTAAGGTTCCACGAATGTGTAAATCGAATCGAACGATTGTATACTCACCCCTCATGAAAAGTAGAATGTTCACATATCAGCGTGTTCGAAATCTCTGTGTCACGTTGAAGAACCTCCGTCAACCCGTTCGTTCATCGCAAATGGACCGTTCACTTTAGCCGGATACTTATTCTTGCCTCCTAGAGTTTTGCTACGATGACGTTCCTTCTTCGCGAAACAATTTTGTGATCGAACCCGCGTTTCGCTGATTTTAACTGGCGCTCACAATTTCCTGGACGTACCTTACAAGTTCGCGGTGCTTTGAAAAATTCTTCTTCTGATCGACGCTTAATACGAGATAAATTTCGAAAGAAAGGAAAAAATATCCTAGGAGAAAGAAAGCAACCAGGAATAGGTGAAATGACACAATATCCACGGAGTACGATAGCGATTCAATATACATATATTTAATAATTGTCAACAGAAAAATATTAAACAGAATAATAGAAGAATAGAAACGCGGGTCCTGAATTTTCCATCGTGCTTGCATCGCTCGCGAAACAGTTTACTCATTGTGTGAGATCGCAGTCTTCAAGGAATAATAAAAGGAGTACTAATACATCTCCTCCCGTCGTGGTATCCTTTCCCCCGATCGTGAAATAAACTGCAACCAAGAGGGGATTGGAGAAAGGGCAATGAAAGAATCATTGAACTTTACGAAGTAGCGTATTTATTCTTCCTCGAGTTAATACAGCTTTCTTTTCGTTAAATATTTAAATAGATCCCAGTTTCCCCTTGCAGTCCTCTTCTCCTCTGCCAATGAACGAAGAGAATCTGCCCGCCAAGACAAACTTTCAAACCTCGCGGATTTGAATATCTCTAGGTCGACGCCCCGACTTTAAATTCTTGAGCAAATTTTAACTTACCATTCCACCCGCGTACAGAAAAAAAAAATATTACAAAAAGGGCAGATATCATACAAACATAGATATGAAAGAAAAAAAATATATATATATACATAGATACCTGGATCTCGAAATCGAGAAAGTAAATTGCCTAGATCGCTCCGTCCCCATTTGCGAAGCAACCATTCTCTACGTCATCCTTGCACGAGTTAATGGTCACAGCGTGCTACTAAACTGGAACGACCGAGATCTCGTGGAGAAAGGATTCTCTTATAGCGGACAAGATGTCCGGGTGGTAGGTGCAGGAAAGGGGATGAGTTCACAGAAGAATACAAAAGTGAGCGTCCCCTTTGGATCGCGGTACTTTTAGCCGCGGCGAGAATCTCCGCCGTAAACGACCAGCAGTAATTAATTGGAACGAACACGCGGCCGGTCTCCGGTTGCACGCGAAGAATAATTAAATCAGCACGCAAGGTGGCGTAATTGTGACGCGGTCGAATAGGTGTCTCGCTTTCGAGAGAGGGAGCATCGCCGCGAAAAGATGTTCCACTTTTTCTCCTCCTGCGGTGCCGCTTAATTAAAACAACGCATCGTCGACACTTCGCGCACCTGCCTCTTCTATCGCCTACCCTCATTCCTTCGTGCCGTTTTAATAAACCCGCGAAACCCTCCCTTCTAATAGGTTTTTCACTGCCACCCAACGAGTCGTTTCCCCAGCGAGCACGTCCGCGATTTGCCTTATCCTATTTAAAATTTTATTCGACAATTCTACGAACTTGATTACCCGCTTTCGATACGAGGGAGGAAATTCGAGGATCATTTTCCTCCAATTCGAAGTGCGTCGAATATTATTGTCCGATCGGTGGTACGAAAGGGTTGAATGCTAAAAGGGTCCGTTCGCACTTAATTTCCGTCCGCTCGCGCGATCTTTCCCGTCCTCCCGACACATTCTTCCGTTATTCTGCCCCAGCTGCAATAATCTAAACACGCGCCATTCCACCGCTTTGCCTCCCTATTCCGAATCCTAATAATCCGTTCGAAGAGTATCTAGCTCGTCAACCGAAATAATTTTCCACCCCGCATAAGTCATCCCCCGGAGCAATCCGTTTTCGCCCAGCACGCGCCGCCACTTGAGGTCGTTTCACTCCTCGAAAACGCTGCTTTCGCGGACCGATCCGACATCCCCTCTGCCCGACGTTCTGCCTCTTTCACGGCGCGGCGTTTCCGTCCAGCCATCCGGTGCCTGGCTTTTATTTAGAGAGAAAAACGGGGATGAGGCTGGAACGATGAATAGGCGGCGCGCACAACCACGCACGCGAGCTGGTGCACACCGTCGTCGGTGCCGCGAGTACGCGTGTACGAACACGCGTGGCACCGCGCGAGGCGGGAGTTTTTAATCATGGCATTTTATCCCGAGAGAGCCTTTGTACCTGCGACGAAGATAGTACTTTCGTCTGTGCCCACCCCCATCGCCGTTCCTCGCCGTTCCTCGCCGTTTCATCCACGTTCTCATCGTTGTCTCTATTTACGCGGACAAGCTTTCAGACCGCCCCTTTACGCTCCAGCGCGTTTCGACGATTTAACCCTCCTTCCGACCCTCGCCCCTTAATCCCTTCCGGCGACCCGAGGCGGTTCAACAATTATTGTGCCCCTTTACCGATCCCTCTTTCTTTCTCCGTGTATCTTTTGCAATTCGCCCACTGAGCCTATCCACGCCGAATGTACCTTCCAATACAACAGCACGGACGTTTTCTTTGCCCGGGCAATAAATTGGTACGCCGCGATCCGCCGCGATTCCACGGGCTGCAAGCGCGGAGCCGCGACCGTCCCTTAACGAGCGCCCTTCATTTGCGTAATTAACTATCGACTTTCCGTCGGCGATCTTGTTAACGACGACCCGGTCGATCCTTAATGGATTCCGCGGAGTCAAGGAGGACGCGCGACCAGAGACGGTGGGAATAATTGTTCCATACTTCCGGGCACACTGGCATCCGGCCCGGCAGCGAAAGCGTCGCGCAGACGGAAATCGTTGGCGAAGTAGATATCGAATCGGGACTGGCCCCTTTGCGCCGATTTGCCCGCAGTTCGGCGAAGTTTCACTCGGCTCTGTCAAAAATAATCGAGGAGGGTGGCGGTTCAATTAAAATCGGGCGAGAAAGGACTTTCTATTATCGACAACGCTGCGCCAAGGGAAATTTGGACCGCTTTCGTAAAAATATTATTCGACACGGTGACCCAGTTTCCCAGCCGCCTGTATACTTGCGCCCACCTAGAGCGATCGTTTCACGAACCCTCGGACGAAATTGGCGAACGGACCGATCCTTTCTTTCGCGACCTTCGCGAGAACCTAATTGTTCTCCGAGACGACTATTAAATTTAGGATACAGATGAACTATCGAGGATAAACTGTCTATAGACCGACGATGAATCGCGATTCGGCTATTATTATGTAGGGCGTTTCGAGAACAGCGGTGCGATACGAAACTATGTGACACCTCGACGACGAATATCGATCGATGTCGCGGAATGATTGCCTCGAAAAGGCATTGATCGCCTGAAATTAATTATACTCGTGTATATTATTACTGCTGTTAATGTTTGTATTAATAAACACGAGGAATATAACGATTCGTTACCGCGTCTATCATCTCGCACTTTTTCCATTCGTCAATTGAAACAATTTGGTTACTGCTTCGTGAAACGTCTCCCCAACGAATATCGTTCTTCTGTAGTAACGCAACCATTATGGACAACGGTTCCCGGACCGATCTGTACAACTGTTCTAACTCAACGTACGTTTCTCGTCTCTCTAATAATTGTTACGTTTCGGGGTATTCGATCACGGTGCCCGGAAAAATCGTCGCGGACAGTGTTCGCGGTCCAGTCATAAATTCCGCAACGGAACGACGCGACGTTTACGCTGCGGGCCTGCAAACATCATGGCTTCCCATTTAAGCCATCCAGTGGCTAACGAGCACGTCCATGCCCTGTACGTGCAAACACGAATCAATTTCTCGCGTAAACGTGCGCGCACGGCGGCCGCCTTTGCGGCCGGTCGTTCTGCAAACACCAATTAATTCCGTGTTTTCTTTTCCGCGAGCCATTATGGAATTCGGTATCGAGGCGCAGGGTGATCCGATTCGATGACGGGTTCCGGGAAACTTTTCACGCATTTCGTCGCAGGAAATTCGCTGACGTCGAGGGTGTAAAGCGGGGAGACGCGCTAGAAATGTGTCGACATTGATTTCGGTGTAATCGACTCGTGAGAAAATAACGAACGAAAATAAAGGGAATCGGCAGCGTGTCAAATATGAATTTTAATTTATTTTTTTTCACTTCTGAGTAAGGCGTGGAAGCTACCAAAGACGGACAACACCATCGTCTAAAACATCTTCACCCCTTTGTTTCCTAGTTACATCTATCGGGTGTACTCGTTACAACGCGCCGGCACTTAACCGACCCTCGATGAACCATCTTTTCCAAACTACCTTCCCCTCTTCTTCTTCTTCTTCTTCTTCTTCACCGTACACATATTACGTACGTATATTTACTTATTTATTTAGTTATTTATTTATATAGATTTCTCCCCTATTCCTTCACTCTCTGTTTCCTCGTTTCCTCGTTTCACTTTACCCCCGCACGATTCGAAATATCGTTATTGCCAAGTATGATCGACAACACGGTCGTAACCTCGAGCCTATGGCCGGAGAGACAATTGGCCTCGGGTCCGCTTACGGAACCAAAGTTACTTGCAACGGATATTAAACGTTCGGGGTGGGGCCAACCCTCGGCGAACATCGTCCGCGCCCCATCCCCCTTAAAGAATCCCTTTTGCTCTCGCTCCTTTTCATCCCTCGTTCCGCGATGCTTCGTTACACGGGGCTACGAAAACAGCCAAATCGATCGCTCTCCCGTCGAACATTTCAAAAATCTCCAACCGGATCGCTCTTTAGGAATGAACAGTTTGAATCTACGAACGCGCGACAATTTAATCCGTCTCGCGGCGAATAAAACACGACGAATCTCGAGAACGCGGAAAGGTTCAATGGGAATGCGATCGTCGTCTCGATCGATTTCAGAAAAATATACAAACGGCGAGGGCGCTTCGACGTTACTTGTTGTCCGCGCGGCTGACAATCTGCGCTCGCTTCCACTGCGGCTCGATTAATCGTCGCTCGATTATATAATTGCTTAGTCGCGACCGGAAGCGGACGCGCCGAATTTCGTTCGCGAACGTGCGGAGAAACCGCAGGCGTGAACGTTATTCGTGAAACAATAGTCGCGGCTGCGCTGTCGCGCAACTTTAAATGGAATTGTATAAAAAATACGTAGCACAGAGTTGCGAATGATTCGGCAAAGTACACGTTCGCCGATGCGTTTCGTGGACCAATTAGGTTCGAGAGTTTATTTCTGCTTTGACGGAGAATCACAACCTTTTATATTCGTTTGTAAAATTCGTCCACGCTTGTCCGTTTCTCGGCACGTTCGCGTGTGTTCCAGGCAATCGAATTCTCCCTCGGTCGGCCGTGGAAATTTTCGCCTAAAAAAAGAAGTCCGATTTCAGTGGCTCCCGGTCGAACGGCGTGATTCGTAGTCACGGTCGAGCGTGTCAGGAAGATTGGCCGATCCTGCTACGCTCGTAGGTCCTGTGGACGGTGTCCTGGTTACAAAAGGATCGCTGTTCCTTTCGCGTTGCAAAGGCAAGTGCGCCGGATGAACAGTAGAGAGGGTGCCGCTTTTAATCGGCGCGAAACAAAGCGGAACGAGCCCAGCTGGTCGATCGAGGCCCTCGAATTCGAACTCGCGCGATGCTCGTCCCGCCACTCGTCGAATTCGTTTTGGCTTTTGTTTCTGCGGCGAAGAAAAAAAAGGGCAAACGATCGTTTTCCTTTGCCGTTCTTTGCCCCGCGCTGATTCGACCGTAGGGATCGCCCCGATTTCGCGTCTGTCTAAACTCTTTTTCATTTAACTCAGTGAACGAGAACCGTGGACGGCGTAGCGTGCGCTAATTGTACGGATGGTTTGGTTGAAATTGCCGGACGCGCAATGATCAAAGCGAATTGGAAACGGAAGTGCATTAATGCACGACAATTGTTGCGTCAAAGAATGTCTGTATCGTGGCGATAGATTGTTGTATATTTCCGAATGAAAAGCTGAACCCTCTGAGACGTGTTCACCCGGAAACGTAGCCGTTGAGCCCCCCGTCAGGACGTCGGAGGGACGAAGGAAAAACGAACGAAAAATCGGACGAGCAAGTGTTAACGCTTATCGTTTCGCTCGTCGCGCACGTCCGTCTCGCATCGAAACCCTTATTTAAAGTTATTATCGCGTCCCATCGGAAAAATTGGCAGTACGGTAGTGAATTGAAAGACTCGTTATTCATGTTCCTCACTTCCGTAGATCGCGTGTTCCCTCGATCTTCTAATTTCTCGTGCACGAAGAAGATGCCCAGTTGAACAATTAGGGACGAACAAATGCGCCAAGTAAACTTCAACAACTTTCTTCCTCTCTATTATTCTGCATCGACTGCCGAAAGCGGTTCGTGATTTTTCTCTAAACGAAGCGAGGAGTAACGAGGGGCCCTCTTCTCGGTGCACACGCACCACGAGAGACGCCGTTTCGCCACTCGCGATTTCCTTCTATCCATCGAAAATTGTTTGCCCGACGCTCGGCTCGCGACCGATCGATTAGCCGATGAATTGCTCGGCCGTCGCAACGCCGTCGCGATTTCCGGGCGCCTTCGCGAGAACCTCTGGAACAGGAAATCGACGAACGGGGACCCTCGACGATCCGCGATCGAAGTCGAAGACCGAGAGAAAGGTTCGCGAACAATTTCCACGACGCGTCGCGAACTGGAAGCAAAGGCACGACTACTCGCCAACAACAGGAGATTAATTAGTTTCGGCAAACTAATCTCCAGGTAACTCGCGCGGGCTGCTACGTTTTCATTGGATTCGCTTCTTCCGTTCAACTATGGCTTTTTATTCAATCCTTTGTCTTTTTCCTTTTTTTTTTTTTTTTTTTTTTTTAATTCACCCATCGAGACAGTTCGCGTTGGAAATAGCGGAATGGCGTCGAAGCTTAACCCGGACAACTATATATCACGATTAACGAACGGAGAAAAGTTATGCTTTGTTGATTTATTTATTTACTCGCCTATTGGAACATTCGCAGGAGGGAATAAAAAATGTAGTAGTTAAAGGTGGACAGAGATGTTATTCGTAAATTCGGATTAAGCTCGAGCCATGGTTTGTTTTTTTTTCTTCTTTTGCGACTACGTTTAATTTTGCAACAGATTTAATCTTGTTCGATTACTCTTCTTTTCTCTCCTTCTCTCTCTATTTTACCTTTCCTCTTTGTTCTCTATAATCCACGAATTTTTCGCTCGCTACTAATGCTCGATCTCGCGATACAACCGCAGCTCTTTGGACGACAAAGGACCCCGACACATTATTCTCAATTATCTCTACGATCCTATAATATAATAATCTTCATTTTTTTTTATTTACTTAGATTCACGTTTACGTCTTTCTCTGCCCGCGAGCCACCCAGCCGCCCCCCCTAACGATGGAAGTTTCGAGTTTTCACCTGGTAATCCCCTCGGCGGCGACGATTTTTCGCATTTTCCGTCGCAAACATTCGGCGCTTCGCTTGCACCAGCTTTTTTTTTTTTGTTTAACGCGTTCTGTGATCATCGAAGGCAATAAAGCATCCGTTTCATACGGTTCCACGGGGAAAGGAAAATAAATAAAATCGAACCTCTGAAATTGAAAAGAAGCTATTTCTAAAAGTGAATCGGGCCACCCGGCACTTTGCAAACACTCTGGAACATCATTCCACTGAGAATGTATCGTTTCAAAGCAGGTCAATATTTAAATTTTCTGTTCCAATCGACCGACGTTTGAATAACACGCGATCTTCGAATCCAAAGGAAGAGATTGAACTTTTTCCCGATTTTCTGAAAACCTGCGGCGCACGTTTGCAAACACTAATCGTAAGTTTCAATTCAACGGCATCGAAATTTTCTCGGTTGTTGAAAATACGGCACAACTTCGACACCGGTGTTAGTGCGCCACGAAAGTATGTATTAAAAGGGGCTGGCTCCGTGGCTCGCGGGTTGTTCGTCTCCCACGCACTCAGGCACGCATTCTAGTTTAAAAGTTGATTTAGAATCTGTTTTATTGCGCGACACGAGGGTGCTGCAAGTGTGTGTATGTATGAATGATTAGTAATGTGTATTCCAGTGTTCTTTTCCCATTGTTATTTTTACTGCAATCCAACGTACTCATCCTTCGTGTGTGCGTGTACGTGTCCACGTGTGTACGTTTACCTGTATAATATACTTGTATCTTTAAGTGTATATATATATAATATATATAATATATTCCTCTTCTTATTTGCAATTATATAATAATATTTATATCCTCTCTCATCTCTTTTGTCCCCTCCCCCCTTTTTTGGTTTCCTTTGTTCATCTTAGCTCATTAGATCTTTTACAATTAATTACAAAGTTAATTACAGGCAACACGAGACTCCCCATGCCTTCACGATTATTTACAGCGTCGTTGAAATTAAAACACCGATTCCTCGCAGCCCATTATCGGCCGGGTGAATATTCCTTCGACAATCTACCAGATTCTCAACCCCTCGAGGCGAGCGCGAATCGATCGTGGATCCATAGATCTTCCCCGCAACAAAATTTTCCTCCGGTCGTCCCTTCCTCTTTCGAATTCCAGTAAAATGAATACAACGATCGATAACATTTCAATATTTTCAGAACGATCGGGGAGGAAAAGCAACGGTCGACGATCGATTCGCCGTTCCGAATCGGCTGTTCGATCGAACAGTTATCAGCTAGGGAAAAAGAGAACGCAAACTGGACTCGTCGTGGAGTTTTGAAAGAACGAGGGCATCATCTTACTTTATTTAGAGTAGCTAGGTACGCGGGTCCTGCGAGTCGAACTCTCGTATCCTCTAACAAGAAAAATGTCTCGAACGATCGATCCTACGTAGTTTCCACTCCAAATCGTCTCCCGTTTCGTCGCTCCTCCGTTTTAGGAGCTCCATCGCGAATCTTTCTGCAACGCTACTTTCCGCGCCCCGCTTACTAATCCACCAGTCGAACCTCGCGTACCTTCAACCCTTATCGCTTTCTTAATTAAACCTAGCTAATTAAGAGACCCCTTGCAAGAAACTGCGCCGTTCAGGGATCGATCGCATATCGCGGTCCCGCGAAGACTTCTTAAAAATCGTTTTTCCTTAAAACTATCGGGGAACGCGAACGATCCAATGTATCACGCTGATCCGCGACGACCGTAGCCAAAAACGTAGAACTGTTCGACGTCTCCACTCGGAAGCTCTCTCATTTCTCGCTCGGCGAAATGAACGTCCTTCCGGTGGCAAAAAAAAAGAATACCCCCAACCCCCACCCCGAACGACGGCGTTCTTGGAAACGTACCAAGAAGAACAGCGCAAGTATCGTAAAGGAACGGAGAAAGTGGCGCTTACACGCGTTGGCCACGACGAACGAAACTCGATTGACCGTTCTATCTCGCGACTACGGTCGTTTTTCCCAAACAGTTTTCGATCGGCACGCGGATCGCCGGAAGTAACGAGAGTCCCGGAACGCGCGCCAGTTGCCCCTGGAAATCGTCGAGGCGCGCGACCCTTTTATTCCGGCAGGTCGGCGCGAGATTGAACAAAAAAAGAAATCTCCGCCGCGCGTACGCGAAGTCACGCGTCGACGAAATCGAATTCCGCACGGTGAACGATATCGTTCCGTTTCGTCGATCGGAGATTTTCACATTTCGAAGCGGCCCCGAATTACCCTCCTCCTCGTGGACTCGAACGGCGAAGGGGTGGGGCAACTGGCGGGGTTCGTGACGGGGTTGAAAATTCATCGATCCTCGTACCCGTGAACGTGAACAGAAAGAACAGGGTGTGCGTGCAGTCGCAGATTTTCGTCCTGGAAAACGCGAAGAATTTCCGACGTCTGCGGTGAACGGAGGTGCTCCTGGTTGCTCCAGATGCGACTTCCATCCACGGCTCCTGATGTCGTGGGATCTTTGCTTCTGCGAGAACAAGCTGGGTCCGTCCTCCTCGAGGACATCGTGGACTGTCGAACCTTCAGCGACTTCCGGATTCGTTGAACGTTTCATCGTTTTCGTTTCTTCTCCCTTTTCTTCTCTTCGGACGACTTAATTGAATTTTTCTTCCTTGTGACGATTGCCAGCTACTCTCGGAATATTCTCTCAATCTCTCCCTATCTCTCTCTCTCTCTCTCCCTTTTCTTTTTTTTTTTACTGAAATTGAAAGCGCACTGGTACACTAGTTTGCACGCGCATAGTATCGCTCGAGAGATCGATCGAGGTGCTTGACTCTCGGTGGTTCATCGCTCGTAAAAGTGTCGTTTCAATGGTGGTCGGTAAGTGAAAGAATAAATTGATTTTTTTGATCGTCCTTTTCTTACAGACTCTTTTATCCAAAGCTTTCTATCAAGTTACTACGATGATTAATATTTAAACCATGTCCATAGAGTACAACGATTTAGTTTAAAGAGTTTAAGAAACCGGTATAAATAATCAAGAGAGATAAGATCGAAAAGGGCTCGAAAGAAACTGTTCCTGAGAATCACCTAGTACTCGGTTCCCGTCCAATCACACTTCCTTCAATATTCTCAAGCGAAGGGTGATAAAACAAGCTAGCTAGGAGCGAAGACCTTCCCCCCGAAGGGAAATCAGGCACGTTAGGCGTGAAAGCTGCCATTAAAAATTCGCGACTCGTGAAATCTCATTGATCTACTTTTTTTTGGAAAAACGCCTCCTGGTGTTTAGTTCTTGCCCACTTTCTTGTACCACGTCCAACGTTTTTAAGAAACGTTCCCGCAAGATTTATTATCGCAAGAAGCGTCGGAGAGAGATTTAAATTCAATTCGGGGACCTGTTTGAAGACTCGAATTTGGTTACACGGACGAGGGTGTTTTGGGATGCTGGCCAAGTACGAGAGCTATGCTCCGACGGCCTTTAGAACTATGGGACGGCACGGATTGTTTCGCGGTAGAGAAAGAAAAGAGAACGGTCCGATGAAAACGAGCCTGGGTATATAGAATCAACTTGGTTTCAATCTAACAAATTTATGCTTCCCAAATAAACATGTGATTATTACGGTCAATGTTCCGGAATCGCGTCCAAAAAATAACTTTCGAGCCGAAGCTTACACCGAAGCGACATGGCTGGTGGAATAAAATAAAGGCCATAGCCGGAAAAGAGGGGTCAAATGTGCCCCCAAACGAAATTTGACTTGCGAGATACCATTATCAAGCTTACCAAGAAAAACAATTCATGAAAAGTTTCAACACTGTAGCCCGACTGGGGGTGTAGTTATAGCGCAAAAACAAAATTATAGTTTTTGCTTAGTATCTTCCATTATAGCGCATACAAAATTTTGAAAAAAATCTGAGACGTTATAATTATGGAGGCACATATCGTATATCGTACAAACTAAGCCGTACGAAAACGCAACAACGTTGCAAACAACGCCTCGCGACAAGGCAAGAGAGTTGAAACAACGCCTCGCAACAAGGCAAGAGAGTTGCAAACAACGCCTCGCGAAAAGGCCAGAAAGTTGCAAACAACGCCTCGCGAAAAGACGACAAAGTTGCAAAAGTTCTCGACAAAAATTTGCAACAATGTTGCGTCAAAAATTTTGCAACAATGTTGCAAACGACGCCTCGCGAAAACGCAACAAAGTTGCAAAAATTCTGGTCAAAACTTTGCAACAATGTTGCTTAAAATTTTTGCAACAATGTTGCAAACGACGCCTCGCGAAAACGTAACAAAGTTGCAAAAATTCTGGACAAAAATTTGCAACAATGTTGCATCAAAAATTTTGCAACAATGTTGCAAACGACGCCTCGCGAAAAGGCAACAAAGTTGCAAAAATTCTGGACAAAAATTTGCAACAATGTTGCGTCAAAACTTTTGCAACTTTGTTGCGTTTTCGCGGGGCGTCGTTTGCAACATTGTTGCAAAATTTTGACGCAACATTGTTGCAAATTTTGTCCAGAATTTTTGCAACTTTGTTGCGTTTTCGCGAGGCGTCGTTTGCAACATTGTTGCAAAAATTTTGACGCAACATTGTTGCAAATTTTTGTCAAGAATTTGTGCAACTTTGTTGCGTTTTTGGGAGTCGCTGTTTGCAACTTTGTTGAATTTTCTTAGCGACCAATTTCCAACTTTGTTGCAAAAGTTTTGATGCAACATTGTTGCAAATTTTTGTCCAGAATTTTTGCAACTTTGTTGCGTTTTCGCGAGGCGTTGTTTGCAACTTTGTTGCCTTTTCGCGAGGCGTTGTTTGCAACTTCGTTGCCTTTTCGCGAGGCGTTCTTTGCAACTTTCTTGCCTTTTCGCGAGGCGTTGTTTGCAACCTTCTTGCCTTTTCGCGGGGCGTTGTTTGCAACTTTCTTGCCTTTTCGCGGGACGTTGTTTGCAACTTTCTTGCCTTTTCGCGAGGCGTTGTTTGCAACTTTGCTGCTTTTTCGCGAGGCGTTGTTTGCAACTTTGGCTTTTTCGCGAGGCATTGTTTACAACTTTCCTGCCTTTTCGCGAGGCGTTGTTTGCAACTTTCTTGCCTTTTCGCGAGGCGTTTTTGCAACTTTCTTGCCTTTTCGCGAGGCGTTGTTTGCAACTTTGCTGCTTTTTCGCGAGGCGTTGTTTGCAACTTTCTTGCCTTTTCGCGAGGCGTTGTTTGCAACTTTGCTGCTTTTTCGCAAGGCGTTGTTTGCAACTTTCTTGCCTTTTCGCGAGGCATTGTTTACAACTCTCTTGCTTTTTCGCGAGGCATTGTTTAAAACTTTCTTGCCTTTTCGTCTGATATATGTATAAACATTAAATACTGTATAAAACACTTATTTCGGAATGAATAGGCGAAGATTCGTCGTATAAGTTACTTTGCCAAGCAAAAAACGACGAAGAAATCGGTTTTTCATTTTTTTAACTGCGGCGCACCCATTTTAAAAATCTGAAAAAATTGAGAATAGTAGTATCAATAATATGTACCTACGAAAAAAAGATAATTGTGTTAAAAAGATCTCTTCAATACAAAATCGGCATTTTTCAGCATTCTTTGACGTTTTTGATTTTTTGCCGCTCGAGTTAGCCATTTAAAAATCTGCAAAAGTTATACGATATGTACCTCCATAATTGCAATGTCTCATATTTTTTTCAAAATTTTGTATGCGCTATAATGAAAGTTACAGCGCAAAAGCTATAATTTTGTTTTTTCGTTAGAACTACCCTCCCAGTCAAGCTACAGGGTTAAAACTTGGCACGAATTGACTTTTCTTGATAAGCTATCGAATGGTACCACACAAGTCGAATTTGGTTTCGGGGCACATTCGACCCCATCACGCTTGATACCAAAATCATAATTTTTACCAGAATTAAATACAACTTCTAGTAATCAATATCGGTAAAGCCTCTAGCAACTCCCAAGAATTCTTAGGAACTCAGGCCCTCGTAAAATCCTAGATTCTCTACCAAACCTTGCGCAAGGGTTCTCATTGTCGGACGATCACTTCTTCGCTTCACTTCGCTTCACTTCGCTTCACTTCGCTCATAGAAAAAATGAGGAAAGAAAGAAACGAGTGAAGTAAGAAAGGTAGTCGAAAATAAATATGGGAGGCACGTGTCTCGGATCCCTTCCCCGGTCCTTGCTACCGGCGTTATTGTTCGCGGCGTTACGGAAATCCGAAGGAGTTTGCGCGCGGCCACTGGTCCCGTTTTCTGAAAACGACGGAACGGAATTGTTGGGCTAAGAACAGGCCTAGCAAAACGGACCCCGTCCTCAAACCTAACCCGATCGCGTGGAGTGGAGAGCACGAAAAAAAAGGAGAGCGACTGGCAGACCTGAGTGCCGCCCGTGTAAGTGAAGCCTTTCGCGAAAGTGCTCGTGCCGCTGACGACGGGCTTAGCGGCAGCAAAGAAAAGCCCCCGATGGAAATAACGCACTCGACGCTCGGCGTCTCCCGTCTGAATGATCGACGTACGAAATTGAAGAACGGTGCTCCAATGTTACATTCGAGGGAACAACGTGGAACGAAAATTGGCAATTCCAAGAAAAGGAATATTGCGCTCGCAGAATTAAATTCCTATTGTTTATAAATTGAGATTCGTCTCCCGGGTAGATTAACATTTGGTACCACATTCTCTTACGACAGACGACGATTGATGCGTACAGAGAATGCCGATAAAATTTGCGTTACAATGCCAGTTGTCGCGATCAAATTAATAGCATAATGCCGAATGCCAAAAGCAAGCCTTTACACGATGGTTGATTACAGACCTCAAAGTGCTACCTAGCATCGAACGACCACGGGTACGAAAACTTTTGCGAAGAAACAAACCAATTGAACCCACGGGGGCGTGCGACACCGCCACTCGACCGCGACAACAGCTTCGCGACCCTTTCTAATTAGAACTTTCAAGGGTGTCGAGAATCCTCTGAACTCCCCTTAAAAAAACACGTTCACTGTTACCACCGATCGCATTGGAGAATTTTTATCCCCCTTCCTTCTGTTCCTGCACACGTTCGTCTCTACAATCCACGCTCGACCCCCCTAGCGCAATGTGAATTATAATATAATATAAACCCTTAACGAAGACCACGAAATCCCCACCCCACAACGCGACGCCTGTGCAAAGAAACGTTTCTCTGTCGACGAACGACAAGTAAACGCCATAAGTCGAGCCGTGTTTCAAACGCTGCGCGATTTAAACAAGGATCAGGATACCGCAGAGATACATAGAAGGGGACGAAGGGGTGTTTCGCCCGTGCAAATTTGCCTTCGATCTCGTTTCGGGGATCAGAAGCTCCTTTCGTTGCACACTGTGCTCGCTCTTCCAACCCTCTTGCCGGCATAATTCGAGTGACGCGCTTCGCCCGATCGATCGTCGATCGATTCATCCACTTCGCGGACGGGTCGAATCGGAAATCGGGTCGAGGCACGCCCTCGTCCCCCCCCACTTTAGCCGGCTCGTCGGTCAGCCCGAATTACACTGCAAACGCGATTAAATGAAAAATCGAGAACCCGATACAGCTCGACAGAAGAGGCTTCGTGAAATTCGTTTCGAGCATCACGAATTTCAGATCTCCTCGGGGGTAAATTTCCATGGATCGACAAGGGCTCGCGAATGGAGCAAATCATTTCAACGGAGAAAATGCATTTATAGGATTCGAAGAGAAGAACGTGGATCGATTTGTGGTAATTAAAGTCGAATCTGTGCTCGGGGTAAACGCGATCCGAATACCGTCCGGATGCGAATCGACCTTCGACCCGGTATTTCGTTCACTGAACAAACGTTCGGCCGAACTTTCATCTTCGAAATGGACGGCGGGATGCGCAGTCGGCGGTGCCGTTCGCAAAGCTGCCCCGCACAGATTTCTGACCGTCCCGAAGGCTGTGCTAATGTTGACCCACGGTCACCTACAAAGCAACTGCGAACCGGAAAACCAACGTTCCACCACAAACGTACATTATACACGTTTGATCTTCGCTACTACGGCGTGCATACGTAACTAAAATATCTCGCCGACTTCGAGTCGAATACTTCTATAAACGCTTTCGCTGCGTCGAACGATTTCAATTACCACCCTCCTGTCGTCCGACCGATCGGGATATACGTCTCTTCCGTTCCATTTTCGTTTCGCGAGCGGCGTTCTCCATTTCGAGAGTCAAGCACCTGGTTGCTCGATCCTTCTTTTTTTCGCGGCGAATTCGAGCGCAGACCGCGCGTTCGCGAACGAACGTTCAAGCTCTCTAGGCTGCCAAGGCGATAATGCACGATCAACGTCGAGGACTGGCGACTTTGGTGGATTTAAGAGAGCCAGCCTCGTTAAATCCTGGCCGCAGTCGCGACGCTAAGCCTACCGCCCCCCCTCGGAGGAATCTCGAACGCTAGATCGATCCCCATGAGCCGAGAATAACGCGGCCGGCTTGCGTCGCGACGCGTCTTCAGTTTCCGGAACCTCGTATGCGTCGCATGCAAATAGAGATGGGAATAGAGCTAACAATAAACGCAGCCAGAGAACGACGCTTCTCACTCTCTCATTTTCTCTCGTTTCTTTCGTACGGCGGAAGAATGTTCGGTGTTGAATGAGAGGAGCCACCGGAAGTAGCCGTCGAGATAGAGACGGCTTTCGTGAAAGTGTCAAGTTGAAGTTAGAGAGGGGCTACTTCCGGTGACCGCGATGGTTAATCGTGGCTGGAAATAACGTGATCGTTAAGTGAAGCTATCGACGGACCTATGTGTTCGCGAACCGTCGAAAGTAGTCCTGGAGTTGAATTAATTTGGAGTTCGGATGGAGTTGAGAATTCGTCAATAGCGTGGTAATTCTTTGTGTTCGTTTTTTTTTTTTTTTTTTCGTTAACGATCGTACGATAGAAATTGTGATCCCGAACAATTGAATATCGTGTCCGTGTTAATGAAAACAGTACCGATTCGTACGGTGAGGCAGGCATTGTTATATGTATCGGTTTCTTGAAAACTCTGGACTACTTCCGGCTGACCAATTGAGGCTCGTACAGACGCGACGATTAAAAGATCGTGAATGAAGGCTCACCGTTCTTCTGGCCAGACGGCCATTGTTCTTTCATCGAGCAGAAGAGGAGGACGGTGGTGGTGTTTGTTAAAGGTGATATTTTGTTCGTAATAGCGGATATGGTGATCGTGATTGGTCTCGGTGATCGACTCAAGCGGTCTCCGATACCGGAAGCGGTGGCTGCCCACCGGAAGTAGTCATGGCAGGCGCGGTGTTGGTTGTGGTGGTGGTTGGGACCGGAAGTGGCTGTAGGGCCTGCATGTCACAGGTGTGGGAACCGCGCTTCTTTAGGTCCTGGAACAATTCGTATTTCGGATATGTTTCAATTTAGATTCTTCGTCCATCTTCTTGTGTCTTCTTACTTCCTTCCTCACGCTCTCTCTCTCTCTCTCTCTCTCTCTCTCTCTCTCTCTCACTCTCTCCTTTCTCACTCACGGGCCCATTAAAATGCCCCTCTCACTATCATTCGTGTGCTCGTTCATGCATGCTTTATTTATGCATTCTCACATTCTCTCCCTCTCGATCATTCATCCTGGCACGCCTTCTTTCGCACCTTTCTTTTCTCTCTTTTTTCCCCTATATGTATATATCTCTCTCGCTCTCTCTTTTTCTCGCATTCACGCCATTGTTCTCTTTGTTTCTACGTTTCCAGAGCAGCTATAATTGAAACTATAATTGTAAATGCGTGTACACTACTTCCTACTTTTCCTCTCTCTCTCCCTCTCTCCCTCTCCTCTCTTTCTCTCTTTTCTCTATCTCTCTGTCTCTCTCTCTCTCTCTCTCTTTCTCTCCTTCTCACGCTTATTCGCCTGCATCTCCTGTCTGCGTTTTCTCTCCAGCTCTGCGAGCACAGTGATCCATTTTTTTTTTCTATTTATTTATAGGTACAAATCGTTCTTTTCAATTTCTCGAGATCGAACCAGATACATTTTGCTGTTAGCCCTCGGATGAAATGGAATGAGAGAGATGCGAATACGCGTGACCTTTTCTTCGTGGCATCGATTTGATTAATTTTCGCACGGCGAATCAATTGATGTTGAAACATATGGCGTTGAACGTTCCAAAAAGCCGGACAAAAAGAAAGGATGGCAAAAATTTCGATTCCACGCGGCACCGTTTTTTCTTTCTCTTTTCTTTCATTCTGGTCAAGCATCGAGAATCACGAGGCTATATAGATCGCGTCGGTCGAGCGAAGAGAGATGTCGAGAGGAAAGGGGTAGAATGAAAGAGGCACGCGGGCCACGTGCAAGGCGATTAATTCAGAGAGAAACAGAAAGTTCATGCGAAAGAAGGTAATACAGTGATTGGCAAGAGAACGACCACATACTAAGAGAAGTATCGGAAAAGCGAAACAACGGTGCTACCAACACACAGATATAGTCCAACAAAGAGCAACAATTATAATATATAGATAATATTTATAATACGTATATAGACAGTGGAATGAAAATTAAACGTAACAGCTTTACAACAACAGCAACAAGAACAGGAAACGACTAAAAGTGAACGAAAATGTGAATAGAAACGGAGATCGTGTCGATAAGTGTTGTGAAACAGTGTGCGTTGCTCTAAAGAAAGGGTGAAACGATCGATTTGAGAAAAAAAAAAGGAGGGCGCATGCCAGGTGCAATAAGAATGATCGTTTCGACAAGCCATTAATTGCGGTACGTCTGTAACTTCGATTCGTTTCGGCGCTGATCTTTCATTTGTTTGCCGACGAGATTTCCCTCGAGCTCGTCGGTCCATTTCACTTGCCCCGGATCTACTCACGTGCAATGTGTACTCAATTCTAATGCGATCTTTGTCCTGCTGTGTTCTTTTCCAAATTCGCCGCAGGAAATATAAACAAATGATATGGAGAATCGATCGCTGCTGGATCGGACCGATCTCTCGGGCAGAAATGCATCCACGATGCGGTGCATTTTCTATACAGGTGCATTCGAACTTGCTCCGAGGATATGGTACATACAGTGGAAGCTTCGTTCGTACGGCGTTCGGTAGTCGGTTGAATTATTCGTCGCACGCGCGTTATAATAAAAACGAGCCTGTGGTTGTATCAAAGAGGTTGTCGTTCGCCTCGCCTTTTATTACACGTTTTCCAACGAACGAAACGATCTCCTCGTGTGCAGAACGCGGGCGTAAACCGAAGCATCCTCGAACGTATTAAACGTGTGCCTCGAGTTGCGCGTTCGAATCGAGAAGAAAGGGTAAGGCAATTAATTGACAGTCTCTCGTAAGCGATAGACTCGTTCATGGCCCCTGGTCTATTAAATACCGTCGATCATCGATCGATTGTCAATTTAAAAATTTTATTACCACCGGTTACACCAGGGCCCATCGAATCCAACATCAACGTCCAGCAATAGCGACTAGCTTAACAATAACGGAGGAAAACAGATTCGTCTACCTATGTTACAATAATCCTAAACGCCTACAGAAGCCTACGTAGTCGTCGAACGAAAGGGCAGTGTTCCCCTTCGATAAGTAGATGCCTCTGGCTGATAAATGAATTAAAAAAAAAAACAGGGGGGTGGACAGAAAGCTCGAAGAAAATCGATTCCGTGGACAGCTGCATGCAGAAACCGTCGTACTTTTTGCAGAAAATTCGCCCATTCTCGATCGCATCCGTGCACCGCATTGCGGTTCGTCCTCTCTGTTGGTCTTTCGTGCGAGTCGACGCGATCGTCGGCGTATTTCTCTACGTACGTTGTTCGACAACGGTCGTTAATCCTTTTCAAACGACCTGTCCGCGGTGTTCGTTCTTCCTGTTTGAACGCCGTCTGCGATGCGGCTGCGGTGTCGCAGTTCGAACTTAAGCCTGGCTCACGCGAAGAAATTTTGTGCCGCGAAATTGGCCCGCTTGCATAGCTTCGTGTCGAATGCATAATCGCACAACAGTGTCTTGGGTAAGCTACAGAGAATCGTACAATACGGTCGCGCGAGTGAGTCAGTGTTAACGATAGTTGGGAATCCTCTGCTTGACGTAACGCGCCCGAAACTTTTCAGTAACATACCGTGGAGTTTACGGACTGTCGTGTAACACCTACTTGTCGCGCTAATGGCATTCAGATTGACCTAGCGGGAATCCGAATTTAACCCTCTCAGCGCCCTGAAAGTTGTCCAAGGACCGGTCAGAAATACCCGGAAACGTGTTGCCGTGCTACGAACTGGAATCACTCGCATATCGCTTTACAATTATATTCGACACGAAACTCGGCGAAGCATCAATCGATTGGAAGTGAACGCGAAGATTCTATTACCCGGTGAGTGATACAGATGCGAAATGTTTCAGGAGAATTTTCTTTCCATCGCCGGAGGCACAAATGAGTGTTCATCGTCGCGAATCATCGTGCGTTTATAATGCGAAGATGCACACGCGATGGGCACGTTTGCCGAGGATGGCGTGGATCGGTACAATATCTACAAGGAAAACGCATTAGGAGCGAGTCGAGGGCGCCTCGCGAATTTCGCTCGACATCGTCTTTCCTGTAGACGGGGGGCATTAATCATCGGTTGCTACGCGGCGAAGATGAGACGGCTCGCTTATTAAACCTGGCTCAGGCCATTGGTCGCAACACGCTGCGTGGGAAAGTTTAAAGGGAGAACGATCGTGTAATAAAATAAATCACACCGCTGGGACGTTACAAATTTCGAGATACATTAGGATGGTGAGATATAAGGTGTTTCCAAGCTGCAGTTTGGAAATTTATATGAGAAATACTTAAGTTACTTTCATAGTTCTTCGTAATATGAAGTTATGACGGGCTGTAGAAAACAATTTGGGGTGACATTATTGGCATGGGTGGACTGTAAAAAGATTAAGAGGGTACTTATATTTTGAACTTCGAAAACATCGATTTTTTTCCTCGCAACTTCTTTAGGTACATATATCTTCGAAAGTATCTGCGCCAAAGGATACGCCGGAATTCGTAAAAATCACGGAGTGTTAAATGTATTCCGCGCAGAAGTATATAATGTAGTTAAAATATTAGCAACCATATGTGCAAAAGGCTAATACAAAGCGGTGCACCGATTTAAAACGCACAAATACCGTTAAATCACAAATACCCCCTTAAATCAGTCCACAAATAATTATTAGAAAATACCAAGTTCCGTAATTAAATTCTCGGTGTATTCGAGTCTACTGTATAGTAGGTACTTATATTTCCGTTTCAGTATCACAATGTATAATTAATATCGTACCAATAGTATCCTCTCCACGCACAAAGCCTTGCCAATTATCTAAAAGCGTCTCGCCCGACATTTTCGCGATCCTTTGTAACATCCCCTATGTTCTTTCATCCCTTCCAAACGTTACGCAGCTGAGCACAGCCGACGCGCAAAAGGAGGAACAACCAAATAACGGACGAGGACGAAAGGAAAGCTTCAGGGCGTAAAAAGCTCGTAATCCTGCTTCGCTGGAGCCGTATGATATTCCCTGAATTTACCCTGATTCCTGAATACTTCCCACTTACTTCCACTTCTAAGCGTCTGCAAATACTTATATACATCTTTGCCTTGCTTTCAGCGCCGTATTTCGAGGCGTTTTAATTCCTGGCAAGCCAGGCGGGACCGATGGAAAGCTGGCTAAAGTGAAAGAAATCGGAGCTAGCAGCGGATTTAAAAGCCACGTCGGGTTTAACGGCGAAGTGGGTAGCGAGGGGACGACGGTGGATAAACGAGGACGGAGTGTATTTGGATGCACACAGATGATGGATCACCGAGGAAGCGAAGAAGCGTAGCCGGATCACCAGAAGATGCATAAATCAGAAGCCAGATCAAGAGGCAGCCGCAACAGGATCGGTTCGAGTAGGCATCATGCCAGAGGGCTTGGTCGGCGGGATGACCGCGAAGGGAAAGTGATTGTAAAAACGGTTGGAACAAAGAAAAGTATGACACGCGAGTTGGAAAAGAAAACGGTACTACGAAGAAAGAATGGCAGAACGTTTGGGTAGAAAGAGAAGGCGTGGCGAAATGGAGGAACAGTACTGGAATGTCGAGGAAAAGTGAAGAAATGGCTAGAGCTGGATAAGGGGGTCAAATGTGCCCCTAAACCAAATTCGACTTCTGAGGTACCGTTCGATAGATCATCAAGAAAAACCAATTCGTGCCAGGTTTTTTTTCTTCCTAACTGTAAGACAATGCTTGTATTTGTTTACAAATGTTTTAAGAACATATTTTTAAATATAGAGCACTAAGAGAACGCAACAAAGTTGCAAACAATGCCTCGCGAAATGGCAACAAAGTTGCAAAAATTCTTGGCAAAAATCCTTGTCAAAAATTTGCAACAAGCCGGCGTGAATTTTTGCAACAATGTTGCAAACAACGCCTCGCAAAAACGCAACAAAGATGCAAAAATTCTTAACCCAATTTTGAAGCAATGTTGCGTCAAAGTTTTTGCAACAAAGTTGAAAATTGGCCGCTAAGAAAATTCATCAAAGTTGCAAACAGCGCCTCCAGAAAACGCAACAAAGTTGCACAAATTCTTGACAAAAATTTGCAACAATGTTGCAAACGACGCCTCGCGAAAACGCAACAAAGTTGCAAAAATTCTGGACAAAAATTTGCAACAATGTTGCGTCAAAATTTTTGCAACTTTGTTGCGTTTTCGCGAGGAGTCGTTTGCAACATTGTTGCAAAAATTTTACGCAACATTGTTGCAAATTTTTGTCCACAATTTTTGCAACTTTGTTGCGTTTTCGCAAGGCGACGTTTGCAACATTGTTGCAAAAATTTTACGCAACATTACTGCAAATTTTTGACCAGAATTTTTGCAACTTTGTTGAGTTTTCGCGAGGCGTCGCTTGCAACATTGTTGCAAAATTTTGACGCAACATTGTTGCAAATTTTGGTAAAGAATTTTTGCAACTCTGTTGCCATTTCGCGGGGCGTTTGCAACTTTCTTGCCTTTTCGCGAGGCGTTGTTTACAACTTTCTTGCCTTTTCGCGAGGCGTTGTTTGCAACTTTGTTGCTTTTTCGCGAGGCCTTGTTTGCAACTTCGTTTTATTTACATTCCTCGATACCTATGCTGGTCTGCTGAATGTAAAAACATAAAACACTGCATAAAACACTTATTTCACGAAGAATAGACAAACATTTGCCGTATAAGTTACTTTGCCAAGCAAAAAACGACGGAAAAATCGGTCTTTAATTTTTTTAACTGGTGCGTACCCAATTTAAAAATCTGAAAAAAATTGAGAATAGTAGCATCGATGATATGTACCTACACAAAGAATATAATTGTGGTAAAAAGATTCCTTCAGTACAAAATCGGCATTTTTCAGCATTTTTTAACGTTTTTTATTTTTTGCAGTTCGAGTTTCCGATTGAAAAATCTGCAAAACTTACAGAATCTGTTCCTCCATAATTACAATGTCTCAGATTTTTTTCAAAATTGTGTATGCGCCATAATGGAAGATACTGAGCAAAAACTATAATTTTGTTTTTTCGCTGCAACTACCATCCCAGTCGACAGCTACAGAGTTGAAACTTGGCACGATTTGATTTTTCTTGATAACCTATCGAATGGTACCTCACGAGTCGAATTTGGTTTAGGGGCACATTTGACCCCGTTATCCGGCTATAGCCTTTGAATAGATCTCAAGATATCTCTGTATACCTGATGGGGGAAAGACTGATCGGATTGAGAAAGTTGTTGCACTGGAAAGAAGCAAACGGGAAAGTGTTTTCTCGGGAGAAGCAGACACCCAGAAGCCAATTCAGGGATCAGCCACGCGACACGATATAATTCTCGACCACCAAGGGGATGCATGGGGAGGCCTTCGTGTGCCCCACGTCCTGATCCTTCCGTCGAAGGACAAGAAAAGCTGCCTCATATTCTCCCAACGGCCACACAATAATATCATATATAGATCTTATACACATTTGATAAACATCGTGGAAGATTGTTACGCGCCCTCGATCCAACGCTCTCGTTGCAACGTGCAATTCGCGTGATTGTATACGATACTACGATCCTGGGGTCGGAGGGACGCTTCACCCCAAAAAATGATACCGCCGTTTGATCTTGAATCTGAATGTCGTTCGATTCAGGGGAAATAACATTTTTTATGGACTCGAAATTTGTACTGGCCGCCGTCGTGCACGGTTCACAATGCAGGAAACAAAAGATCGTAAAATATATGCGCGTACGTATTCTTTATCTTACTGCCGGCAACTTGCTCGTTGGAAAATAGCTGGAACGGTCGGCATTTCCTACGGAATACAAAAGGCCTTCCTGTTTGTAAATGTCCAATTCATATCCGCGTATACAAGCACGAAAGTATCGCACGCGAGGAACGCTTGAATCGAGACACGCGCGCAAAAGCAACGGCATAACATAGTATCATAATGTACATCGATTATAGTCATCGTATCCAAAATGGTTTCCAGGTAACACGGTTTTCTTTACCTTTTTCCGCACTTGTATACGGTCTCCATATACGAGCACCACTCTATCCTTGCTCTCGTTCGAGGTGAGCTGGTAAGACAAGCTCTAAAATTGGACGGGTGATATTTGCAGCGGCGATACAATTTTTTATATTATTGTTTTTCGATTGCGTCGGACGATTTTGGTTAATGTCATCGTGCATCCATCGATCGTGATATATTTTCCGATTCGTTCCATCGTTGGAATCGTTTGCATATTTCCATCGTCATTGTTATTATTATTATTATTATTATATTTTTTGTTTTTGTTCAACGTCGTCCACGAAGTCCCAGCGTGAAAGAGAGGGAAAAGAAGAGAGAGGGGGCACGAGAGTGATCCATCGAGTTCATAAATGAATATCGCACGGTTTCACGTGGACGATTTTGTTTATTCGATGTTCGTGTTCCCATTGTTTTGTCGTTATTTTATTCCGTTCGTTATATCCGTGATTTTCGTTCGCACGTGTAATCGGGTTCGTTAAAAAGTTTCGTTTTGTCCGTGCATCGTGGAGGACAGGCGGATGAACGGAGAAGATGCGTGGAAAAAAGAGATGTCGATTCGCAGCGACCGGGATGAGACAACGGGACGTAAGTTTTCGAGGATGACCGTCGATGAGGTGGACGCCCGTGATGGCGATGACGATGATTGAACGGACGATGCGACGTCATCGTGGGTGTCCAGGATTCCATGTGGATGGCACGGTGGCGGTCGGTCGTCGATGAACGGGGTAGGCACGGAAATGAGGAAATAGAAGAATTTCATTGATTTATACCGTGTACTTTAACCACTGTGTGTGTCTTGTGTCAATTATTTTTTTTGTTATTTTTTTTTTTAATTTTGTTCGTTGCCTGTGATCAACTGGTGTTTCTTCTTTGTCCATCGTCTACTTTCTTTTAAACACTCTTTAGCCTGAGCTTTCGTGAAAATCATCTTACTCGAGTGTTCATTATCGAAGCCTCGTGTTACCTTCCCTTCTCCAAACGCTTTCGACTGCTCGCTCTTTGAACAGATTCGAACGATTTTTTTATTCCTCGTTTTCCTTTCATTTTTCTTACGTTATTTTTCTTATTTACTCTGCTACAGTGTTCCGCTCTATCTCGCTTTCATTTTGCCTCGGATTTACTGGGATCTGTAGTTTAGCGTGCTTTACTAGGGCTTGCTAAAGGAAATCAAGTCGCTCAGAACGAGGCCTCGACTAGGTAAGTCCCGTCCATCGCAGCCCCGGTCTGCCCCCCTTCGGCACCCGATACTTGGGCCCTTGTCGCCGGGATGTACTGACTGTACGCCTGCTGAAATCCACACCACAAGCACACACTACATTGTTGCACGCTAAGCTCACCTACCCTAAAGAGTCTGTTCTACAAATGGACCTCTACGATTATCTACAGTTGCGATTCACTGTCGCGTACTCGTCGTCGCCATAATGGACTTGTTCCTTTTCTTATTCCGACTGATACTAAGTCGTTTGTTCCACCCTTTGCACAAGGGTAAATATGTGTACATATATATATTTTTTAAACTGGTTTTGCCTACCCCCTATACATTTCATTGCAGCATGTCCCCAGTCACAGTGATCGTCGAAGCTAAATCTAAACTATACAATACCCCGAATCCATTCTAAAACGAAAGCGTTTCGAAAGCTCCAGCTCGAAAGGCGACAAAAACGAAGGCTTCTGTCCAAGCATCGTCCACAGATGCATGAATTCACCTAACTAGAAAACTTTATCCCAGCCTTCGCACCTAGGTCTCGCGTTCTCCGTCGTCGAGGAACGAAAGCTAAGCGAGTTCTATCTCCTTCCGTGGTCTTCGAGAAGCGGCAGGTGACTAATCGCTTAAACGGATACGAGCAACTTGCGCGCGGAACCAACGGGCCACGCTTAATCGTCGGCTTTAATTAAATTTAATTGGTCCGTGTCGCGACCAGCTGCGGACCCGACCCGATTTTCCGAAGGTCGGATTTTTCGACCGCGACATGGCGTTAATGGACACGCTTCCGTTGGAGCTGCAGGAGTTCTCGAAGCCCCGCGACACGTGAATTCGCGGTGACAAAAAAAAAAGATCGTTGAAATGCACGTAAACGGGACTAAAAGGTTCGAATGGAATACTCTGCGCTCTACGATGTGAAGCGAAACAGATGTACAAAGGGGGTATATAGCATGAAATGAGCAGGCAACTAAAATGATTCGTAATTGAATTTAATCAAAATGGTACTAACGGCGCTGCATCGTGTACAAATGATATACAGTGCACACTCGAAGTGTACGCACTTAACTCGGACATACTTGAGAGTTGACGCGAGGTAAATCAATTTTCGATTAACACCGGTAGCGCTGTTCTATTTCGAATCGAGGGACATTAGCTTCCCGATATCCTTAGCTTCGATTCTGGCTGCGCTTTCGCGTGGAATACAATCGAATCGTTGACAAACTATAAGAAGGTCCCGGTCGAAGCGTTCGACAAACGGAAAGTAACACCGGGAGTAATTACCAATTGCCGGCGTGTTCTCGAAATGTTTACAAGGTTCGATAAAAAGGAAGCTGCACTGAAAGAGAATAAATTAATTAGAAGTGATCGTCTCGCGATCGCTCGAAGAGTAGCGCGTGAACAACGAGGAGGGCTCTCGCGGCGTACGAGTAACAGTTTGTTCTCGGTTCGTTTGCACGATGTTTCGTGAATTGTCGCTTCTTCGAGCGTTCGCTAATTAATCGCCACGAGTACGGCGACACTCTGAACGTCGCGAGGGCCACTGCAAGGCAAGTGTTATCGAGCACGAAAAGAAGGTAGGGAGAGCCAACGAATTTCACCGGGACGAAAATCGTCCACACCCCTTTCATTCCGAGCAATGTATCCGCAAACTGTGCGCAAAGGGGAGCAAAATTAAAGGGCGGAGATTGGACCGGGCAGCTGGGGACGCTTGAACGATCCGTCGAGCACGTAATCGTGTCCGAAAATCGTGAAGAGGCTCGCATTCAAAACAGTCCAAGAATGCAAAGAGTGTTGTTACAATGTACGTAACGTATGCGAGTACAGCACAGAAGTGCGGGGAGAGGAGATGTGCCAAGAGAACCAGATGAAACATAGTGTATAATCGATCGTAACAACATGTCCCAACAAAAAAAATAGAACTAATCCGAGCTAGCAGGCGTTTTATAACGTATCGATAGGGGAACGATCAAAAGAGGTGACAGACAAGTAGCAAGAGCTTGACGCTTTTCTTGTTGGGCCTTACCTTAAACGGACGAGGACTGTTTCTACGGGACGAACCACACACAACAGGTGCCGACAGTGTGATTATGTTACAAAATGTACAGACATATTTACATTGTACGCGTGGCATTTGCAAATTACGTTTACGAGGGTGGCGGTGGAGGGGCGGGGGGCGGGGGGAGAATTTATGAGGGAGAGAATTACGATCGTCGACGGAATCCTCGTGTACTGGGTTGTAACGCAATACTAAAACATTCGAATTGTATAAGGCGATTCTGTATTGCCAATGTGAGTATAGTACCGTTCAATTAATACGAGAAACATTCTTTTTTTTCCTTTTCTTCGTGCAACACGATATCAACGCTTCCGCGGACAGCTTGTAATCACATTGAAATGGCGCAATGCACGCCACCGTATATGCCACAATGCTATCGACCACGTGTCCGTGAAACGTTAACGCATCGCGAAACACCACGTATGCTAATATCGTACGAGCAATTAGCCGGCCAATTCGATATACCGGTTATAAAAATTTGACAAACGACAGCCTGTCGTGTCGCGACGTTTACAGCCCGGCCCGTCCATCGGCTTACCTGTTGAACGGTAATTAATTGCGCCAGCGGTCGAGACTGACGTCGATACGAACAATGGTGGATTGTGTAATTACAGTCTGGCGGCCGATCGAAAGTAATCGCGAAACCTACAGAACCTACCACGGAATCCACTCGATAATATAATACGTAAGTTCGATTAATCATCGTACCGGAGATCGTAATCGGGGCGAAACGACAGGCCGTGTCGAATAATGTCTGATTAATCATCGTCCCGTCAAGAAGCGGGCCTAAACCCGAGCAGGCCGATATCGCCGGGTTGATTAATATTACGCTGGTCGCGGGGAGGACTCGACTGCCAACGCGACGCTCGTTCTTTTCCAACGAAGGACGAACACCCGAGGGAATCGCGGCTGACGCGAACATTCGCGGCGATTTATTATTTCTGTCGTCCGCGGATGATCGCGAGGCGATTGCTCAATTACGCGAGAATTGACGGAGGGTTGACGATCATTTTCATTGGGCTCTGATAAACTCGAATGTCTCGGAGCGGACGTCGCGTTGAATCGCGCGAACGAGATTTCTAACAAGGGGTGGTTAACGGGGGTTGAATTTTAACGTAGCATAGGTGTGAATTAATTAAGGTGAACGACCATTCGACGTCTGTACGGATTCGGTTGAATTCGATCGGCCTTCCTCCGTGACAAACTTGTCCGCACGGTATATCCCGTTTTGTACCCTTGAACGACTTAATAAAATATACACAGGTGACATGATCCACGTACATTATATACAATATATTTAATCGAACCAGCTATATGGTATATATATATATATAGTGTCATATATAAAACGGATCAATCAATTTCCAATAACGATTAAGTGGAGCACAACTTGGGGGACAATAACCAACATCTGCACCCAAAATAGAAGTCGAGTGGCCTGAATACCGTGCAAGCGTAACCGACACTTTTCCAGGTGCTCAGAAGGCTCCTAAAAATCACTGCCGATGATACGCGAGAAAATTTACTCGCGATGATACCTCGCGAAGCATCTTTTTCCCTAACGTTTGGGAACACGTTCGAACGAAGAATATCGATCGCACTCGACGACGTTCGGACCGCTCGATTCCACGCAACAGTCACAATCGGAAACGAGAATTTGCCCCGCGCGTAGCCTCCTTACCAAGAAACGTTCGGAGGGGTGCACGCCGATTAAAGGGGACGGACAACGGCGGTGGACGAACATCTTTGAATAAGGGCAACAGGGGGTGAAGTGTGGAAAATATGGTGCTCGTTACTGGGCCGACGATAAAAGTGATTTGACGGAGCTTTTCAGACGGACACTTAAGATTCAATTTTCTCTTGCCTGGCTGATCTGAAGTGGATGCTCCACTACGGGCTCCGGGTGTTCCTTCGGCTATGCATTATTCATGAAAGCAACTCGTGTTATATTATAATGCGCATTACGTTGGCAATTAATTCGACGCGACGTCATTCGTTCGTTCTTTCTTTTCTCCCTCTTGTTCCCTGCCATCGGGCAACGCGCGATAACGAGACTGATAACGGGCGACCCGGTTAATCTACGTATACGCGTTGCAATGTGCATGTCCAGCTTCGTTGCCGAAAGTTGATTCGTCGATTCGCCAAAGATTCGAGCAACGTTCCGTCGTTGTTGCCTCGCGAAACTTCATGTCGAGGAATTGCTGTTTGCCCCGATAACGTGATCGACATGAACGATACGCGCACGCGTCCCGATGACCAGCCCCGACGGATTCAGCTCGGACGCCGGCGGTTCAGGCAATTTCGATACGCGCCGAGGGAGAAATTTTCGTGACGGGAATAAAGACGCCCGATTAAATCTGCGGCGACTTTAGAGGAGTCTGGCTGCGACCTAATTATCGAAACACGTGCTGTTGGCCGTTTAGATTAGACGGTCCCTCTGGCACGGATTGTTGGTCGAACGAACGGAAGACGTGTACGAGGCTTGGCAACACGTTGTACCAATTAGTCTACGTCCGAGGTAGAAGATCGCGGTAGTAATTAGATGCGATATTACGCAAAGGAAGAAATCGGGAATGTAGGTTACAGAGCGGAGGTTATTCTCGAAGCCATGTTTTCTGACGTCGCCGACACGATATCTCGAGATCTAGCTGCCCGATCGACTTGAAATTTGGCGAGAATTCGTCGGCGGTCCTGTCGGCCGTGGCCGGTAATAAAATCTTGAAGGGAACTTAATTTTTGTCAATTGTTTACTATCCTGACGACGAAGGAAAAGCTTGAAGCATACCCATTTTTTTTTTAAACAGTGACATCTCTTCTCCACTTTTACACCGAAGAAAACGACACCTCTTTTTTTTTATCTGTTCACCATTCCCTTGCAGAGTTTCTCGAGTAGTGAAACTGAAATTGAGAGTGCTGCGAACTCTGTAAAACAAGCTGTTCACGAAATTGTGCCAAAAATCGGTAACAGAATAGACACCTAGAGTGCCAGTGAAGCGATTAAAGCGATAGAACGTCGGGTTTGCCTCGAACAATGTCTGAAAGCAGCAGCTGACGTTTAGACAAAAGACGGGGATTAGGTAACACGCAGGCCAATAATCGAAGACAAAAACGACGCTGGGGGGTGTAACAGAGAGTCGATTGAAAGGCCAGGAAACGTGGAGATAGGTAAACCGTTTCCATTGTTCCGGCGGCTAATGCAGAGAGAATGCATAAGACGGAGCGAAGAATCAACGATTCCCAATGAAATCTTAATTAAAAGAACTCGGAGTCCGGTGCACCCTAAGCAAAATGAATTAAGTAACCATGTGTATAATTTTGCAGACGCGCGACTTTTTGTTCTCTCGTCACCTACTCGCTTATACGCGAGAACCGCCCCAGAGAATCGTTGATCGTTTCCTCTTTGTTCTTCTTAACGTTCTCGTCGTCCATCGCGAAGCAAACGACACCCGCGTGCATAAGCGCGACCGTTCCTAAGCCGATTCTACGGGAGCGAAAACTGGGGGAAAATTCGCGTAAGCGAGTCGGGCGAAAAATTCGACTCGGCGGAGCCCTCGCGTCGATAGAAGTTTCCGGTGGATCCCGTGATACCCTAAACGACACCGTTCCCACGGGAACTGTTCTTCGGGATTCTCGCGAGAAGTCGTTAAAACGTGGCAGGATTTCGCGGAGATCAAACCTGACGAAAGTTTATACCCGAGTTAAGCCAGCAAAGGGAAGAGGATGATAAGCCCGAAATTAATTCCCACACGCTGTACAGTTTTGTGAACTAAAGTTCCGGGTGAACCGGAGAAGCGGCTTACGACAAATAAAATTTGCTGGACAGTGAAGTGCGTCTAGCTCGTGAACAGGTGCGACCGCTGAATCTATACCTCGCAGGTGGCCGCACCGTCCGACAACCGTTCCACCTAGAACCCCTGAATCATTTTCATTTCGACGTCGCTTTACGATCGTCGCTTAATCACACCTTACTACATGCTCCAGAAACTTCCATCAAGATAATTACCAGGGTGGACCCCGGTACCACCGTTAACAACTACGCCCCTGCGTCGTCGAACGTGAAAGTACATAATCACGTTACGTGAAAAAGAAAAAGAAATGTCTATTACGTTTTACGAGCACTGCGAGATATCCGGGCCAGGTCGAACGGTGCTCGGACAAGGTACGTGGCAAATGATCGAGGCGTGAAACTCGACGGGGTGTCTCCTGTCCGGTAAGAACGAGACCTCGAACCCTCGACTCCTGCACCTTGACGCCAACCGATACACGACACGTGTATACACGTATACGTGAACGAGCGCGTACACGAACGTACACCCCCGTCCGTAAGTCACCACGCGCCCAACAATTGTTAAAAAAGAGTGCGAAGAAAAATCGACCAGCGCGGACTTTACGAACTCGACGAAATCAAAATAATTGAAATTCCTTTGCGACAGAAAACACTGCTTAGACATTCCTTACATTCGATACCCGCAACGCGGCCACTATTCAGCCTACTCTATATTCCGGTGTCCGGTGACTTATGGACAGGTGAATAAGTACGTATGCATGTGCCGATACACCGGTGTACGTGCGAACAGAGATACATATACGTGTATATACCTACTGGATGTCCCTAAGGTCAAGGCGACACACGTTGCTGTACAATTTTCTAGTCGATAACTGTGCAAGGATGACTGTACACTCGTAATGAATATCCAACAGCGTTCGCTTAACTCGTTTCTCGCGGTCCCGTTGCCGACGGAAGGAGGAACGCGAGTCTCGACGATCGAACGGGTTCACGAGAACTCGCTTATAACTTCTCTTCCGGGCAGGAGCCGCGAGATTCGTCGAAACTCTGCAGCGTCGCGGTATGCTGAATCTCGAGAGCGATCCGTCTGTCGCCCACCTGCACGGAGACACGATCATCTATCTGTTCGTTTCATTCTATAATTCGTGATGACGATTCGGGATAATCCGAAACGGTCTCCTGGATGAATTGAACGGTGAGGTTGAAAATGATATACGATATGGTATAGACAGGGACGAAAGTCGAATAGACTGGTAGGAAATATGGTTATTATTGTGTGACGTTTAAACCGGACAGCGGTGCGCGTCAAACTGTTGCCTTTTCTTCGCTCGATTTCCTTTTATTCGACGTGGGCGACAACTATGCCCATTTTATCTTCGCATAATTTCGTTCCTGTCTATGCATATCCGTGCAGGTGCGCGCGCGCGTCGTTTTGCAAGGGGTTCGAACGAAGCTCGTTAAAGTTTCGTGAACGACGGACGGAGTGCGCGTGGTGACGGTACACGTCGCTGAAAATTAAGAAGTGGTCAGAAATGGAAACATGTCTCCTGTAACTTTTCTTTTTTCCTCCCTTTTTTACTTCCTCCGACTTTTACGTCCAACCTTCTCTCGTTGGTTCTGTCTGTTTGTGTACGGGAGTTGTTCAATGGAGATCGCTCCCGCCAATCGCAGTTCGATTTTTCTTTCAAGGCGTTGCATCGCACTTTCTCGATTTCGACGCTCAAGTTCGGGACGGCATTGGGATCGGTATCGTTAACGTTGTACGGTGTATTCCTGCGGCTGAAAAATTGCATGGGAGTCGAAAGGACGCGGGTCGATTAAAAAATCTCAGTTTCTTTATTTCCTTCAGACATCGCCTCGTCAGAGGGTCACGGATTTCTTTCTGTCGCGCTGACGAGCGCCCTAACGAAAGAGAAAAGCGTCGCGAAATCGAAACGCCGACAGATCGCTGGAATGTATGGCGAAACGTGATATCTTAGAATAGCTTCATCCCCGACTCGATTAAGGGCTGACCAGCCTCGCGAACCTATTTTCTTGGACACCGATCAAGAAAAATGAACGAGGAATGTATCGTAGGCTGTGATATAGAAGGTAAACGGAGATCGTTCGCAACGTCGTAACGGTTGCAACAATGAAGGTGTTCGAAAAGCCTTTCGATAAGTTGACCGAAGGAAGTTCGTTCGCTATACTTTGCGAATGTTTCAGCTGTTTCGTGCGCCCGCGTGAAATGTCGAAGCTTCTACTATTTCCAACATTATTCTGGTCGATAGTTGCAACGTTTGCGAATAAACGCGGCCACTTGCCGTACATAGCGATTAACAATTGTTATTCGTGACGAAAGTGGAAACGAAGTACAACGGGAAACGAACGAGCGAAACTTACGAACACGCGTATATATTTTTCTTCTTTAATTCGAACCGGGACGGTTTCTGTAGCGTTTGATTAAAGTCAAACGATTCGGGAAGAATCATATCGTTAAATCGTACCGGACGTAGCTCGATCTTCGAGAAGTATGGCGAACGAAACGCGACAGCCCATCTGTCCAAAACGACAGCCCCTAATCGTCGTGGATGATCGAGGGATCGATCGCGCGATCTGTGAGCCTATAAAGATGTCGAGATCGGTATTCCGAGCCGGCTTGCGTCACCAGACCAAATAAAATCTATGGCCGAGCGGTATATCTCGGGCAAAGTTCGCGAGACGCGCGTTCGTGCATCGCGGATTTATGTCGCTAATGCGGATCGATTAATCGGAAACCTCGTTACCCCCTCTGGCTGTAATAAATCTCGACTAGGAATATTTAGAAGAGACCGCGCGTAAATCGCGATTAAAATGGACGTTCGAGCCGGTTCCGATGACAATTATCGAGTCAATCCAGCGAACTACGTTTCGAGAGTTCTCGTTCGAGTAAGAAAATCAAGCTCGATTCGTCGTTCGTTTGCTTCGCCGATTCTTAATTCGCCTAAGAATTGAATTCCGGGGAGACTAGCACCTCTTTCGATGGAAATTCAACGAGTTCGTTGAATCGTGTTTCAATAATAAATAAATAAATAAATATATAAATAATCATTCCCCGCGAGCACCGTTACACAGAACGCAAGCGGGCTAGAATACCAAGAAAACGAACGCGAACCGACGACGAAAGCAAAAGTCGATCACCGAGCGATCGAATAATCGATCCAGCTCCCCTATGTACAGTTCAATTGTCATCGCGCGTTGTTCCAAGCGTAATCTCGAACGTTCATCGCGATTCCTGTCTCGCTGAGCCTAACTACGAACGGGGAATTGCATCTTAAAGCTACGCTCGAGGCCGAAAGCTCGCACCTTTGATTAAATCAGCCCTGGGAGGTGGTGGTGGGTTGGGGGGGGGTGGAGGATTCCAATAATTGAACCCCGACGGGCGGCAATGTCCGGCCCTCGGCGAAACTGAGAAACGAACGCGTACACACGGGCGATCGAACGAACGTCGCGCCCGAAAATTCATTCGATTCGAAGGGCGGGCCGCTCGAGGGGTCGAGGATCGATTAGCTGGAGCGTAGCCCCGGCCGAATGAACGAGGAGGAGAAGAAACGGTAGAGTTGCGCAGCGAGGGGGAGCAGAGATCGTGCGCTGGAAGAGGTTCCTCGATCTTCGACGACGCGCGGCTTTTTATTCGCCGTGTCTTCCGCCGCTCCCCGCGAGGAAGGCTTCGACGTCGTCTCGTTGGAACCCGGATTCGAAATTCGAACAGATTTCTGCGGCACGCGCGACCGGGGCCACGGCGCGTGAGCGATTTGTGCGATCGGACGAGGAGAAGTCGGGCACGAGCTCGGGCAGGATTCGATGCGCGGCTTCCAGTCGAGTTTTTAATCTAAAAATGGAAGACGTAGGGCAGGGCTGGCGAGCGGCGAGGCTCTACCTAGGCGGGGACGATAGATCTGGCGTCGATGGAAGACGAGTGTACAACTTTGAACCCCCCTGTCGATCTCGTCCGACGTTGACCCGAGGTCTCGCGGCGCGATCGACGAAACCGCGTGGCTCGAGATCGTGGTCGCGGCGTGAAGATTCATCGAAGCAAAGTTACGGTCGTTCTATTGAGTCCGACGATGCGTGTCCGGTGTAACATAAATACGACGCGCAGTTATTTATCGTTTTTGATAGGACATTTGACTCATCTATTCCATTTCTGCTTGACCCGCAGCAGTGCTCGATATTTCTCTCAGCGGTATTCTTCGCACATTGTTGAAACAATCACAGCGATGACGAGGGGAGAGCACGAAGCTCGTCAATGGAGATTTTCGAACGATTTCGGTCCCCTGTGCCTCGATGGCTGCGGCAGGCATTCTAAATTCGACAACAACAAGGACGCTCTCCTAAATTCCACGGTCCGGCGCGGTCTAGTTGAACGTTCCGGGAAAAATCTGACCCTGAATGGCACGCGAAATCCTCTCTCAGACACGTGAACGCCCCGCCAAGGGGAATATATCGCTCCTTGTCCCGTACGCTTCGGCAATTTCGAGCAGACTCGACGAACGACCGTCCCGCGTACATAATATGGCAGGAACACATTTGTTGTACCGCTGACGGGGGCACGTCGCGAGCACTCGTGTCCCTTCTTGCATATGAATCTTATCATTGATTTAAAGCCGCCGACGAACACGTTCGCCAGCTGACGTCGCTCGTGCAGCGGGCGTCGCGTCGTAAAGATCGTCGCTGAACGATCCGACGCGTTCGCAGACGCGGTCTATTATCGCTCGCTCGTCGCGCGCCGTTTGGACCGTTGAAGACAACGTGCGAGCGAACTGTTGGACATGGAATCCGTTGTTCGAGCGGTCGATAAAAATTGTACGGCCCGAAGAGACGCATTGACGCAAAGGGAGCGGAAGTTTGGACGTCGTGGCGGAGAGTTCGCTCGGTCGCGCGAGTGTCGCGATATCGAGGTGACTCGGGCGGAGACAGCGAGGGCGAAGATCGTTGGAAGATCGGTAACTAATTCACGACTTAACGGGGCGATTAACGCGTAATAGGTGGACGAAGGTAGGTCGACCGCTGAAAAATGGAAGCTCGTGAAAGCGGCAGGGGCGGAGGGACGCTTAATGGAGCACTGATGAGCTCCCCGTCCCGTTAGAATCGCTGGACTGATTAAAATTAGACGCGAGATTCACCGTCGGGGTTTCAATTTCGAAGTGACCGAACCGCGGGTGGGTTTTAAATAAATTGCGCCGAAGATGCTACGATCGGAAGGTCAGTTCAGGCGAGAAAATGGCCTGAAAATTAATGGGCGATTAACGAGCCGCGGATAATAACGGAGGGCAAGCGGACCGAACGAAAAATGGCGTTCGCAAGGGTGAACGATCGTTGGTAGGGGAACGATGTTTAATGGGGTTTCGATGGGGCCTTGTCCTCGATCTGCCAACCGGCAGGACCATTTATCGCCTCTCATTTTCCCTCGTTTACGTCGTCTCTCGCTACGTGCCGGCTGATTTACGACCGCGACGTACGCAAGCCGTCCCTCCGCAATCGATATGAATCGAACTCTCGCCATTACGATATCCTCAACCCTTCTCGGGGAAAATATTTGTGTTCCCCGCGGGTGAATAGGATTGCCGAGCGAACGGTGAAATATCGATCCGCGATCCCGAGCCACGTTTCGACGTCGTTCGTTCGCGACACCCCCGGGGTCCGTTGCTGAAAATTCCACGGTGTCGTTTCCGAGGGGCGAGGCTAACGGGGATCTACTCTGCGTGCGTCGACGGGCGAGATAGGAGGAGAGACTTGAATGAAAGGCCGCTCGACTGAAAGAGGTAACGCAAGGACGATCTACGAGTACTCGAGGAGACCCGAAGACAGAGTTTCGATCGAGGGAACGAGCCGGACCAGCCACGAGTCGCGACGGTTCAAAACGGTGCCGCAGCGACGGATAGGAAGAACGGCGTCTAGTCCAGCTCGTCCTCCCTCTGCCTCTAATCAGAATAATCGCTACGACATCGATTTAGAATACGCTACGATGAAGACAGAGGAATAAGGCTAGAGATAATTTCAATTAGATCGTGTCCTCGACCGAACGCCGGCCAAGGTAGACCGATAACGATTCGCTTAGCAATCTAGATCCTAGTCTACGGATAGAATCTTAGTTTCGCCTGGATCGAAGGTGCGTTCGAGAGGAACGAGATCGACGCGTCTCGGTACGACCGATCGCCAGTTTCCACGCTGTTCGAGCGGATCCGCCTTACCGTTTCAAGTCAACGTCTCCCCGTGGAGCCAACGGCGAACGGGTTGGAAACGCGTCGCGAGGGAAGACGTCAGATATTTCGCACGATTTTTCAATCTCAAACGCGACAAGGAAACTTTCCGCGCGACGTACGCGACGTTAGATCCTGGCGGAACGACGATCGTAAACTCCCGTGCGCGCGGATCGCTCGAGGAACCCGTCGAGAAACGCGCCCGTCGTCCCGTCGCGCTGGTTTTTGGAGACGTTCCAAGCGCGAGCACGAACGCTCCGGTCGGAACGGCCGGCTCGTCTCGAGCGACGTAACGCGAGCGTCTCCTTCTGTTATTTATCGCGCGAACGGGCGCAGCTTTTCACGCTGCGCCAGCCGAGAGTGACGCTGGCTTCGCGCGTTTGTTCGCGATACGCGCATCGGTCTTTTCATATTCGTTCCGCGCCGACGAATGCCCGAGCGAGTATCTCCGCGAGTCGATGCTGTCGTTGTTATTGCAACGTGGATCGTTTCTCTCCGCGATGCCGTTTGCACATTTCCGACGTCCCTCGTGCGATGTTAAGCGAGTCCAAGTATTGCCGTCGCGCCCGTGCTCTTCTGCCTATCGCGAAACGCGTAAATCTGTCGGTTGTTTCACGACGCGCTCGCTTTGTGCAACAGCGACGCGCTAGTATTTGTCGTTATTGCTCGTCCATTCGTCGGTTCCGTCGTGCGCGAGCACCGAACGCGCGGAGCCATCGTTCGGGGGGGGGCCGTTTCATTTCCTACAGATCCGAGCCGTCTCGCGGAACGAAAGCGTTCGCCGGAAAACAGAAAACGATAAAGCGGCCCCCGCGAACCCCGCCGTCCCGACGGATTCTTTCGCTTCGAGATCTATCGTTCGCGTCTCGCGCGCGACGTTTCAACGGCTTCCTCTGGCATCGCGTTCGAGCCGAACTCGTCCATTCAATACGACGGGGAAACGAACGGCGAGAGTGCATCCTCGATGGCACCCGGTGCCGCGGAAAGGCAGGTTTATCTAGCTCCTATCAAGCGCAACGAATGATCCGTACTGAGGGGATGAAGTGGCGCGAATATCGCCGAAGAGAGAAAGAGAGTACCGTGTCTAAATTCGAACCCACGCTGGCAGTGCTTCGGGGAGAAGGTTAACCCCGATGGGAGTCGCGCTTAACAACCCGGGATTCGATGTCAGGAGATAGAGATACTTGGTGCGCGTGGATCGCCTTCGCCGCTGACGCCGTTTCGGTTTATGTCGCGACTGCTTGCAGCTTCGTAATCTGCGTACCTAGTTGGAGCCGTGGCAGCTTCGGAGATCGAGAAACTATCGCGAGATCGGGTACGAGCGACGAAGTTCAACGATTCCGAGGGATGTTTCCGTGCATCCCCTTTGGTGTTTTCGACGTTGGGATATTTGCGTTGTTTAATCGAATCCCGGGTGTTGGTGTCCGTGCGTCTCGTAATCCAGTCGCGCCGTGAACGATCGCTGAGATCGGCCAGATCCGGTCTCGATCGAGGTCTGGATCGCTTGGCCGTAGATTGGAACGCAAGCGTTCGATTCGCGCGCCTCTGTCGAAGCGGAACCGCTCGATCGACAGCCGCGATCAAGATCGAGAACCGACGTGACGTATCGACGAGTTTCAAATCCCTATCGACGACGGACGAGTCGAAGCTGATCGCCCAGCAACCGAATGGCTCGAATGGCAACGTGGACAACAATTCCTCGAGAATCCGAAGTAAATTCTTCCAATTTCGGATTACATCCAGGATCGAAATTAACGCCTGAAGTTCAAGCTTTACCCTTAGGCCGCTCTAAGATATGGAACGCTCAGTCTTCTGCTGATAAAAACGTCCTCTCGCCGCCCCGAACACAAGGCAAACCCAAGGATCCCTGATATCCACCTATGATATGCTTCATCCTAATAAACTTTCAACGCCGGCACAAATCGGAACGTAGGCCAATTCGCTTATACGCCGCGGGTCAAATAACTACGCACAGCGCCGACCCCTGACACTGTGAACAACGCAACAAATACCACAGTAACAACTCAACGAACATCATCCATCTACTCTCGCTCGGTCCTATTAAACGACTCTTTTCCTTTCCTCCGCTCGAATGGTGAAAACAAACCACCTAAAAAAAAAAGAAAGAGGAAAAATAGGGGCTGTTAGGACTAAGGCTACCTACAATCTGGATCGCACGCCGAGTGACGGGAACGAATTATTGAATTGAATCTCTGACCCGAGCCCGGCTCACACCCTTGTCTCGTTGTAGGGGCTGGAGGAGCTCGTACCCTGGCGACGTTGCCGATCACTGTCACCCGGCACGTTAAACGCGACATTCGGCACCGTGGTGGGATCAACCGGTTGATAATGGGACTGCACCGGCTGTCCGGTCGGCTGCGATTGGTGAGAGTGGGAGGAAAACGAGGGTGGACCCTCGCTTATGGAGGTCGTCGAGGCGAGAATACGGCGACCGCGTACCTGGTAACGTTGGGGGTAGCAACGGCCGCAGCAGGCGTGCAGCAGGCCGCCCCTGGAGGCAGTGCTGTGCGCGGGGGAGGTTAAGGGCGACGGCGATCCTGGCCTCTTCGGGGCACCGTTGTAGGGCACCTCCATCTCCACGAACTCGCGATCCTGTAACAGAACTGCTTTATTAGGATCCTGGTCGAGACTGGATAGAGGAAATCAAAGAACACAAACGAGGGGTTGATGATGAGGCGAGAATTGTATTACCGGTATCGCGGTCGATACCGAATAGAATGAATCCCCGAATGAACAAATAAATGTTTGCACGGGGATTGGAAATGAGGGGAAAATGGTTTTGCTAGTATCCAGATCGATGGTGAAGAAATAAAATCGAAGGATAAAAGGAACTAATTGAACGTTGCTGTAGGTGGTTGAAGACGAGAGGTTACTTTTGTTACGCACGATATCTTAATATATTGAATTCGATGCCCGCAGGCTTCGTTACACGGCAATGTTTTGCAACGAAATTGAAGTTAATGAAAGAAAGAAAGGTGGTGATTTTATAAGTGTGTTTTATACCCATCGATTGCAAGCTGCGAAGGAAAACAAGAGAGCGAGCAACTTGGTGCGTCAATAGTTCCGTTTAGTTAATATTGTGGTGCGAGTTTTTTTTTTTTAGATCAAGGGTGGCTTTCTAGCTTTAAACGAAGTTATAGGTCTGCCGGGGTAGAGCCGCCTGCGAGTTTACAACCTCGTAATTTACCGACCGAAGTTTCGATCCCTCTTGTTCTAACTTTTATAATACGCGATGCCCATCGATATCTCGTTACGTGTACACTCCATTTTCCGAGGGAAAGTTGTAATACATCCGCTACAGGATGCCCAAACAAACGCTGCCCTGCTCCCCTAAGTGAGGCTCTTCCTTACTTGTAATCGAACGCGAATGCGATCAAGTAGATTGTACCCGTGCCCGCACAGACCGCGACGATTACACGCAGAGTCAACGTCGCGCAAGAGTTTCTCTTCCACTGAATCGTGCGCTTCACCCAGTTTCATTGAGGAATATCTAGAAGGATCCACAGAGTCGCGTGCATTTAATTAATGAATCTTTACTTTTCATCAAAGTTACCAGCGACTTGAAGTAGATTGTACACGTGCCGGTCCAGCCGCAATAGATAAGAAGCGTTCCTTGTCTGATATTTACGCGCCCCCCTCGCCGTAAATATTTCGTTTTCTTTTACCTCTCGGTCCTCGTTCGACCCACACGAATTGTCGCTCTTCTCTTTCGTTAATTATATCCCTTGTTGTAGTTAATTATCTTAACGAAGATCCAAGCCGTCGATAATAATGCCATTAATCCGAGTGTACACTTTGATCGGACGTTGAAATATCCGAAATTTTCAGCCGACCGACGAAGCGCAATTAATGCAAAGCCGTTCGAGGGACTGATTGAAATCATTCTGAACCTTACAGAATGTATACGCGTTTGAACGAACGCGAATGCCACAGGGGCCAAACACAGTCACACCCCCCCCTATTGTCGCTGGTCAAACTTTGGTCCGTCGGGTATTGCGCGGACCGTGTTGCAAGTTGTTTCTCTGCTCGAATTACACAGCCGGAGGGAGGACACGCGTTTGTACGGAGGCTTATTGTTGCCATCGTGTTCAGTGCATTTCCGACAGGATTTCGTCTCTAATCACGGTAAACTTTGCCGGAACTCCATTGCAAGTTTATTAGCACTCAGCTTATTGCTAATTTCAAATTAATAAGTCCGCGGCGCCGTGTTCGTTCCGTTTGCGCAACCTGCTTGCGAGCTGCATAGATAGATTAATCCACTTTTAATCTCGTATCGTAACTGACAAGTGGCCAAGGCTTGAGAAATCACTGCCGAACTTCTTTCGAGCGGTATCCATGGGGGATTGCATAGCTGCTCAATTCCACGAGCTCAAATCTTCACAGCGTAACTGGAAAGAGGCTAGCACTCGCGCGACTGACGGTGAGATCACTCGATAATCTCCCTTTTCCTTGCGCACCCCTGTATCGCCACCCTGGAAACTTCCAGGCGACCGTTCACAGTCGAGATCGAACGCTCGAGTGCACCCTTTAACGTTCTCCATGTCGGGCAATCTGTGTCGCAGGACGAAAACGCGTGGCTTTCGCTTTCCTTCTATCTGACACCATCTTCCATAAATCGATATGTTTCTACGCTCATAGATTTTGATTCAAGTGTTCTGATCCATTGTGAAGTTTCGATAGTTTAATGGAACTGTATGGTGACGCGAAAGTGTTCAACTTGGGGACGCGTGGCATGGATCATGAAATTAAAATAAATGAAACGCCCGAGATTAATAATAGTGAAAATACAAGATTTTGCTGTCAGTATTTTTTTTTTGTACTAAATGTTTCTTTCTTCTGGCGACCAATTGCATTCCGCGGCGTTTCGCGTATCGGGTACAACATTTTCACGAACCAGAATGTTTGCAACTAAATTTAGCCGATTTGTAGCTCGATGCACGCACTCTTAGGCAAAATACGAACAGTTGAAAATGATTGTGCTACCGTCCACAAGTAAACTTTCTAAAAAGTACCGCCCTAATTTTCACCGTCAAAGTGTGAACATGCGATGAACATCGGCACCAGCCTCGAGAATTATTTGAACGATCCCTCGCAATTATTTGAGATATGCAAACACTTTTCGGTACACCGTTGCACGTTTACTGATTGGCGTTTCCTTGTCAATAAATAGTACATCGACGAAACGAGAGATACAATTGTCACCTGGTGGAGGAAACGTTCCGAACGATTCCGAACTGCATTACATCGAACCGTGTCAACAGATATTCCCGTTCGGAGATATGCAAGTGTGACAAGTAAAAAGCTTCGAAGCATGTGGTATATGGACAAAATATATTACCATCGTTTCCACTGTATTCAACGTTTGGCCGACGATAATATTCACATTTAATTAATAATTTATAGCAGAGGATGTCAAGCCAACTGAAAATATTCCAATCAATTTGCATAATGCAAAAAGGACATTCGTTGCCAGCGACCAAGCGTGAAAAATATCAGCCGCGTCAGGTGCAAGAAAAACCAAACCGAGGTAAACAAACAAAAAAAATTGGACAATAAAAACAGCCTATTCGGAAACGAGCCCGACGATCATCAGATTTATTCACGCTTGTATCTCGAAGCCAACGAGCGTCTACGTCGTTTCCGGATTAAACTCATCCTTACCGTCTCAGCCTCTGTTACTTTCGTCCCCGTGTATACCGTTCGAGCATGGAAATAAAAAGACACCCCCATCGACAAAGCATACCGCCCGGCACCCTCTATTATTTTCCCCGAGAATCTCGTCGATATATTCCCCGGTAAAGGAACACGAGATTGTTCCTCCGTGGATCCACGAATGGCTCAGCTGAGCCAGCCGTGCAAAGAGAAATTCTTTATCCCACAATCCCTTGGACAAATTCGTTCCTTGGACACGTTCATTAGTTACACGGAAGAAGGGAGTTTAAACCTATTGATCGAAGCTACAGCGTCTCGATGATAACGTTTGGGTTAGGCAGCCGGGGGAAACGCGAGCGCGTACGCGCACGTGTATGTGTTTCCGCCAACTTTGTTTCAAAGCAGCAACTTAGACGTTCTTTGTCGCATACTGGAGCAAGGATGCCCGCTCCACTTTGATCAATCGACAAAAGGGAATTGCAGTTCGGCAATAGCTCGCTTTGCACGACGAATCTCGCGTTGTACCGTTGCACGATTCGTAAGAACGTGCGGATGCTGCAACGAAAGGCCAAAGGGACCACCGATCGAAGCATCGCGAGGTTCGTGTATTAATCGTATTGGGACAGGTGTCCAGTTGTCGGGGAACGAGCGCGTTGAATGACGACGAAGATAAGTTTGTGGGATAAGGTTGGTCGGGGTAGGATAATCAATGGGCGATGATGAACCGAGTGTGGACAAAGTTAGTCCGAAATTTCTAAGGTCCGTCCAAGTGACCATTATTCACCCCAGTTTCAGGTTGCTCAGGTTGAATTATATTCCGAACGACAATGAAATATAGAAAGCACACTTTTTGTCGTTCACTGCTTTACAGGATTGGAGAGATGTCGAATACAAAAATTTTCGACACGCGAACACCGGCTTCTTTGCATGCACGTCTGCACGATGTTTCGCGCGGAACCAATCTTCGCGAAGAAAATTTCCAGAGAATCGTCCGCTGAAAGAAGTTTCACTGTCGACACGAAACGATACCGAGTGCCAGTCCTGTTTCGCCTCGATCGTTTCCCCGCTATCAAAGTATACAAATTCCGCCGTTGACGCAGACAGGAAATAGATACAGGCTGGACCGTTGGTACGCGTGAAAAGAAATCAAGTGCCGGCCACTATAAACAGCCCGGTCCCTGGTATTTCGGTAACAGCGAATTGTAAAGGTGGTTATAAACGCAACTGACCTCTCCAAGATAGTGACGCGTGACATGACACCGTTTTGGAGGTCTACCAATTGCGCCTTCTATTTAGCGGAGCCATTGATCTAATCGTCGACGGGTCCACCTGCGCGCGGTTTAAATATAAATTAAACAAATTTCTGCGCCGCGGTACGTCCCATTTCTCGCGCGGAAACGCGTTCGCCGGCGGATCTTGTTTTCCAAATCGAGGAGTTACCTCGACGACTGAATGGAACGACGAGAAGCGTTCGCTACTGCCGAATCGAATTCGATTTTCAAATAAGTTTAACAAGCTCGACTCAGGAGCACAGCGCCTCGTCCCCGGAACGAAAGTCTCGACGTTTCAACTGCGAATTAGGCAGCACACTCCGGCGAGGGAAGAATGCTCGGCGGACGAGAAATGTTAGCCAAGATGGAAACGAGAAGCGGCGACACCGTTTCAGACGCGCAGCGAAAGCGAACCGCGACCAGGATGAACGCGCATACCCTGTTCAACAGAGGCGACGTACTCAGTACGTGAATCCAGTCGGGCCATCCTCGTGCCCCATAAACAACACGCCACGCCGCGCACTCGTCGCGATTTTATGGCTACGCGTTATGGCGGTCCAACACGATTTCCATTTCTCCTCGAAAAAGTTGAAAACGCTGAGCAACTTGAGATTCAACGAAAATACTGCGTCAACCAGGCTGACAATTGTACGTCGAATCGTGAACGCGAAAGGCGAGCAGGTGATACGGAAACATTTATATGGAATCGAGCGGCGAGAACACGGCGAAGACGCGGGGACGGCTGAATATTCGACGATCGTGTGCATCGCTCGGCGAAAAAGCGGCGACACGACCGGCCACTCGTGAATTTAATATCGCCCAGTTGGAAATAAACGCGCTGGAACGGGGCGGGTGACCAAGAACTGCGACACAGAAACAGACGATGAAACCGGCGGACGAAACCGAGGGGCAGGGGGGAGAAAAGGAAAATTGAAGCAAGCCGGTGAACGGAGACCCTGACCCAACGGGACGAACACGAAAGCCCTGCTGAAATTTTTCTCCCCATCGATCGTTCCACCAACGCGCTTCACCCCCGTTCCAATTCGAACTACTGTTCTATCGCCGGAGATAGACTCTCTCGCGTTCCTCGGGCATCGCGTCACAGTTCTCGACCGGCGAACTGCTGACTCGCCGAACGAGACGAAGACACGGGAGCGTACCTTATCGAATTGTCTCGACGCGATGGGACAAAACAGACGCGAAGGGTCCCTCGAAGAAGCGGCGGAACGGTTCGCGCGAACGACGGAAGAGCGTTTTCGAGGCGATCTCGCTGGAAGAACGAAAACAGTGCATCTTCCGCGACGCTTGCGTTACCTTCTGCCACGCGGATCGGAAAATCTGATGGGGCACCGCTATTGTTGGATCTCTTTAGCGCCGTTCACCGGCTATAATTAGTCACGGGATGACGTCTTGCCCCGACAACTCCGATTCCCGATGAGATTCGATCGAGGCCGACCACGACCCGGAAGAAATCAATACGCCGACGCGACGACACCGATTGGCCGCGTCTGATGCTCGCGAGCTGCGCAACACGCGCTCGCCTGCCTCGAAAGATCTCTAATGGAGATCGTTCCTCGGCTACCTTCGTCGTTGCATACGCGAACAACGTCGTTACGTTCAGACGGGATGCACGGGGATCGAAGGAGCCGAGCTCCGTCGAAGATAACGCCTCAAAGGGAAGCCCAGTTTGCGGGGTGTGCGCGCAGGTTGAAATTCGCATGGACGCTGACCGGCGACGTATTCAAGGGAGATTCTTCGGGGCGACGGCGGCGATATTAATTACCGGGGTCGAAGCGAATGTCAGCGGCGAGGGGTTTTCGGACGGGGTATATTGAAGTCCTGGAAATGTAACGATCACGTGGAATTATTAGAAACGATTGATCGAACTGTTGGTCGAACCGAGAGTGTTTCATCGTTGTTCCATTTGCCGATTCGACGAGGAACGATCCAACGAGAAGGTGTCAGACCGCGAGACGACGAAAAATGATGACAGAGATTCTGTACTTCGAGCCGTCCGCAATTTCCTCCGCGATGCAACTATTTCCATTATAAAACGCGGCGCGTTATTTCCTGGCCTACATAGAGACGTCTGTTCCGTATCGTTATCGAATACCGACAGGATTTTTCGTTTTCCCCGGAAAGCCTCGCCTCCTTGAAACGGAGGCAGGAAAACGATTTCTTCGCGCGAGGAAGCTCCGCGAGACTCTCTCGAAAATTGTACTCGCAACAAAGGCTTGACGCCGCGTTCGTCGAGAGGCGTGATCCATTGTCGTTGCCGATAGAGGAGAGCACGCGTGCTCGTTATTTGGTGACGTCGCCGAGAATCGTGTCGTTCGTGCACGTTTCTCCGCGGAGCTCCTTCAGAGGGAACGTCGTTTCGAGGTATCGGTTGCCAATTATGCGAAACACGTGCAATTGGGATCGGAGATCGGAGAAGTGACTCCGGGTTCGACGAGGAGAGCGTCGAGTTTCCTCGAGAGAAAGGAAAAAAACGGGATCGAGAAAATTCTGATCGAAATATTTACGCCGAAAGGCGTTCCTAAACGGCGAACAAGAGGAGCGGAAAAAAAGTGACCAGTTTACGTTCGCTATTTATCTGGGGCGTATCGTTCTATATTCCGAGCAGATTGACTCGCTCGGAAACTTAACATTTACCCAACCACGTGAGTACGTAGCACGTTTCGAAACGTGTAATGCAAGCAACCGAGTTCTCGGGCCGAGCGTGTTTCAACTTTAAACGGAAAGTTACATCGGGGGTTGCGCGAGTTTGTTCCCGATTCTTGGGAAAACGAATTAATCATGACTGTCGAAAGTTGCAACAACGGCAGTCAGCAGGCCGCGGCTGAATTAGCCGGAGAAATCGTAAAGCGTACAGAGAAAGTATCCCCGAAGAGGTCTGAAAATTTTACGCCCGAGTACTACGAGAGAGGCAGCAACGTTCGAGCTCTTTCAAAAGTTTCGGGAAAAAATCGACGGCGAGCAGTCGCCAGACAGACGCGCTGCGAAGACGGCTGAACGCGCCGCGCCCCGCGACAGGAAGTCAAGATCGCGGCACGTACACGCGTTGAAAACGCGACAGAGGACGACAGGAAGTGGAACGACACGGCCCCGGGCCGTGTGCACGATTTTCACGACGACTCGACAAAAGCGGCCGGAATCGTATTGCTTTCTGGGTTAAGTGCGCCCATCAGGAGGAGGGCGACGAACGGAAGACGATCTTGAATGTGGGATCAGCGTGATTGGGAGCTGATAAGGGTGCGAGTTACGAAGGAAACAGCGGACGATGAAAAATGTCGTACGGCCGTTGAAAATGATCAATAGACGGACTAAGCACAATAATGATAATCGAGGATTTCGAAATACGAAGGGGCAAAGAGGCAGAACGGCCCTCGAGGATCTTTCAAATTGTGTGTCCCGTTCGGTTCGGATGACCCGCGGGGTTGATCGATGCATCCTTGCTCGAGAACTTGCAATTTACAGAATTTCCGCAGAAATTCAGGCTCGAGTGGCCGCCGAGACAGAGCTTCGATTCGTGGAACGCGAACTGACCTATTTATCGCGCTTTCGGTGGTCGGTTTCGGCTGGCAGAGCCACGGAAATTCGCCTGTTAGCGGTGCGGATGGCCGAAAGTTTCATTTTGGATAGCCCGTTAAGTGCTATCCAGACGAAGGAAGCTACTGAATAAACGATCGGGTTATACGTGATATTAAAGTGGAGGTCGTAAAATCAGGGTCTGGAAATATCACGCAATCTTGACATACAAACTGCTTACTAAAACGTCGGGCAAAAATAGCTCGGTTGACCAATGTCTCGTTGACTCTTAATCTAAATCGAAATTAGTGATCCGGAGGAGGAAATCGAAGCTCCCAGTTATCCGTCCCTGACGAACCGTCGGGGCGCTGCTTCCAAACCACCGATCTTACTATTCCCGTTGTTATCGAAAGAACATTCACATCATTCCCGGCCCCAAAAACGAAAACCCCACTCGCGTCATGCCCGTCCTTCGCGTCGCGACGTCGCGCACCGCCAACGTAATCGCCCGAAAGTCCCGTGCGAAACTATCGTCGCGAATCGTCGATCAATTCGCGAACGACCGGCTCGAAAACCGGCCCCTCCCGGCGCCGCTATCTCACGTTCCCCGTGAAATCCCCTCGCGACGAATTTAATGAAACAGCCTGCACCCTCCGGCGCGCAAACATCCAGCGACATCGCGCGCGATTCTCGCACGCGCGAGCACAGACGCGTCGTCCGTGCGCGTGTCGCAAGCGGAGCAAGAGGGTTTACTCGGTCTGGGTTAGGGCGGACAGAACGGGCGGCTCGCGCAGTGGGTGGCGCGGCATCCCTCGCGCGAGTGCTCGGCTAAAATTAGACGCAAACAGAGGGGGTTTATTCAAATTACAGCGGAGCGTGCGCTGGGCGGTCTCTTGGATTCTAAGCGGCGACGCGACTTCGCGCCTGAGGATGAACCGGCGCACAGATAACGCGACGTTTCCCCGGACTAACTGCCACGGAATTTCGAGCGAGGCGCGTGCTTAATGAAGCGGGAGGTAACCGCGTCGATGACGACAGGGGTGTTCCCCCCTCCCCCCCCCCAAAGTTCGAATCGAAGCGTTCGTACCGCTGGATAGGAGAGGGTGTTTATTTCTCTTTCGCGACGCTTCGTATTCGTTTGACCGACGCGACCAATCGGTTGCGCGAAACTTACGACACGGACGACCCGTTAGCTAACCGCGAGCTGCGGTCGTAAAGCTAAAGTTTTACCGAGCTACCGTTGTAGAAGCCGTTTTAGGGGCGTGTTTGTAATTCATAATTCCGAAAATATTTTCGCTAGCGTTGTATAACACGGCGCTTGTTACCGCGTCAACGCAACCCTCGTTACCGAGAGGCGAGAACGCGTGCACGGACAAGCGTGTCCGTGGAGCACGTAGATCAATTTAAATACGCGGTGGAGCAAGGGCGGATGGTTTTTTCTTTTGGTTTGTCTTGCTATTTCGTCGCTTGGTTTTTTTATGTTTTTGTGTTTTCGCCGTTACCTACCGTGGTCTTCTCTAAACAGCGAAGTAGATGATGGTGTTGCAGCTCGAAGATGTCCTCCTCCTTGTAGTTGTCGTCCATCTGAAGGCCGCTCTCCTGCGCGGCCAGTCGCGCCTCCGCCGCCTTCTTTTTGCTCACGAAGGCCGCCCCGCTCGACGCTTTCGCGATCCTGATGCGTGCCAGTCTGGCTTTCTGGAATCAAAAAGGAGCAGCGATAATTTCCCGAGCTGCGGCAAACGATAAAAACCGAACGGGGGGAAACAATTAGACGTTGCCAAGACGCGAAAGAAATTCGTTCGTCTTCGCGGGCAACCTAGTTCGCCAACTCTTGGAGGCAAACCAACGTCGCGGCGGAGACGTCGGAAAGGGCTGAAACGCGTCCCGTCGGAGAACCGCCGTCGTAACGAAGATTCCCGAGAAAAAAAGGAAAAACAACGGAACCCGCGCGAAGCGAGCCGGAGACGCGTGCTTTTTTCCCCCAGGTGGGGCGAACTTGTCCCGCGACGAGACAACGGAGAACTCTCATTGTCCTGGTACGCCGCGCGGAAGATTCGCCGGTGAAATCGAGGCGACGGGAAGCGCGAACGCGACAGAATCGGCCGCCGCGGCTGTAGCTTCTGGAACGTGAATTCACGTGCACGAGAAGTCATTAGACTAACAACGACGCATTGTATCTACCTGCTTTGTCCTTCCTTCTATTTTCCCGTCGTTCCCTCCTCGAGCGCGGCGCGGCCGTCTCCGCCCTCGGTCGATTAAGGTTTTAGCGAGGATTTTCCGCGAAAAATTATCGCGCGGCCTGCCGTTTAGACGCCGCAAATGCGCGACAGCCATCCGAGGCGTTAAACGAGCCCACGCCCATTTCCGGAACGATTATATCTCGACCGTTGGATTTTCGCTTCCGCCGTTGATTGTGCAAGAACTCGTCGGCGTTCGGACACGCTTTTCAAGCAGAAATCCTTCGCATCTGCGGGAACCCAACGTTTCCCTCTGTTTCGCTCTTCTAGCTCTAACGATTTAGCTCTAAGTAAAGGGTCCCCGGAGCGCGAACAGATACTTCCGGCGCGGCAGCGTCCGCCCGCTCCAAGCCTTATCGATGTTTCGTTTCGCAAGGAGCATCCAGAGTGATTCACGGCGACCCCGCCACCCGTTACCGAATCCGGCCGAACTTTTAAGGAAACGAAGATTAACCGCAACAGCTTTTACAAATGAATCCCAGGACCACCGAAAGCCTAGGGTGTCGCCCAAACGGATACACCGAAATCCGCCAAGATGTACGGCCGTTTGTCATCTTGTAGATTCGAAACGTCAGTGGCGGACAATAATTCAAAAGAGGGACGGGAACTGCCGCATCGTGGCACGGAGAAAAGTAGCTTCTGCGGCGTATCTACATAGGGCTGGAGGGAAGAGGGTGGTGCGCCCTGTTTTTCTTTCCCCCGGGGGGAACCACGAGGACGCAACGGTGTAATTGTGAAATGACGCGGGGTAATGCTGTTTGTTAAGACAAGTTTGCGTCACAGAGCCCGGAGGGGACGGCTTCTTGCGGCAAATTGGTCCATTTTCTCCACCCGGGATACAATACCCAGGTGTTTGCGTTCGAAAATGAGACAAATTGTACGTTCTATCGGTTGAAATACGATCCCTCGCAGCTGCTATTTACACGTTCGATGTACTTTATACTTTTTGCCGTGTTATTTGAATTTTAAATTTGGCCCCGTTCTTTTTTTTTTTTTGGTACCGCGAAGCGGCTGTCGCGATATCAAATTAACTTTGCGCCACGACGAATTTAATTAAAAATCGGATCGGCACGGGAAAGATGGTCGCGGTGAAAATTTTTCTACGAGCTGGCAAACTTTTTGCGAGACGACCAGTGTCGGTGTGATTCGCGGAACGACGCCGTTTAGAATCACCTCGACCGCGCGCACGAATTTTTATCGCGCGGAGGACATAAAGAACGAGAAATAAATGATGCGTCGCATCGTCGCGCACCGCGACGCAGCTTCGGTAAATCCATCGCGAATGCATTATTTCCCTTTCACGAGCTTTTTACAGCTCGTTACTGCGCCCTCGAGCTCCGCGAAACTCGTGACATCAGGTTGCCCGAGTCGACGGCGATGCGACGGCCGTCGTTGAACGTCTCGACGAGAAGGGACCGCGCGTGCAACGATACCGTCACTACGAACACCGTGATACTTTCTTCCACATGATCGTAAAACACCGGCGAGCGAGCTTTTAATAATCTCGTCGCCCCGTTAATCGTCACGGTTTCCCGTTTAATAACAATTAAAATTCGTACCGCCGCTGAAACGTTATCGCGGTTCCGCCGGGCAATTTGTATTATGCCGGATGAAAATCTATATTGCGCGGACCCACGAGCACGAAAGTTTCGCCGCTGTTTACCGTATCTGGCTTCGTGGATCTCGCGGAAATTGTTCCGCGAAATTTCCTCGACAGCGCGATAAGGTACGATCGCTGAATTACGAAGCTGGTCACCAAGCTGCCTATGCTAAGGCGCCAGATCTGTTCGCCGTTATCAACCAGCCGTCTAAAATAGTTTACGTTTCCGTCGCGGTTGGACCAAAACTAATCCTACAGCGTATACTTCGAATTATACCCAGTTAGTCGCGCGCTTAAGCGTATGCGTACTTCTTCTTAATTTGATTCCCATATAATGTACACACTTCGCTGCACAGCTGCTAACTACAGAAAACTTCAGTCGCCAATTTCGCCAGTTCAGACTATCAACAACCCCTTCGCGAACCGTCGCGAACTCCTCCCCTATAGCTTCAAGCGATTCCAAATCCGCCATTCCGTTTTACGACCTCGACCCCCGCGAACGTCCATCACCTTCGGACGAATATATCTTCGAGATTGCAGCAATCGATGCACGCCGATTACCGATGCAACCGAGCGCGTAAAATTCCTACAAACTTCCAAACGGGCCGCAACCGTACCGCTGTATCGCCGCCTTGATCGCACAGCCAAACACCAGGTGCAACCTTCGAGGTGCGCCGCTGTAATAGCCGACTGCGGCGCGATGTCGTCGAAAGTGCAAGCCTGCATCCCTCGGGCCGGCGTTCGAGGACAACTTCCTGACATTTCGCAGCTGTGGCCTAGCGTGTAAACATCCGCGGACATATAGCCAATGGGGCACGTAACACCTTGCAGACGCGAATCGAGCCACGATCCTATCCACCGCGAAAATATACGATTCGCCTAGGGATATAAATATGGTGGAAGCCGCGGGGCGTCGATGCAGCGGCCGCTCTATAATTAGAGAGGGCCGTAGAGCCACGGTCAATTTGTAATCGTGCGTAATTCACCCATCGGCGGACAGTGTTTGGCTAAATGGCTAAACTTAGGGCGCCGCGCAGGAAGATCGCGTAACGGCCGGGTGTTTCGTTTTGTCCGCGGAGCGGCATGGTGGAATTGATTTTCAACGTCGACGACACACCGACGACGGGGAACGTTCGACGTCGCGCGGATCTACGAAATACCGAACGCGGAAAGTTGGAGAACGTCGTTCGCTGTTCAATCGATTAATCTGCATTCGTCGTCGCGGTGCGCTTTCCAGAACGGGCTGCAGGAGACACCTGACCCGCACGCGTGCAGTCCGAATCGCGGCGTACGTTTTAACGGAATAAAATCCCTGCCAAGATTATCGTCGGACATGCAGGGGGCGACGTGGTGGCGCGACAACGAGCGTGGATCAGGTGCGCGAGTTGATAGGCCCGTGAAGGAAGGGAACCGGATGCGAGCACCGACGCGAAAGGTCCCCGTGGCATTGGTCAGAGAATGATCGATAGCGGGGGAAACCTGCGACGCGGTCCGCCGGAAACGGAAAGTTGAAATTTCCTGGCTGCCCTCCAACGAGACCCCTACCGGGGGGAAGAAAAAAAAATGAACAGGTCGCGCGAGATTAATCGGCCCGACCGCGACGCTGCTTGTGTGAGTTACGCAGAGCGGGGGGGGGGGGGGGAAAGCTTCGCTTTCGCGCGGAGGGTCTCCTTCGAGATGATAAATCGACTCCGAACCGGACGATCCTCTGGCAGAAAGAGAAAGGACTTGCGGACGAGAATCCGTCAAGTGAAAAAAAATCAATGGGTGGTGAATACTTTGAAGCCACTGTCGAAGGAAATTCGAGACAAAGGATCGTCCGATCGTGTAATGTTATGTATAGTAAATTAGGAATATAGATTGACAGAGGCGATCAGTTTCGAGTGAGTTACTCCACACGGCCGCTAATTAATTCGTTTACGAGTAACAATTTTTATATAGCCTGCTCGGATAGCAGCTACCTGTTGTCTCGCATCGAATTAATTAGCCGTCGATACTCTGCGAGCACGGTCCTTCGACCTATATGATGATAATCACTGTGGCAAAGAGAGAGAGAGAGAGGGATGATCCTCTGTTCGACAAACGTAATCATTTAATACAAAATCTGGACACAAAAAAAGAATATCGAGTTCGATCTGTATTTACGGGGCGATTAATTCACTGACCAGGGGTCGTTCCTTTCCAACCCCCCTCGTGCAGGGAAAATGTTGCCAACCTTTCTCACGCGTCCACGAACATCGACGGAATGAAACTGCGACGATAGTTGAAACACGGCCGCATCAGGAACACGAGTAGCTCGGATTTAGTAATTCCGAAAGCAACGCCCGAGTCTCGTTGCGCTCGTACAACGGCTGAACTACTTTTTCGCCGGCTGTCCGACCGCGTACGCCGCGTTACTCGCAGAACTAACTTCTCCAAGTATCGGTAGAACGTTCGAACTTCGATTCCGCTCGGTGGGAAGTCCGTCAATTTTCAGGGAACGCTTCTTGCACGCCGTTCGCTACATTCGTCATCTGCTTGCGCGCGTGTCCGAGGGATGATTTATGTTTTCCCGTCGCTCTCGTCGCCCCCGGCGTTGTTCCACCGCCTTTCGATCATTCTCTCGTGTTTCGAGCGTGAACACGATGGCTGCCGTCACGCTCGAAGAATGTAAAAAATTCGAGAACTCGATCACCTTCGAGACGGACAACGAGTTCACCGATTCCCAGACTCCAGCAAATATTCTTATCCGGCTTGCGCGAAGAATGGACACCGCTTACCGTTAAATTTACTTTGGAATTTAACGGATCTCCGCAATTTCGTCCTTATCGCCGTACAACCAGCACCGACGTCTCAGCGTCGAGAGGACATTCTTCACCTTCCTGCAGAGACACGCGAGACTCGATTCCACGACGTTGAGAAAGGACACCGATGCGGAACAGCGAAAGCACACGCGGCGAGAGTATCGCGTGGCCCCCGACGATTAATCCAAGGAAGATGAGGGAACCTGGATGCCGGCCGGGCCGATAAGAAAACAGAATGCACGATTCCAACGCGATCGTGGCTGACGGTTTTCGGGCTTCCATTGCCTCGCCCCCTCGTCTCGCCTTGTGCTCGAACACCCCCGGGCTCCGTCCACGGTTCCACGGCACGGCAGTAAGTTAATTAAGCGAACGTCGACAAATAACACGCGGGTCATGGACGGTTGAAGGGGGGTGCGGCCTTTCGCCTTTCGTTTCAAGAAAGACCCGACGGAATAATGCACGCGGAGACCTACTTTTCCCCGAGCATTGAAAATTAAAATGGTAAAGTGGCCGCGCGGAAAATACTCGCCGCTTCGCCGTGGTAGCCGGTGCGCTCCAAGAAAAGGGACGCTTCTTCCGGCTTCCGGGCGCGCGTATCTATCTCCTCGTCCCTCTCTCGCGCCAGGCCTCTCGCTGTATCGCGTTTCTTCGCCGCGATGAAACGTTAACAGCCGTCCCGCTTCCAGGGGAGAACGTTTGCCCGACAGGGCCGTGGTAATGTTTCCACGCGAGAAACGGAGGAAATCTCTAAATAATTTCCGGCGAACGACGAAGCGTCGCGTTTAATAGGACAACCGCCGCGACGCTGTCCGAGGGGTGCGACGTAAATGCACGAGCTTACCCCTTTCCACCGGAAGATTACTATACCCCGCTGCGAATAACTCTTTCTTCGGTTTACCCGCTGCCATTTTACATCGCGATCGTCTCCGCCGGTACCGGCAAATCGACGGGAAATTGTCCGTCGACTCGACCAGCCATAATTGTATGCAAATGTCCGACGCGTCTAATCGCGTTGCCAGCGCGTTTTAAACAGATACATAACACCGCCCCCGCTTCTCCCAGGCCGTCCCCTCGGAGATAATTGAAAGAACGGTACCGTGATTCAAAGGGGATGCTCCAGGAGGGTAATCAGGTATTCCGCGCAGCCCGTTTCGCTCATAAACCTTAACGATACGTGATCGTTTTATTCGTCGACGAGACTGCACAGCCTGGGGACGAACTAAGTTTTTTTCGCCCCCCTTCCTAAGACCGTCCGCCGAGGATAGTTAGAACGGTCGGTCTGATTGCGCGAAGCCGTGATTCGCCAGCCCTTTTCCCCTGCTATAAATAGAACCCCGCCGCGAATGGTATTTCACGAAAGGGTTGAAACTGATTCACCGTGATCGCGGTCTAAGGATTGCGATCTCGCGCAATCCATTCGTTCCCGATTCTTCTTCCTTCAAAAAGTTCCACGTACATTTTCACGAAACGGCGCTCGCCTTTAAAAATTGTTATCGAAATCGCATTGTCGGGGCTGGCCTGGCGAGCACCGTTCGAATTGTTCGCAGACAGCGTTGTTTGCCGGTGGAAAACCGGTTGCGCCGCGCAGATACGTTTCAAAGGGTAACTTCGTTCACCTGCTCGCTGCCCGCGATATTGTGTCGACGATGAATACGTTTTGGAATCTATGTAACTTCCGGTACTTCGCGAGCGCCAACGCTGCCGGACGTTGATAAATTTCGTGGCGCTTTTTTCGCCGCGGCTGACACGTTTGGGACCGATGACGAGCCGAGCGAATTTAACAAAACGACCGACTCTTCTACCACCGATCGCTTAACGTCGCTGTTTAACGATCGTACTTTCTTCTCGCTGGGGTGAAATTCGACTCGGCGATCGATTCGCAGCGTTCAAGCTTGGCGAAACCCCGCAAGGGACAAGAAGTGCGAACCAGCGGCAGTGTAATCGAAAACAGCCGCGATCGTTGACTCGGATACCTGCTCGGGAAACGGAGCGCGTAATTATTGCCACGGTTGGAAACGATGCTAGTTTCGGGTAGATCGGTCGGAGTTTCGTGGCGTATTTACTTTCCGTTCCCGACGAAACAATAATGCTCGCGATAAAATAAGTCGAACAGATCGTCCGGAAACTCGTTCAACGGCCAGCCAACCCGGCGCCCGTATTCCTTTATCTCCATCGGGACGCGATCAGCGCGAAGAAGTCGACTATCGCGCCGCTGGAAAGATTTCCAATGAAAAGTCCCTTTAGCGAGTTCACGCCGTGTTTAAGCCGTTCGCAGGAATCCCCGGCGTTCTCTCATTGTTCCCAGGGACATTTATAGCGACCGCGTAATAGCCCGAGTGTCGATTCGAACAAAGGTGGTCGGTACGGCCGCGACAGAACAATCGAATCGAACGAATTCTCGTCGCGGCTTCTTCCGCCACTTCTTTGAACGGAAGGGACGCCCGTCGGCTGACCCGAGTCGCTCGCGACTCGATAATTCTATCCCTCCCGGTTTATCGTGCCACGCGGGGAACCGGGTAAAATGGCAGTTAAACGGAGAAACAATTTGGCGTACGGCCTGTCCGCGCTACGATTTAACAGACGGAAATAACGATACCGTGCTCCGCGGCGCACTGTTCAGATCGGGCTACAGTTAAATGAATTGAAATTGCGGGCATCGTTTGCCAGAATATTAGCTACAGAAAGACCCGTGTAATTAGAACTTCAAAGGGGCACGAAGTTTCTCGAAACTAATTTTAAAGCTGACGACGCTTCCGCGCACCGCGGCCCGGCGCAATATCGAAACTTTGCATTGTATTTGCGGAGTTCGGCGCGAGAAATCTGACGCAAGCGATCGAGTGGATTCGGAATGGAAAATTGATCGCGCCGCGGCGCCGCGGTGAAACGGGGGCTTCCTCCGTTCGACCGAGGAGACACAACGCCCGGCAATTTAGCGGTAACAGCGGAAATTTTGGAGCATCTGCCCGAAATTACGCCGGGCACGCCTGAAATCGACTTGGATCGTCGTGAACGGCCGGGGTCATTTGAATATTCGATCGACGCCGCACGGCGACGTCCGCAGCGAATCGCATTCGGCACCGTTCTAATTAGCCCCGATTAATTAACGTTGCGCCGCGGCAGCTCGATAATAATTTGCGTAACGGGTCGGAGGTAAGTTCCATCGGCGCGAACGCGACGAGGGGCGACGCGATTTCTCGCGTTCGACGGGTAGCAGGCGAGGAAGGAACCACTGGATCGTAAGAACGATATATCCTCGAGCGGCAACGGAATATTCGAACGATTGTCGGCGATACGTTTTCGTTAACTCGTCGACACGCGAAACACGGGTGATTCGACGAACAGATTTAACGATCGCTAGATCGGATTATTCGTGGAAACACCGACGGACCATCGAAGATCGCGGCAGCGATAAATAGCGAGACTTGAAGACCGGGGACGGGAAATTTTGTGTAAACGTTAACCGACCAAACGGACGGTAAAACGGATTTCGTGTAGCTGACATTTACGGACGGATCCGAAAAATTTCCTGGGAAATTACGCGCTCGACATTTCGCGTCCCGTGCATCGAAATAGCGTCGGCTTTTATCGTCGGGACCGTCTTGATATGGCATCGTTCATAGCGCGGCCGGCGATTCGAGAACGGGCTCCTTAATAGCGACCACTAATTGCCGGTGAATTATTCAGGTTACACCTCGAGCAAGTAGCATTGTATTTACGGTCGCCGTATCGTTATCGAGCTATCAATTTCTCCCTCGCACACAGCTTCGATTAGTGTGCCGTTGATCATTTTAACGCGTTTATCTGCTTCAATCTTGCGAGCTGCGAGTATTTTTTATTCCCTTGTTCGCACGCTAGTTCCTTGATGAATCTTCGATCGAATCGAGCCACGTGGTCACGCAAATCGACGCTTCGCCGGCGCAATAACGAAACGACAACGTTTCGCCAGTAATTTAAGCCGGAGTGTCTGACCCGATTTGATTTATCGAACGTACGTGTCGGGTGAAACGCACAGCGACGATTTTACGAGGTGAAAACCCGTCGACAGGCCTCGTCCATCCCTGTCGATGAGATTTTCCACTTTCGGTTTTTTTTTTTTTTTTTGCTACTACACCTCTTCGCAAACGCGTTTTTATTCGAACAAGTCATGCTTGCAGCTTGAAACATTTCAGATTTCCGATACTCGAAATATTTGATCAATTTCAGAAGCTTTCGTGTGGGACGATTGACGATGACAGTAGCACGCTTTCTTTTTATTTGAATACATGTTTAATTGAAATTTTTATTTCGTCGCCCATTAAGAGTCTGTAATTTTATCTGAATTGTTTCTTGTACTTTACAACATACTAATAAATTAACGTGGGTTCTTTTTATTTCCGATGAACAACTTCCAAGGAAAATCATTTCGAAGTTATTATGAAATGCAATACTTATAGCCATCAAATAAAAAATTAAAAAGCCTCTAATACCCGAGTCAAATTTTAACCGATTTTCCATCGTCCGTACTTTCAACATTCGCTTCCTGAAATGCCTTCTAAAACGTCTCAATCGAAATTCACGGTAAACCGACATCGTACAAAATCGTCGCGCACGCCTCTTTCCCTTTCAGTCCACGTTTCTATATCGGTGTCGCGCATTTTCATATCGCTAGGTGCGGGTCTCCGTGTCACGCATAAATCGTGACCAGCTCTGAATAAAGAAATGCACCGCGGCGAGAATGCAACGCTCCCCGAGGAAAACAATCGACGGCGCAAGAACCATCGAACGAGTGGATTGCACCCGGCCAACAGTTTTCCGCTCGTCCCGAAAATTCTCCGCCGTCGTAAATTCTCTCCTAGACGAAACGACCGTGGACGTATCGCTGAAAAGACGTCCGATCATCTCCACGCCTGAGTCACGCGCGTTCTTTACACGTAGCTATCGATCCACACGGACAATCTTTATTATCCACCGTGTAAACAGTTTAAAAGTACGCCGATGTTTAGCACGATCAAGAATAGCCAACTCGCTCCGCTGGTCACGGTGCACTGGCCGTATTCGACGTGGACGAGAAACTCAGCTCTGCGAATCGAACGAATAAAACGCAGAACCAATGACGTCACACGGACACACCAGCAGCATAGTTCTATCTAAAATCGCGTATCGCTGCGCGATATAGACACGAAAATCTCTTCTCTTTTTCGCTCGCAGAATCATCCGAGTAAAATCTGGTCGTAGAACGTTTCGATGGGGGCTGTCCACCGGTCGGCTTGTTTCTCATTCTCCCACGATAATCCTAAGTCGACGTGACCAGGTAAGGGACGGATTTGCTACGTTTCTTAGATAAGGGATGGAGGATGCTTCCCGAACGACGATTCTGTGTTACGCGTGCTTGAACCGTGGAGCAGTTTCGAATCGGTTGCCGGTCCGTCAAGTTGCACTGTTAAGTAGGTTAATTACACGTTACGCAGCGTTAATCCTCGTCGCTCGACGTTCGCCGTAAATATTCGCAGCCGTTACCCCGTGAGTCGAGTGTCAAAGCGTCTGCCAATAATTGGCGCGGCTGATCCAAGGGTAGGTAGCCCAACGATAGTCGATGACTATGCCAGATGGAACGAATCGCACCGTGGCGCAACGTTTGATCGCCTCTTGTCTGTTTCGGAATTTGTCCACTTAGCGACCTGGATATGCAACACTGAGAAACGGTCTTGTCCCTCGGCACTGGCAAAAACGTCGTGGCCGATTTTCACTGGAAGGGGATGGATTTACCGCGATTCCTTCGCTACGCTGTATTGTGCAAATATTTAGCCAATAATCCGTGCAAATAAATTTGGAACGCGAGGAAGAGTCGCGCATTCGTGAAACTGTATTTTAACAACGAACAACAGCGGCCGAACAATTCCGCGCGAATTGTCTAGCCGGTACAAATATTTCCTTTGCCTCGAGTTGGAAAAAATTGTTTGACAGACTCGGTGAAAGAGCGCGACGTTCTTTCAATAGCTCTATCAGACATCGTTTATCTGTTCCGCGCGAAAACAAAAAGAACGAACGAAAAGTTTCCGCGCAGATATCCATGGGAACGAGACCGTTCCATTCCTAATCTTCCATTTCCACCCAACTTGTCCCGTTCAAAGTGTTTAAGTGGCTATCGCAAAAGGAAAGGGGAAACAAACAAAAAAAATGGCTGGATCTCTTTTACCTAGCGGCGGAGATAGGGAGAGCGCGAAAGCAATCGCGAGCTTTCTTTTTCCGCGGCGTTCACCGCAAGCGATTTTTACGGGTATCTCGGCAGAGTCGATGCCCCACGGCGATCACGAAGTCGGCCAAACAAACGAAACGTTTCAGGGCGCAGGTGGCATTCCTATTCTCTCGCAGCTCGTTATTTTTCCTTCGACCCCCGCCGGCCACCGCCGCCCTGTTCTCCAAGCGGCTCGTCGCGCGGCGAAGGAGACCTTAAAAGGCCGAAATCGTGCCGAGAGTCCGCCCCCGAGAACACAGATACGTGGTGAAGAGGGAGCGAAGAAAGTTTCTGAATCGTGTAAGACCCAGTGGAGCCTCGCGATACAAAATATTGCAATCGAGACGAAAATGATTAAAAAATAATTTACAGCCTGAAAGAACTGCGTGCAATATATTTGCTGGTAAAGATTGTTTCATTTAAAGCGAGACAGTGGTACTAACGGATCGACTACAGAAGGTTATCAAATACCTTTTGTCAAATCGTGCCTAGCTTTTGTTGAACCCCGGAGAAAGAACGTCACTCGCAATCGTTCAGAGGGAATAAAATGTTTTCTTTTTTCGGGACGAACATTTTTGCATCAACGAATATGGTTCGAAGAGGCGGGTATGTAAAACGGCAGGCCTGATTACGCGTCCTTGGTACGGTTCTTCGTGCAATAAAAATTATTTAAACGCTCCGCCCAAGCCGCGGATTATTTGCGTCTCAACCGGGCCGCTTCGCCGAAGCTTGACGGCCGTGAAAACGCTAAACTCGTTTACGATCGTCGACCGTAAAACTGTTGTAACTAGATTTATCCGAGAAATCAGCGCAGAAGTTGCGGGACAAAAGTTCTCCGACCGTGAACGAACAGAGAAAAGGGAGGGGGTTGGAAGGAAATTTGATCCAGAGACCGGGGTAAACCGGAATCGCGACGGAAAGGGCGGAAAAACGTTCTCAAGATTTCGCAGGTGGAAAAGTCGCTCGCGGAGTAATATCACGCGAAAGTTAACGCGATTCCGGCCTCGCTCGCCCGTTTAATTACTCTTGTGCCGCAAATCTCGCGGTCCCTCGTTCTGTTTCGTTTATTCGCGAACGCTCGGGCGAAATAAAAAAAAAAAAAAAAAAAGAACCACCAGGTGAAAAGAGTCGCGCCGGCGACGCCGCGACGCCTCGATATTCCGCGCGAATTTTACCCTAGCTATTTCTCGATCACGTTCGCCGCTCTTTCCGTGTCGATTCTCGATACGCCGATCGTTTTGCGATACGGTGCCCGCGGTGAATAGAGGATGAAACCCCCGCTGATGGGATTCTATATGGGAGACGCGAAATGGGGACGATTTTCATACGATGCATTTCAATATTCCGAATAGTCCGTAAGGAAAAATTAACCCAGTTGACTTCGTCTCGCAAATCGATTTGTCATTCGCCTATATTCCATTATTCCAATTTCGCCTTTTGCCTGCGTGCGAGTGATTCGCGCAACGCGGCCGCATTAATGGTAACAATAATGACGACCACCAAGCGTTTGCTTTCTAGCCTGCTTTCAAAGTATTCGGGACGACGCGAAACGAAGAGGGACGGATCGGATTTTCCCGACAAGCTAAAATTTATGCACCAATAGACGCCGGACGAAGTTCCGCCGGACGTTTGGAGTTTGTTTCACGACGAGAAGTTCACCGGGGTAGCTGTTTACTTATGGAAGCTTCTCTCAAATATTTGCTTACTCTTAGCCGACTGAACTTGGTGGCCGCTCGCAAAATCAATCCCGAAGGTCGAATCGAATGCAAAAACCGGACGACTTCGCCGGACCTCAATGTTTCCCGTCGAATCTATTTATTTGCGCGTCACGAACACCCGTCGACGGCTACTGCATTTCCGTTCCCGCCGTTGACGTTGCTGATAAGCAACGTTCCTTCGTCGGTCCGGCCCAGCTCGATCTGATTCAATTTGCAATTTCAATAAATCCATCGTTATCCGCGCCGCAAACTTTTGCACGATTTTGTTGAAGAAATAAATCACGATCCGCCCGAAAATTCTTTGCTCGTCGAATACCTCGTTTTCTCGACCAGACGTTAAATATCGTCGCTTTCTATTAAAGAAGGAACATCGCCGAGTTTTAGGGGCAAAGATATCGGACGCCAATTCGAACACGAAAGTTCCACTCTAAAATAATTCAACAGAATCTCGATCGTACCGAACGTTCGCGCGAAACGAACGGAGCGCAACGCGAACTTCGCCCGACGATCCGAAAATCCGACTTCGTTTCCGTCTAGCCAGGTGACGCGAAAGGAGTAGCAGGAAAGGGGCGAGGAGAAGGAACGATCCGTCGGTGTCCGAAACCGCGAATCAGAACGAGCGTGGCGATGCATATGTAGATGTGACGCATCTGCATTGCAGATTTCACTGTGCCGGGAAAGAAGGCGAGCCTCGATTTCGGGGCTGCGAATCGTCGGGAAGCTGTCGCCGCCTCCTGATCCCCGAAACGCATTCACCGTCGATTCACGGCCTCGTTGAATTTCGCGCCGCTTAATGCGATCGCGTTATCGCAGCTGCAAGTTTTTCCCTGTTCCCGGCGAATCGGTCGTGCGTCCCGGAAAAGTCCGGGACAGTCCAACGTTTAGACGGACGCGGAATGGAACATGCAATTTCTTCGAGGAAGAGACGAGCTCGAGGAAACCGAGCCGAATTCTTCGTACTTCCCTGCGACTCGCGATGGAACCGTACAAAGTGAATTAAATATACAGCAGGAGTCGCGAATGAAAGTTTCAAAAATTTCCCTTCGAACCTTAAACCTTTGGGCAAACCTTTAGGCGTAAAAATATACGCGAATCGAGTTTCTTTTTATTTACTCTCGATTCCCTTTATCTTCAACTATCCGAGGTTCGTTCGTGTTAAGTAATAACAAAATACGATTACCCATTTTTCGATTAATATAAGAAAAATCGCGAGTCCATGAATTTCAGTATTTCAAAATAATCTCTCGCCCTTTGCACCGATCAGACAAAAAGGAAATTGCACGTGGACTGTAACGTCTTCACTTTCACCCCGAAGATTCTGCTCTCCTGTGCACGGGCTAGCTCCAGAGCAACAATGGCTATCAATCAGAGCCGCAAAACGACCGGAAGTTCCGCGACCGCTATCATACTGGCCGCCACTTTATTCGGCCAGCTGCCTCTGTCTCTCGCAGAACACGGGATAGTGGTAATGAACTGAGGGTAGCCGCTGGCTGTCGGCCAAGCCAAACTCCTGCTAGAAGCTCGTGCCGGTCCCTCCCCGCGGTGCCACCGTGAGATTTCTGATCTGCTTACCGCCAGGGGAGAATCGCGTATCGGCCGTTCCGTGAAATCGTGCCACTTCGAACCGGCAGTGAACATTGCCGGGCGTAACACGAAAATCTCCGCCGACTGTACGAAAGCGTTCGATCTCGTTCAAAGGAACGGAGAGCGTTCGCGGTTCGTCGAAGAAACGAACGCGTCGAAGGAAGCAGAAACAAGTTGCCGGGGGAAATTAGTTAGAACAGCCAGGCGTTTCGAGTTGCTCCGCGTTAATAAGCCAATATCGAAAATTTCCTTTCATCTCGATGAATCGCGAGAGGTCGCGTTCAATAATCTGTTTGACCGAGAAAGCGGTCTCCAAACTTCTTGTACGATAAATACGCGCGTCGAGACCGATCGATTTCGTTTTCTTGCCCGGAGCGATGCCCCGGCACGATCGACATTGATCTGTTACGATAGGCGATTGGTAACTCGAAAATAATGGCGCAATCGAGCACGTCGTTTAACATTTTCCGAGTGCAATTTGTCGAGGAAAACGGCCGCCACGGTAGCAACGGGATTTTTGTGTCAAGACGCTCGACGGTCTCTTCAACTTTAACGAGAACAATTGCCGGCAGCTCCGATAGGCAGGAAATAGAGGCGTGCTCGAGGTGCAGGCTGAAGTAAAGCCGTTCGAAAGAAAATGTATTCGTGGTCTAATGGGTGCTCGATCAAATTGACCGGTTTAGCGAACGGCAAAGCGGAGGCTCGTGGATAATCGGTGGCTTGCATACGACGATTAAAGGCAACCGAGTCGAGAAAGGAACGGCAATCGTAGCCGTCATTAGCATCGACGATAGCGATGCCTCTATCCATCTCGCGAGGGAGAGAGAGGGAGAGTGTTCTTTGATGTCCGGCTAATAAAACGTTGACGGTCGGTTAAAAATAGCCATACAGTTTCGGTGGAATATAATTTCGATAGCGACGAGTTTCTCGTCGATCGCCGCTGCTTTTTCATTTCTTTTTTTTCTTTCTTTTTTGTGGAGATCGTAACGGAACATCGTCAACGATTTCAGCGGTCGCCAAACTCTCGAGAAATGTAGTACATTGTCCTGTCAAAATTTGGCCAGTTCGCAGAGTCCTCTGTTCCCTGTGAAAGTGGAAGCTAGACAATGCAGGCACTATTTCTGGTCGGGGTCTAAATCGAGCGTCGGGAGAATCCAGAAAGGCGCTGCCTCGGGAAATAGGACTTGCTCGAAGGAATAATTGTTTGGGAAACACTGTCGACGATGAAGAGGTTGTCGAATTTCATTGGCGTAATAATCCGCTGGACATTCCAAGGGACGTCGCGCGGACAGAAATTTGCGTACCGTCAATTTCGACTTGCGAAAAATATTCCCGGCGAATATCGGAATATTATTCCGACGGGCCGAAATATTAGTGGAGGCGATAAACTACGCACAACGGGAGTCCTTGCAACGTCGAAATACTTTCGCCCACTCCATATTCTCAAGCCAGAAGCCGGGCTCGTTCGAATCGATTGGTCGCATTCCTGGCCACCGGTGACACCGAGTAAGATAACCGCATCGCACGACGATCTAGCCCAATTCGATCGCGATGCATAACGTCGAATTACGTTCCCTCATTACGCGGCCGCAACGGTGAAAGCACGAGGGCAAACGTTCCCATGAAATTCACCAGGAGATCGACGTTTCGGTGGCACTCACTGACGTGCTCAGACCTGGCGAACGTTCCGCAGGTCCCAGTGCATTAGCGACGTGTCGCTCGACGTAGGATAAATCGTGCGAGTTTTGGAAACTAACTTTCCGTCGTCTCCTTTAACGGCGAAGGAGAACTGCACTTCCTATTCCCGACGGAAAATACGTATATCGTTATCGTGCGTCACAGAAACGATTTTTCAGGAACGGAAATTCGGTTCGAGGAGGAAAAAGGGCCATCAATTTCGAGCGACAGTTCGACGGAAAATATTGGTCGACTTTATAGCGCATTCCTCTATATTGAATTAAATATATCATTGCTTCCTTGAAAAGTACGCGCAATATTCTTTTTTTCATAGCACGATAAAACAGTTTATCGATTAGCATACCCGAGTGTTTCGCATCGCGTGCTTTTCATATAAATAAAAGCTGCATCGATTCGTGGACTGGGATAATTCGAAATATTAAACGGTGACACGAACAAAGGGTTAATCGGGAGTTTTCCTGAAGGAATACAGAAGCCGGCGACAGGACCCATGGGGAAATTAATTGCATTGTCGATGTTCCAAGAAACAAGAACAGCTTGAATCCGCCAGGTGGTTGACCTGTATATTTCGCATGCAGAAATACACCGAACGTTACGAATCGTCGTTCCCTTTCCCGATATAAAATCCCTTGTCCGTTTCGTCACGCGCACGAAGGCCCACCTACTACATCGGTACAATTTTGGACGAGCCCTGGCGCATATTAAAATATACATCCCGCTCTAAAGGTCGAGTACCAAAATCAATGACTGCGGCGACAATTTAGGATGTCGTGTTACACGTTTTATCGGGAACGATGAAAACGGTATCAAGAGGTAAATCCACGGTGTCTCTTTGAAAGTTTGCCGCGACACGGCCTTGGGGGCCAGGTAACTAGGTCCAAAGACAACGTCCAACAATATCGATATCCAGTGTACCAGAATAAAGTGAACAAGCCCGTGGCGCGAATAGTGACACGGCTATTTGCGGATGCGCGAGGCGTGTGTGTACGCGAGGAAAACGAGCGAAAACATTTCACGAGACACGAGTCACGTAACGTAAACGCGTCCACGAGACAGAACGACGCACAGATACGGCCTATCTGTAAGAAAGTTTGTAAATCGCCTGAAACGTCTATCTGCTGCGGCCCTCTCTCGCCACGAACGAGAAAGGAGAACGAAGGGCCGGACGGGAGCGTCGTTTCCACGAACCGTAAATTAATGTTAATCGGATTCGTTTGCCGATCGCGACGAACCTCGAACTGATACGATAGCCGAACTGCGACTAGATGCGATAGGAATTAAGGTCGAATGAAATTTCGATCCAAACTGCTCGTTCATAACAGAACCTGTCCCCGATAAGGGATTTACAACGCGAGAATAGACGATTCGCAGCCGATTTGACGTATGGGACCCCGGTTTCTAATTGAACATTACCTTTGTACATTTTTGTAATTGCAAGGGAATGACAAAGACGATCCAGTAGTGGGAATAATACGTTACTCTAATAATAATAACAGTAATAATATGTAAATTAATCTAGAAATGTAACTAAGGTACTATTATTGTTATTATTATTACAGTTAATTTGCGACGATAGAAAAAAGGCAATCGTTTCACTCACCCTCTGAGCCTTCCGCTTATCAGCCCGCTGATTCTGGTGGTATATTCGACTGAAATTACTGACGATAACAGGCACCGGTAAAGCGATCACAAGGACACCGCTGAGAGAGCATACACCCCCAACGATTTTTCCCGCGATCGTTTTCGGAACCATGTCACCGTACCTGCAACACAAGAACAAACGCAACGCATTAGTATTCGGATGTATCGGTCGTCTGACTACAAACGGTCGTTTTCACTGAACGCCTGACTTCTTCTTACGCAAGAATTACTGCGCCAGTATTAACCGAAAGCAGTCTGATGCTAAATAATTTGGAATATCGGAAAAACAAATTCGTTAACAATATTCCAGCGCGTAATAATTCTTCTGCAAGAGCACACAAATTTTGCTCAATTTATATGATCGTAGAAAACTATTTTTTAATCGATATAAACGAAAGTACTAAAATTTCTCGCAACGTAAAATGTATGGGCCGTAAGAGTTATTGAAATTGACGGGTATAGCACTCCAGCCAAGCGAGCTTTTAAAGTAACCCCGTCGTTAAGTCAGAGTTACTTTACTTACGTTACTTTAACTATACAATTCCTAATCGCGTTAGAATAAAAACGAAGCGATCTTAATTCCAAGGAAGGTACTATCTTTGACCCCGCTTCTGGATAGTACCCATGGAGCGGTTTAATTGAAAAATCCTGTCCGACCTCTGCCACGCTGTTTGCATAATTTCATGGTTATTTTACAGCCGCGTGTCTCGCGATGAATCACGACCAGCGCAATTTATACGATAATTTGCATCGGAAATTTTCATAGTAGAAAAACAAAAGACACAGTGAAACAATGAATGGAATTTAACGGGGCCGTGTAAGAATTTCGTAGCGCTCCACTGGCCAACTGCTGCTCTTTCGTTTCGACAAAGCACTTTCCATTTTCCAACGAATAACATAAAAAAAGACACAGAGTGGTGGAAAAAGTGCGAGGGAAATTTACCGTATTTCGCGAGGAATACAAGCGCATCTGCTTGTCGCGAGAACGCGCAACGATAAAATGTTGCAATTGTATAAGAATTAACGTCAAGACTAGATACAACTTTGCCTCAATGTTAAATGCAAAGGCTGGCGTGAAATCGATACGGACATCGTGCATTGCCTGTAACATAGCCATGCTTTACGCCTTATCTTTGCAGAACCAAACTATGCCGCGAGCATACGCCGCAAACGTCGTGTTCACTTGACGTGGGTCTGGTAAACGCGACGTCTGACCGCGACGTCTTATTCCACTGCGAAAGTGAAAACTCATTCCGTCGAGCACGCCGCGCATCGATGCACGCAGTCATCGCCCGTCGCTCTATCAGTGCAACAATTTTTCTCAACTGTCTTATACATAGACGGCAAGAAATTGACTAATCGAAAGGCATATGCAGCGCATCTGTCGCAGAGAGTATTAAATTATTTAGAACGCTTACGGTCGACAGATGCATTGGCGACCGTTGAAACGGGGACGCGAAACAATTTTAACGAGTCGCCCGTTGATGACAATTGAATTGGTTAAAAGAATGGACAGATTCGAAACGGCAGGATAACCGATAAAACATAAGCACGATCGATCCAACAATTCAAGTACCCACGAAGGCAAATAATTTACTGAATTAACGCTACGGGAAGGGGAAAGCTTGTGAACGACATGTCCAAACGAAAAGGGAAATCGAAATAACGGGTCGATCGGAAAAATGATGGACGATATTGAACGGTAAAAATGTGTGCATAGTTTCATTTAAATAAGGGGCGAGTAAATCGTTGGACATGAGTAATGTGATCCCCGTATCGGGGATAGGGCAAAGAATACCAGAAGGTGGAAAAGTGGCAAAGGACAGGCGTGCGTTTTGGAAGTGTCAGCTCCAATAATTCGAAGCACTGTATAAGGCCATTTTCTACGCAAGATACGATCGACCGTATCGCCCCTGCTGTCAAGTGTCCATATTCCCAGGGAATAAGCAGGCTCGTTCATATTTCTGAAACGAGTGTGTCTCGCATACCACGGCGGAATACGATAAATCCACGAAAAGCTTCTTTATTCGATACAACCATTTCATAAATTCCGAGTATTCGTGTGCCACCCGTTCCCCGTTCTTTACCTTTTCTCTTTATTTACAGGCGACTCTTCGCGTTCAAGGAGGCCGGAATAGAAGCAAAAAGAAAACGGGCGGCACGAAATGACGTTAATAATTGATCGACGATCGTGGCCACGTCTCTATATATTTTTTTTTTCTTCGCTTTTATGAACCGCTAACAAATTGGGAAATGGCCGAGCAAATTGGAAACGTCACGTTCACGTTATCGCGAGAGCGATTACACGATCGAAGCTCCAAGGAACCGTGGCTGCCTTTCAAATAAATAAAACCGCGACGGAAAAATTCGACTGTCAAGCCGGGCAAATTTATTGGTATCCCTGAAATGAAACCCGATGACAGATGAAAATCAAGGTTCCCACCCTCAAAAGCTATTGGGGAACGCGTTCGGGGCGAAACATCAAAAGGAACGTCCCGCAAATCGGGAGGAAAACACGACGGCGACGAAAAGAATACGAACCGCGAACTTAGCGGAGCACCGAGACGGTTCGAGATTGCCGACAAAGTTTCCTAGATTCGAAACTTTACAGCGAGGAAGCCAATGGTCGTCGAAATAGAAACATACTGCGGGGAAAATTCGTGCAACCCTCGGAAGTCCCGGCAGGTCTATCGCTTTTCCCCTTTCGCGTCACGCCGGAACGGGTAACGATCCGCCACGCGGAAGTTACGAACCACCGAACGCTCGTGGGGTTTTTACAGTTTATCAAATGTTCCTCGCGTCTTATATTCCCCCCTTTTCGGCCCACCCTTGATATACGAGCGCCACCGTGGCTCCGACCGGTGCAGCGAAAAAAAAACGACGAATTTCCGGTCCCCCAGGAATTACTGCGCGACCATGAAAACAGAATCCCGCGCGCGTTTCATCAAATCAAGGAACTCGATTATCCGACCCCATTCCACTCAGCCGGGAGTACCCCGAAATGGTTCCCCGAAATGAATTGCTCGGACGCACTGATCAATTCCCAGACGAGTCGGAAGCACAATGAAAGGGAGACCCGCGGTGGATGGCGTGAAAGATGGAGAACGGATACACGAAAGCGGTGGACGAAAAACAGCGTCGGAGCTTTATCGATGCGGTCGACTCCGGGCGTGCTGTATCATCGAGCCGCGCGGGACACGCGAGACAAAGGGCAAAAAGCAGAAATCATTAAAAGCAGAGGGTTCGGAGGGGGGCGATAAGCATGGATTCCGGTGGTCGTAAAGTGTTTGTGTCGGCACGCATTAGCGGCCGGCGGTTTCCGCGTAATTGCGGCCGGTATAACGTGCAGGCCGCATATGTAGGCCGCTGCATTATTAAAAAGAGAAACGTGCACGCTAATTGGCAAGGAGCGAAGGCGCCGTTCGTTACCGGCGCTTTGCGGACAAGCCGACCGACCAACGGAGGAGGAATTCATCGTGGCCCATGCAAGTTGGATGGTCGAACGGGGAGGCGCGTATCGCCCGCGGGATGCGCCGGCTGAGATTCCAACGTCTGGTCGGCCACCGCGTTTAATTTCTTAACAGTTTTACGACGAGCACGCGAAATGAGCAATATCCGTCGCACTGTTTACGGAGTTGTTATTATCGTCGCGCGGGATTATTAATGCGCAGTTGCCCGCTCACCGTTTTCTATTGCGATAACGACGATCGATGTCCGTAGACGCACGGCGTATAGAAATGTCTGCGGAGACCAATGGAACGGCCTGTAAAATCATTGTCTTAACGCGCAGGCCGCCTACGGGCAATCCCGCGAAACGGATCACGTAAAAATTCTTCCGGAATGAACTACTCCGGTTCGTTCCTAGTTAATATTTCAACCAGCACCCCGTCGCATCGAAACGAATCTAAACCGCCGATCCGCCGCGCCAATTGCTGCGTTCATCAAACATTCAAGCGGTGATTCCGCTGATGCGCGGTTTCAGGAATAATTCGTGCTTTTAATTGGATCAGCGTGAGAGGAACGGCGACAGATAGAGGGGGGTAGACTGAAAAGAGGGAAACGCGTAGATAGACAGATAGACAGATAGATAGATAGATAGATAGATGATAGATAAATAGAAAGAGAAAGAGAAAGCAACGATAGAGAGAGAGAGAGAGAGAGAGAGAGAGAGAGAGAGAGAATCGGGCAAATGTTCATCGAGACTAGGAAAATCCAAGAGACGATCGCGATCGAGAGCGACGTGTTCCAGCGATGTACGCCGAATTAGTTAACGGCACGCGAGCATTCAGGTCCCGCAGGATGGAACGAAACGACGACATGCACGTCCCGGAAGGACTCGACGAAACTGCGACATAATTCGATAAAGCGAGCCGGGGTCTGGTGAGAGCGACAACGATCGAGGATTGGTCCGCTGGCGATGTTCCATATTACGCTCGCTCGGGCGGCGCTTTTCGAGCGAGGGGACACTTAGAAAATAGCGGATAATACGGCTTTGTAAAAACACCAAAATCGACCGAATTATCGCCGTCGAAATGGATCTCGTCCAGCTGGTCTGCTCTTTTGCCATCGTGCCGCAAGGTCGATCGATCAACTTTCGATTTGCTTAGCAATCCGATCGGGCGCAAGCTGTTTATCGTCCGCAAAAACGTGTCAACCTGCGTGAAAGCTTTTCGCCCCCTTTGCTGCTATTCTCTCTGTACTGCCGCGGGATCGGGACAATCGGGTTGATTGAAAGGTTCCTGGTAAATAAATAGGCAAGGGCTCCCTTTTCGGGGGGGGTAGGCAGAGATTCAAGCTAGATATTTGAAACAAAACCATAGACCCTCCTTTTCTAACAATATTTCTATTTCCGACGTTAGCTCGAATCCTTCCGTACGACCTTTAGACGCGGTAAGAAACTAGAATGCAAAGACCTTGCAATCAGACTCGCCATATTTTTCCTCCTCGCAAATTAACGAAAATTCGAGGAAGCCCGGAGGATAATTACTTCGTAAGCCGTGTCGCGCTGGTTCTTCGAACGCGAGAGGGAGGAAAGGTTGGCCGGGGGCTGCTCACCCTGCGATCCCGACCTGATTTCTCTATCCGTTCTCCCCTCGCTTTCTTCCACGAAATCAGAGAAACGGGGAACGTCAAGGGGCAGACAGGAGCAGAAGGGAAAACTACTTTTCCACGCCGACGAATCCGATCGTTCCGTCTTCCATCGGGGCGAACACCGGCAACAGGAACTTGGACCTCGCTCTGAAGAAGTTTCTTCTTCTCTCGCTTTTTCGTTTTTTCTTTTTTTTTTTTGTTACAGTTCATTCTGCCTCGACGTTTCCTCAAAACTGACAACTTTACCCGTCGAGGAATTCTGAAGGCTCGATTGACCCGACGGAAGATCATCGAAACGAACACCTTTTTCGCGAATAAATGGAAATCAATACCGCCACGTGAATTTCTAAACGTTTCGAGAAATTCAAAAAAAGAATCGCAATTGATTACGGATAGATTGATTCTCGTCGCGACGCTAATAAAAATTCCACTGATTCAACGCACCTGTAAATTCGCGCAATTCGTTAATTGTACCGAGTTCACTGCACCCTCCCCTTCGAGTAAATAAAATTACGCGTATCCCCGTTTAACGTTCGGATGCGGAATGGAGTACGGTATTACGACGCGAGCATCATAGCCGGTGGAATAAAGGATGTTTCTCCATGTAACAGAGGAAACATTCTAAGCTAAAGTAACAGTCGCAAGATGGTCGCCGTTGCGGTTGCCGCGAGGATACAGGCTGAGAGGAGAAATCGTCCGAGTGATCATGGGACCCTTTACACGACTGTCCTTTACGTGACACTAAAAGCGCTTCAAACTTTTTACGATTCGTCTACTCGACTCCCAGCCGTATCTTCGAGCGCGTCGTCAACTTTGTGTATGATTGGCCGTCTCGTAAACTTTAACACGTGTAGTTTGCCGCAGTAATAATAGAAATTCCGTGGTCGTCGCGGACCTCGATATATCTCTCCTCGACGCGAATCACTGCACCAGCCTCTGCCGCGGCGCTTCGCGCGACGAACTAAAATTAATTAGCCCGCGTCGCTTCGCGCGAGGTCCGTCTTCTCCATCGGAGAAACGGCAATCGATTGACGATAAGCGAGGATGTTTTTCCGGCGACTCGAGGGGAACGAACTAAACGGGTTACATCCAATTATTTATACTGCCGGATTCAAACGCCAGCTAGACCGACTAATTCTATTGGACGGAACGTTTAAACCCAGAATTTCAACTGTTTATAAACGATCGACGATAATACTTTTGTCGCGTCGACGATCGCGGAGGACGACGATAATGCGTGATAAATTCTACGCAGACAAACATGGAAGCAGCGTGAACAACACGTCCGACAAAATAAAGCGCTGCCCACGAGAATATTTTTACGTACGGGAAATCTTCGTTTCGAGGTTCGTCGAACTGCCCCCGTCCGAACAATAATTTTCCCGTTCCGTCGCGATTTAACGGAGAATCGCCAACGAGAATAAAAAAAAAAAAATTCGACGACAAGCGTTGCCGGGTTCGAATGAACGTTACTCCCACGGGGCGGGGTGGTTCGTTCCCTTGTTTGTAGTGGATAGCCGGGACACGCGACGGCGCAACGAGTTTAGAATCTAGCAAGAACGCACGGATTAGAGGGCTATCTTTAGATAAGCACGCCTTGACAGACGTCGCGAGAATATCCGCCGCTTGAGACGCTCGCGTTGAACACGCCGATCCCGCAGATGATACCGCCGATCGTAAATCGCGGCGACCGATCGAAACGCTGGTCGATAATTGCCGCGCCACCGGAGAAGACAAGGGTAAAACCTGTCTGTAAATTTCGTTTCAACGATGGACGGATTAGATTTAATGGCGACGGGAAGTTATCATTACCACTATTAGTGGGTGTAAAACATCGAGGAAACCCTTTCCGTCATTTTGATAATCCGAAGTTTCCTGCGTCACCTCTTCGCCCTTTCTTTGGTTGTTATTTCGATCCACTGTTCGACAAGAATTGAAATCCGTTAGATTTTCGAAAATCTAACGGATTTCAATTCTTGTCGAAGTGAACGGCGAAGGAAGGACAGCAGATGAATAAATGGAGAGCGCGAAGGCGTGCGAAAAGATCGGTCGACGAATGAGAGTGGCTCGTCCGCGACTCGTTACGCGTCGTCGTGTTCGATAATGCAACCGTTTAATAAAAATGAAGTGTGCGACGGTTCTTGGAGCTTTCGCACGAGCGACGACGTGCAACATTGGAGGCTCAACGGCGGCCCTTTCATTGGCCGCGAAATGGAACAGTCGTCGCGGTCGACAGTAATGAAAGTGTCATAAAATTAAAGGAGTCTCAATGGAAAAACCATTTCCGGTACGCACTGCGTCGCGAACGCTCTCCGGAAGTTTCGCCGCGAAACGCCTCCCATCGAACCCCGTCTGGGGAAATTCTCACACGGGGGTGGAGTATAGAAAAACAAGCGTCATCGATCGGAGCCAATAAAAGGATAAAAAGTTGCCGCACCGATTGCCTAGGAAGCTCGGCTTCGTCCAAGAATTGGCAATGCCCAGTCGACTGGTCGGGCAACGTTCTTAGCAAAGGTGCGTCGCGGTTGAATAGACATCGCGAAGAGTATAAAAATCCGAACAGTGAATAAACTGACGGACCCGTAATTATTATTAAACGATGCCGAATTCTTTGTACGTCTGCCAACCAATCATCTATTAATAGCCCCCTTTCCGTTCACCTTAACTCTCCGCCGATCGCGACTATTATATTTCTTCCTCCGTGGAAACAAACCTGGCTATCGTATCCATTCACCTCCGTCCGGCTGCCCGATGTTTCGAATAAACAAGAGGAGCGGAATAACCAAAATATTTCAACGGGCGAACACGCGGCCGCGCATTTTTCAGCAGGTCATTTGAATGATAGAACGCCCGCTTTATGCGCGCACTTATTTTTCGAGCTTACGGTAGGCGTCGAAGCCAGTCCGGGATGCAACGCTCTATTAAAAGACGAACACCGCCGGCTTTCCAGATTTTCGCCGCAGTCTCTTAGAGCGCGTTGTACGAAAATAAAGCGCATTCTCACCTTGCACGCGAGACCGCTCGTGCGTCAGCCCGGTCCGGCCGTCTTCCCTCGACGAAGACAAAATCGACAAACGGGAAGATAATGTCGCGAGGAGAGACGACGTTCGCCCGGAGATCGGTCGGGACGACGAAGATCGAGCCTCGGTTAGAAACGTGGCGAGCGTGGATAAAAACGTGACGCGGCCCGGTATCGAAATAGAGAGGTGCATGTTAATGATCGCCGTGAAATATCGCCCGATCAAATTTGTTATTTCGCCCCGACAAATTCGTTCGGGGTTGAGCGATGGCACGTCGGCGAAGGAAGGGACGTAGGGACGCGGAGGCGTCGCGGTAACGGAAACCTCGGCCGGGATGAAATGATTCATCGGAGCGAGAAAAATAATTGCGGACGCGATAAAGCAATTTCTCGGCTACGTCGGGATTTTTAACGGGCCGCATCGTGACAGGGGACAAGGGATATATTTTAAAGAAGCTCGCGACACGGATGACGAAGACAAAACGTCCGCGCGCCGGTTCCCCGTGCGACAATGAGAAATGGTTTATTTCTGTTTCCGCGGAGCTTTCGAGAAGCTACAAGGGTTTACGTTGCCGGTGGAAACGGGGCGGGCAGGTTTCTTTCATCGCGGCGATCTGAAAGCGATCCGGGGGGACGGAAGATTGTTTAAGGGAACGGATAGAGAACGACGGAAGTTAAAGGGGATAAAGGGGAGACGGTTGAATGAAATTGGGGCCAATGAGGAATTTCGAATTAAGGGACGAAGGGAATTTCGTTCGCGCTTTAGCGGATTAAAACGTTGCAGCGTGTCGAGAAATCGAAACGAGAACGATCCGGCGTGAAACGAATGTTACAGAGGAAGATATATAGGCGGACTGTTTCGAAACCAAACGATTTAAGGATTCGAATCTCGGCGGCGCTTTTTATTTTCACCCCTTCCAGCTGCAATCCACTTTCGTCGCGATGCGACCGTTCTTTTCTTCGTATTCCAATCGCATTACGCCCCTCGACGTTCGTCTATCCCTTTTTGTCTCTTCGCCAGTTTGCACAACGAAAGTGATTTTACCTTCCTTATTGCACCATCCTATTATATATATATATATATATACCGGCTTTGTTTTCCGTAACAAGCGTTTACTTTTAGCCTTTCCCTTTGAAAGGGAAAAAGACGAAGGCGACCGCGCGTTACCAATATGGCACTTTGAACGAATTAAACTTTACAGCCTCAACAAAAAATGGAACTTTTTCTATAATACAGGAGGATTAGCCTTTGCGCCACTAAATACATCGGATGTATGGAAAAGAATTTTCCACCCGCCTTTGAAGGCGCTTCAGAAGGCAACCGAGAAGCGAGGCACGCCGGGAACCTCGGGAATATGAAATTCTGTTAATGGAACTTCAGGTAATCCGGTTCGCCCGAAGGAGGTACGAAAGAGGTACGTCGTTCAGCCAATTGGTTTACGGTCGAGGCAGAAAAGATTCTCGTAGAAGTCGGAAACGAGACCGCCTCGCAGTAGGTGCTTTTTCGTTCCTCCCAAAAATTCAAGAGTTTATATTCTCCATAAAAAAGAACAAAAACAAAATCCAAGGAACAATCAATTCCCCCGAGGCTCTATCAAATCCCGAAGCAACGAATCCGCATGAAACCTCGCGAAAATTAAAATCTATTTAAAAGCACGAAGCCATCCGATCGTTCGGGATTAATCGCACGATTAATTATTGCTCGCAATTGCAGATATAATCATGAATAACGAGAGTTATCCGGCGAGACGCAATCGCCCCTTCCGTCGAGGACGATCCGAGCGGCCAGATAACTCCACGAGCAGATAAGGGAGTAATTGAGAGCCGCGGGTCGCTATCAGCCCCGTCGACGACGTTTCTCGCGGCACACGCTGCGTCGCGCCGACCTCCTGCGCGGATTACAACCGGCACCCGTTCGAACTTCTTGATTAATCAAATAACACGGGACACTGTCTTCCACTTTGACGAGCTCGATCCAATGCGACACCGAGTTTCGTCGGACCTGAACCCCCCTACGCTCAACCATTGCCTCGGCGACTTAACCCTCCCGGCGAGCTGAACGTGCTCTTTCGCGCCCCGTCCACTGTAATCCGCTTCGGGAGAAGCTAAACTACGGGAACTATTGCGACAGCCACCCAGGACATTCGTTAGGCGGCTTCGATATAATTCCATCCAAGGTTCGTTCGTTCGACAAAGATCCACGGATCGACCGTTTGCATCACGGGTGTAGATCTTATATACTTCTTGCTTGCACGAGGCTTAGCGGTCGAACAATTCGCTCTCGCGCGGTCCCGGTTATACGGACTCCTGTAAATGGTCAACGATTACCATGCTCCGGCCTGACCGCCGTAGGGTTGATCAAACAGAGGTCGAAGTCTATCAACGAGCCAGATGATTCGGCGGTCGAGCCAACGGAAACTATCCCGAGACTGCTTCGAATCGAGATCCAACAAGATCCGAAAAGACAAACAAGATCCTCCCCTCGATCGGCCCCTCGACGGTGCCAGAAAGTTGGCGTCACTCTTCGCGCGAGGATCGTTGAAGGAAGAAAGACAGCGCGGATGTGGGTCACGTTCGAGAATCGTCGTATAATGGTCCAGGTGGCGAATGGGTTTCGATGGGGAATATTATATATACCGGGTGACGTACGCAGATACGCGTACGGAAAATCGATCGACGAAGAGGCGGTGATCCGTGGCACGGCTTGTTCTCTCTTGGCTAAAGAAGACGATCGGCTGCGATCCCGTTGGTTTTATCGCGCCCCTGTTTCAGGCTGCAGCGATATGGTGGAAGGGTGAAAGCGGAGACGGGTGAAGCGCACCAAGCCGCAGCCGAGGCACTTGCTTCCCTTCGTTCCTCGCGGTGGTTGCAGGCCTTCGCTATTTTCGTCTAAAACCCGCACGCTATTTATAAATGTCAAGCATTTGCATACGCGTTCCACATTCTATCTAATACACTACCTGTGTATTTCGATTGTATTAATGCGACGGAACGGGAAGCCGAGGCACGAGACTCGAGGCTTTCGCCGGCCAAGTTCACAGTTGCCAGACGTAATATAGAATACCGAGAATTATCGTCCAGAATATGTGCGCTAGGTATTCGTCGCGAAAACTTTTCGCTCCGCAAGCCACTTCAAGCGACACTTCATTGATATTTAATTGAGCTTTTCAATCAGGCAAATTTCGTACGAACTCGTTGGGGTCCGATAAGAAACCGTAATCGTTCCTTTATTGACGGTGATCTCAGTGGTCCGTGCGCCTTTACACAGGTAGCAGCCGCTTTAACGACGATGTAATAACCACGTTCGACGAGCCAGAATGATCGCTAAAGGGCGCGGGAGGCTCGTCGGGTAAAGTCGACGGGGTTGGGTTCGCGTGGTTGGGAATTCAAATGGAATCCCGAAGCCTCGTTCCATACCAGCATCGATTAACCGTATTCCCTCACCCGTCCTATCTCGTTTCCTCGCTCAACGCCACGTACCTCTGAATTCCGTCATAATTCACCGATGATGCGTAACTCGTACGTGCATGCGATCGTACGTTCGCTAACGGCGGCCTAGGCGGCTACGGCAGCTGGCATTTCGCGAACGAGCAACGGGCGAAATATTTTCTGTTCAGATCAGAAGAATTTCGTCCCGCCGCTGTGGGGCGAAAAGAAGCATCCTCGTTAAGACGTCGCGGGGATATTTTAATTACCACGGCGGTTCGAGCGTCTTCCATTTCATCAACGTAGCCGACACTCGAGATTTATAGACGACCGCTCGGCCACCCCTTCGAAATTCGCGTCTTCTAATTATTGCCGGGGAAGATTGATTGTCCATCGACTCGGAACGGCATTTCGGATGCTGGATTCCCCCGCAAGTCACCACGGTTTACGTCACCGGACGAGATCCAGGGTGCGAGGGCTGGTTACGCGCTCGAGCTTGTTACGAACTTTCCGCGCTCGGGAAACTTCAACGCTCATCGAGCCTAACTGACTCGCGAAGTCGCCTGGATTTATCAAACCTCGCCGTCCTGGGCGTCGTCATTTTTTTTTTAAATATAGTCTGCGAACAGTCCGCGACATTCGTTGCAGCTCTGCGTCGCAATGGTATAAACTACTTAACCGTCTTCATGTTTCCGCTTTATTATCTTATAGCTGTAGCCTGCCGTTCATTCGTTCATTCGTGTCAAAGAGTGCTAACCGTCCCCAACCATTCGTTCCGTTACCAAAGGCTCAACATAGCAAGGAAATTGTAATTTCCCGATCGAGGTTGCCCCGAGCGGGTTGGCCGTGCGAAAATTAGAAAAAAGAATACGTCGAACGCTATCGTCAAGGGGTTGAATTTTTCGATAGACACCGCAATGGAACTGCTCGCTAGACCTGGCGTGCAGCGGGCCTGCATGCGGCTCTGTTGAAAAGTGGCGAAGTAATATGGAACGATAAACGGCGGCACGAAATCTTCGATAAAAGTAATGCGTCCGCGTGGCGGCCGCGGCAGCTCATTCAGAACGGGGCGAATGCAATCTTACGAGCGTGTTAGCAGATCCGCCCGGCGATACCAGATCTGCCCGCAAAACGTTCGAACCCTTCGTCGCGATTTATCGCTGTGCCATCCTGCCGGCGAAATGGTGGCCCGGCGCCGTTACGTGGGACAATAAAAAATTGAATAAACCACGCGCGACGGACATAAATTAGCGACGGAGGTGGGGACCTGCTGGTATCTGATGGGGTAAAAAGTAAAATCGAACGGGATTTACCGCGTCGTTCGGGGGTTCTTCGAGGGAAATCGAATACAGATGAAAGGGGGGCCAATGATTCGGCCGAAACGCTGGAAGATTGCGAACGGAGGACAAACAACGGAGACAGTGGAAGGTACGAGATTGGATGGTAAATGAAACGGTCGGCGGAAACTTACCGGCGCTAAATTATGGAAGGGCTTCCGGTTCTTCGTGGGTCGAACGCGATAGACTCGACCTTTTTACTTTTTACTCGCTGAACGTCGGTGTGACAAATGGGAAAATAGCGCTGCGAAATACGGCGATAGGATCGAAGTCTAAGATGTCCAACGTTATTGCAACGGTGGACCGGAATGGAAAGTGGCAAAGCTTGGCCGACGACCAAATCGGACAATTATCGCCGGCAACCGGTTCGCGTAAAGAAGACACCTCTTTCTTTCCCCGATCGCCATAATTACAGAAAGACGAATTACACGTCGCGGGTACGTACGACTCGCAGCGTTTCGTTGCCTCGTACGACCCCGTCGATCTCTATCCTTGAACGTTTCAATTAGATTGCACTAACCGCGGCGCGAGACAGAAAGTCGCCGCAGGAGAACGGATCACGCGACCGGGCGAAACGAAAGTACAATTTCGCGCAGCAATTCGACATTATCTGGGATCGTTGTCACGGCAGCCCGACGCCGATTAAACGGTTGTTACGCTGTTAAGAGAGTGCACGCAATGCGATTAACACGCGCGGTTAAACCGGACGGGATAATTGGTTAAGTTCGAGTAATTAAGAAGTTCCAAGGAAACTAATGCAAGATCCTCCGTCAGCTCGCAGCCGATTATGCTAACGAAAATGAATTTCTTCGGCAGCTTCCGCGTGCTCGTCTTCGTCCCTAATATGTGTAACGCGTCGCTCGCGAGAAAATTTTCAAGACGGCGTTCCGAAGCGGGGAAAATATTGACGAGGCTGAAACGACTGTCTAATAATAAAATACGCGAGCGACAATATTCCAGGTCACGGTGAAATCGAGAGGCAAAGTAACGCAGGCTATCGACAAGAGCGCAGCGGCTTCGACTGCGAGCCGATATTATTATAAGGCGAGGGACTCGTACCGATCGACTATTAGCCGGGCTACTAGCAATTTTACGGGGCACGCGATACAATTGCACGGTCCGACTCGACGAAAACGGAATTAAGCGTAAATTTATGACGCGATAAAGCTAACGGCGGGATCGCGGGTGTAATCAGCTATCGCGGACGAAACGGAATTAAAGCGAGCGGTGGGCCGCCTCGAAATTAAAGCGGACACGGTCCGGCCCGAGATTTACAGGGAACGGCCGAGCGTTGAGTGAAAAGTTTAATTAGATACAACTCGCGTCGAACCCGCTGGAAGAGATGGTAAAATTCTGAATTAGCTTCGGTCCTCCTTGGCGAAGCGCACACGCCGGATCCAGCTAAACGTTTATTACGCGAAATTACGCACGGAGGACGGAGGACGCGGATGGAAAAAAAGGTCACGCGAAAGTGTTCGGCGAAAAGTTGGACGTTCAGTGAACTTTGCGCAAAATTGTAATATCAGTAAAGAACGAAGTGACTCTATTTTTCACGAATATTTCAAAGTTCATCGCGACGTGCAATTACGAAACGGTATTCTGACCGAACATTAAACGGAATAATAACGGTTCCGTGGGTAACAAGGAGGATCAACCGTGAGGAGGGAAAAAGTTGCCGTCGAAACCAATAAATCGACCGAGCGAACTGTAATTCGGCAGCGTATCAGGTATTATCGAAACCCTTCCGGTTACTCCTTCTCGGAGACGGAGCGAAGCGCGTACGTAGGAATGAAAGGCAAAGGCCGTTCCATTCGTCGGGGTATGGCCGAATTTGGAAAAGTTTCCACGAGATCCCGGGCTTATTGGCAGAAGCATTGATTTACATTATGGCTCGGTGTTACGCCGTATTCTTTCTCTTTCCATCCGTGCTCCTTTATTCGTGCCCGTTCGCCGTAAAGAGAGAGGCTGGCTCGTGTCCAAGGGTGCGGAAAGCAGCTCGAAGAAGAAGGATTCGAAATCGATGCCCCGGCTCTCTTTCTTCCCTCTCGTCGGCTAGCGAAGCACGTCTCGCGCCGCTCCACTTTTCCTCCCTTTCAGACACTTCCAAACACGACACTACACCCCCGGGAGCATCTTCCACGCTAAAGGATCGACTCGCAGCTACTGTTTGATCGAAGCCACGATCGCCTCCTCTCTATTCCGCCGGCTGTTTCCCTATTTTTCCTACCACGCCACTTCCTTGGCAAATCGCCGGTCGATTTTCGCGTCGATGCTTCTCACGCTGCACGACCGTGCATCCCACGCTTCGTTTCCTTCCGACTACGGTCGTCCAACCGGTTTCTCGCGTCCCGTTCAACATTCGCAACGATTCGCGGACTCCCCTTTCCCGTTTTCGCAAAAGGGACGACGTTTCTGTAATATCATATCGGAGCGGATCGTTTTATGCTTTACGGGCGGAACTATCCGGGCGTTGACTTCTGCCTTTCTTATCGAGAGTTTTATCTGGTAATTTGTCAAACTTGCCGAGCGTACCAAGCCCGGCAATTGTTACTCGGGCACGGACAGAGGACTGGATAGGTATTAAAATTAATGATCGCCCGTATCATAAATGGGAACATGACGCAGAGGTCGCGAGAACGCGGAGGGCAAAGGTTTTTCGAAGCTTTCTCAATCCCTGAATTTTCATTCGCGACACAGCCAGCCCCCCGCACGGACCGCCGCACTTTCTGCAAGATACAGCGGCGGCAGAGTGAATCACGTTTCACTGGAATATCGTTTTTAACGCGAGCTATTTCTGCGGAGCACTTAAGAATGGCAAACATCGCGCGCCTTGACCCTTTTACCTAGCAACCTTCAAAAATCGACACGGGGGTGTGCCCCGTCGACCGCGAACGCTTCTAAACGGTCCGATAAGGCCGGAGCCGCGAATTAAATCCATCGTTCGAGCCGTTCCCCCTTCGAGCACCGCCTGAAAGCTCCCGTTAAAATATTCGGGGCCAAAAATATAAAGTACAAGGATCGAAAATAAGTATCCCCCCCCCCCCCAAACCCCTTGATCGCAACGGCAGGTTCGGCTCCGTTAGCCCCTTGCGATTTATTCTGATCGTCTCTCGCACCGTTTGCCAGTCGAGTCGCCGCGAAACTGATCGGACCGTGAAACAGGCTAATGAGAAAGGGCAATTATGTTCCACGTACAAGGAGAGACCCGATTAACCGTTAAATGTCACGGAGACACATTATTTTTAGCCGTCGATCGTCGCAAAACAACTTTTCGCTCCTGTAATCTTGCTCGTCCATTATTATGTCCCGTTGCAATTCCAGTACTATTTCCGTAACGAACGCAGACACGGGAAACCGCAAACTCTGTTGATAAGATAAAGCCGCGGGAGCCACGGGCCGTCGCAACGCGACTACCTTCGCAGTCTAGCATAAATTCAACGGCGTCAGGTGCGCCCGCGTTGCGTCACGACTTCTCCCGACGCAATTCCAACTTTTACGCCTGCGAGCCACTTCCCCGTTGTTGAACTTCCACGACGACGGCAACCTGCAGCCGACCGGGGAACTTTTACCTCGAGGATCGTTCAAATCAATAGGCTGACTTGGATGGCGGAGCTGTTATGCACTTCGAAAGTTCGGATATACGAAAGGAACGCACAGTGGGCTTCGGGGATGGCAACGCGTCTCGCGCGCCTTGGCCGTCGCGCTGGACGTCTACTTCCGGTTCTCACTAGCGGGCGGTAACGCGAAGTTGGATAACGTCCAAGAAGGCTTCCGTGTGTCGAAGTCACGGGGAAACGAGTGGACGGAGGGTGGTTGAATCGTCGTCGCGAACCGGTGGAAAAAAATTCAACGACGGGCCGCACGGCCTTTGTTCGAAATTTACAACTCTTCTCGGTTGCTGTGCTCGATGGGCCGCTGTTTCCTGCTAACTTTCGCAACCCTGACCGAAATAACGTATCTGCTGGACGATTCCGAATTTCTGGTACACGATTATGCAACGGTGGATCCCCCTCTCCGAACGAGCAACTTTGCTGTTCAATAAGGTATGTTAATTTCGTCGATATATATATCGTTGCCGTTTATTCGAGGGGCAAAGAAGGGAATGGAAATAGTTGATTAAACAGAAGACGCGACGGAACGATCGAATTGATTGAACTTTTCTTCCTTGGCGAGGGTATCGACGAGGGGAATTGCGAAAAGGGTTGCTTAACGATGCGGAATTAATTGTTCGGGAGATGAGAACGCCGAGGACCCGTTAAAGGTTCGGCGGACGATTCTACTGTGAAGAGAAACAACCACGTAGGTGGATGGGAATTTCTGTCAGAAGCAAGCCAACCCTTTGCGCTAAGTTGCCGCCATAATCGAGAAAGCCATGCTGCTGGCAAGCAACTGGGTCATTCCTAACAAAGTGAACCGACTTCGAGCCCGTCCAAAACTTTCTACCGGTCCGTCTATTCGACTGCACCCGCTGCCATGTTTCGGCCTACTAATTAATCGTCAAAAAATGTACCCAACTAACGTTCGCGTTAATTTCGTCAATCCATTCGAAACGGATTACACTTCGAATCGATGTGGTCTCCTCGACTTTGAACAACGAGAGGATCATTACTACCTGTCCGCGAGACAGGTACGTAGAATATTTTCCCAGAGCAAATGAAATATAATAGCCGCAGGAACGAGCATCGTCAGTTGAAATTTCATACCCGAGGCGCTCGGACGAGCTTGTTAAGGGGGTATTTGCGTTTTGAACTTTGAGAAAATCGACTTTTCGTTTGCTGGAATTTTCTTAATGCGCGTATCTTCGAAAATATCTGTGTCGAAGGATATGCCGGAATTCGTAAAAGTAACGGAGCCACGGATATTTAACGTGTCCGGTGCATCAGATTTTCTCGAAGCTATGCCTTTTGACATGGCCGACACGATATCTCGAGATCTCGCTGTCCGATTCACTGAAAATTTGGAGAGGTTCCTCAGCAGTCCTGTCGCTACAGCCTGTACTATTTTTAATCCATGTTTTATTCAATTTTAATTTTTCACCATTTTTTTCATACTAAAAGGGGAAAAAAAAAAGAAAAATCAAATTGAACTTCAAAGTGTCGCCATTCTTTTAAACAGCGAGATCTTTTCCCCATTCCAGTACCGGCTGTAACAATTTTCCTACTGTAGGAAACGACACCTCGTGTTTAATTCCGGTTCAGTAGAAAGGTCGGTATCGTGTCAGCCATCGTGACACGTTTTTATAAGACTACCTTAAAACTCGCGTACCCGCTACAATTTTGTGTACTTCGACATGAAAAAGAAACGTATTATGCAGCCGAGATGTTAGCAGACACGTGTGCAACAAGGCCGACGCAAAGGAGTGTCCGGATTTAGAAAAGAAATTCCCAAGGCAGGCGTATGGAATGACGTTAGAAACACAAATACCCCCTTTAATTCCTGTCAAACGAATATCCATGCTCGTCGCGAGAATTTTTTTCCGTTTTCAAGGTCGAGATTTATCCATCCCCTTCGATGTCCACTAGAGGATTGAACGATCGATATTGTTATTAATATTTTTTCCGCGCAATTTGGCCCCGCCCAAACTGGCCTCGTGGCACAACTCCGGCCAGGCAGATCGATAGAGACATAGATGCCGGAAGGCCATGGAAGATCCTATGGGGGTGAGCAGGGTTAGCGCGGAAAAGAGAGGGCGACCAAGCCAGAGAAGGATCGTCCCTCTGGGAGCTAAAAACTGCTGCTTCATTCTCGATTTAACAACCGAATAGACGATACTCGACCAACCTGAACACGATGAAGAATCCTTTGGAATTCTTTTTTTTTGTTTCCTGTTTCTCTCCCGCGCGTGGCGTTCGCGTAGGCACCAGAAGACAACGAGAAAGGAGAAGTTGACATCCTGCGCCACGGGGCAATCTGTATTTAATTTTGATACCGGGTATCGAGGATTTCCTTGGCCAGTTTCAGTTCGCAACTTTTCCCGTTTGTTAGAGCAAACAAAAGCCCTAGGGAGGGGAAAAGAGACTGTTCCGTGGTTACGACTTCAACCATAAAGTCCCGAGACAAAGGATCATCCGCGTGATACCGTTGTGCTCCGTGCAATACGCTGAATGCTAGATAGGGGCGAAACATTCTATTTTTATTAGGCGAAAGGAAAGAGTTCGTCTATGGGATTGGCTGTGTTTCTACGAAATCTAAATAGGGGTAGAATAAATCTTGGGGCAGTTAATGAATTCGATGGATCTCGACAATGGGCCGGCTCCTTCTCTCACTCGAACGCCCTCCTTTTTGCATGCTGCCTCATGAATTACAAATCGCATCTTGTTAACGTCGCGGTCCGACAGAAACTAATAGCCCTGTGGTCACAGACGACTACAGATAATCGAATCGTTTTTCAACAAAAAAAAAAAAGTGTCCCACCCTCGAACAGAGGAGAGGAGAAGATCGACTCTCGTTTCATAGGTTTCGTATTTAAATTTCTCGCCAAAGAAAAGACGTCCCTAGCAGGCATTTAAATGCATAGAATAAAAATTGCAATTATTTAAATGCATAGAATAAAAAATATGCCCGCAATTTCATTGTACAATATAAAAAGAAAGGATGGAATAATACGCCCAGGGATAATTGCTCAAAAGTAAAAGAACCCTTTTACCTTCGTGAAACAGTTCTAGAGCAACAGGGTGCACTGAATGAAAACCACGAGCTTCTTCTTCGGCGATCGTTTAAAATCATCCTTCACAGCCACGATTAGTACTTTCGTCAGCGCCTCAAACGAGACAATTTCAACGTTTCCTTCCTCAACATTTAGCGGAGTCATAACAGAGGGAAACGATCGTTCCATGCGAGCGAAGGAGAGCCATCTTCGACACGCGAACGAACTTTCCTTCGAAAGACCTTAGCCTGACCTTAGCGGGTTAAATAAGTAAGCCGAAGGGCGTGTCCCGGATGGCCGTGGGGTCGAACCGAATAAATCACGCGTGTTCTCGTCGAGATACATCCGCCCTAGCCGTTGGCAGAAATACGACGGATATTTTACGCAAGATGCTTCGACGTGCGCAAAGGAGAAAAAAAAAACTAAAAAAAGAAGAAAGAAAAATACAAACCGCGGCAAGGGTGGAAGAAACGGCGGAGCGGAAAGCTCGGGGAGTGTGAAGCACGAAGTACGAACGACGGGATTGGATAGGTAGAACGGATAGGGGAAATCCTCGCGGACCTTGCGTTTCGAAAGACTCGTCCCGCAGAATCTATTCGCAGCGTGAACGAATGCGGCCGTAAAAGCCAAAGTGAAAAACCATACGAGCGGCCGTCACCGATGGTGACGCGGAAGGGAATTAAGCAACTGGTCCGCCTGCAGCCGAACATTTGCATGGTATTAACGTTCGGGGTTCGCGTTTTACGCCCGTGAATTTGCATGCCCGTAAAAACGGATCGTAAACACCGCTCGGCGCGAGAGTTAGCGCTGGGAAATATTTAAAAATAGTCGCGCGGTGCAACGCCGACTGCGTCTGAGGATTGGGCACGCGTCGTTGAACTTTCCAATTAAACCGGCTTCCTATCGGCCGCCGGCTCGATTATTCGACGATTCCGCGTCGATTTACACGGGCGCGTGAAACTTCGACGCTTCTTCGCGGCAACCCACCGTCAGGAAATTCGACGGGCTCCGTGTGATCGAGCCGCGGCACAGATTGCGCCCTGGACGAGGGGAGGCGAGTTCGCCACCTTCGGTTGCGCGTTCTCGCGGACAGCGCCGCGGAGAAAACTCAAACGAAACTGATCCTTTGAGAAGGTTTTAATTAAGGATCAAACGCGGACGCGAATTAACTCCCGGGACTCGGTCGGACGGCGAACGAAACGGAACGAAATCCACTCGGTTGCCCCTCGTCGACCCGATTACGGAAATATTCCCCTCGTTCGGCACTGCTTTTCAACCGGCGCGGCTGGAACGAATTTTCAGGTGGAAAGCAATTACCGGAAAGAACATCGCCGCGATGTTCGACAAACGGATGCCCCAAACCCCTTTATGCCGTCGCTGTGATCGCAACGAACCGGGTGTATCGAGAATCGAAGTAGCGGTGTATTTTGCGTAACCGGATTCTCGATAGGACAAAGAGGAATAAATTGAAAGAATCGAAATGTGAATGAAGCGAACGACTGTGCACACCGCGAACTGTATTTTCTCCGATGTATCCGGTATAAATCTCTCCTATGCGAGCGATTCATTTCGTCTCGTTTCGATAAAGAGCCTCCCCCCTAAAAAAAGACGCTATCGCACGAATTTGATCGAAATAAAAATCGCCAACCGCAATATGGGCCGAACATGGGCCGCATTAGCATTTTATTGGAGACCATAGCCGCCTGTTGCATCGATTAGTCGACGGCTCGTATTTGCGATCGAAGCGCAGGACTGATTAAGCCCCGGATAATAGATCGTTTCAAGATCGCCCCCCCACACCCGTAATTTCCGCTGCGATATTAAAGAACGACCGGCACCGCGTCGTATTAATTTCGTTAACGACCCGACGTTATCGGGCAACGGCTTTAAACACGTTCGTTCCATTTATAGACGGCGGAATCAGTCTGAGAATGTTTAATGAAAAAGTAGGCAGGAAACAGCGGAACGTATTCACGGGCTTGTTATCTCGCTATCCACAACGGCGTTGGAGAAACTGTGGTGAACGACGCTCGAGCGTCCCGTGGGGTGGCAGACGAGTATTTTTATCGTTTTTCTTTTTTTTCCCCCCAGAAAGAAGCCTGGCTACGAAGTTCCGCCGCGTGGAACGACAGGAAATCGATGGCCAATGAGAGTTCCATTATAAACTCGCGACGTCGGCGTCGCGCCGCGGAATAATTATAATAAAACGTTATTGCTGGCTTTAAATCGTGAAATAATTGCGGCAATATTGTATCGTTATCGACAGTCGCTTTGACGCATGCTTTTCAGAAACGGGGAGAAGTGTAATAAGCGTCGGATATACGGTGAGAACTGTCGAAACGACTCGCGCGAACGAATGCTCTGTTAATTGTCGGGACCACAAGAAAAAACGATATACTGTTCGACCTGTGGTCGTTCGACGCATCAAGAAAACAAGAAAACCACCTTTTACGCTGACGACTCGAACGATTCTGATACTGAAGGAGTCGGACGTATCAGATAGAAATGTCGCGGAGAGCATTCGAGCTGCTACTTCCATATCCGGGGATCCTGAATTATTTTAATTCTACGCGGAACAATCGTGATAACGCTGCATTGTGATCCACCCCCTTTTATCCAAACAATTTTTTATCTCCTCTCATCGTGCCGTCCATTAGAACTCACGGAGCCGCAACCTATCATAACGAACTACTTTCTTCTCTCTCTCTTTTTTTTTTAATATATCCAGGGAAGCTCGCGCCTGACGTTTCGCCCATTCAAGGCCTAATGCCAGGATTAATGCAACGCCGTTCAAATTCGAATGCACGGCGGGATGCGAAATATCCTCGAAACACTGGAGAAAAAAGAAGTTGCCTAGCCAAGGGGCGCGTATCAACCGAGCCTGGTCAATTATTCTAATTAAAACGTGTGACAACAACGTAATACTATTATGCGGTTCTTTATTCGGACGAGAATCCCCGGAGGCAGCGTCGACACGGAAGCCCATTAAAAATTGTTCAGCAAGTCGAATCGGAGAGAAGCGGAAGGGGACGGCGACGCTGTATGCCTCGGCCCTGAAAAGGAAGTTCTTTCTCCAAATAGAATAAGTAGAACCGTGACACGATTCGTTCGACATTCGCGGGTAAACCAATTTCGTGGCGCGTCGAAGAATGAACAACGCCGAATCGTATATCTGCATATGCGCGCAGAAAAATATTCAAATGTTCCCGGATTCGTTATGATCGAGGCCGTTCGATGGCACGGAAAATTGCATTGAAACGCTGTGTAATGGCGGTGGGAGAGCGCGTCTCGTTATTTGCCGAAAAACGAAAGAAGAAGCGGTTATTCAGGGTGAAAAAAAAAGAAATCGGGCCAACCCGAAACCCTTTCGAGAAAGGAATATTCAAGCGAAGGCAACATTGCCGAGCCTAAAAAAGGACTGCCCACTGAAAGGAACAAACGTTGGGGGAGGGTTTAATGAGGCCGTTGCACAAATTACCCTCTGTCGATGTTATCTCTCGCGGTGTTACGTCCTCGTTGGCTCGTTGGTTACACGATTCTGCAGCCCCGACGAGCCTACGCGAACGTGCGACCGTACCGCCGATGTTCCCAGCCCCGTGACGCATTTTAGGTCCCGGCCTCTCGGTTCAGCCCCCGGGATCGAAAATTCGAAATTTATCCAGCAAATCGCGACCTCTGATACGCGTTCCCCCGGCATTACTCGCGTAATCCGATATAAATGGGGATCACGAATTAATTGCGAGGTAACAACGAATAACCCTGGCCGATCGAATCTCGCGTTACTCTACAACCGCCAATGGACGGTTGTTTTCGGAAAAACGGGAGTTACTCGTACGAGCTCGTACGGAAAGTTTTATCTCCTAGCTCATTCACTCTCACTCTCTCTCTCTCTCTCTCTCTCTATGTATGTGTGTGCCTGTTAATCCGTAAGGACCTTGCGATCTCCCGTCGTAATCGCACGGTGGATCAGTGTTTTCATGAAACGTGGCGAAATCTCGACCACCATCGACATCGTAAACGATCACGAGCAGCGTCGAACCGTATCTGGAAAACGCGTCACGTCGGTGCCGGACAAATCTAATTACCCACCCCTTCGAGAAAGAACGTCGTAACGGGTAGTGAGAAAGGTACGTGGCGCGGCGCTCTACGTCCCAGCCGCGCGGCCAAAAGGATCGTTCGAAATTCCTATCGGAGGATCGCGAATCCACGGGACTCCGGGTAATATCTTCTTCGGACGCGAGGCTACGTTGGCACGGGTAATCTCCATTATCGTGCCGCGAAAGCGGTGGCCGCGGCGACGCTGCTTGGATATCCGCAGGAACATCCAGCGGGTCAGAAATGAGGGTAAAAGGTGCACGCGGGAGAGAGAAACGGAGGAGGGGTTGAGGGTGGTCGAAAATGGAAAGTAACTCCGGCAATATCCGCGTTATCAGTGGTCGCTTGCAGTTTTAATGATCACCCGTAACGAACAGCGTCGCATCGGCCGCCGAATTACTAGCGTGTTGCGGGAGCTAGAGAGGTTTTTTCTCGACGAATAATCGGACGTGACAGGGTACTCTGCCTGTGTTTACGTGAACGAAAACATGAGCGAGGCAAGTGTGACGATATTGCTGGTAGTCGTACAGAAGTGCGAGACAGCAGGGCGAATTTGTTAGTTGGCCCACTTTAAATTCGCAAATTGGCTCGACAGCGTGGACCGAAAATTTAATTTTTTTTTTTTGTTGAAGCGAACACGCTGAAGCTGGAACGACGGACCTTTCGTTTCAATTTTGTCTCTTCTCCCCCTTTTTTTTTTTCTTTCTTTCAGACGGAAATAAAAGCTGGAGATTGAAAATTGTAACAATGGGATCGTTCTATTGGTATTGCGGTAATAGCACTTACTCCGTCAGATATGAAATACAGTGGAAGGCTTTTCAAGTCGGCAAATAAAATTTAACGACCGAGGATTTTCTATAGTTGCGTTCTTATGTAGCAATAATGTTGCAGTACCAGAGGAATGACAAAAAGAAAGATTGCACGACTGTTCTCCGTGCTGATTGAATGATAAAAAGGTAACAGCTTCCAGAAACATTTGCATCGAGGATGGTGGTGAAAGTGCACATTCTAATTCCGTGACGACACACGCGAACATTTTTCTTTCTTTCATTCTTTCTTCCCTTTTTTTTTAACTGACTTTCGGGAACATGCTATAATCGTACCTTTTCATTTTGTCAAATTCGGTTTCACATTTTCCTACCGCGCCCAACCAGAAAGATTAATTTGGTTTTTATACTGCGCGGCGCATAAACGATCTTATGGGGGAGACGTTTCCACGGACACACAAACCCCTATACTTGAAGGATCATTAGGGTTGCCTGCTACGGCTTATCGTGATTAATTGAAAGTTGCTCGACCGTGTCTTTCCGCTACTGTTTAATCTAAATTCGCAGCTGATGTTCCATTGTTTTCCGTCAGAATTTCCCTACTAATACCGTCGGAGTTATTCGCCCCTTAGTATTTTTCCTACTCATTTACGATAGAAGCCATTTTCTCCCTTTGAATTTTCATGCTTGTCTTATCGCATTGATTATATTTTCCTGGAATTTATCCTTATCGTATTCGGAACATTGCGACCGGAAGAAAAATCGCACCTAATACTGCTGATTTATGAAGATTTACGATCGCATCTAGATCAGACAAAATTTGACACGTTTATTACTTATTCGTAGCATACTACCTCTATGTTCAGCGCTGAACGAATGAACTCCCGAATGCATTTAGGGGCTAATATTAATTTAAAATGAACATATTTATCAATCCCCGGAAAAGTCCAATTCGAATTATTCTAGGGAAAGTCGCAAAACCTTTCCACCTTCCACCACTTCGCCAGTAAACTCTAACAATTCTATAACCTTGTCTATATACTCTACCTACGTGAAACTGCTATCCTACATGCTACGTTCAGAATAACTGTATTGGTCCAATTTTATTACCCTCGCCATTCTCCCTTGCTATCTCCATTTTACAATAATTTGCATAAAACAATCTTTAGAGACGATATCTCGATGAAAATCTTCCAGCACCGGGCACGTTCTCCAAAGGAAATATGCATAAAAATTTGATGCTGCCCATTACCCCCCCTCCTCCCCCCTCCGCGACACAATCTCTAAATTAATCGACAAGCGTATTCATCGCGAGCGGGATATCAATTTTTATCGCGACTGTTCCGTGCCAATCTCTGCCTCGCAACACTCCGCGTCTCCGTCACCTTCTGAAAATTTTCAATGACCCTTAATTCCTCGACGCTTTATTGGCCCAACAAGAAACGAAGCAGGCGCGATACGCGAACTTGTGTCGCGAAGATCCTTGACGGAAATAGAGACGTGGAAACGATTCGAGCAATCATTTTCCTCGCGTTAATCCGATTTAACCGCGCACAATACGCGCGTCTAAAGATTGAAAGGGGGACCGGCAGCTCGGTTTTATGGGACCACACCTGAGGGAAATGTGTTCCGTGTACGTATACGAGGTTATTTTGGCACGCTGCCAATCGAACTCCGCAACCGAGAAGTGTTTGCCGAGCGTTCATCGGCTTTCGTTATTCGTATCCTCTTTTGCTTCTCTGTCCTCTTAGCCGTTCATTATCGTCGCCTTGGCGTTTTCGTCTCTGTTCGTCGCGTTCGATCTCATTCATCGATGGGTGAAAGGGAGAACGCATGACTGCTTCGAATCGTCGACGTAAAGAGGAAAAAAAAGAGAAGCAGTCGCCAACCCGATAGGCATTACAATCATTTTCAATTGCAACTCGAATTAAACAAGCTGCGTCGCCTCGACTGCCCCGAGGAAACAATTCAGACAATTCCGAGTCAGCCGGATTCGACTGAATTTTTATATATTTACGTTGATCCGATATTACGACCACCCCCTTGGGTATGGTTGTGTTGCGCGTCGATCAGAATTTCCCTTCAATCCCGATCGAGACATGTTGATGAGCCTCGAATACCTCTGAACCTGGGTTCCCTCCCTCTATATCCAAGGGCGTAGAGATGAATATTCGATTTGCGGTCGGAAATCCACTGCGAAAATCCGCGCTACGTGCTGGCATCGATTACTCGCCATCGGACCTACAGAATCTTTTCGAAGCTGAACGACTTCCGCCTATCTTGCTCTATCGGCCACCTACGGACTCATCGTCTTTCCTTTTTCCCCGATCCACTCCGCGAGCTTCTTAAATAAAGAGGTTATAGCTTACCCCCGACGACAAATAGGGGATGAAACACGAGCCACGTCTTACCTCGCTGAAAAACAAAGTTTGCTCGCGTTTCATGGGGACGTGGAATCGATTGCGACAACGAGGCGAGCAAATCGTTCCCGATATTCGCGATTCTCTGTTCCAGGGAAGATATCCCCCAACGGGAGGATTTAATTGTCCGGTGGATAACTGTCCGAGTAATGGGTGTTTATAAAAGATCAGCATGTCGAAAGATTTGTCTCGTTTTTCTTCTCCCTCTCTCTCTCTCTCTCTTCTCAGCGAACGCTCGTTACTCCATTTATCCCAGCTGGCTCGTTTAATCCGATTGTTTATCGCAAATTTAACGAGGAATCAGCTGTTCTTTATCGGTCGTATCATTGACATTTTCATCCCCCGCTCCCCACGGGAATTGCCGCTCTAAAATGTAGTTTTTCCTCGTCCATTTCGCTCTCTCCCTCTGTTTATATCGTGAACCTTCTCACGCTTTCGATCCGGACCACGGCTGTCTGCCTGTCTCTCCGAGTTGCGGGGAAAAGCGCGATAAATCCTCCGAGGCGGGTTATGGGGAGGAAGTAACAGGGAAAATCTCGTAGCAGCGTAACTTTGGAACGAGTGGACCACGGTCGACTGCGCGAATACACATTATTTCGAAAAAATAGCTCGCCAAGTGCCATCAGAGATTACGCTCCTGCAGCGTAGAGAAAAATTCGTGCGAACCGTTCGAAAAATTTGTATCGCAGCTGGAGATTCGACGCTCAGCCCAGTTTATGATAATTCGATCGAATTCGACTTGCCATGCCTCGTGAGTGTAACGAAGAATGAGCCTCGATAATTGTCTGCCACGGAACACGAACGAACTTAATGAAACACTTGGACCGATATCACGAGACCGGATATTTTATTCGTGGAACGAATAACATCCGAGAGCTCTACATTTGTACGACGAAGGGAAATCATATTCCGCGAAGAATTCATACGATCCGGCCCGATATGTTGTACAAAGTTGTAACCCCCGTATGATATTTTTGCCTAGAAAGAACTGCGGCATAACTTGATCCCACGAAATACATCTATTCGGTCCAATTTCGTTGCCACGAAGTTTCCGATACGATACACGAATTTCGAAACTTCCTCGCGAAAGCCCGAATATGGAGCGCATCGTAAACCAATCTGTTTCGAAGGCCCGACGTTTTATACGCAAGTTTGATGCTAAACGACTCGTAGGATCGGCGAACAAATATCTTCCTTTGGAAACAATAATTCGGTTGCAACCACTGCAGTGGCGTTATATTCGTATCATCGATTCCTGCAAAAAGATCCTTGTGCCAATTTACCAAAGGCTCGCAATCTCGGATCCGATCTGTGCTGCGAAAAGGATGCAACTTTTTTTAACGAAAACGGACAGCCCGCTGGTTTAAAAGAAATTCGGACGATCTGAAACGGAAAATAAAATTGAGGAGCCACGGCGAACAAGGGACCTTTGAAACGCGCTGTTTCATTTTATCATATTTTCCCTCTGATAAAACTGCAGGCGTCCTGTTATCGACTTCTCCGGAGAGAAGAGGGAAATACATGAAAGCAGATTTGATAGCTGCCTTAAGACAATAAAGTACAAGCGCAGTGTACCACAAAGATACCAGGAAAAATGATGGATACTATTATATAAATGATTAAATTTCAGAACTTTCCCTCTGGCCGCGAACAGAAAGGGAACTTTGTAAATGGCGACGCGTAAAATTTAACGAACGTATTATCCACGAATGTATTAAGCCAGCTTTAAAATCCGAGGCTGGACGTATCGTAGAACCGCGAAAGTGCCAAACTACGCACCGCGGGGAACGCATATTAATATCGAAGATGGAAATTTACGAGAACCACGGGCAAATATTTTCATACCCCATCGACGGGTCTTTTTTTTATTTAATATCTCGACGTTCGGTGCACGTAATGCAGAAGGAAAAATTGATCCATATCCCTGGCTATATTTGCCTGGGGTCAGTTAGAGTGGAAGAATGGTCGATGCGAAAGGAGAATAATCGTCGTAGAAATTTCAGGGCGACGACTGTTTGCCCGGCTTTCGAGTAGATTTGAAAAGTATCGCGTTAGAAGGCTGCTAGAGAAATCCTCGAGGCACCTGTTGATCCTTCTCGTTAAAGTTTGAAGGAACCGACCTGGACTAGCCTGGACACGCAAGCTGAAAGGTAGTTGCTGACACAGGGAAAAAAGTGGCGATGTTATTAGGGTGCAAATAAACGCGAATTTCCCTAACAGTCCGTCATGTATAAACGACGATTTTCAACACCCTCGTTTAAGCTATTTTAAGGCAGTTTTTATTTACGCGATATATTATTCGTCGATTTTGACATTCGTATTTGGACATGCGCATTTCGATATCATTGCCGTCGTAATCAGTACAATTTGTTTCTTCTTACTGATATGTTTTTTTTAGCGTTGTCGGATTTTTTCCTGCGGAAGAAAAAAGTTCCACGTTCCAAAGAAGAACGCAACGGTTTATTTCGACCCAGAAATATTTACACGAGCAGCAGAGCATTGTATTTTTTCCACGCGAAACTCCTGTAATTTCTGCAGTCGTGTTTTATCGAAAAATACGTCGAGAGGATAAACGAAGCGTAACAAACGACAGCGAAGCTTTCGAAGTCGAACTTCTCGCGACCGCCTCGATAACAAACAGGGAACACGTATACACGTATATTTAGGATATAGAACGGGCCGCAAAAACCTACACAATTATCGCATCTTATTCGATCTTCGTACGATTCGAGTCGGACGTAAAATCGAAATGGAATGTCTGCCAAGACGTTGTTCTTAATTCCAAGCGAAATCCATAGAATTCCTGTTGCTTGCGGCGTTAATGAGGTTCGAAGTAAAATGCAAAAAACCGAAACGAAAAAGACGACGGTCCCGTGATCGACACGTAGAATCCATTGAAATACCACCGGCGCTGTGAGAATAACGATCCGACTACCGCTTCACACCTGAGTTCTGATAAATTCACGTCAGCCAGGACGCTATATTTGGACGGGCGAAACAATTTAACGGGGCGCGATTAAAATTATCAAAGGCTGCGCACTGACGCTCGCGCGAGAATACAAATACGAGAGAGAGAGAGAGAGAGAGAGAGAGAGAGAGAGAGAGAGAGAGAGAGAGAGAGAGGTATAATGAAAAAGGCAGCCAGTGATGACAGAGAGGCAATCTAAATCGCAACAATTAATGACGAAAATACGGAAACGCCGTCTATTATAATTCGGTCGACAAAATGCACTCGTCCGAATATCCGCGTTCCAAACCGTGCGATAATAGACCGTCATTGTCCTTTAACGAAGTCCACATATTTCTCCACTAGCCTATCTGAAAAACTGCGCAATCAACCAACGTTGCCCCCTTAATCCAATCTCTGTGTGCGACGTACGGGCAAAACGGAATCCCCATGGCTGGTCTGTACGTCGTATCACTAAATTCGTTTCTCCGTCTATTATTAAAATGTCTTTGGAAACAGCGCGGGGAAAAATATATTTTTCGCATTTCCATCGGGTATTTATTTTTAATAGAAGAAGCATTATCGCCGAGGAAGAAGTCTAACATGTTTCACCGGTTTCAGTTACTTCGACGGTCGGAGAAAGGGTTAAGATCCCTCCCCAGAACGATTCTGTTCGAATAAAAATTTCTGCGACGTTACCAAACCGTTTGACTATTCCTAGCTTCGAGACCTTGAAAAGTCTATAAGCCATCGAGACTACATCTGCTCTCAGCGTGATCGTGGTACAGGAAAAACGCAGTTTTTGCGCAACGCAAGACTTCGAAACGTCTAGTCAGCGGAACCAACGGTCGGTGAGAAGAAAGGATAGAGCAGCAAAGGCGCAGTTCGGTGCACATCGAGCCTTTCCACGGGTCCTAAATTTAAAATGCAATCGTGCTGCACGAGTGACGAGCGGACGATTGGCTTCGTTCTACGGGGTAAACTTGAATTTAACTAACGCTGCGGATAGAGACACGGCCGCGTAACACGGACCACCGACCGCGTGACTAAGATTACACCGATTGTCAGCTGTCCGTGTAAAAACGAAACAAAAATACCGCTGACATAGATTTCATTTCGCGTGGCGGACGCAAGGGGCGAGGCGCGCACCGCGATCTCCATCCGGAAACGAGGAGCGAATGAATTTTTCCACCGCTTCTCTGACCCCTCGTTATTATTTTCGATACCGTGCTCGCCAAGGTACGACGATATTCGCTGGAACTCGTATCGAGAATTTGCATCGGTCTCGATCCTCCGAGGGCATTCATATTTACGACGGCAACTGTATGGATCGGTTCCGCGCGAGAGGAAACTTTCGGTCGGACGGTTCCGCAATTTTTCCACCACTTTCGCTGAGGGCTCGCTCGAGGGGTGTAGAACAAATTAAGGAGGCAACGCGAGAACAGGGAGGGCTGCATTTTTTAACCGCCTGGTGTCTATCGTACTAAGAAATCGGTAACGACATCATTGAGACTCGCTGCTGAAACTTTCTGCGAGCGACGTATCATTTCGATTGTTAATTAAACGTTCGAGACTCGCGGACAGAATCGGTCGCTTGAATTCCGCGACCGCCGAGAAAGATAGAGGCGAGTTTACGACCGTAACACAGGGACGCGGAAGGAATTGTCAGCGTGGCTTTCGGGGGACCGGTGCTTCTGCTCTGCCACGGATATTTAGATAGAGAAGCGAGCAGCCCTTCGAGGTAAAAAGGTCGACAACGTCCCCTGTTTAAAAATATCACTGGAGACTGCTGCTTGTTCCAGCTTCGGGCGGTTTACACGAAGCCAATTACTTTCACGGAGATACACCAGCTATGTGTATTTCGTTGGACACGTTACGAGCCACCCCCGGCTGGCTCGATAAATCCCATAAACTCGCGTCCTCAAAGTTTCAGACAAGAGAGAAGTACGGAAAATAGTATGCACGATGTCGCAATAGGATCGTTTATCTAACTTAATATTAAGTCAATTCTAACGGGCGAGAAAAACTGCGTCGATCGAGTTGAAATTTAAACTACGGTGCAACCAGCGAAACAATAATAACAACAACAACAACAATAATAATAATGGAATAAAAACTCACCCCAATGTGGTCATAGTAACGATGGTGTACCAGAATGCAGCAGGGATCGAGGTGAAGTTCGTTCCATCGACGTTCTTCTCCGCGTAGAACATCACGGTGGCGAATATGATGATGGCCATGGCCAAGGAGAAGACGAGGAAACCGAGCTCCGAGGCGCAGGACTTCAAAGTGTAACCGAGAATCCTGAGGCCCTGCGAGTGCCTGGAGAACTTGAAGATCCGGAACACACGGAAGACGCGCAACGTAACGAAGGCACCGGATACGTCGTCGTTGTCGGTGAGGCCGAGGCCGATGTAATACGGGAGAATGGCCACCACGTCGATAATAGACATGACGGATCGCGCGAACTTGCAACGCGACGGTGCCGCGAACAACCTCAACAAATATTCCGCGGTGAATATCATTACGCACGCGGTGTCCAAGCAGAAGAAGACGATCTTGTAACGCTCGCCGCATGAAAGCGTGCCGGCGCGTCCCGGGCGATTACCGCACGGCACGGTCTCGACCACGTTCGCCAGCACGCTCACGGCGATGAAGAAACCGGTTACATAATAAAATACCAGCGCCGCCGTCGAGATGTGCGGATTTTCGAACGCCCTCCACATCTTTTGCCTGATGTCCAGCAGCTGCTGAAGGGTCTGGTCCCCGTTCTCGCTCAGCTTGTCGTCCATCAAACGTTCCGCGTTCTCGCGTTTGCGATCACGGTAATCCTCGTAGCAGCAATCGCCGATCACGTCCGGCAGTATACCGAAGAACGCCAGCTCTTCGTCGTAGCTCGTCAGGCATTCGTGCTTCGGGTAATGAAGCTTGCCGGTTCTATAATAGTTCAATATGTGACGAAAGATGTCGGGATCACGGTCGAAGAAGTACTCCTTGCTCTCCTCGTCGTAAAAGAACTCGCGCTCGTTCGAACCGAGAAGAGTGTCCGGATACTTCTCGAGTGTGTTCCGCCAAGTCTCGAAGCGACGACCGCTGACGTTTATCAGCAGCTTCTCGTCGTCGGCCTTGCGGCGATCCTTGGGGATCGGCGGCGGTGGCAGTGGATGTGTGGCGATCGGCACCCAACCGATGGCCGCCGCGCGGGCGAACGGCAGCCACGCTGCCACCGAGGCCATGCTCGAAGGTGGAATATTTTTCTCTCACTTTAACTCAATTTTTCCACCTTCCCTGTGCTCCCTTTGCCACCTCTTCCTCCTTCCCCTCTGCCCGGTACACCGCCCGATGTACTTCTTCCGTCTCGTTTGTATCCGATCCGCCCGATGGTTCACGACCGACTAAACGACTGTCACGGAGTTTCGAAATCGAAACGACTTTATTCGCGGGTCCCTTTCTGCTCCGATGCTCGTTATCGGGTAAGGGCGTCCGCGCCTCAAGCCCTCCGTTGTATCGCGACGAATTTACTTCCGCGGCAACGTGCACCCCGCTCCCAGCTTTCCTCCGTCGCGTTTGTACTTGCAACTTGACTCGCGTACGCGCGTCTCCCCGCTTCCCGTCCTCTCACATCCCTCCTCGCGGACCTCGCTGCTCAATGAGTCCGAACAAGTAATCCGACCGAAGCGTGTAGCGTTCCACCCGCACGTGAACACAGCCGGCGGAATGGACAGAACCGCGCTCCACCCCCTCGAAGCTTCCGTTCGGTTGGATCGCTAGGATATGTCTTGGACGATCTCTAACGAAGCCGGTCGCGTTCGAGATCCGTCGCCATTCGAGCGTTTCGTGTATTAGCTGATCGTTGAACACCGGCGACGTTCCCACCAGCAACGTGTCGACGACGACGCCGACGACGACGACGTCGACAACGGCACCGCGATCCTAAGATCGAGCACGACCACCAAGTCCGTCATCGTACCACGGCATTCCTCCGTTTTTATCGCTTTGTTTACTTGCCACTTGACTCGCGATATTCGGAAAATCAGCTCGTAGCAGACGAACGCGAGCACCACGACAGCCAATCGCCTCCTGGCAACGTGCCTTCCACCATCATCGATACCGTTTCCGTGCTCAATTCTGCATCTCTCTCTTCCTCTTCCTCTCCTCTGCGCTATTTCCCTCCCTCTCTCTCCCCCGCCCTTTTTTCTCTAACCGCGACGCGGAGATCGGTATCGAGCCCGAGATCTTCCCACCTGTTCTTCCCCCGCCCGTTTTCAGGGTCGAACTAAGAACCTCGATTCAACCCTTGCTTCGGAGTATCCTCGAGCACCGTCGAGTCGATTCTGCTACATTGTCGAGCTCGCGAAACAGCGAAGTTCTTCCGCTTCCATTCACCCGCGAAACCGGCTGTCGTGTACCAATCTCGTACCGGGGAACATTTTTACGTTTACCCTGTGGTCGTTCGTCGTGACCCGTGCGTCGTGCTCTTCGCGAACGCTTCCAAGAACAGACCCCCCTCTTCCTTGGTCGATTAACTTCTGTCCATCGGATCGTCGTTCCTCATTGTTCCCGGACGAGAACGAAACTCCGCGACGAAGCTTTGCACCTTCAACCACGGAGAACTCTCTTCGTTGCACCGGCGCCGGGGGAACTCGTGCGCGTCGTCCAGAAGAATCGAAGACCAAAATGAAACTGTCGACGACGAACGTTCGATCGCGAAACGAATCCTACAGCGACCCAACAGGTTCGAATGTTTTCGCGGTTTCCCGGTCGTGGCTCGCGAAAACTGATCCCGAACGATCCTCCAGCATCGAGACGCTCCGCGAACAGTGTGCACGGCCGTGCTGATTCCGCCTCTAACGTTCCCGGCACGCGCAAGCTCCTTTTACTCGCTCGAGGCCCGTTGCCGATCGCTCGGGCACGCGGGGACCACGCTGATTCCGTCGACGTAATAAGCCAAGAGCGGGGAGGCACACGGGTTAAAAGCTTCACCGGTCGCGCAGATGTTTTCCACGACGCACACCTCTCGGGATAGACGGCGCGTCGCATGCGTCACACCTTGGCACCTTCCTCGCGACACCAGGAACTCGAGCACAGCCGTCACCCTCACCGTGGAACCGCTACTCTGGCTGCTCGATCACCCAGGATCTTCGTCGCGACTTCAACGCTATCGCCACCCATCTGTCTTTTTCGCGCGGCTCGTTCATCTCTCGAGTGCTCGATCACGAACAACCACCGGTGAAGCCTCGAGGGTGTCCCGTTCGCGAGAGTGCCACTCGTTCGACGTTTTTCCTATCGAAACGCGCTATTCACACCGAATCTTGGAGCGAATCTTTCCTCTACGCTCGACGATATCCTCGATCGGCACGGCTGCGAGGATGAACGGGCGCCCAGCGATCCTCGTCGGATGGGAGAGCGGAAAGCCGGTTCCGCCAGCAACCCTTCTTTCTCAACCGGGCCGACCCGGCCGAAGCTTGCCTCCGCTGTTTACGATGGATCGCACGCGACGAAAGTCCTCCGGATCCCTCGACGTGCTTCCGTGTTCTCGCTACTCGCGGTGTTGCATCGTCCGCGCACAAAACTAGGATCGGCTTCGCGACACCCTTCACACGATCCGCGAACGAAACGGAGTAGCTGCCACCCGAGCCGATGCTCGTCAGCGTGGCGAGACGCGCACACCCCCTCGTGGAACGTCGTCCGCGTGAACGCGTGAACGAGACGAACGTCGTTGAAATTTTAGCCGAGAGAAAGTTGGTCGGTCTGTCCGTCGCGTGCTACCAGTATAGTAAGTGTTGCGCGTCGGTGGACACGCTCGCTGCCTGGCGTACCCGCTCGGTTGGCGACTCGCGACTGAGCTGCTGCTGCTGCTGCTGCTGCTACTGCTGCTGCTGCTCGCGGTGCGGTATCGGTCGGTCGCTGGGTCGCTAGCACGCTCGTTCACTCGCCCGCTCGGTGGCGAGGTGCCGGTAGCTCCGGAAGGCAAGCGTGCTGCTCTCGAGCCTCGAGCCTCGAGCCGCCGGAGCAGCCGCGACGCAGCGCCGAGCGAACGGTCACCTAGCCAAGGTCCAAATTGATTTTTACGTCGCGGCGGCGGTGGCGACGCACGACGGTGTCCTGACGCGGCGGCGAACCGCTTCCCCGTTGCCCGGGCAACCCTCAACTATGACGTCATATGCCTCCCTTTCAACCCCCTTTAGCCACCCTCACCTTCAACCCCCGCGCGTTGTACGCCGTTCTCCACTCACCGTACTCATTCGCCAGCTTCCTCTGCCTCTTCCAATCCCTACCCATCTCCTCGTCTCTCGGCCTCCTCGCGTCCCCTCTCCTTCTTCCTCCGACAGCCTCACCTGCCTTCGTCCCCCTTTCTCCACGACCCTTGGATATCCGTTTATTTGTTTGCTTGATTCCACCGTTTCTCTTTGGCCCCATGTATATGCGCGTGTATATATATATATATATATATATATATATATATATATATATGTGTGTGTGCTCCGGCTCCGCGTCAAGGGACGTGCCTAGCGAATCAGCCGAGCCTACGGCCCTCTTCTGTTCTTCTCGCTCTCTCGCCACTTCCGTCTCGTCGCTTCTCCCCCGTGATTGAATTTAAATGTAGGTTTATGGGTTCTTCGCGCGTCATGCCTCGTTCGCGCGCCTCACCGACGTCCAATTATTCCGCGGTCTTAATTTGCTCCCCTGCGCCTCTCGCGATTTTACACCGACCACGCCGACGTGCAACCTGCTCGTCCTCCCCTCTCTCTCGTTGTCCCTCGGCGCGCGGCAGGGCGAGATTAAAGTCGTCGCTCGTCCAGGTCGATCTCTGTCCTTTTCAGAAGCCGTGTCTTACGTCCGCTTCGGCACGCGTGTACGCCACTCATTGCGTTACGCGCGTCTACCTGGATTTCTGTGGTTCTGTCACGCGCGGAACCGTCCGGAATCCTCGTGCTCGAGTCCTCCCGTTCTTCCCGTTTTCTTTTCCCTTCTTTTCTCGCGGCAACTCGCTGGTCCATCGTGCGCCCCCGTTTCTTCCGTTTCTCCTCGAGCTCCAGAGTTTCGGCTCGACCGCCAACCACCCTCGGCGTCGTCCTCCCTCCGAGCGCTCCGCTCCTTTTATTCCAGCTCGTTTCTTATTTTGTCGCGCCCTGGTATCGTTGCTCCCGTCCCATAATCTTCTGTCCAACTTACCCCCGGCATCCGCTTCGCAGCAAACTTTTTGTCACCGTTACCACCGCTCCCCCGTTGGAGTTTTATCGTCCTGCAAAAGTTACATCGTTATCCCACGAGTAACCGGCGCTGCCCCGTTACAAGTTTCTGCCGGGGATCGTCAAACGCGACAGAAACGGCCCATCGTCGTTCCCTTTGTAACGCGGCGCGATTACGCCGACGACGAACAGAATAATCGCGGCGGGATCGCGGATCGCCGTGTATAATCTCGCGGGCGTCGAGACACGGCCGGCTGATAACCGGCTTCGCCCGAATATGCAAATACTCGAGGCGCGTTTGCGACGATTAGACCGGCGGGTCTTGTGACGCGCGTTCAATTCTCATTCATCCCGAGCGAAGCGTGCACAGGCTTCTATGATTTCAATGGGTATCGTATTGCGGCGGGGCACGGTGCTATTGTGCGGCGAAATGGTGGTTAATTTCGTCGTAAATATATTCGGAGAATCGCCTTTATTCGCCGTTGACCTACCGGCGAAAGTGTCCTCGAAAGTGAGGAGGGAGAAGATAGAAACTGGTCGAACCGAACGATCCGCGGAAGGAAAGACGAAGTAGCGGGGCTAAAATTTATGTGGCAAATGTGCTGGACGAAACTGAGACGTTCGGAACGCGAGGGAGCAGCGCGTTGAAATGCCTGCGAGCGTCGAAGATGGAGCGCGGTCTGACGTTGAACGTCCTGAACCACTTCGGATGGCCCAAGACGGAACGAGTGGCGCACGCCACGCCGCCAGGTAAATTTGCGTCCCTAATGAACGTGCGAATGAGTGCCAGCCTCGAAACGAAAGTGTACACCCTCCAGCGCGGGGTGTAACGTACGCTCGAGTGCGACCGAGCTCGCGTTTCCTTCAGCTTCCGACCGCCTTCCAATCCTTTCACCCCCGTTTCATTATTTATTCAGCCGCGAGAAAACGATGCACGCTGCGCGAAATTTTCAACTGTGCCCCCCCTGACGCATTTTTAAGAACGACCTTAGTACGAAAGCACGCGAGTAGGGTCGCGAAGTGAATCAAACACGTACACTTTAAGCTCCCATTGTATTGTCGGCAAAGTTTCGTTTCCAATGGGTCCAAATCGGTATATCAGTCGTAAGGGAACACTCTCCTCTGTTAGTCGAGTGTTTCGTTTAAAAGAGACGGAAAGGGGAAAAGTATGCGACGACAGCGAAAGAAGAGAAAAAGAAACGAACTCTGAATCGTCGACCTATTGAATCGCCATCCTCTCGTCGCCGTGTCGTTTTTCGTGGGACACTTCGCAGTTTCGTCCACCGCCCTATCCTTTCGTCGTGCAAATACCCCCGGGAAAACAGCGATGTACGACGCGCTGTTCACGATTAAAATCGTTTTCTTCGCGAAAACGAAGCACGAGGGGGAAGAAGCGGAATCGGAGATGAAGTCGGGGACGCGTGTATATATATTATCGACCAACCACCCCCTCCTCACCCCCCACGAGACTCGATTAAAAATTATCCTCCACGGGGCCGTGGAATTAATCCCGAAGATCAGTCCGGGACTTTTCAAAGGAAATCGCGGCATCTGACGCAGACCACTGGTTCTGATGAATGACCAAATCGTTTCGAAAGTGGTGTTCGCGGTGTCTCTCGAAGGAACAACGAAGAAAGTTGACGGGAGAACGAGAAATCGAGTGGCAACCGAATGAAACATTAAAACGATACAGCGCAGGACGGCAACGACAACGAATGGGAGGGATAGGCGATATGAAACGACGTCCGGCGGATAGAATGAAAAGGATATTTCGTCCCGGACCAAATAGAAAAGGTGCCGACTCACCGGTAAAAATTGGAAACGTCGAGAGGCTGAGATTCGGTTTATTGTCGCAATCACTCTTCGTGGAGGGGGTAGGAAAGGTGGTGTTTATCCTTGATTTCCGGCACGCTAACGCCCACGGTCATCTGGAGAATGGTAAGAGAAAGAAAGGTATGAGACAGCGAATGAAAAAAAGGTGAGAAATTGAACGGACAGGTGAGGGAGAAAAAGTTCGCACCGGAGCATTAATCCCGACTGTGGAAACGCGAAGCCTCTTGGCGCAACGATATTCGAGCATTTTTCACTTTTAAACTCGGAACAGGGCCAAAGTGAGTTATAGATTGCCCAACGGGGCGCGGCGCGAGGGGATCGGGAGGCAGGGAAAAAAGACGGCGAAACCGGTTGAAAGGCAATTTGCAACGAGCTGATTTCCTAATTTAAGGCCCGTTATATGTTTTACGCGAGGCTCGAATTTTCGCGAGCATATAATCACTCGGGTCGTTGCACCAAAAACGTTCACAGTCTGTGGCGCGAAGCGATGAGATTTTCTTACGTTTTCCTTGGCCCGGGCGCGCATCCATTTGCTAAAGGTCGAAAATAAGCCGCACTAGTGGGCGCAAGAAGTGAATGAAGCAGCTCATGTACAAAAGTCTCGTTTGCCTTCGTGGCTCTACCGAAATGTATCTTCCATCGACTGCCAAGTTTTTGCCACTCGCTCGTCCCAAATCTCATTATGGTTTTCCAGGATGCTCGTTGCGTGTCCACCGGCAAATAATTCGTGCAGCGAACGAACCGGAAAAGGCTGCCACGGAAATCGTACGTATACCATGATAATCGTGTTGAAATACTTCTTGAACACCGGTACATTTTCACGTTTCCACCGGCTCGCCGTCCATTTAATCTTCTGCGTCTTATCTATGGGCATCGTGTCGATGATTCGCCACCTAATCCATGGGGTACTCGCCGCGGATGCTCCAAGTAACTCCAAGTGATCGACGCCCTCCTGTCGATCAGCCTCTTACGCCAGTGTCGAGTGAGAGAATACAAAAAAATAAGAGATCCAGTCTGATATATCGTAGGGTTACGGATATATGTCAGGCTGACGCGTAACATGTTTCTATTTTACGTGCAGGAACGATGTCCCTTCTACCCGCGTGACTATTAAACTCGACGGTTTAAGCTATTCGGTCTGTTAATCGATACTATTAGTCGATGCTGATCTATATTAGAAATGCGCCAGAACAAAAGGAAAAAATCAGAAACAGCATTCGACGCTTTCCTCTCATTTTTCTTGTGAGCAGAGAACGTGTAAAGAGAGGCAGGGTATCGTTGAATTAGTTCCATCAACGAATACAAGGAAAGGGGAACGTTCCATCGTCAACCCTTTGCAAAGCGACTTTCACAAGAGGAAGAATGACGAGCTTGTCGCTCGTGACGGCGAGTTGACGAATGGATTAAACTAGAGTACAAACGGAAATAATAATTAGGTGGTCGAAATGGTAAATGATGCGAGTGGCAGAAATGAAAATTTTCAATGTAGATCGAGAGCAATGGAATTCAAATGTGTTTCCACTGAGGAAAATTTATTTTGATTCTTTATTTCACAACTTGCATCGTTTACCATTTAAACTCCACAGTTATGCTTGACGGGTCACACGGTTAATTCGACTGGTTTCCCCTTGGCGCGTTTGTAATGAATTATTTCATACAAATTCAACGTGAAATTAGTCAAATCTTGGGTGTGACGTGTTCGCAAATAATATTATCTCGTTTGTTTGTTGATAAATGCGGGTGTAAAGAGGTAGAACGCTCTAATAAACCCTTTAGAAAATATGTACATGATAGTTGCAATTTCGTGCTTCGAATACCTGTCTCGAGATACAGAAATACACGTTGGCATCATCTCGAGATACCTACGTTTCTTACAGACCGAAAAGCTGTGGAGGACAGGACGGTGCAAGTTTCAGAGTTCTATAACGCATCTTTGAGCTATACGAACTTAGAAAGAATACTTAAAATAAAAAAAAATACGTTTAATTCTACTATTACAAATTTTGGTCAATATAGAATTATCCTCTTCTCGTTTATATTTTTATCATGGACATTTGTGAAATACTTGAAAGGATAAATTATCGTATAATCGTATTGCCAGAAATTTTCCATAATTCTAATACATCAAACTGAAATTTTTCCAACATATTCTTCCTTTCTTTTCCAACTTGCACCATACTACATAACGTATAATTATTGGGCATGCAAGTTTATTATTTATTTGATACCATATACAATGACGCACGCGTTTCTTTACAAGTGGTTATTTGTACGCACAACATTTAAGTGGACACTTTATTCGAGAACTGCCAATATAGTACAGCGCCAGTACAAAAATTGTAAACACTTATGTTAAATATTTGTTATATTACTCTATGCCTCTACTACCGTGCTATTATTACTTAAAGCTAGTCTAGGCATCATAGGACTGATTGCGAATTAAGTAATCGAGAATCATTCGTGTTTCCACTGTTCTTGCCTGTATTTAACATTTCTTGTCTCTTACGTTAAACGAAAATGGTAATCGTTGAATGTAGCAAAGTATATTTAAAAAATTGCCGACCGTGACACCACAGTGGAAAGTTCTCGATGCAATCTCATAGAAAATAATTCTTAAGGGATACCGCTGGAATGATAAACGTTTATCGCTCGAACGAGTAAAGCGTAAATTCCTTGAGGGAACTTTTAATGGTGAATAGTTCCTTTGTTCATGTACAATGTCTGATATCGATATCGATACAACAAGGACGAAGTGCATTCATTTACATGCTCTCATTATCTTTAATATATTTATATCTTTCCATATATATATGTATATATATATAAGATATATATATATATATATCTTTTATCTGTCTGTATATATTTATATATGTATACGCATTATTTACAGAAATCGTTACAGGTATAAATGACGACGATTTAGAAACAGGCATTTCTCTGAATAATCATAAGTATACTGATGCTATTTTCCTTTCTCTTTCAAAATCTATTTATGGAAGTTGTCAATTTACACGCATCGACGATTCTTCGAGACACAAAAAGAAAGTGGAGTCGAAGAAAACGATCAACAACAGGGAAGAAACGTAAACGTAAACTGTCTCGTACGCCAGGCTTTGGCGAAATGAAAATCCACGGATACGTGCACGATAGATGAGCACAGACTTCCAAATTTCTAATGTAAATTTAGTGTTCCTAAATTTGTGAAACCTTGATGCTCTTGAAATACACAGAATTCACGGAGGCTGTCATTTAGAACGACACTCGGAAAGACAGTGTAAAATCCATGAAGCTTCCGACGGTGCATGATCGAAAATTAACAATTAAATGTAGCAAAACTTCAGCTGTTCTTTTTCGTCGTCATAGAACCCCCGAGATAGGTCGATTCGAAAGGGCGAGAAGGAAAGAAACTGCCTAATAAAAAGTATAGGACCATGTAAGAGCAAAGTTGTTCTTTTTGATCAATCAAAAGGCGCGAGGCTTAATTGATTAAACGACAACAATCGACCAAGAAGATGCGAATATTATATATGTACCGTGCGTGCAAAAATCGCCACTAGCAGTGAAGAAAAAATACAAGCGAATTGCTAACAGAGAGATATCGCAGAAAAAATGAACCTTAAGGCTTCGCGAGGCAAGACGATCGATGAATACGTGTCGAGGAAAAATTCGCGACAGAGAAATCTTTCGCGCTCTTCGTTAACTATTACATTCTGCGATCACGAATAATTCATACAGAATATTCCTAAGCACATATTCCATTCATTTTCTCTCAGTTCCTTTTGAAAGTCGATTTGATTATCGGGCCGAGGCATACGGCATTAATTAAGTACACTGTCAACATCCAAAGGGAGCAAAACAATATTTCTACGCTCTGCTTAAAGTCAACAAAAGTTATCAGTTCCCTGGTAAATTTTTTCGGGAACTTAGTAGTAACGACAAAAAAACAAGTTAGAAGAGCAACGACACTGAAAAGCGGTCAAGATTTTTCTGCAACAGCAACGCGAAGAAAGAAGCGTGCTCGAGGAATTGGCAACGTAAAACACGAGAACGTAATGCGAACAAACGATCAAGGATATCAGTGAGTCAATATGTTAAAGGTGTGTATCGAATAAGGTTGTTTCAAGAACTTAGCCATTTGAGTTCAGCGACAATGACAGAAATCATGTCATTATTATTTCAGACAGCATTTGATCCGTAATCTCAGATCTCACACGTAACATCGACGTCTCTGTTCCTATTAATAACATTATACAATTATGTACGTACGAATGTATAAAATTCTGTTTTGTTTGTTTCATTTTTACGACTAATACGGGAATGTACGATCCGTTGTTCGCCGCCAAGCGCGATCGCGACGCTCGTTAGATCATCGAGATATCGTTACAAACGATTTCCTTATAAATACGACAGTGCAAAATTTATCGAGCACGAACCGGTCGAGATCGCACGAATCGATTCGAAATGATTGTTCTCATTGTTTTTCTTTTTTTTCCCTTTTTCTCCTTTTTCTTCTTATCAGTTTGCACGCGACATGCTCGACGCCGAAGAACCGTCAACCTCGTCGTATTCGTACTCGACAAAACCGGAAGTAACACCGACGTTACTCGCGGGAATGTTTCTCGTTATATTTTTTTTTTTTTTTTTTCGGATTAACGAATAAAATTAGACTTCAAACGAACTTGCTCACAGTGCAGCTCCACGACTGATCGGTTATCGATTCATCTTCTTGATCCTATTTTTTTTCCCCCATTTCTTTTTTTTCCTTGCCTGACTGACGATCCTTACACGATCCGGAACGTCTGCTCGTTCGCCCAAAAAGATACACGGTTACATTACAATCGTGACATCTACATACAGTATGGCACACCTACATTGTGATTTTTCGTCGCTATTCGAACGGTTTTCGAATCGGACCACATTCCGCATTTAATAGACGAAGAGTTTCTGCACGCTGAAAATCAATCGATGCTAACACACGCTGATCGTGAAACAATAGGTTCATTTTAACAAAGACCGCTGCTGTTGCGCTAAGCGTCATGGAACAATCCTTCTTTGCCTTTCGATAGTTACTATTATACATTATTAAAACAAGTAACTACATCACAGTTCTAATGGCTCAGTCGTTCGATCTGTTGATGGGTCGTATTATCGGATTTCAATTCATCTTTAGAACAGTAACAACAATCATCAGAGCTATTATCCTCGGGAACGCATTAAAGTTATTATGCAACAATAACCGTGAACGGCGGTTCGTCTTTTGCTTTTCTATTCCTTTCACTAGAAACAAGTTATATTTTGGGATAACGCAGCAGGTACAAGAGCAAAATGATGTAACACTCTGACGATCGGTTACGTATCCTGTGACACGTAGTATTCTAATGCTGTTCGAGGAATTAAAAGAAACGTTCATAAATTACCCCTTTCCTTTTTATAAATACAGACGAAAGCGGATGCACAAAATACGATACGCGATTAAGAACACGGACCTTCGTCTATTATTCCCTTATTTTCAAATGCAACATGCAACGCGCAGCGCGCGAAGAAAATGAGAAGAAACAAAAAATATATATGTATAAGCGATTTCTGTGAACGTTACGCCGACCACTGAATGATCTCGAAAGTATGGATAGTAGGTCTTCGCGATACTCGACCAACAATAAACTTTTCGTAGCTTACAATCGTATAATCTTATGTACACGTTCGCATTATGAAACTTGAAAAAATGTCTGTTAAATTCTAAATATTGTTTTTAGTATTTAGGTAATTCCGTGATCGATTATGGACCCGGAAATTTTTTTTAAAGATTGCCTTAATTAGAACCGTATCGATATTCTTAAAATCATCTTGACACAGATCCTTATACGCTGTACGCCTCGAAAAAAAAATTCACGAGTACGCGTAACGCTTTTCGTTTTCCTTACCCTTTCTTTTTTTTTTTTCTTTCTTTTTCGTTTTCTATTTTTCATTCAGACGGAATGGATATATTACGGGTTGTATCACCAACGAGCTTAAACGCGGCTCTATCAGATCAAAATGAGTATTCTGAAATACTGATTCCAGAAAGAGATTCTTCACATCGATCAGATGCAAATTAAAAATTCTTTTAAGAAATGAGATTAACTGCGGAGATAGCCCAAACTTTTTTTTGATATCGTTGCTATGTAAAAAATGCGCTTGAATTAATGAAAATTTGCGTACCTCTTAGTTTTCATGATAATGTCTTCAACACGTTTTAGAATACGAATATTGGTTTTTCTTCATGAGATTACGCCATTTCTCCTTTTCATTCTTCCTTCCCTTTCGCTCGCTCCCTCTCTCATTCTCTCTCTCTCTCTCTCTCTCTCGCTTTCGCTCTCTTTCACTCACACACAGTATCGCGTACGTAGCATATGTTAAACGGCTTCTTACCTATAGAAAACGTAAGAATATTAAAGAAGAGAAAATGAACCAAATAAAAGAGATGAAAAAGCAACATCGAGCTCACTACGAGTATTCGCTATCATCAAATATCGAGACTTACATCTAAATACATGTTAATAAATACATCGCTCTGAATACATCCAACACGGTACATGCATACTGTTATGACACATGGATTGACTTTTTATTATTCGCGTTATTATCGAGCCTGGCAAAAAACAGCCATCATTAGGACCATTAATCTATCATTCCATCAGTCACACCTCGCAGTAGAACAAATACGTAAACTTAAATTAATTTGTTCGGTCTTTTTGTGTCGCGTGAATTATCCTAATCGTAGTTCAAACGCACTACGATAAAGTTATGGTATACAAACGTAGCGAAACCAATCGTGATTAGTGATCGTATGGATTAAACATTATGGAAACGGCACGCGTCACGTAGACGCGTAGTTATTTCCGGTTTCTCGTACATGCTCTAGTTGCACGATTAAAAAAGGATCATGTAGTCTTTCACTACACCATTACGATAGCTTCTTCATCACAAAACAGGAAAGGATATTGATCAATCATCGTTTGAACAACGTCTTCTAAGTATGGTCTCATCGCTTCGAATCTACCAAGATCGTTAAATTCTATGGGTAATAAAGTAGGCCACCAACAGATCGCCAAATTTTTACTGTCCATACTATTTAACTTGCAATTTTCTGCCACCCTGAAAACGAAGAATCGTATCGTTATTAATAACAGACTCGTACAATTTTTCCATCTATAATGATAATAGTAACTTACTTTACAAAATGATGAAAGATAAATTTAAGTACATCAAAGTTCACTGGATTCAACTTGTTGAGCATTAAACGTAGTGCCAATAGTCTGCAGCTTCGATCTATGACAGAATCATACATTTTCATTTTACACGAGTCAGATACGTTTTATTTAAGAATTAATTAATACTCTATATTAAATTTATGTGATAATATTTACCTTCCATATTCATGCAGGTGGCGGACATAGGCTTGCTAATACCTCGAGCACCTGCACAAAAAAATTACGTTGACTTCAAACGATCAGAAAATGAGATTGATAATTTTCATGGCAATTATGGTAACTTGCCCGAGATATCCTCGAGTTCGCTCATACGCTCTTTGTCAATCAACGGTGGTAGCCTCTTTGAAAAGAAATCTTTTAGAGCTGTTGCAACAGCATTTACGGGTATGTCCAACGAATGAATGTCCACGTTTCCATCTATAATAATTGAATACAACAACAAAATAATACTGCGAATAGAAAACTGAATTCTTATTTAAATCGAACGTCATAAAGAAACTTACCCTCTTCAAACTTTTGAAAGAGAAGTTCAACATGTGCTCTATTTCCAGGAACCCTATATATACCTTCAGAATCAAGCCCTTCGTCTTCTATAAATTGCACACATTTCTCGAGGAATAAAGGTATTCGATTTGTTTCACTCTGCGCAAAATCTTCAATTAATGGCTGTTGCACTTGGCTCATGCTTAATCCACCCCCAGACCCTTTACTCTGTTTTATTTTTTCTTGCTTCTTCTTTTCCCTTTCCTTCTCTTTCTCCGCGAGCTTCTTCAGTTTTTCTTCCTTTTGTCGTCGTTTCTCCATCTTCTCATCTTCCTTTGCCTTTTGTTTGTCCTTCTTTCTATTTAACTTATCCCCATCCTTGACCTTATTTAAATAACAAAAAGAAACAAAATTTTCATATAAAATTGTACATACAAAAATATAATTATTTATTGCATGCCATATCTACTTACACTGGGAGAATTAATTTCTCGTGGAGACGAAACATCTAAGCTGGACTCATCATCTGGAATGTTGCCAGAGGTATTGTTACTCCTTTGCTTTGCTAAAATAATAATAATTTCATGCGATATCAAATACATAGTAAAATAAATAATACTGTGCAAACCATCTGATCATATCCTGGCCGAATCGTCTTAACTTAAGTAATAAGAAGAAAAAATTCTACAACTATTATTTAATATACGCTGTTTCAATAAAGCATTTGGATTCGAGCAATTTTCATTCTCGGCAACTACGCTGGAGTTGTAAGCTATGAATCTAGCAATACCATTTAAAAAATACTAATACATGGCTTTCGTAATTAAACAACAAGTAATAAAAAAAAGAACGTTGTTTAGCCAACGTTTCGCCAGCATGCAAAAATTTCGGCACGGCTGTGACAATATGAATTTCCCTTACAGGAAGCACTAAACATCTCTTGAGACATATGTTTCATGCTGAAAGGATGTTGTAACGATGCCGACAGGTATTGCTGTGGCAATGAATTTCCAAATCTTTTTCGTAGACTAGCAGCAGTATGTTTGTATTGTTTTGATCTCGATCTCGAACCATGCTCCGGGTCGCTGGACTCGGAAGAATCTGGTGTTTCGCTGGACACTGATTGAAAGAAACAATTAAATATAGTGTACGCCCAATAAAAATTGCATATACTCGTTCTTAAAGACACGCACCTCTTTCTGTTGGATTTACTCGCCAAATTTTATCTTCTTTCATATTGTAATTTAGACCGACGATACCATCACCGCTTCCCATGCTGGCCAAAGTTGGTACTTTAGGCGCAGCAACGGGAATGGCTGTACGTTTCTTTCGTATCCTTTTGTGGGTTGGTGGCTTTTTGTTCGCTTTTCCTAAAACATCGGCTACCTTCTGCCTTTCCAAAGAACTCCACTCTGAATCGGAATCACTGTACGCTATAAAATAAAATATATAATTTAAATACATATACATGTGTATCACGCAATAGCAATTGAGTATTTTGCTTAATTAACTAAAGTCTTACAGGGTTGTCCCTTGTCGCGTCTATGGCGTAGCTTGGACTTATTATTTCCAATGGAATCTTGCACCAAAGCATACATATAGTCACCATCGTAAGATGGGTATAGGCTTGGTATAACGTCCTTAACTTGGGCATATTCGGAACCGAGATCTACCAACTCAGGTGTAGCAAGAGGAGCATTACCCATTGACATCTTAGGACCGTGTTCGTCCTTTTCACCTACAGTCATTCTAGCTATAGCGTCTGTCACGTTCGAGAAATCCTTTAAATTTATTTTCCCCGGCTGTTTTAATGTCTGACTATTTCCTTTCGGTCGTGGTTTCACCTGGGAAATATGTCGTCGGCCTGTTGTAAAAGCTCTGTGAGGGTAACTATTAGTTACTCCGTCTTGATGCATAAACGTTTCTTTCACCCAGCCTGTTACGAAGTAAAAATGTAAGAAACAAAAAATTATATCACGCAAGAAATGTTGTATTTAATTTGCACAATTTCATTAGAATGAAACTAACCGGATAGTTTGGTTGTAATGTCGCCTGGTTTCATTAACTCCCTCTCTCTTTCCTCTCTGTAAAAATCTACTTGACTATAAATATCACTGTCGTCGCTAGGCGTGGCTCTATTGTCCGGAAACTGTTCATTTAAGCCGGTGTCCCCAAGATCACCATCGGGTGTTAATTGCTCGTACGATTCGGAACCGCTTCTGAAAGTTACAGACATACTGCTTCACATTAGACTTTTGAATAGCAGGGGAATTTTGTATAATAATTGGAATCGACTGAATGGTACTCCAAAGATTCCATGCAGATTACTTACCCATCATCCGGTGTTTGAAGATGGTAACTTTCGTGCCGCGGCGGTGGCATAGGATGCAATGCAGAATATTCTAAAGTTCCTTCGCCACTATCGTTCAAATTGCCTGGCTCTTCCATATTGAATGCTTGCTCAATTTCGGGCTTTTTCTCCCATACCTCTTTGAAAAACGGTGTATAGAATGCCGCTACAATAAATGAACAAAAAAATTAAATTTGAGAAATATAAATATTTTTAAACCGGATCGTCGAATGCTATGACATACTTTTTTGTTGGCAACTGGATGCTGAGGTCATAAAGTGTGCTTGCAATTTATCTGCAATTGCATTTCCCTCCGTGATAAGTAAATGGCTTAAGTCGCTACTGAAGAATGCATTAGCACCTCCAGTATCCGTCACAGCCATTATTTGTATTGGTAAATTTGGTATATTCATGGAAAATGCACTACAAAAGAAAAAGTTAAATTAGAACGATGTCCCTATGTACATAAAAATAAAATCGTAGAATACACACTTGAGGGTGGCGAGCGATGCTTTCCTTTTTGTAGAGTAAACCAGTATAAAACCGTGTACCAACTCGTCCCTAAATGCATTCGCGCCATGGAAACTTGAAATAATAACCTCAACCCTTCGCTTTGATTCTCCTAGAAATGTTTCTAGGACAATCGATCGATCACCACTGAGGAAACAACACTGATGGTTCAGTAAAGGACCAAGTACGTTCTCCACCGAATATGGATCACCGCAAAACGTACACATTATTATTCTAAAATAAAGATAATATTAAGTAGTTATCTCTTCAACCGAAACGTTGCATGTTTTATCTGAAAGCTGTATTACCTAATATCAGGTTCCAAACATTCAATAACACTTTGGTAAATATTTAGAAAACCAGCTCTGTGATTTATAGATTGTATAAGCTGCTGCAATGCATCTTTCACGAGCGGAGTAGGAAACCTTTTGTCTTGCTCTAGATCCTCTATGCACACATCGATAAATGGACACTGTAAGCTAATATAAAAATATATTATTAAATATTTTATTCAATTCGTAAGTAATATTCAAAATTTGTAAACGACTGCTACCTATCAGCAAGATTCTGGCCTTCTTCCCTAAGTCGTATGGCTTCCAGTTCGTCTATAGTGGCTTCTGGCACAAACATAATTACAATGGGCAATCCTTGAAATGGTAATCTATCTTCTTGTTCCAAGTTCGATAACAATGTCTTCTCCAAGGAAGATCGAATATATTCAAATGAATCCTCATTTGCGTAAATACAAAATGATCCTGCAAAGTTACAATACATTCAGAATTCTATTTTTAACATATCGGTTATGTATCAGTTCCAGGACAGCCACATACCATGAGGCATAAAGTCGGAAGTAGTGAATGAATTGTGCGGTAAACCAACATCACCATCAATTATTCGATATCCAAGCGTATACAACTGGCAATCAATTTCTACTTCATCGTCTTCCGTTTGTGCTCTTATTTCTCGAGCGAATTCCTCTCCAAGTCCATTGCTTCCAAGTATGACTAAATTTAATTGATTGTTATCGGATGTTAATTGCCACTGACTACTGTGATTCCATGAAGAAGGCCTGAGAAATAGACATTAATATAGCGTTAAAATATGTTTTAATACAAATTCTTGTACTCAGCAATTTTTCGAAATCTTACCTGTGCGCTTTTGTTCCAAGTATTCGCTCTATAAGGGTATCCATACAATTCGGATAAGCTGGACAATGTTCTCTTATAGGACAATGTACAAAACCTAAGTGTTGGAAAAGCATTAATTTCCTATCTTGATCCAGTCTATCTAAAGCCTTATACCTGCACATCATAAAAAGATAATTATTTGCAAATGCATTTTCGACGATAAAAATAGGTGTTTAATTAATCACCTAAAATCGTCCACCAATGCATCAGTTATTTCTTTAATATCATCTTGTGTTATAGTACCAGATGGTGCTATGCTCTTGAAATGATAGAACAAGTCAGCATGTTCTAATAATAGTTCCTTTAATATAAAAAATCGAATGATGTAGTAGAATATAAAATATTGATATTTATAATGTACCAAAGTTTGAAACCTTACTTGAAAATTATGTTTCGCTTTTTCAATAATCTCCTTTTGGTGTTGATCATAAATTTCTTGACAATCATGGTGAGATAAAGCTTCGAAGCATTCTCTACCCATAAAAAGCACTCGTACTTCAGACAAATACTTTCCTGGAGTAACATAGCCAGTTTCCTCCAACAACTGCTTGAACTGTTTTTTCCATCTATTCAAATATATAGACATTAAGTTTGCGTAAACACCAACAAAATCTTACGAAAATTTAATGTGTTTTACACGTTTACAAAATATATAATTAAATGATTAAAATTTTTATGCTCCCAAATCGTATGTAAAAACCTAAAGTATTATGCCAAAACATATAAAATACTACCAAAATGTTAGTTCATCTAATCGTATATATTTTCAAAGAAATGATGTACTAGAATGTAAAGCAATAAACAAACACAATTTACCTCTTAGGAAGTCTGCATAAAGAAACGCCACCCAGAATAAAGCAAAGCATTAGTATATTGCACATATGTATTACTATCTAAAATACTAAATGGTTATGCGATTTGATGATTATATCGAAGCGTAGTATATAGCAATGAACCAAAGAATTATTTGCTATTCTACCCATAGCAAAAATTCAGCATATGATTGTAAGATATAATCATGAAATATTTAGATACACATTCAGAAACCACCTGTGAAGGCACAGTACAAGACTTACTCTAATCGTCGTTGCTCTTGTTGTAACACATTTATATGATTTTTAAAGACAGTTTCAGCTTCTGGTGTTTCCAAAACATCATACGGAATTTTTGTTCCATTATTCTCACCAAAATCGCAATCAATCCAAGGAATATCCTCTGGACACTCATAGAAATACTGATGAAAATCTGGATGTTCCTTTATGTATTGTTGCACTGCAGACCATTCCCTATGCAAATAGAATATGTACATTAAGCGAATGTAATAGCTTCGATCGTGATTAAACCAGTTCAATACAAACATACTCGTTAATTAAATTAGAAACATCGGGACATATTTCGTGAAGAATATTAGGTAACATATCCAAATATCCTTGAATCTTCTTTGCTACTTGTTCATCTTTCAATTTCTTAATATGTCTTCTAAATAATCTTTGGGTAGCGTCGATACCAAACAGTTCCACAAACGTTGAAAATTCCTTGTATTGTGCTAACTTTTTAGATGCTTGGGACCACAATGCTCGGTAATCGGTAACATGTACTCGAATCAATCGTTGTAAAGATTCGGTCGATGCATCCAACAATTCTTTCCGTGCTCTAGCCGCTTCAGCGAAAGGAGTTACCTTGCTTCGCATTTTGGTCTTATCAATCAGTTGGGCCAATAGCATAAATGCCAGATCAGTATTAATATTTTCATGCGCAGATGTTTCAACTATTAAAATGGATCCCTTGTATTCTTTGCGCATCACTAACTTTTCTGCCTCCTTCACGTATTGTTCATTTGCATCATCATTTTTAGTTGTCACCACAACTATAGGCTTTTTAGTTTTCATTAAGTTATTCAATATATTCGCTACTATTTCCACCTGCTTCTCCACAGCTCTATTTGGTACAACGCTTACATCAAATACACACAAAAAACCATCAATATTTAATTTACCATCCGGTAAAACTTTCTGCTCGTATTCTTTCTCTATGCCTAATTGATTTTTGCAGATATACATAAGCTTTTCTGCGCTGGTAATTTTTGTTGCTGCACACCTTTTTGCATACGGTTCCATTTTACCACCTTTAAAAGGTTGGAATGACGCATCATCTATGAATTCAGTATGTTCTATCACTTGGAATTGATATTCGGTTCCATCCTCTGCTGATTTTGTCACGTCGCCCCAATATAGGAAATGATCGTTATTTACCACCCGACCACTAAAATCCGACTAAAAAAAAAATTATCCATTAATAAAAGCCAATAAGAGAACATCATTGTATATTCAAACAATAGTTATTAATAATTACCTGCGATAACACTGATATATGGTCCACACTGTAATCATCGTTCAAAGATCGCATAAAACGATTGCATAGGCATGATTTTCCAACGCCGACTTGCCCCTTATCTTTCTCAGTGCCAGAAAGACCAACAATGGCAACATTGATGGTTTTGATATTATCACTCTTTCTCGCCATCTTTAAAGCTCAATTAAATCACTTATACTACTAATAAGTGCGAAAATAATAATCTTTTTTCTCCACTAAACTTTCCTCAGGACATTTTTAAGTACCACTATCAATAGTTCCTCTTATTCATTTACCTTTCCAATTAATAAAAAATTCTTTCCATTCCTTTGATCATTGTATCAAGTCTACAGATTTATAAGAACATCAGCGTTACCTCCCCACATTTCTTAACGATACTCTCTTTTTTATTTAATCTTTTTTTCCTTTCCCTCTCAAACATTCAAGTATCATGCTTGAAAAGTTTGTACGACACACAGATTTATGCATGCGTGCTTACATACAACTGTTATTCGGCAGAATTTCATTTGAAGTTTATGAATGTAATGTAATTATTGCAGCTTCGTATATGACAATATTATAGCACTAGAAGTTAATAACACAGAACTTCTGAAATCTTTATGCTTTATCTCTTCTATAAAGCATAGAATTCATAATTTAGCACAACAGTGAGCAATGGTTCTTTGGAATGGCACTGCGTATCTGTAAAAATAATGTTCAAAAATAAATACGCAGATGCACAATGTTTTTACACATTAATTGCACTTGTAAGTGTATATATATATAATGCAAAACAAACAACTGATGTTAAATATTCCTGATAGTATTCACTCCTTGCAGTTCACACGAATGAAATATTATGTACATAAAATCACATTGAATTATATTAATCACATATACATGATTCATACATTACATTATCCATTGTGAAATACATTTCATACTAATGAAACAAGAAGAGAACCAAATAAAATGCAAGTAACGTACGCGACGAAAATTTTTATATGAACTGAATTTATTACGAACAGAATGAAATTATCTCTTGTATTCTATAGGTTATGGATACAAACGTAATAAAACGCAAAAAAAAAGCTATCCGAAACACATTTTGCATTAACCTCCACATAAATAAAACGAATCTCGCATTTTCAATAATTAATAAAACAACTTAGCCGGTAATTGAAACAAAATGTCTGCTTAAAAACAGCTCGAAGTATTATTTGACGAAGATATTGCCCCATAAGCAAAATGCAGGAAAATATATTCTATGCAATGGACAAAGTATTTCTGTTGCAACGAGATAAATGGTTTTATCAGTTACCACCTATGTCTCATTCGTTACCGAAAAAATGAATTAAAATCATAGACTCGATACGAAATTTGCAAGACGTGTTTCATGCAGCAGAAACAAATTTATTCGATATACAAATGACAGCTACGAATAGATCAATATGCATTGTACACAACCGCGGTCAATTTTGACACCGATGACAGAGTCCCGGGACTAGATAAATGTTTGACAAGGCACACGAATAAATATATGCAACACGCTCTAACTCGTTCGGGCAAAATGATATATCTAATCGGTATATGATTCTCGCTGCAGCAAAAGCTATGGGTACCTGTACAGATTTTTGCTCGACAAGCGAACTATTACACCAACCGGCCCGTCCCGTACTATTTTTTCTTGCGGAACACGATCGATGCTTCGCTGCTATACAACACGCACACTTTCTTGATCTTTTTTACGCGCACGATGCAACGAAAGACATCTAGAACTTGCTCCGATGAACGTTTAATTCCAGGTGTGTAAATAACTTCACGTCAAACATCGAGTATTGCCCCATAAAGGAGCCATCTTGGTGGGTGGGCACAAGGCGATTAATGTTTCCAGGATAGATAGTATACGTCGAACAAGAACAAGGCCGTATCTAGTATACTTCTCATATTAATCTAAGTTTTAATGTAGACTTCTATAATTTTGCTAAAAAATTATTGAATTCCCTGTACTTTGCAGACCTACCTAAGTAAATTCTGCAATGATAATACAAATTCACTTTTAAGTTTCGATTTAATAAAAAAAAAATGTAAAGGAATTTATCGCATTCCTTATGAGAAAATTGTGCACGCGGCTAAATAACTAAAAATGTTTGACTATTTCCCCGGGTATAAGTGTCTTTATACGCAAAGATCGATTGATGTGCACTTTTTACATTTTTTTATACCATGAAAATGAAGATTCCTGAGTATTTGATTACTTCTTATCCAAACTAATTAATTATTTATGAACAGTATCGACGAAAAGCATCTGGCTGTAAGAACACCATTATTACGCTCCTGCAAGGGCATAAAAACACCACCTGTCGTTGTACAGTCGAACTAGTCTGACTTCGATTCAAAAATGGCTGACAGCGGGGATGTTGCGAACAGTACGTCGTCAGGAAAAGAGGCTAGAAATACCGTCACCGATGGACCTGTCACCGATCCAGCATCAAACACGAAGGTAAATTAAACTAGTCTACCATTAAATATTTAAATAACCGAATTTTGTCGACTTCCACTGTCAGACTGTAAAAACATGACAGTCTACTGCCACGAGTATTGTATTTACCGCCGAGCTAGTTTTTTAGCTAATTAAGTCGCTTACAAATATAAAACGTTCCAATTTTTTATTTATACTTTCTACCTCTTACAAAACAATGATTTAAAATGGTAATAGGATATTTACTAATGAGTTTACGTTTTTACCTGTGTCAAATCAATTGCACATTTACCAATCTCTCGTTTACCTTTATCTGTAATCTCTTACCTGCGTTTCATTTTTTTTCCGTGACATCTCGACCCATCCCATTCAAAACTTGTGACCACATGTTGCTGTTACATAATGCAACACATGGTACAAATTGATGTATGATCTTTATATACACCTTCTGTTTATTACCAAACAAATAACTTCCTGCGATAGTGATTACTCAATTAGGAATTGATCGTAATGGAATATCCTGACTGTATAAATGGAAACGCAGAGACTGGCCTGTTTTAAAATATACTTAATGTTTCACACAATGTTTGACAGATGAATTTGAAACGGTTCATAAGACACAGTTTATAAATAAGTATGGTAGTCAAAGAATTAAGAACACGAGTTGAGAGTATGTTACTTCTGTGTTAAAAATAGATTATTCTTTAAAGGACTACATTGCCATTAGCAATTCATCAGCGTTATACAATGTAGAAGTAATGTTATGGTAATTGGTATGAAACTTACAGACAGTCTATAAACATGAGATCAGTTGTTAAAGACAATGCTTCCTTTGAAACACCAGAGTTCTAAGTACTTTGTCCTACATATCCACAGCTATTCTTTCCAATATTCTTTTCTGTTTTATATTAAAGAACAAAAATTAATAAACAATTAAATGATTATTGTCTTATATTAAATATGAAAGAAAACGCTAAATGATATGACAACTTTTTATTCAATTTTTAAGGATTTAAGTATCTCTTGTCCTTTATGTTTGATTATAAAATATTGATTTAGCACACTGAGATAAGGATATTGATATATCGTCTATAACTTTGAATTGCATAATAGATTATATACCTAGAAGTTTAAGAATGCAAATATCAAAAAGGTGATTTGCATGTTCTAACACATATTGTCTGCTATCAAGGTGCTTATATTATTTTACATATAGAGCATTATTCTCACAGTAGTCCGTAGGTTCGGTACCAATCACTCATGCATCGCTCATTTACAAGCCTAAAAACATCATATGGGCGTGGCACAATTAGCACTAGCAAAAACCAATATCTTTAGTGCAATAAAAAAAGAAACTGAGGAATAATTATGAAAAATAAAAAAAAAAGGAAATACTTTGGCTTATGTGAAACTAGTATTTTATATCGATTCAAGTTTTACATACAAGTACAACCTTTGGGAGCTTTGTACCAAACTACGGACTGTATTATAAAATTTTGATCCAACTTGAATCATGAAATGGTGGTTGTTGTGATTTCAGAGCCTAGAGGCATCAAATAATGCCTTTCACGGCGCGAGAACAAAATTAGTAAGTAAGAATATATGTGTACAAAACACAAAGTAAACTTGTACTCCTTTCCAATAAAGCAATCCTTGCAATTTCCTCGGGGCTGCTTTAATTCCTAATTACATAAATGTGGTATGTGCCACTAGGTTTACCATTCTTGTCTTCCCATTAATTAACACAGGGTAATAATAAGACGATTTTTCTCTTATTTACCGATATACAACTACAATCATAAATGCCAAATTAATATGTAAATAATGTCCATGGCATACTACCAAAAAAGATACAGTTGAAGGATCAATTAAATGTCGTCTATATTAATCTGTGTCCATTCTGTCGAATAATGTAGCCTCATTTGTATTGTTCTGTTTGTAGTCCATTTCCATACATTGCAGCCCTTCACAAGGTACAATTGCATTCGTAATACTATAATTGATTTGGCCCCTTAAATGTTTAGGATTCCAAGTCTGGAGCCTTGAAGAAGTCCAGTCGTTATCGTAGTCGATCTTTGTCAGCCAGTAGCACAGACAGCTACAGTTCTGGTATGAATGTATTTGTTACTGCACCGTGTGCCCTTAATAGTGTACAACTCGTTATCGTTCATTCATCGCGGTTAACATCACTTATTTCCTAATACTTTAGCATCGTATACAGGAAGCTCATCGGACGAAGACGATGTGTCCCCTCGCAAGAAGGTCCAGAAAACAGAAACTGGCTTTACCGACTTCTGTGTACGCAATATTAACCAACATGCATTTGGTAGAAGGGAGATTGAAATAGCAGAGCAGGAAATGCCAGGAATTATGGCACTCCGTAAACGTGCTGCCGAAGATAAGGTATACAAATTGTCTGGAGCGAAAGAGCAACTGATCTATAAGTAAACAATGTTAATACATTTGTCATAAATAATTATTTCAAACAGCCACTAAAGAATGCTAAAATTGTGGGATGTACTCATATCAATGCTCAAACCGCTGTTCTTATTGAAACCTTAGTACATTTGGGGGCACAAGTTAGATGGGCTGCTTGCAATATATATTCCACTCAGAATGAAGTAGCTGCTGCCCTTGCTCATGCTGGTTACCCAATTTTTGCATGGCGTGGTGAAACAGAGGAAGATTTTTGGTGGTGTATTGACAAATGTGTAGCCGCAGAAAATTGGCAACCTAATATGATATTAGACGATGGCGGTGATGCAACACATTTGATGCTCAAAAAATATAATGCTATGTTCAAAATGATTCAAGGTTCGTTGGTTTCGTATTTGTATTCTATCATGTAAGAATACAAACAGTAATAATGTAAAAAAATGTTTTAGGAATTGTTGAGGAAAGTGTAACAGGTGTACATAGACTGTACCAATTATCAAAAGCAGGCAAATTATCCGTCCCTGCCATGAATGTTAATGATAGTGTAACTAAAACCAAGTTTGACAATCTTTATAGCTGCCGCGAAAGTATTATTGATAGGTAAATCAAGGTCAAATCAATTACTGAAACACACTGATATACGTAATTATTTCCGCTTATCCTCTTTTTACAGTTTAAAAAGATCCACAGACATTATGTTTGGTGGGAAACAAGTTGTAATTTGTGGATATGGAGAAGTTGGTAAAGGTTGTTGTCAAGCTCTTAAAGGTTTAGGATGTATCGTTTATATAACTGAGATAGACCCAATTTGTGCTTTACAAGCAAGGTAAAGAGCTTGAACGAAAGTATGCATACAAGTAAAAAAAAAATGCAAGGCATAATTATTCATTTATGTTTTCTTTACAGTATGGACGGTTTCAGAGTAATGAAATTAAACGAAGTTATTAGAAATGTTGATATTGTTGTTACCGCTACAGGCAACAAGAATGTAGTTACACGCGAGCATATGGATAAAATGAAAAACGGTTGCGTAGTGTGTAATATGGGACACAGTAATACAGAAATAGACATTGTACGTTAGAATTTTAATATTATATGAATTAATTCCTATAGATTTTGATTAGATTTTCATGTAGAGTGTGTAGGGAAAAAACTCGTATTTCTTATATTTCAGAACAAAAAAAAATGTATATAGATAAAACATTAAGACTCCTTTAATATGTTCTTAACAGAACAGTTTACGCACGCCCGATTTAACATGGGAAAAAGTAAGGTCTCAAGTGGATCATGTTATCTGGCCAGATGGAAAACGCATCGTATTATTAGCAGAAGGCCGGTTAGTCAACTTGTCTTGTTCCAGTATCCCTTCATTTGTTGTGTCGATTACAGCTGCTACCCAAGCGTTAGCGCTCATTGAACTTTTCAACGCACCCTCCGGCCGATATAAAAGTGACGTTTATCTATTACCGAAAAAAATGGGTGAGCACAAAATGGATCTTTATATCACATTACGGATGCAACAAATCAAGCTTATAAATAATGCTATTTAATAGATGAGTATGTGGCATCGTTACATTTACCGACATTTGATGCACACTTAACGGAGTTAACAGATGAGCAAGCCAAATATATGGGACTTAATAAGGCTGGTCCTTTTAAGCCTAACTATTACCGGTTCGTATATTCTATATGCCCACAGAAATGCTTTCTTAATATGACTAGTGCAAGATTGACCATTTAAATTTTATATACATTTATTTCAGCTACTAAAAATATGCGGGTTCGTGACATGGCTCAGTATATCCGATATTCAAACATTACGTTTATATAAGTATTAAAAGCAGCTGTCTCGGTTTGCTGAAATTTCTTCTATTAATTTCGTTTGCCTGAATTAATAGAAATATATAGATTAAGCTTTCGCGTTATCCTTAACATAATTATAAACTACTCTATTATTCTTGGAAGAAGAATAATTTCCTTATATTTCGAAACGTATTTTCGTTAAATTTCAATTAAAATATCGCCACAGTATTGGTTGCAATGATCAATAACAGAAAGTTATATAAGTAAATATATATTGAATTAACTTTCATAAGTGTATAGCAATGATTAATTTATGAACGGTGCAAGCAGAGAACTATATGTACAGTTGTTCAATTTTATCAAAGTTCAAATTTGTCAAATGCCACATTGTCACGTAAAATATAATATTAAGAAAGTGACCTGTAAAAGTCTACACGCGGAGAACATTTTTAACACTATAAATCGACTGACGCGATTAGAAAATCGTCATTGAGATTATTTTTGATCTGTTAGATAATATTTTGAACAGGGGATTATTTAAAAAAATTTAGGATTTCTGGCAACATTGAAAATATGTACATATAATAGACTTAACATTGTCAATACATTGATCGTTGTATAGACAATTGAGGTACATGTCAGTTATCCTTCAACAAGTTAATTTCTTTTGAACAATTACATCTAATAACTGTTCCTAATTTGTTTCCTAAATCAGCAATAATGTGTACCTAAGCATAGTATTTCGATTTCCAAGAAATGAACCATGTAAAAATTTACAAATCGAAATATGTACATAACTATTTGAGAAATATGAGTAAAAGCGAGTAAAAAAGTAACTTTTTTGTAATTGGTCGTATAATCCCGCGATCAATAGAATGAGAAATAGAAAACAAATAAACATCTATGATGCCTTGAACCCAAATCACGTTTACCTTATTGATTTGTACATCCCGAACCTTTCTACTGTATCTTACGCAGAATAAGATTCTCATTTTCGGAAATTAAAAAAATGCTAGATGTGTTTATTTGTACTTCCATATTTTCGTTTATGTGGACTTTACACCTTTATATCATGTATGTACCTATTAAAAAATATAGGGGTAATTTAGTTCCAAAAGTAACGGAAACAACTAAATGTATGTAATGGAATTGAATTACTAAGAATAATAATTCCAATTGATGTTTTATACTTGAATGACTCTATTCACAAAGGAGGAAAATGAAAAATCAATACTTTTGCAGACTGCTAAGTTGAGACTAGCTATATACACATGTATATGAATTGTAACATAGAATTCCGTGGAACAACATACACTTATAAGGAAGAATGAAACACGATAGAGGTACGCAGATATTGTACGACAATATACTTTGCAATGTTGACCTTTTTTGTCCGCATATTATGGCTATTATATAATATATAATGTTACTGTATTCTGTATATAGAAAAATAATAAAAGGCATATTGTATCAACCTTCAAGTTCGTCACTCTATTTTTTAGTAGTTTATAATTGAAAAATAACATGAATTGAGAACAATGAAGGAATACGTTATAGAATTAATAAGTAAAATACATCTCGTCGATATAAATGTTATATATTTCAGGATAATTGTTATAAAGTAATGGCTTCTGAAGCGCTTATTGACAGCATCGATTGAAGAATAAGTTTTACAAGAATTCTTCTTGCGATCCGTATATGAGTATTGAAAAACAAAACAACTTTGGGACAGATTATAAAACTGAACCTAGATAAATGGCAAGGCTCAACGGCATGGCATACATAATGGCATAACAGCAGCGGTCTACACAGAACGAACTTAAAACACAATTTCGTATTATAAAGAAATAAATAATAAAACCAAAAAAAAATGTAGTAAAAATATATTTTACAATACTCTGTACAAGATCTTATTAGAATTAATATCTAGTTAGCTCGGCGTAGATTTGTTATCATAAGGCAGGCAATCAACCCTGGAATACTGTTAACAAACTCATTTTCTTTATTTTTATATATTTTATATATTGCACATACGGCATCAGAACGCTATTTCCTTCACTGCATAAACAGTTCAGTTAAATATTGTTATTATAATTTGTTGAATTCATATGTAATTTTGATTCGGCAGGGGACACTTTGAAGTAGCAGTATTCCACGATTAATATTAGAACAGTTAATATTAGCGCGGTGTCTGTACACTTCTGCGAAAAGATATCGTCGTGCTACCGGTACGTTTATTTGTCTGTAAATACGAAGTAAAAATTATTCCGCTTACAAATGATACTGTTGCCGAAGGGTAGAATAATAATTGAAAATAATCAGGTCTTTGAATTTCTGCAGAAACAAACAGGCACATGTAAAATATGTAGAGCAAAAGATCGAACACTTCTCTTTCATTATATCAACAACAAATATTTTAGTCAAAATCTGACAATCGGCATCAACAATTCACTGCACTCTGAATATATATATATATATATATATATATTCATAAAAAGAATCTACAACCAGGGAGCTCAGACGAAAAACATGATTCATGTGATCGCGTAATAGCATCTCAACATGATTATATTATACGTAACAGAGGTAAACAATCAATAATATTTACATAAATTCACCATATTTGCGAGTCATTGCACTAAGATTGCTTTGCATCGTATAAAATGGTTTTATACCAAATCATTTCAATAGGCTTTCAGTTTAATCGAATTGTCAATTCATCGTAACACTGAGCTCCCGCAGTATCGATGAAAATATATAACATAAACATTATAGACACCCTAACAAGCTATTTAACTATTTAACTATTCAACTAAATTATACAAGGACCATTTGATTACATAAAAAAGGGGGAAAAAGAAATCGTGAATATACGCGTTTTATATATGCCTGGTCTTTCCAAGGCGAACTAATAATCGATAAAGGTAAATGTTTAATGATATATGTCTTACACGTGTCACATAAATCATCGATATATATTTTATACATATACATATATATATTTTTTTATTTATATATAAATCGCTTAAACCACAACTCCATCGTTTAAAATTCTTCCTTAGCCTAGCTCATACATATATATATATATATATATATATATATATATATATATACATATATATATATATATTTATATATATATATGCATATGTATTATTATGTGTAGTGTGCAATAAAGTAGTTCTTTTCTCATTTATAAATATGTAACAAAAATAGATAATAATGGATATATTATATGTACAATGTAGACATGTAAAACCTAACAAAGTAGATGCGCTCGATTATTCTCTAAATAAATCTAGAAGCCTTTATCATGAAAAATACTTAATTATCTCAACATGAGCATACTTCGAAAATTTTGCGTGCATTCGTGCATTTTGCTTTTCGCTTTACAAAGAGACGGATATAATATATTTATCGATAATTTGCCTCGCTCTTTCACTTTTTCTTTCACTAGTTTACCCTTCTATCCATGAAATCCTTCCTGCGCGGACAATAATTTTCGAACGAATTGATCGATAACAAAATTTCGCCTCAGGTTGTCGTTTTTAAATTACAATATATGTACGTACATTTAAACACACTGCGTGTACGTGACCACCTAAGAAAGAGAACAAAAGTGAAAGATACCTTATGCTTCCGAATGCAAATTTAAATCGAATGCATTCACGATGCACCGACTACATCCACCACAGACTCTAGTCGCCGGCATCTATTGACTTCCCATTGCATCAACTTAAACATCGTTATGAACTAAGCGACATTGTTTTCTTTTTTTTTTTAGATGTTACACGCGATTCATTAAATATTTAGCGGCTCCTCTCATAGTAACAAAAATATAACATACGAGTATACGTAAGCTCGATCCAGAGAAAGTTCCACGAATCATCTAGTTTCTCCGTGGTACTCGTTTAGACATCATTTAACAAGTACAAACAACGTATTGTGTTACATAATCTAATCTTCGTTTCACTCTTCTCTGTACTTCAACGAATACTTTTAGCAAGACCGTCGGTGTAAATTGTTTGAACTTGTACAATGACTCAACTATAAAAATCATCCCAGGCCTTTTTTTGTACTGATGTACGTGTATATGGTGTACTAGAATCTAGTTCGATTGTTTAACACGATGAAAGGGCGATATTATGGAATCACGATAAATGATTGTTCATGATAGTACAAAAAAATAAACATTTTTTTTCTCCTTCGCTTTTTGTATCGTTTTATCTGTATTTGATAATGTAAGTGAATATAAAAATTCTTCGGTAGATTGCTACACACATTGATCAGTACATTAACATGATAGAATTTGTAACAGTTTAGAATCAAATGACACGTCATTGGTTACCAACAAAAATTAACAAAATCATGAAATAATAGTCGAGGTTTAAAAGGAAAAAATGAAAATATTGATCCGTGATCGTCCGTAAATTACAATGAAAAAGGATTAAAAAAAGGCCTGTAAAAACTCATGTACCCCGTCAATGACTAGCTTAAGGTATTATGCATATATGTATCCTGGTTTTGTTTTAGCATAAATGTTTCAATGGCATTGCATACTTCCTTAAAATTTCTGCAAAGTGGGCCGCACTTAACTATTATACAATTAACTCCATCAGCGCATCCTTTTTCTATTCAACTTTGCTGGCTGCAAAATAAATTTGCTTAAAGTCTATAAACGAGTCTGTAAACAATTTTGCATTTTTAAAATGATCAAACATATTTATAAAACAATCTATAATTCTGATAGCAGTTGATCTAAAAATCGATTGTGAAACAGTTTCTTCTATATAAAAGACGCTGATATTTCAATAAAAAATTTGAGACAGCCAGCAGAGATATTTAAAACAAAAGAGATGAAGAATTATATTTAATTTTTTTTTTATTGTTCACCATTTCAACATTTGGAACTGGTAAGGAAATATGTAAGAAACATGCAAAATCTAATTTGTCTGAACACTTCGCTTTCATTAGTTTCCCCTTATCTTATTATCCTTGACCCTGTACTTGTTGCCATAGTTTCACTTGTAATGCGTACTTTCCGTTAATCATTGCTAGCGATAGTAAGGTACTACAGGAACGATTTGTAAATTATATACACAGATAAACAAATTGCGCGTATGATTGTAGTTCAACGATAAAGTCGATCTTGTACTGCACGTAATATAGGTTTTCATAAACAAATGATTCGAACACTGGCGATTTTAATCTCTATGATTACTGATCGCGAACGAGATAAAAATTGGTAAAGTTTTTTTACGATCCTCAAACATGCAATACATAATTGCGAGCAACATTCCCCCGACCGATCATGAATATTTCTCTTATTCCACACAAAATGAAAGGAAATCCGATCGATTATTACAACAAAACAAACATCTCTTCCTACGAGTGTAGCTTTCAAATTTCATTAAGATTTAAAAAAGTAAATTGTGATATGCATATTAACGTCGTACAATTAATGATTCACGGTGTAAAAAACCAGAAAAGTTTAAATTGAAAACGGTATGAAAATTTGCGAACGGTTCTGAATATATTTCGATATATCAATACTACTGCACAGAGTCGGTTAAAAGCTTCCCAATGATTAAATAACGATCCTTCTATAGCGAAAATTATTATAGTACCATAGATAGTCAGCGAAGAATTTGATTGTTCGGACAACAACGAGCTGTCTGTCGATGGGTATATGCCACATAATTTACTTATTATCTATCATTCTTATGCTATGGCGTTGCTAGTGATTCTCCCATCACATTGCACGATAATAATATATGATACAAAAGTAATTCATTTTTGTACATACTTTCACAACTGAGGGCGTTTCGCGTCCGACGAGTCCTTGTACCAAATATATTGATCGTTGTATACGTTATTCTCCACCTTTTATCTTCCTTTTTTTTTCTTTTTATGTTGTTTCAATCACTGACCCAGCAATAAGCGGTACTGCCTCATACGGGATTTTAGAAAACACTAGAGTTTTAAACACATCAACGTGGACATATGCCGAGAAAGTCTCGCAATGCGTAATACCATCCGTAGGATACACGCTGTGTTCCAATTTAGTATTTCTCCGGCCTCCGACCTAAATAGGACATTTGTAAAAACAAATCTAGGACTTACTGTCATCGGCTACATTCTGAAAGCACCTACAAACGTGAAATCGTATTGCACCATCGCAGTTCATTGGAGAAAACATTCCTACGTCGAAGGAAGTTTTGTACAAGGTGAGAAACACACAAACTACACTGCCACAATCCTTACGTTTGCACCATTTCCATTTCATTGAATAGTACTTGGCACAACAGTCACTTTACTATATTGTTCGTCTGACTGTCCCGTAGTAGTTTGTGGCAGTGGTTTTTCAAATCTGTCGTGCTGTACATACGGCGACGACAACGTCGACGTTCTATGATGATCTAGCTTTGGATTCTCTGCTATGGTAACGTATCCAGTACTCTGTTTAGTTGCGATGATAGGCTTGTCTACGTCCAACTTTGAGCTTGGCTTTGTACCACCGGTCTGCCAACACAAAGGATACGCCATTGACTCGTCTTCCTCCGCTTCGTCATCCATCATCTCCGTAATTGGAGCATCCACTTTTCCCCTCGGTTGCTGCTGTTGCTGCTGCAGCATTTGAAACACGGAACTGGCAAGGACATAGGGCTTCGAACCGTCAACGGCAGATGTTTGAGGTGTGTTTATCTTCGGTGAAGATTCTAAAGTATCTGCCTGAAGATTTGGTTTTTTCGAAATTTCAGGAATCGAAGACACGGTAACGTAAGGCTTCGACGAGGCATCCAACGTAGAAGCCAGAGTAGTTGGACTTACGAACGCGGAAACGAATGGTTTATTACACGAGTCGGTCAAAGAAGTTGCTGCAAATGGCGTGGCGATTGTTGTACTCCTGGCGCCATCGATACTACTCAAGGTAAACGGCTTCTTTAACGAGTCGATTAAACCTGTCTGCACGTATGGCTTGGAACCTTTGTCAGATGTTGAAAATGGTGCCACAGACTCGAGTTTTGGTTTGTTTGATTCAGCAAATGTTAGGTCGTCGAGGTCGCGCAAGGTATCGAGAGTTTTCTTGTCCTTTTGCTTTTGCTCCAAGGAAGCTAAAGTTATATATGGATTTGCAGGTTTGGCTTCCGGCTTGATGGGTATCAACGTGTCTGCGGTGGATTCTGTTAAATCACTGTCGTCGTCAGACTTTGATTTCACAGACTTAGGAACCGTTCCTATGACACTATAACCACCAGTAGTTGCAGTTTCCTTCGGCACTGGACTTGGGTTACTGGATAGTTCTTCTGACGATGGCATACTGATATAACCAGTCGAGGACCAAGTGTGTTGCGAAGTTGTATAGCCCGTGCTGTCGGTCAAATTGGGTGTAGATCGCGCCAAAGACAAGGTATCTCCAATGACAGGTTCACCCGATTTTGCAACCTTTACATATGGTTCCCAACGTGCTGTTTCTGTTGTGAATCCTGGTCTGGTAATTCCAACATTTCTTTGACGGAGACTCGAGGACTCCCAAGCTGGTAATGTTTCGAGCAATTTATTGGGGGACACTGGCATTGGGTCTATCTCAGCACCGCTATCGCTTGAAACTTGAGAATCCGATGTAAGCGAAGAAGTGACAGATTCTTGCCCGCTTGAACAACCGCTTGAATCAGCAGAAGATTGTCGTATATGTTGTTCACCCACTTTTTGAAGAAGCTTCTATAAGAAAACAAGAAAAAGAACAAAACATTAGTACAAAATGAGAATTTTTTGGTTGCAAATCGGTCGATTCATTATCGTTTAACTACCATATTGGGTGCTAAGCCTGGTGGTAATTTGACTTCAACATCTTGCATAGCTTTGCACTTCAACCACATCCTGCAATAAGAACAAGTATATGTTTAAATTGTATTTGGTTTAGAGAATACCTTGCACCGAACAAGTTATCCTTACCGTTTCGATACGTGCGCAAGGCAAAGAAGTACTGCTACGATACTAACACCTCCTATGACCCATATTATAACCCAAACGCTGAACGATGGTCCTACAGTTTTGATAGAATAATTTTAAAGATAATTCGGTTAGAAAATAGATAGAAAAAGAAAAATAGAAAAATAGAAAAAGATTACAAAAATCGGATGCAGTCTTACCATCGCTGTAACAGTTTCCCTCACCAGCTTCGGACCAAGGACCTTTCAAATGCGTGTTATTGCGCGCAATATTTACAGCCCTTACACGAAACTGATATAATTTTTCTCGTCCTATAGTTTTGCAGTCGGGAATAGGTAACTGAGACTCTAACAATTACAAAAAAAAAATTGTTAAAGACAACGGAAACTTATCGAAAATATATCTATTTGTAATTACATTACCTGTTTTGGTACTGTTTTGTATTTCACCATCACTCGAGGATATTTCATAGTAATTCAAATATCCAGCCGAGTATTGGGGTTTACTCCAGATAACAATCACTTGGCTAGAATTCATGAAACGTACATTAGGTACACTGATCCTCCCGGGTATTCCGATGTTCGTAAGTTTCGGGATTGTAGGTGATTTCACGCTACAAGATACAGTGCATGCAGCTACACTAATGCTGTAATTTGTATGGGCCAGTAAATCCTTCAGTTCAATGTGATTTGCCTCTTCAACTTTTTGCGCATGTTCATTGTAATACACCTCATAATATCGCAATACACCATTCATTGCTTGCGGTGGTTTCCATGTGATATACATTGTAGTGTTCGTTACATTGATAATTTTTACATCTTGCGGAGGAGTTGTCGGTGCAGCTTCGAGTGTTGTATTGTATAAAGGATCACTATGCAACCCTTCTCCACTTTTTGTTAAAACAGCAACAGCTAACATGTATGTAGTATATGGTTTCAAATTATTCACTATTCCGTGGATAGTATGGGGGTCGGCTCTTATTGTTGTATTTAATTTCGGCCCCTTGCAATTCAAGTTATACGGCGAGACAATGGGGCAGTAATAAATGTTAAATCCCTCCACAATTCCAATACGATCTGAACAATCTAATTTCCAGCCAACTTCGATAAAATCGGAGCCAATACGATTTATCCACACGGATTTCATTTTTCCAACAACTTTGTTATGTATTACGGTGCACGACGCCCATACCATGCCACTACTGCCTTTGTTCGTATTTGCAGAAATCGCGAACTGGTACACTTTGTCCGGATCTGGTACAGTCATGTTATAAATGGTTGTATTTTTTGATACATGAACCCAATCTAGATAACCCTGTAATCAATAATTTTAGTATCGGTATTTCGTATTATTTAATATGCTACTAGTATATAAATACTTACGGTGCACTGATATGGGCGGTCGCGTTCGTTGTCACACCAAAATATCGTATAATTGGTGATTTCAGTGTTCATAATAGGTGGCTTCCAAGATAATTCGTATAAGCCTCCATCGAATGCAATTTTCGTGAATGCTATTGGTTCGTGTGGTACTATAACATACATGCATTAATGTTTATTATCGGTATATAAATACGTAACTTGAACGCTGTACTTATGTTTATTTTCCATATGATCTTACTTTCGTATTGACTAGGTACAAAGATTGTAGCCCGTTTTTTATTAACCCCCACAAGATTCGTCGTAACAACCTCAAATCTGTAGCTATTAAAAGTGATTCCTTTGAATTTAGCGTATGTCCTCGTAGTTTCGTTCGGGACGAGTGATAATTTTCGTCCGCTTTCTTCCACATGATCGATCTCGTACTTGAAATTATCACCATTTTCTAAATATTGTGGAATAGCTTGCCAGTACAAATATACGTCCCTGCTAGCACTATTCTCAGCTATTTCAAAGCTACCAATATCAGTTTTTGGAGGACGGCCAGGTACTAAAATATAAAATATATAAAAATACAAAATACATTTCGGCAAATACCTAATAACAAAATTAAAATTACAGGATGTATAACTTACATCTCGGTGGTGTTCTAAAAGTAACGTCGCTGAACTGACTCCACTTATCTCCCCCAGTCGCTACGGCGCTTTTCATAAAAACTCGTACGTCATATACAGTATTTGCATATTCCAACCCGGTAAGATTATAATATCTCTTATGCATGTGTATATCATTTGTAATATTGATTACCTAATATAAATTTGTTATGAATATATAATCTGATATATTATTCTTGTTATTTAATAATAACAATAACAATACACACCTGCCAAGTTTTCTGATGATCCCATTGATTTTGATACGTAATTCTGTGATATAAACCAGGCGGAAAATTCTGCATTGGAAAAGGCACACTCCAGTGTAATAATGCACTATCAGATGTTTTATTAATAACCGATAAATTGGCCGGCTTCGCAGGAATAACTAAAAACAATCGCAACGTATTTTTTATTTTATTATATAAATAAATCCAAATTCTATAAAGATGATAGAATACGAACCGTGAGCAAAATGATGAAATTTATATGTAAAACTCGTATTCCCTAATACATTCTCTAGGTTTAATATAAACGTATAATATTCGTAAGGTTGTCGATAAATTGGATTCGTTGATGTATCCCACAAACATGTGTTTGCTGGTAATGGCCTTTGATTTTCTTTCGGACATGGATATAATTTTCGACCTCCTGCTCTTCCAGGCAATTTAAATACAAGCGTAAATCTCGTTGTAACGTAATTCTGGACGGGATCCCATGAGCATATCATATTTTCCCAATTATGAGATACACAGCTGAAGTTCTGAGGCTCTTGAGGTTTAACTGTTAATAATTGATAAATAATAATTAATAAGTAGAATTCACATATCTGGAAAAAGACGAGAAAACAAAAATATATTTCTTCCTTCTTCCTTATCACCTACGAAACTGCTATACTGAGAATAGACATAAATAACTCTTTGTACAAAAAGGCCTCCTGTGTTTATGATCTTATCTTAAATGATAGTCAAATATGAATTCCACAAAATATTATGTGCTGGTTCCTACAATTCTAATGAAAGGAAACACTCAATGCCTGCTCTTGTTTTCATGAAATACCTTTTGACCTATCTTGATAAACTCATATAAATGGTATGAGTTATTGAGAAATTTATATCACAGATCCCAACGTATTACAATAATGATTAATAGATATAAATAAAGAATTAATTATAACTATTAAGTAAATCCACAATTAATCACAATTGTTCAATGTAATATCAGTTGACATAAAATACTCACAGCCAACTACAACTTTATTCAAGCAAACAGCTTCATGTTGCTTATTGTAATCGTTTTGCAGTCTCAATTTACAATAATACATATCTTCTGTGGGTGGAGGTTTTTCTACATCCAGTGATATTGTAGTTTCATTGATAATTGTAATAAACTGAGGTTCCATTTCCTTTTTGTTTCTAAAGAATACAAGGTCTGAAGAATTTTTTCCAGGATATTCAGTATCCATAAACGTTTGATTTAAAATACAAAGTATTCTCAAAGATTGACCATATTCAAGAACAATGTCTCCCTGTGGCCAAGTCCCTTGAAAAAAAAAAATTATACATTGAAGTTAAAAATATCTTTGAGTTATCAATTATATAAAACTCTTATCAGAGATCAGATATTTAATAGAATATCTCAGTGTCTTCTCTCTAAACCTTTAGGCCGTACTGTCTACCTAGTGCATTAAATATAGATATATACATTTAGCAGCAACACTAGAATTCCAAAAGGAGAGATAGAGATGCAAGTATTATTTATAAGCTGGGCAGCAGCAGAAAGTTACAGATACTGTACATTGATTGTATTGACTAAAATTGACACAATCCTTTGCCTGTGTAAATCGTTAACAATTAGAATAACTTCTATTAAACTTACTTCCAGGTGTTTTCAGACCAATTGCACATTGACCGGAATCTGCTCCGCATAATGTTGTACATAGTAATAAAACAACAAGAGGGAATAAAAGTGTTCTCCAAAAACAATTCCTCCACTGTGTACCAACTTTTTTTGTAATCGGTAATGGCAAATTTTTCTCCGCTCTAATTCTCCATAAATTACGTATAGAACACGAATAACTATGTGAAATTTGCTTGCGTTTTTGACGATGCATTATATCACAATTACAATTATAATTAACATCTTCGCTTAGCGTACAATGATCAACTGTGCATACACCAGCAGAATACTTTGTAGCCGCTGAAAATTCAACGGTGTCGCACGGATCATCTTCTATCCTGTTAATAACATCTCTTTTCTCACAGAGACAAGTATTTCTTATTACACAAGTGTTTCTATTCTCACATCTCTCTGAACCACAGCACCGAGTCTCTATCATTTTACACTCGTTGGGAAATCTATCAACATCATCATGCTTTGATGTGCTTTTAGAACCTATCGGTGAAAACTGAAACATTTCTTGTAGAAGACTTTTGGGATCTGCTTCGGTTAAAGTCATCTTGCGCTCCCATTACTAGAATTAAAAATAAAAAAGTGTTATCGCATGTTTAAAATGTTATTGATATTCAAATTAAAGTTAATAGTTACACTACAATAATTAGCAGAAAGAATGGGGGATCAAATATTACAAGATACCATGCCGCAGCATGACTCCATAGCTAAGCTATAACTGAATCCTTATATACTAGGAGAAGTAGATAAGACTGCAATTAATGAGATGCAATATACTGATGATTGGTAAATTGGAGGTCATAGCATATTGCACCAGTATTTTTTATCTCATATTTCCATATATCTCAGTGAAATTTACCTAGTAGTGTGAACAGATTCTATGCGCATTTAATATAGTTTTAATGGTATTGAATTAAAAAAAAGAGAAAACATAGACGGCTATATACATATATTCTAATGGCTAAGGAATATATTAAATAATACATTGAAATGGACATATGCTTGAAATTTTATTTATGTAGATGTATTTTGGTGGTTCTTTTGTATGCTACGGTGCTATACCATAGTCGCATACGAAATGGCTAAAGGAACAAACTAAAATCAGGGAGATAACTTGCTCAGATAAAGGATTGTGGAATGAATTATTCATTAAGCAGATTGAATACCACCATTCGATATATAGCTCAAACAAGATTTTGAGAGTTCATGCAATCCGGCTTTGAATACACTAATACTTTCTATGGACATACTAGTGACTTATAAATTGACCAAAGAATGAATTATAATTTTTATTGTAAATGTTACTTGGTAAATTTCTGTAAAAAGAGGCAAACAGTATATTTAAAAACTGTTACAGGAAAAAACAACAAAATGTACTTTAAACTACAATAAAGTTATATATCATTATTAGTAACAATTTGAAAAAAAAATTTGCTGAATATGAATATCACTAAAACAACAATTTCAAACATATTTCAATTAAACGGGATTTTATTACACGAACCTTTATTATTTAAAATAGTTGAAACACTATGAAGATAAAAATACGACGAATTAAATAAAAAGTAGCAAATATGGTTATCTGCAGTCCATTATATTATTCCCTGAACAATTTTGTTAATCGTAAGTTGTCGTTGCTGTTATTTATTAGAAGAATAATTATCGGAGCAATAGGAAAGCTGATAACTTGAAAACGTAATCAGTCATCATGATCGTAGTATAAGTGAGACGGAGAAAAAAGAAAGAATACACACATATGCACACGTATGTACGTATAGCGTATAAATACATGCATCATATATACATATATATAGCGCATATCATTCGTACACAAATTATTTAATACAATGCCGTGGAGTCGACTTAACTATAAAAATATTGAGTATTCTCGTTGATATTTGAGACGCGTACCGCGTTAAAAGCATTACAATCGTTTATTTACGAGCATACTGTGTCCACGGCGTAACGCGTTCCATGTAGATGCCCGTACCTCGTATTCTGTCTTGTTGTGCGTATATGTTGTGTGGCAGCACGTAAGACTGTGTGATCTCATGAATGCTGGCCTAACATACATAACGCAGAAACACGAAACAATGTATGTAACGAGGCCTCTGTGCGAATATAATGCACGAAACGTTACGGTATGTTATAAAGAATAAAAAAAGAAAGAAATGTATGTTCGACTAGGCAGGAAAAACTACTGATTGAGAAGAGCAGACCTATTTCATAATGGAACAGACCAATACGACATATTTTGCCAGCACTGGGGAAAGTCCAACAGCAGCCGTTCGCAGATATCACTCATTTCAGAGTACTCACCGTCAGCAAGCAATCGACGAATTTCTGCAGATCCCACATTACACTTCCATGTATACTGAACCGTCTCCACACTACTTCACTGAACTTAACACACTACGGGCGGTCGAACGCGAACCCGTTTTACCCGCTGGGTATATCTTCCGATCACCGTAACGCGTTCAAGCCTAATACTCGAGCTCTCGTGAACTGCTAAAGCAGTCAGCACGGTATCACGAGTCGCAGCTTCCACGCACGAGTCGCAGCCGCATAAATCGGCCGTGTCACTTCATATTTGCGAAAAAATTCTGTTTACATTCGCCCAGAGGGACCCAGGAATAAATATATATGATACACATTCTAGGTAAAATACGTGCGATCAATCGACAGTGATGCCAACATATCAATGATCCTCTGTGAGAAATTAAACGATATAATGAAGCCAAGGGCGCAAGTTTATTATATAATTCGTACACATACTGGATCTACGCTGCATCTTTACTTTCGAGTTTTAAATATTTACCAAAAATTTGGTCATTAAAAGCATAAAAAGTGTAAGTTTAGAATGTTGTAGCTGGACGACTTGGCCGTGACGTCACAAGACGTCAAGCGCCGCATTCTTGGAAATATAGGCGCAGGCTTCATTGTGACCACATCTTCCAACAAGCGCCGCTTTTGAAATCAGGGGATTTTTTTTAGATACGTTTCGTTTTTATATTTCAAATGAATTGCATTTAATGAAGGAATTTTTTTGGAATATTTGCATGGTTGTATTCTGAAAGATTAGTAACTCAATTATAAAATTAAATGCAACTTCATGAAAGATGAAGTAGATTTACTCTTCTTAATATATATCAGGTTTGCTATTCATTTCTATTGAGACAAAATCTGCATTAATTATAGGTGTTTATTATCAGTGCATGTATCAACAATGGTATATTGGTCGCATAATAAAATTTTAATAACAACATCTATTTTAAATTCACTCCTGTCGTTGTAATTAACGATTACTATCGATAGTAGTAACGAACATGAGAATGAAAAATATTTGTTTCTAATAAATAGTAGAACGCTTCGAAGAAATTACATAACTACATGGCAGTGACAAAACAATGCAACATATTCAAGGGTAAAGTATTTTCGACTTCAAAGTACAGAGTATTTTGATTTTGAATACACGTATGCAGCGTCTCTTACAAAAAGAGATAAAATCGTAAAATGTAACTGCAGAAGACATGGAATTACTTTTAATGATTATATTACAAAAATTGTCAATACATTTTTAATTGAAAAATTATTGCTTCACTTATGAAGATTATAATTATCAATTGCATCGGATAATTTTTTTAATGTGTATATATATCTATATATGTATATATTTACAATTATTTTGTAAATTTGTTTATAATATCCTACATAATTTACAAGTTGTATACGTGTAATATATATATATATATATATATGTATATATTTAATTATAAAAAATAAACACACAATAATTATGATGTAGATGAAATGTGATCCATTTTAAATGCGAGTACTACACTTGTTTATCATTTATATGGTACATTATGAAATTGCTTATTTAAGCAAATACGACAATGACAATTTTTCGCATGTTATATTTATGCTTTATAAAGCGCTGACTTTTTTTTACATTCAGGGACATTTAAAAATATAATATAATTCGCTCTTATTCAATTCGTTCACTGCACTTTACGGAACAACATTTTTTCATAGTCAACATTGACTTACTAGTAAAAAAATAGATTTATTAGCTTTTTACACATCCAAGGTATTTTCATATTGCGAAAAAAACCGGAAGAGGTGGTTTCGATAAAAAAAAATGTTCATCCGATCTTATTCATGGTTTCTGTTCCATCTTCATTTATCTATTACAAATGTTATTGTGTAATAAGTAAGGAAAAGATAACATTCCGAACAAAAGTTTTAAACAATTACTGCAGTAACACGTTTCTTTTTATATTGATCTTATGCACTGCATTTGAATATGGTTGATCAAGTGCATTCGCTTCTTTGGTTGTATCAGTACTTAATTTAATTATTGCTATACGCATATATATATCATAGTTACAATAAATACTTAGAATGAAAACAATATCGACAGTAATCTTCTTTTAAATGCTGCTCAAGTGGTAGAACAATCAAATTTTGATTGATAAATTCGATGAGATTTTTCAGATGTTGTATACGGATACTTAAAAGTATACGATTTCATGATCAAGGCCACAATAATATTGTTATATCGCAAATTTATCAAAATGTTTCCAAGTATAAATACATTTTTTCAGTCTGAATTTTTTTAGATGAAAATCTATCAGTTTAACATCGTTTTCTTACACAAATATTAAAATCAGTAACTTCCTCGTGTTTTACGAGTACCGATGCTATTTGCCAGTACAAATAGATCATACTCCATTAACATCCGCGTTTTACCGTATTTCATTACATTAATACACACTTATATCATGAATTTGAATATAAAGTTCTAGAAAATGCAATATCACTAAATGATAAAAAAACGTTGAGATTTTTATGATTTAACTGTTAATATTTAATTCTATAAAATATTAACTTATCACGAATAAATTGTTATTTATGTCAAGTAGATTTCTTATCATAAATATCTGTTTTTGGATGAACAGCAGTTGAGTAAAATAAAAAATCGAACTTTCTGACGTTTTTTAGGGTGCACGCCTATCTCGGGTAATTTCAATAAATGCCTGCTTGGAGTGCCTTCATCAATCGGTCGAATACTTATTTGGTCGATTGTGAGATTACTCTACAATGAAGTTCAATACAAAATTTATAATTGCTTCAGAAGCTTAAGCTTTTTACTTAGTAATTTTGTTATTAAATATGGAACACGCGCAAGGCACAATACTCTCAAGCTATCACACGTGTTAGGATGAATTAATATCTTTCCTTTCAAAAATTAGATCATTTAAATGCAGAGTTAGCACCAGTCCAATTTTGTTAGAATGAGCAATTATCATCCATATAAATCGGACTTTCCTCAAGTCACATTCATTGCTGCAAGAAAAGTCGTTCACACATTTCTTCCTTCAACTTAAAATATATAAAAGTTTCTTATTTTAATTATCAAAATGTTACAATTAATAAGTAATTAATATTAATACTATTATAAAGTATAATTGATTTCATTGAGAATCAACAACCATGTCCTCGGTGTTCTTATTAATGTTATTGAACTGCAAATATGTTTAACTTGAAGCCCTAATATTCATGTAAATAATATTATCAAATATGAAAGCTGCACGACATACAAGTGTTGTAAAACTTGATTTAGACATGTCGCATATAAAAAGTATATATCTTATTACATACCTACATATATGTATAACCAACTCCATAAAATATACAATATAACACACTGCTTTCCGTTTGCACCAGATATTTCTGTACCAAATGTCATAGTACTGTAAAACAGTATAAATCTAACTCTCACTGCAATAAAACAACCTCTTGCAATCATTCTTTTCTTTATCGTATTGTCTTTTAGTGGTTTTTGTTTTTGCTTCTAATTATGGTACCTAATGTTAAACTTTAAAGCTTCGCGTAAAATGATTAAGGAAGGTTATATATAAGGGCAACGTTAGCATTAGTATCGTCATTTGCAGAAGTAAATATCATTAATATTTTTAATATTAATGTGTTATTTAGGATGGTTAATTTCATATATTCATATCGTAGAGGTGTGGAGGTGCACCTACCACTGAAGGCATTTGACAACCCCGCCGAACTAATAATCGAACGGATGGTCCACCGTTTCGTATAATTTCAATAGCTTCTGTATGTGTCATATTTTTAGTATTAATTCCATTTATTTCAATTATCTGGTCTCCGACCTAAAAATAATATTGAAACCATTATTTAAAAGATCAATTATATATATATCGCAATAATAACACGTACTTACCCTTAATCGGTTATCAATAGAAGCTGGCCCATTTTCTGCGATTTGTAAAACAAATAATGGCATATTTTGAAATTCACGCCCTCCGCGAATACTAAACCCAAATCCTCTAGTTCCTCGTGTCAATTCAACGGCATGATATTGACCTCCATCTCCATCACATATTGGTTCATCCTGAAGTCATTTTATTAATACTATATTATTAATACTGTTTTAAGTACAGCTACAAAGTATTTCAAAATTCAATAATACCTTCTGAGATAGAGATGTATTACTACAACAGTCATCAAGAGGGTAACCAATTGTCAAGGTAACAGAATAACCCGAGTCTTTAATTAAATTCACAATGTCTTTATGACAAACATTTGTAATATCTACATGATTGACGGCAAGAATATGATCTCCAACGTTCAAACGCCCACATCTTTCCGCGGGTGAACCTTCAATTATTCTACCTATCGTCGAACCGGCTTTATTAACCGAAGAAATTATAACAAATCCAAAACCTTCATTTTCCATTCTTGTGACGGTCACGTCGTAAGGATATTGGAGATTCATTTGCCTATTATATGGAGCTTGAAGATTTTCTGGAAGATGTTCTTGTGTATTAATTCTACGGCGAATTCCTAAAGTAACTCTGCCATTTTGTGCGGCAGCTATCATTAACTGAACGACGTGATGGTGCGAAGAATTCATAACGCTTTCACCATCAACAGACATAATCAAATCGCCTGTATTTAATCTATTATCTAAGTCTGCTGCACCACCTGGTACTATATGCCCAACAGAAACCTGCTGACAATTACATTATCAATATATTTGATTTTCTTTAATTAAAAGCATCAGCAACCTTTTTACTCACTTGAGATCCTTCTTCAGTACCACCAACTATCCTAAATCCAAATCCTGTATCTTGCCTCACTAAAGTTACCAACGTTTCTATCCATTCTATGTCAGGCACGATAGGGCATACCAGCTCATTGCTATATTGAGGATACCTTAAATATATGCAATAATTTTTACATTTTCCTTCAAAAAAATAAGGCTCATATAACATCGTAAAGAAATCGTAAAGATTTACCGCGATATCGAACTGGAATGTGGTTGTTCATGCTCGAAACTAGTTGTTTCTTTTCGTTTATCCCATATTTCGCCAGTATCAACATTTTGCTCTTGACCAATAGAATATACATTATAATCCTGTTCACTATATTGAGAATGAGACTGTGACGCATACAAGTCTTTGTAATAATCTGAATGCAAACATCCATTTTGCTTTAACATGTTGTCGTGGTGTGGTATATCGATAGAATATACATCGCTATTTAAATTTAATTTATCATTTGGTACCCACTCCCTTTTTGCCTCACTTCTTACAGAATCTTCATCTAAATTCGTCATTGCAGCAAAATTGTCAGACAAATTTGAAATATTAGCTTTGTAGGGGTCGTTGTAATACATTCCATGCGCGTATTCCGCATATTTGTACCGATTATCGAGAGGATTTAGTTCACTTTCACTTTGTTCGTTCCAATTCGGTCTGATTGGACCGGTTGGAGACTTAGGACGATTTCTAGTATCGATAAGTGGTGTTTTTGGTCTACTTGGTACAACAGTCTTTGTTTGAGTGCTGTAAATATCAGCTGTTGGTGTTTTACTTCGAAAAAAGTCTAGCGATATTTTTTCTTTCTTCTCATTCGATTTCGACGTCGTTCTTTGTACGTGTATCAATGCTTCCTCGTTACGAGGGCAATCTTTTAATACTTGCACCACTTCCGAGTGACACATATTTCTTACGTTTATGTCATTGATATTAACTAAAATATCACCTTCCATTAAATTCTTACAACGTTGCCGATCCAAGATTTTTTTAACTTTTTGACCGTGAGAGGAGTCCGCTATTGTAAATCCAAATCCCATAGTACCCTTTACAATCGCTATACTGAGAAATTCGGGTTTGGAAGACATCGGTAAATCTTTGCCGTCATTCAAGTCGCTACTCTCAGACAGTAGAATGTCGGTGCTACTAGGTCTCTTAATTGTATTAATTTTATCCGAAATGCAAAGGTCCGGCATAGAGTTGACAGATGTTGTGGCAAGATTTTCGCCGTTTTGAAGGCTATGCACTGGTAAGAACGTAGAGTCCAGAAAATTGAAGCGACCATTACTTTGCAAGGCGGGATCCAATTCCATGTACATTCTGGGATCTTCTGTTAAAATATCTGGAGAAATAAAATTTATTCTTCTGGCAAAATTATCCTAGTATTAAGTTAGATTTTTACCTGGTGCATTCACGGCAATAGTCGTAACAACTTCTGTGTTCGGATCATTTGGATCAAATGGCAATGGATAACCGCGACATACTTCCAATGTTACAGTTTCACCACTGCCAATGGATTTGAAAACATTTACCATTTCGTTGTGCGTGAAACCCAAAACACACGTGTCGTTAACATATACCAATACATCTCCTGGCAATAAAATTGAAAGTATGAAAAAATTTGCCAGCATTTAGAAGAAACTGATCCTCTGCTCAAATTGGTGATATTACCGGTTTGCAGTTTCCCATCCAGCCAGGCTGGTCCGTTAGGTACCACACTTTTAATTTGTAAAAATTCCTCTACCGAATCATCTCCACCGACAATTGTAAATCCTAGTCCTCTTGAGCTTTTTATTAACGTTGTCCTTAACCTTTGACCCTTTAGTTTGTCAGGGTTTCTTGTAAAATTAGGACTCTTTCTTTCTCCTAAACTCTGCTGTGCCCGTTTGGCTTGCAACACAGGATTTTCATATTGTGTCCTACGGTTTACATGATCAATGAAATATGTACCATACAGAGTGTCATCTATTTTCTCCCAACCGTAAGGTAGTTCGTCGTCCAAGCATTCTTCGAGAGATCGTTTTTGAAATTTAGATAAGCGTGGATCTAACCAATGCGAAGTGCCTGTATTGTGGCTGTGAAATAATTACCAACAATGTAAATAACATAAAGAGCGCTAACAAAAATATTAGTAACTTTCTGCAAAAGGTAATTCATATTGTATGTACTCTATAAAATAAACTTCTCCTGTATCTGTATATGCTTTTTCCCAATTCGACGGCAGAGGTCCCAGTTGATCTTCTGTAGCTTGCGTACGATTTCTGATGCCTCGTTCCTGATTTGATATTCCTGTGTTTGGTTCGGAACTAGGATTATATAAATACGTAGGTGGAATACGATGACCGGTTTCATCGTTTCCACTAATTGCTAATACCTCCTTGTCCATACTTTCTCCTGCAATTACATACATTGTACCAATACACGATAACACATATCGTTACTGGACAGAAACAATGGAAATTATATTGAATACCATCATTAGCATTGTCAATTGATGTTATGTCGTCTGTTTTTGTAGCCATTTTTATAATTCCTTTAGTTCCACCTTAATACCCTATAAAATAACAGTAAAATTAAATCCAAAGGATTCTCTACAATGTCCGCGAATGTTTTCAACGATTTCATTTCATTCTTTTCGCGTGAAACATTGTAAGTAACCCGAAATAACAAACTACTTATTTAATTAGCTGAATACAAAAGGTATGGAACAACAGTACCGTAAAATAACGAAACCGATATACAAACTTTTATAGGGGGACACGAAATAGTGTCGGTAACGATATACCGTATCTAAATTACAGATTATGTTTCACGAATTGTGACACAATTTCACGGAACGTACTAATATATATTCTACGTTTTCCCAAGGATTAGTTACGTGCATACAGTAATCGTGTTAACCAGATCGGCGGTCTTACGACAATCGAAAACTCCGTTATCGGTTATTCGAAACATCTGACAGATAAGGGTAACGAAAACGTTGACAGTAACGCATCGCTCGCTTCCTGACACCGTTGCGACATCCGACCGCCGATACTCACGATACTCCGGTTTCTGACGGACAGGTGTCCGTAGTAAAATTACATAAAGCAGTAGATGAACACGGCACACGGCGGACGTGAATGCATTCTTACAAATGCATTCACCCGAGAGAGCCCGTGCGTAGCCCACATATCGCGCATCATTGAATGCAACTTTCTATCTAGAAAAGCGACGTCGTAACTCCCGACGTAAATAAAGCTTTCTGCCGCGATGAGAATTATTAAACGATAGTCGCGATTCGTTTTGTTTTTCCAAGCTGTAAGGCACAGAAACGGTTCCATTCAGTCTCACCCACACACAATCGTGTACGATCGAAGCTTCACGTAATTAGCCAAGTAGAAAGTAATGATAGCACGGATTAGAAAAAGGACGTATGCAGATAGTTCATTTCGCAGAGATCTTACATACACTGAATATTTTCGATACGTTTCCCGTTTGATTCAACCATCGTGGCACCAGCCGTCAAAACGGGCTGAAATATTTCGACACTGAATCACTTCGAGACCACGGAAATACTCATCATTTCGAAGTGATAATGGAATGAAACGTACTCGCGCTCGTTACATAGCTACATCACACACAACACTGCACCGCACGCAACCGAGGCATTTAACCAACGACTGCTTTCAGACTTTCAGGCATCATCTTGCGGTTGAATCATGCACTACCTTATGGCGCGATATTCGATCATAAAACACATTGAAGCGGGTTGTTTAATATGTTCTTGAAAAATTGCATTCGATGTGAAAATATTTCTTCCATACAAGTATTCTTTATAGTTCATCTGTAATTACATACTTGATATAGCAATTGTAAGAGAGGAAAGCGATAATAATTTTATACATAAATCTCTATGAAGTCGGCCAGAGTTATATCCTATAGTGTTTAAAACACTCCATTTCATAGTTTAATGAAATTATAGTCGTCGATGATTCTGTATTTTCTTTCTCGGTAATGCACCACATCATTCAAGAAGAACATGCTACTTTCTTTGTACACTTTTGTGAGAACAGGTGGTAATGGCGTTATTCCTGCGGTATTTGCAAGATCGTCAAAATATTGGCCCTGCTTAAATCCCATCGTGTGAAAATGTCTCTTCTTTAAGCCCTCTGCTTTTTGTTGCGCCAATTCTTCTGCCTCTTCTCGCAGCATGTCTTCCTTAGGGGGAAAGTCTCTCTTGCCAAACCAATATTGGAAAATGAAACGGATCTGCGATCAATAGATAATGATTCATACTAAGATGGGTTCACAGGGTAAAGGAAACCGTTTCTATATAAAATCAATTTTCATACGAGTCGCACCTGCAGATCGAACATATTGAAGGCGCAAACATGAGAGGGAAGGCCGACAAAGGCGAGGGTGGGATTTTCGATCGATATCAGATGCATCCATAATGGTGTCACTATGTTAGAATCCACTCGTACGCTGCATTTATCACTCAAAAAGGGGAAACTATATTTGTACCCTGTGGTTAAGAATAGACAAGTTAATAAATAAAGTATTCTTCCTATAAGCAGAGTTCCGCGACAATTACCTGTGCAATAGAAAACAGTATCGACGGCTTCATTAATGCCATCCGTAAAGAGAGCACCGTGTTCAGTCAATTCCTCTACATCTGGTTTCTAAACAAAGAGAAATGAAAGCTCGAATGACATAAAAGATAATTTTTCTGTAATAGGTTTCATCTGCTCTTAATAAATTACCAGAATCACGTTATCCGGAAACCCTGTGCCTATAGGATCTTTCGAGTGATGACTTAAAAACACACGCTTTGCTTTTCTTGATATATCCAATGCTAAGTCCATACCTTTTTCAACGGGATTAAAAAAAAAAGGTATTCGAAAATAGTTCTCCAAATAAAATACAATGGATTACACGTTACGTACCAGAGGGGCCTGCCCCAATAATAACTACATTTTTGTCGAGGAAAATTTCAGGCGTCCTATAATTGTGGCTGTGCAATTGTTGTCCTTGGAAAATCGGCTGGCCTTTCAAATTTGGCATACTGGGCTCGAAGTAATGACCATTGCATACCATAACTGCGTCAAATGACTCTACGAAAACGGTATTTGCCTCGAGATCTTTTATCTTTATCGACCACTTACGCTTCCCATTCGAGGGCTCAATCACTTCCACGTTATGTAGAAACTGAAATGCACAATACGAAATATACAATTTTCCATCTACCGATGAACGAGAAGATTCCATGTGAAAAAAATGATACAGTACTCGAATATATTGGCGAAGATTAAAATGATCGCAATATGAATTCAGAAATTGGAGTATCTGTGTGCGAGAGAGATAGCTTTCTTCTGTATCGGGGACAGGGTAATCAGGATATCCCATAACTTCCTTTGGAAGATTCGTTCTGTATTTTAAACAGTAAATGGAAATAATTCAAATGGAAAAGGATAGCTCCGTATGAAATTTACATCTATTTATCATTCACTTGCCTTAAATTGTTGTACATGCTAGTGTGTATGGGTAAACCGTACTGATCTAATCCAGTTTCTTCTCTGTAAACCCATGTACCGCCCAATTGGTCTGTTTTCTCGTAACATACTACTTGAATATCATATGTACCGGAAGTACAATGCCGGAGGGCTGCAAGACCTGCCGATCCAGCACCGATCACAGCGATCTTCATTTTTGACTTCAGAGTTCGACGAAACCTGTAATCTTTAAAACATTGTGGTTCTTGATTGTTCGTTGCGAGTTATGGTTTTTTCGTTTTGTTGCCAAAATCTTCCTTCCAGCAATAACGTTCGACAGTAGCCAGATCCGAACTAATTGTTTATCGCTTTCAAGCACTTATCACTTACCGTTTCAATGAGTTTATATTGAAAGCACAAGCTCGATCTTTAGCGATACCGTATAATGTACTCCTATACCATACATAGTCGTGTTATAAATGGGAAAGGAGCAACGACTGAAAGTGACAATCACGAAAGTTAGTTCCTTTTTCTCATATATTATACTTTCCTTACGGTTGCCTGACTTTCCCGCGTCGAATACCGAAAGTATGCGGTCTCTGTATGCACAATGATTTTCTTACAACGAGAGATACCAAGAGTGTAACGTTAACATTTCGATAAGCTTTTGCACATATACAATTAATTAAATAGTAATAAATTATTGATCGTCTGCTCCTAAAACATTAGCCTTCAATTTTCAAGTACTATCATTGTGCCAAGGGATCTCTCCTTGTTGGCATGAACAACTGAGAATAGAACCAGGAAAGATGTGTAGGATAATTAATAAATTTCTCTTCTTATGGAAATATGTTATGCTAAATGCTTGGATAGTGAAACAAATAGAAAGCACGCCGTGCGTTTATATATGTATATTAGCCTCGATTTATGGTAATTGCTGTGCATTTTACTTACGAGTAGAAAAAATGGGATTCTTGATTCGAATTCGTAGGCTGAGTCGTTGCACCACAGTGAACGAAGAAGTACGAAATGACCAATCATAAAATAATCAGTATGTATACGGCAAGTTGAAGTATATCGTTCGGAAGGAGGCTGCTACTGATAACAAGGTCGACATATACTCCCTGCGTTTATCATATATGAGAAACGTTACAAAATCCTTGACACCAGAAGCTGCAGAATACAATTAAAAGCCTTTTCTGAATGTCTGTCGACAGTTGCATTAATCCTGGAATCCTTAATGCATTTTTAATTATACGTACTTAGACGGTACCTTTCAACGCAGCCCCTTATCATGACTAATTTCCAGTGGAATAGTTCTTCGTACGATTAATGTAGACATAAATAATTTTCTAATGAAATGAAAGGCATTAACATATTCACTTTTGATCAGTTTTCAAAAATTATTTATCAAACTTCTTTTTATAAAGAATAGCAGATGAATACACTATCTTCTTGCTGCCTCAATATTTATGATAGTTTCGGTAATAACATTGGCCTGCCTTCTTATGAAACATGCTACAGATAAAAAACACAAATGCTGATAGCGATGTTCAATGACTTTTATAACATTTGCAGTTGCCGCATTTGTTCAAGTTTAATAAATAATAATTCCGTTACCATTTATTCACACATGTGTAAATTTCTCAATATCAGTAATATTATATCCGTTTATACTAAAAAAATATAAGGCCTCAGGACATGATGAAATGATATTCTACAATCTACAATCTACACAGATGGTGAAGAACCACTTGTTAAGCTCGAACGTATTCATAAGTGGGGTAAATGTTAAAGTTCCACAGTCATTACACAATTTGTTAAAAAGAGTTCCTTGAATCAAGAGCCTTAATGTAATACGTCGTTGATTAAGATGGGCCCAGTAGAACGCGAGATAATTGAATTTGTTTAAAGAAATTATAAACAAATGGGATTACTGCCACTCCCTGGCGAGATACATCAATGACCAGACGACATAAATAAAAGCTACGAATATCAGCTATCATCTCCAACAGGTGTCAACACTATTCCACGTGTCGTTCAATTTGTTATAAACAATTAAACAATTAAATTTGTTGTTACACTCGCCTGCATATAGTAATGTGTAGCATATTCGTTTCTCTTTCTTGTGAGACATCGTTGATTAAAATCGGCCCAGTAGTAATCGCGTTTGTTTATAATCTATTTAAACAAATTCAATGATCTCAGCTTCTGCTGGGCCGATTTTAATCAACAACATCTCAAATGAAAGGAGAGAGAATCAACTAACCGATAAGAAATACCCCGTTGCTGAAACTATATGCAGTTGGCTGGAATAACAATTTTAATTGTTTAAATGTTTATAACAAATGAACTTCGCATAGAATCATGTTCACTCCTACTGGAGATGGTAGCTTAGACTCCAAGCTTTAATTTGTGTCCGGTGGTTATTGTTGTAGCTCGTTGGCAAGTCAAAGTAGTCGCATTTGTTTATAATATATTTAAACAAATTAAATTATCTCGCGTTCTACTGGGCCGATTATGATCGACGAAGTCTTAAATTAAAGCTTTCTGTTCAAGGAACAATCTTTTTCTAGCGTAGAATACCTCCTGCGGATAGTTGCCGTGCAATGTTTTAACCAATAGCTCAATTGTTTATAAGAAAGAAACAGGAAACTTGAAGCATGAGTAAATCGTTTATTGTCGTGTAGCAGCAGCCTTTACCTTGATTTTAAGCACTCGATCATTAATCTAGCTCCTCCAAAAGCCGTGATAATTGCAGTGACCCGGAGTGCATTTTTGTAGATTCTTCAATTGTTAATAACTTATAAACCACGAATGCTATATTGGTGCAACTGCTAGGGAAGATAGTTATAGTTCGTAGCATTAATTGTTTAAATTAACCATGTAATCCAGGATTTCGGTTTTGAAGGTGCGGCAAACTGCGAAAAAGGCCGCAAACGCGAGATGGCGCCACATGGCTGAATACCGACATTCATTACCGACACAATTTTTAAACATTGTTATCTCGGCTTCTGGTAGGCCGATTTCAATTCACTAAGTCTCAAATGAAAGAGAAAAGAATCTGCTACACGATACAGAATTCCCCGTTGCTGTAACTATTTCCAGATGGCTGTAATAACAAATTTGATTGTTAAATTCTTTATTACAATTGAACCATACGTGGAGTAATGTTGACACCTGTTGGAGATGATAGCTGACATTCGTAGCTTTAATTTATATCCTCTGGTCATTGATGTATCTCGCCAGGGAGTGCCAGTATTCAGATTTGTTTATAATTTCTTTAAACAAATTCAATTATCTCGCGTTCTACTGGGCCGATCTGAATCAACGACCTCTCAAATTGAAGCTCTTGGTTCAACAATCTGATTCGCTATTAGATCGGCCCTCGTGTGTAGTTTCGGTGCAATACTCAATCGATTCATTTATTTATTTATAAAAAATAAACAGCGCATGCAGCATTTGTAAATCGTTTATTCTCGTGTAACAGCATCCTTTACCTTCATTTAGAGCACTGGATCTTTTATCTAGTGCCACCAGAAGCCGACATAATTGCAGTCAACCGGAATACATTTTTATCAATTTTTCAATTGTTAATAACTTTCGAACATCAAATGTCATATTGTTGTAACTTCTGCAGGAGATAGCTGTGGTTCGTAGCTTTTATTTAAGACAAGTCCGATTAGGAAATACGCAGCAGAAGCCGAGAAAAACACAATTGTTTAAATTAAAGATGTAATCCAGGAATTCGGTTTTGGCGGTGCTGAAAACATGCGAAAAAGGGAGACAACGCGAGATAGCGCCACATGTCTTTTTATCGACTAATCGCTACCGTCATAATTTTTAAAAATTGTAGTTTCAGCTCCTTCTTGCTGATTTTTAATAAATGAGGTGTCAAATGAAAGGGAAACGAAATAGCTAGGCGAAAAAAATACAACCTATCTAAAACTTTATCCCGTTGGGTGTATTAATTATTTTTATTTTTTAATTGTTTATAACAAATGAACTCTTGACCAATTGAATATACATTATAATCCTGTTCACTATATTGAGAATGAGACTGTGACGCATACAAGTCTTTGTAATAATCTGAATGCAAACATCCGTTTTGCTTTAACATGTCGTGGTGTGGTATATCGATAGAATATACATCGTTATCTAAATTTAATTTATCACTTAGTACCCACTCCCTTTTTGCCTCATTTCTTACAGAATCTTCATCTAAATTCGTCATTGCAGCAAAATTGTCAGACAAATTTGAAATATTAGCTTTGTAGGGGTCGTTGTAATACATTCCATGCGCGTATTCCGCATATTTGTACCGATTATCGAGAGGATTTATTTCACTTTCACTTTGTTCGTTCCAATTCAGTCTGATTGGACCGGTTGGAGACTTAGGACGATTTCCAGTATCGATAAGTGGTGTTTTTGGTCTACTTGGTACAACAGTTTTTGTTTGAGTGCTGTAAGTATCAGCTTTTGGTGTTTTACTTCGGAAAAAGTGTAGCGATATTTTTTCTTTCTTCTCATTCGATTTCGACGTCGTTCTTTGTACGTGTATCAATGCTTCCTCGTTACGAGGGCAATCTTTTAATACTTGCACCACTTCCGAGTGACACATATTTCTTACGTTTATGTCATTGATATTAACTAAAATATCACCTTCCATTAAATTCTTACAACGTTGCCGATCCAAGATTTTTTTGACTTTTTGACCGTGAGAGGAGTCCGCTATTGTAAATCCAAATCCCATAGTACCCTTTCCAATCGCTATACTGAGAAATTCGGGTTTGGAAGACATCGGTAAATCTTTGCAGTCATTCAGGTCGCTACTCTCAGACAGTAGAATGTCTGTGCTACTAGGTCTCTTAATTGTATTAATTTTAACCGAAATGCAAAGGTCCGGCATAGAGTTGACAGATGTTGTGGCAAGATTTTCGCCGTTTTGAAGGCTATGCACTGGTAAGAACGTAGAGTCCAGAAAATTGAAGCGACCATTACTTTGCAAGGCGGGGTCCAATTCCATGTATATTCTGGGATCTTCTGTTAATATATCTAAAGAAATAAAATTTATTCTTCTGGCAAAATTATCCTAGTATTAAGTTAGATTTGAAGTGGGATTTGAAAACATTTACCATTTCGTTGTGCGTGAAACCCAAAACAGACGTGTCGTTAACATATACCAAAACATCTCCTGGCAATAAAATTGGAAGTATGAAAGAATTTGCTAGCATTTAGAAGAAATTGATTCTCTGCTCAAATATTTTGAGCAGAGAATATTTTCGATACGTTTCCCGTTTGATTCAACCATCGTGGCACGAGCCGTCAAAACGGGCTGAAATATTTCGACACCGAATCACTTCGAGACCACGGAAATACTCATCATTTCGAAGTGATAATGGAATGAAACGTAATCGCGCTCGTTACATAGCTACATCTCACACAACACTGCACCGCACGCAACCGAGGCATTTAACCAACGACTGCTTTCAGACTTTCAGGCATCATCTTGCGGTTGAATCATGCACTACCTTATGTCACGAAATTCGATCATAAAACACATTGAACTGGGTTGTTTAATATGTTCTTGAAAAATTGCATACGATGTGAAAATATCTCTTCTATACAAGTATTCTTTATAGTTCATCTGTAATTACATTCTTGATATAGCAATTGTAAGAGAGGAAAGCGATAATAATTTTATACATAAATCTCTATGAAGTCGGCCAGAGTTATATCCTATAGTGTGTAAAACACTCGATTTCACAGTTTAATGAAATTATAGTCGTCGATGATTCTGTATTTTCTTTCTCGGTAATGCACCAGGTCATTCAAGAAGAGCATGCTACTTTCGTTGTGCAGTTTTGTGAGAACAGGTGGTAATGGTGTTACTCCTGCGGTATTCGCAAGATCGTCAAAATATTGGCCCTGCTTAATTCCCAACATGTGAAAGTGTCTCTTCTTTAAGCCCTCTGCTTTTCGTTGCGCCAATTCTTCTGCCTCTTCTCGCAGCATGTCTTCCTTAGGGGGAAAGTCTCTCTTGCCAAACCAATATTGGAAAATGAAACGGATCTGCGATCAATAGATAATGATTCATACTAAGATGGGTTCACAGGGTAAAAGAAACCGTTTCTATATAATATCAATTTTCATACGAGTCCCACCTGCAGATCGAACATATTGAAAGCGCAAACATAAAAGGGAAGGCCGACTAAGGCGAGGGTGGGATTTTCGATCGATATCAGATGCTTCCATAATGGTGTCACCATGTTAGAATCCACTCGTACGCTGCATTTATCACCCAAAAAGGGGAAACTGTATTTGTACCCTGTGATTAAGAATAGACAAGTTAATACATAAAGTATTCTTCCTATAAGCAGAGTTTCGCGACAATTACCTGTGCAATAGAAAACAGTATCGACGGCTTCATTAATGCCATCCGTAAAGAGAGCACCGTGTTCAGTCAATTCCTCTACATCTGGTTTCTAAACAAAGAGAAATGAAAGCTCGAATGACATAAAAGATAATTTTTCTGTGAGAGGTTTCGTCTGCTCTGAATTAATTACCAGAATCACGTTATCCGGAAACACCGTGCCAATAGGATCTTTCGAGTGATGACTTAAAAACACACGCTTTGCTTTTTTTGATATATCCAATGCTAAGTCCATACCTTTTTCAACGGGATTAAAAAAAAAAGGTATTCGAAAATAGTTCTCCAAATAAAATACAATGGATTACACGTTACGTACCAGAGGGGCCTGCCCCAATAATAACTACATTTTTGTCGAGGAAAATTTCAGGCGTCCTATAATTGTGGCTGTGCAATTGTTGTCCTTGGAAAATCGGCTGGCCTTTCAAATTTGGCATACTGGGCTCGAAGTAATGACCATTGCATACCATAACTGCGTCAAATGACTCTACGAAAACGGTATTTGCCTCGAGATCTTTTATCTTTATCGACCACTTACGCTTCCCATTCGAGGGCTCAATCACTTCCACGTTATGTAGAAACTGAAATGCACAATACGAAATATACAATTTTCCATCTACCGATGAACGAGAAGATTCCATGTGAAAAAAATGATACAGTACTCGAATATATTGGCGAAGATTAAAATGATCGCAATATGAATTCAGAAATTGGAGTATCTGTGTGCGAGAGAGATAGCTTTCTTCTGTATCGGGGACAGGGTAATCAGGATATCCCATAACTTCCTTTGGAAGATTCGTTCTGTATTTTAAACAGTAAATGGAAATAATTCAAATGGAAAAGGATAGCTCCGTATGAAATTTACATCTATTTATCATTCACTTGCCTTAAATTGTTGTACATGCTAGTGTGTATGGGTAAACCGTACTGATCTAATCCAGTTTCTTCTCTGTAAACCCATGTACCGCCCAATTGGTCTGTTTTCTCGTAACATACTACTTGAATATCATATGTACCGGAAGTACAATGCCGGAGGGCTGCAAGACCTGCCGATCCAGCACCGATCACAGCGATCTTCATTTTTGACTTCAGAGTTCGACGAAACCTGTAATCCTTAAAACATTGTGGTTCTTGATTGTTCGTTGCGAGTTATGGTTTTTTCGTTTTGTTGCCAAAATCTTCCTTCCAGCAATAACGTTCGACAGTAGCCAGATCCGAACTAATTGTATATCGCTTTCAAGCACTTATCACCTAGCGTTTCAATGAGTTTATATTGAAAGCACAAGCTCGATCTTTACCGATACCGTATAATGTACTCCTATACCATACATAGTCGTGTTATAAAGGGGAAAGGCGCAACGACTGAAAGTTACAATCACGAAAGTTAGTTCCTTTTCCTCACATATTATACTTTCCTTACGGTTGCCTGACTTTCCCGCGTCGAATACCGAAAGTATGCTGTTTTTGTATGCACAACGATTTTCTTACAAGGAGAGATACCAAGAGTGTAGCGTTGACATTTCGATAAGCCTTTGCACATATACAATTAATTAAATAATAATAAATTATTGATCGTCTGCTCCTAAAACATTAGCTTTCAATTTTCAAGTACTATCATTGTGCCAATTGATCTCTCCTTGTTGGCGTGAACAACTGCGGATAGAACCAGGAAAGATGTGTAGGATAATTAATAAATTTCTCTTCTTATGGAAATATGTTAAGCTAAATGCTTGGATAGTGAAACAAATAGAAAGCACGCCGTGCGTTTATATATGTATATTAGCCTCGATTTATGGTAATTGCGGTGCATTTTACTTACGAGTAGAAAAAATGGGATTCTTGACTCGAATTCGTAGGCTGAGTCGTTGCACCACAGTCAACGAAGAAGTACGAAATGACCAATCGTAAAATAATCAGTATGTATACGGCAAGTTGAAGTGTATCGTTCGAAAGGAGGCTGCTACTGATAACAAGGTCGACATGTACTCCCTGCGTTTACCATATATGAGAAACGTGACAGAATTCTTGCCACCAGAAGCAGCAGGATACAATTAAAAGCCTTTTCTGAATGTCTGTCGACAGTTGCATTAATCCTGGAATGCTTAAGGCATTTTTAATTATACGTACCTAGACGGTACCTTTCAACGCAGTCCCTTATCATGACTAATTTCCAGTGGAATAGTTCTTCGTACGATTATTGTAGACATAAATAATTTTCTAATGAAATGAAAAGCATTAACATATTCATTTTTGATCAGTTTTTAAAAATTATTTTTCAAACTTCTTTTTATAAAGAATAGCAGATGAATTCACTATCTTCTTGCTGCCTCATTATTTATGATAGTTTCGGTAATAACTTCGGCCTGCCCTCTTATCAAACATGCTACAGATAAAAAACACAAATGCTGATAGCGATGTTCAATGACTTTTATAACATATGTAGCTGCCGCATTTGTTCAAGTTTAATAAATAATAATTCCGTTGCCATGTATTCACACATGTGTAAATCTCTCAATATCAGTACAATTAAATCCGTTTATACTAAAAAAATATAAGGCCTCAGGACATGATGAAATGATATTCTACAATCTACAATCTACACAGATGGCGAAGAACCACTTGTTAAGCTCGAACGTATTCATAAGTGGGGTAATTGTTAATGTTCCACAGTCATTACACAATTTGTTAAAAAGAGTTCCTTGAATCAAGAGCCTTAATGTAATACGTCGTTGATTAAGATCGGCCCAGTAGAACGCGAGATAATTGAATTTGTTTAAAGAAATTATAAACAAATGAGATTACTGCCACGCCCTGGCGAGATACATCAATGACCAGACGACATAAATTAAAGCTACGAGTGTCAGCTATCATCTCCAACAGGAGTCAACACTATTCCACGTGTCGTTCAATTATTATAAACAATTAAACACTTTAATTTGTTATTACAGCCATCTACAAATAGTTACAGCAACGGGCTATTTTTATCGTGTAGCGCATTGGTTGCCCTTTCGTTTGAGACGTTGTTGATTAAAATCTGGAAGCCGAGATAATAATTTTTAAATATTTTGTCGGTAACGATGTGTCGATGTCGTGACTGTGGCGGCATCTCGCGTTTGCGGATTTTTTGCAGTTTGCCGCAGATTCAAAACCGAATTTCTGGATTACATCTCTCAAATTGAAGCTCTTGGTTCAAGGAACAATCTGATTCGCTATTATTAGATCGGCCCTCGTGTGTAGTTTAGGTGCAATACTCAAACCAATTATTCATTTGTTTATAAAAAATAAACAACCCATGCAGCATTTGTAAATAGTTTATTTTCTTGTACCAGCATCCTATACCTTCATTTTCAGCACTCGATCATTAATCTAACGCCAACAGAAGCCGAGATAATTGCAGTGAACCGGAATACATTTTTGTCAATTTTTCAATTGTTAATAACTTTCGAACCACAAATGTCATATTGTTGCAACTTCTGCAGGAGATAGCTATGGTTCGTAGCTTTTATTTAAGACATGTCCGATTAAGAAATACGTTATAAAAGTCAGGTAATGTAATTACCTGACACAGACGACATATAGGAATAGACAAGTCATCTTATGGACTTTTGTGGCCCAACGTAACTGACATACCGGCTCAGAAATCCAACACTGATATCAGCGTCCTCTGCTCATAAACAGTGTTCAATTGTAGAACTATTATTTACTGAAGTAGGGGGGACAGAACTCATGCGATTGTGTGAATATATGTGAAATGTTTAGAATTAGGAATTGGGAAAGCTATTTCTCGGTCAACGTTTCCGTAGAAAAATTGAGCTACGGTGCCTGGTCGCGAGATGCACTTCTGTTTGCCTCGAGTTGAGTCGAAATCACATCGGGGCGATGAATTGCGTGTGTCGCGTATAGCGCACTTTTTTAAAATATTTATTTTCTAGTCCAAAAATCAGTTGTTTTAAACACCTTGAATATGCTACATTTCAAATAAATAAATATATTCTTACTAGCCATTCCTTTATTGTACATCTATTATATGTATATCTTCCTGTTTTCAATTCCTAAGCCTTTACCTCTTATTCTACGCATCAGATCGTCTAGCGTAACATTATATCGTAGCATAATTGTTATATCTATATCCTTTTATTTTTGTGTTCCACTCCTGCTATTGTATTTCATAGTATCTTCCTTTAAGGCTGTCTGCCAGCTCCTTTACTTCAGCTCTCATCAAATTGACATTGCCAAACTCGTTCAATTCCTTTTCAAATAATCCTAGGCATCTCGTATGCTTTTAGTTTGGCCCTCCCTTCCGTCTAGTGCCACTAAATATCCCTTAAGAATCTTTTTGTCTCCTCTTTTGTAGTCCTCAACATTACTAAACATATTGCAACCAGCTATACATAAAGGGCCTCACAAAAATTCAACCAGGTTGCAAAGAAATGCCTAACGAAAATGAAATACGGCTGCAAATAACACCTCGCGAAAAGGCAACAAAGTTGCAAACATCTCCTCAGAAAACTGCAATTAAGTTGCAAACAAGACATCGCGAAACGCAATAAAGTTGCAAAAATTCCCGCACCGCCTTGTTTAAAGAAATTATATACAAATGCGATTACATCGACTTGCCGACGACCTACACCAACGACCACCGGACATGAATTAAAGCTTGTAGAATAAGCTACTGTGGGATATGGTGATAGGGAATGGAATAACTTCCCATTCAATACTTGACACAAGCTTTATTGTACTCAAATCTTTAACCAAGACTCTTCTTGAACTCTGCTCACTCACTGACTCTCGCACGCATCATTCGCTCCATATATTCTCTCACTCGCAGCTTCTCTCTCGTTCTACCCCTCATTCGTTCTCACTCATTTGGACCCACACCGACACACACATCCTTGCCACGTGTCACAGGTCGACAACGGGTCACCATGCACTCGAAGCTTCTCGTGCATTCCTAGAAAGCATTCGCTCTTTCCTAGAGATAAACATTCGCTCGACATCTCCACTAACACTTCTCATTCGCAAATCACGCTACATCCGATACTTCCAGTCACAAAACGGTTTTGCCTTAAACCTAAGGCGGAGACGTGGCGCCGGCTTATCGCCGCCACACTACCATCTCAACCCGGAGTGAGCATTGCTCCATGTGGCGTTCATTTGTTATTAACAATTAAACAATTAAAATTGTTATTACGACTAACTTACGTCTATAGCCACAGCATCGGGGTTTTTAAAGTGTATTATTTAGCCCCTCCCACCCGGGTACTAGCCCCTCTCACTTTAATTTAGCCCGCCCACCTGCGGATTAGCCCCGCCCACCTGTGGATTAGCCCCTCCCACTTTTAGTTTAGCCCCGCCCATTTTTAGTTTAGCCCCGCCCACTTTTAGTTTAGCCCCTCCCACTTTTAGTTTAGCCCCGCCCACTTTTAGTTTAGCCCCTCCCACCAGTGGATTAGCCCCGCCCACTTTTAGTTTAGCCCCTCCCACTTTTGGTTTAGCCCCTCCCACCAGTGGATTAGCCCCGCCACTTTCAGTGTAGCCCCGCCCATCAGGGGATTAGCCCGCCCACCGGGGATTAGCCCCTCCCACTTTTAGTTTAGCCCCGCCAACCTGTGGATTAGCCCCTCCCACTTTCAGTTTAGCCCCGCCCACTTTTAGTTTAGCCCCGCCCACTTTAGTTTAGCCCCGCCCACTTTTAGTTTAGCCCCTCCCACCAGTGGATTAGCCCCGCCCACTTTTAGTTTAGCCCCGCCCACCTGTGGATTAGCCCCTCCCACTTTCAGTTTAGCCCCGCCCATTTTTAGTTTAGCCCCGCCCACTTTTAGTTTAGCCCCGCCCATCCAGCGGTTTGGCCCCTCCCGCCAGGGGATTCGCCCATCCCACGGGGGTTTAACCCTCCCTATTGTAGTCAACGATGCCTCAAATTAAAGGTCTTGATTCAAGAAACAATCTCCTTCTAATTTAGCATTGCTCCGGGGTATAGTTATCGTGTAATGTACAAACATATAGTTTAATTGTTTATAACACATAAACAGCTAATACAGCATTTGTAAATTGTTTATTGTGCTGTAGCAGCACCCCTTACCTTTATTTTAAGCTCTCGATCATCAGTCTAGCTGCTCCAGAAGCCGAGATAACTGCAGTGATCCGGATTGCATTTTTGCCGATTTTCAATTGTTAATAACTATGAAACCACTAATGCCATATTGTTGCAACTGTAGGGGAATATAGCTGAGAAATGTAAGTGCTGTATGAAAGTTTCAAATTGAGCCCTAAGAAAACGCAACAAAGTTGCAAACAACGCCCCGCGAATACACAACAAATTGCAAATCGGTCTCTTAGGAAATGCAACAAAGTTGCAAATAACAAATTTTTCTCGCGAATTTTTGCAACCTTATTGCAAAATTTTTGGCGCATTATTGTTGCATTTCCTAAGAGTTCGAGTTGTTTTAAACATCTTGAATATGCTACATTTCAAATAAGGTGTTTCAGATACCCTGCTTAACATTAACACACCTGTAAATGTATTTAATTGTAGTATATGTTTTGTAATGTATTGTATTTTTATTCTAAATCATAATATTATAATACAATGCAATGTACTTTTACAGAATGAAATAGATTTTTTTATAAAAGTGAATATGTAACACTTTGCTCACAAAATAAAAATTTGAGGGTCTTTCTTCAGTTTCTTATTTTCCTTTTTTTCTCAGTTGCAAATAATCACGATAGTTGACTTCCACCTAGGTGAACACCAAACCTGCGAATAAGTAGCTATGATTATTATTAACATAAAAGGAAAGAAATTATAAATATACTAATATTATATTATTATTATTAACTACACACTTTCTATCAGTAGTTCACCGAGCGATGAAAAACTGAGCGACCGAATTCAACGACCCAACCGACAATGCGCGACTAAACTCGACGACTACAATGTTGTCAATATCGCGGAGACCTTCGAACATCATGGATGACGAATGCATTCTTATGTTTATGAAGATACAGTAAAATCTCGAGTAGTGCACTTCGCTCGGAACCGAATGCAAACAATAATCGTTTGCAGACACGTTTATCGCAGGAATTGCTTTATATTAGTGAATGTGTTACTTCGCTTTTTTTTTTTAATTAAAGTTTAACGTGGCATCGACACCAGGGTCATTAGCACTTCGTTATTGTTATTAGTTGAATATAAATAAGAAATTGCGTCTTTCATTAACGATAAAATTGCTCCAAGGAAAAAGAGAACTAAAGAATTTGTCTAGTAACTATACAATTAACAATTGTAGTATACAATTATCGCCACTATCTTTTTCATTGTGGCAACTTTAGTGTTTGAGCGTTAAAAAAATATACGTTTCTTAGCCCAATTTTTTTTTGTCATTTGTCAGAAAATCATGTAGAGTATAACTTTAAAAATTTTTCATTTATTGATAGTACAATTGAAATAAGAAAATTTGTTATCATGTGTTTCTTTAATTAAAAGATTTTTAATTAACATTAAATGTTTCAAATCCTCTGTTGCCTTTCATTACGGCAAAGAACAAAAGAATTCTGTGAAATTATTTAATTTTCGCATCGTTTTCTATAATCTGTGGGTAACGTTGCGAGTGACACGGAAATGGTAATGGGTCCCCGGGACCCAGAAATCGTGGCCGAAAAAATACATTGAATGAGTTGTCTATTTCTATATCTCGTCAGTGATGTAATCCAGGAATTCGGTTTTGAAGCTGCGGCAAACTAAGAAAAAGGCCGCAAACCGAGATGGCGCCACATGTATTTTTTTTATCGACTAATCGCTGCCGATAAAATTTTAAAAAATTGTAATTTCAGCTCCTTCTTCTTGTTTTTTAATAAATGAGGTGCCAAATGAAAGGGAAACGAATTAGCTACGTGAAAAAAGTACAACCTTGCTGTAACTTTATCCCGTTGTGTGTATTAATTATTTTAATTTTTTAATTGTTTATAACAAATGAACTTTGTATGGAATAATGTTCACTCCTATTGGAGATGGTAGCTTATACTCCAAACTTTAATTTATGTCATTTGATCGATGACGTTGCTTACGTACATGTCGAAGTAATTGCATTTGTTTATAGTATCTATAAACGACCCTAGGGTAACTTCACAGAATGTTTATTAAAATAAGAGCTTTAATAATGAGACTTAATTGAATGAAAAAAATTAATATTTGGGATATATATATATATATATATATATATATATATATATATATATATATCCCCCAATATATATATATATATATATATATTACAGAAAATATTAAACACCATTATAGTGTCATTTTTTATTTTATTAGTAAGTATTATTAAACTCTTTACATATTTCTGTCGTTATAATGAATAACTGGTAGAACTCTTAACTTATACATCCACTCATTCAAACACGCGTGACGGACCATACCATATCTATGTACTCAGTACTCACAACTATGTCACATGATCCTTGACAACTTATAAGATTAATGCCATCATTCAACAGTTTACAAAATTCATTTATTAAATCCTCTGCAAATTAAATGTAATTTTAGAGGGAACAAGAAACCTTTCTTACAATTTAATAATTTTTGAAAATCGATATAAAACTGCGTTGTCGTATTGCAATGAGAAACATAAGTAGCAAATTGCTATTTGTAGTGCATCAATCTGAGACGCAATTTATAATTTTTTCAAACACCTTGACCACTTATAAAATGTTATTACACAGCTACAATTCCTACATTTTAAAATCTGTAATGGTGTAACGATAAAACGTAAAGAATAGCATATTTTGTTTACATTGGTGTATTTCGGTTTTTAATATCATTCGTCAATTTTCCATTCTGTTACTGTGTTATTATTAATTTCTATTATTAATAATTTAGAAAGAAAAATAACTTTTTTCCTCCATATTTTCCGAAAATATATTCTAATAGATTAAAGGTCAATACATTACAAAAAAAGAAATAAATAATTTTTTTCGCTTAGCTGTACTTATTCGCGTTCAAAATTACTTACACTGTAAAAACTTGGCAAATTTAGGACTCTCGTATAACAAATGAGTAGGATATAAAACATTTAGTTGCAGCTTTATTTTAGATACCATTAATACGACTTTTAAGCACTTTCCTCATTACACGTAGTCTTATCACATACAACTATGTATGACTAAATACACTCTGTAACTTATTACATCTATCCATACAAATAATTTTTCTGTGATAAAAGTTTACAAGGTATGCCACGAATTGTTTGAAAATGCTGTCAAATTGTTTTGTTTGTTTGCAATACCGGTTGCAAATAAATACAGCCTACTAGTAAAGAACAAAATCAAGTGGCATTGATGTTCTTTTTTTTTCGTTTTTTTCCGATTCTTTAGATGAAGTCATATTGGTCTATCTTGAGACCCGAGTCGCATAGTATCAAATGTAATGGCTTCAGGGTTTCAAGCAGAGCTACTTTTCGATTCATTCATATGATACAAATCGTTGACGTTTTATTGAAATGCAGTAATGGTATACATATATACCTATCATATCTTTGCCATGATACGATTTATTGTTTTCACCCATTTTGAAAAAAATGTGGCATCGGCAACAAATATTTCCTTAATGAACGAAACTTTTCATGAGCAACAGGAATTTCAAGTTACGATTAATACGAAATAATTATCAATCCAGGAACAAGTCGAGCGATTTTCTATTTCACGTAAACTTTTTTGAATGAAATTTATTTGGCAATTTTTATCTACCTTCAAAGTTTTCTTATAGGATGCGTACCAATGTTAGGCATGTATAAAATCATGTTACCATGCATCAATATTGTTCGCAATTTTTAAGATAAAAAGCACCTGTACCATTTATAATTGTGGCGGAGGCAAGCTCGAACGATAAGGAAATTTGTCCTTCGCGTCTTTGTCTAATTTCAAGTAATCACGTTGCATTACTTGACTGCAATGAATGTGACGGAAAAGCGAAAATCAATTACACGAATCCATTTAACAGGATTTAATTACAGGATTTACTTGATGTAATATTATACACGAGGCATATGTATATGCTCTCCGTTTTACTTATTCAATTATTTAAACGAAAATGCAAAGTTTGATCATTTATAACTTTCACATGTTTATTTAAGAAATTACTTTTTCTCGTACCATAATTTGTTTAAGGTAATAGCTGCAAGGTGCATGAAATAAATACACTAAAAAGTTTCATCACAATATAAATATTAGAAACTTTTCTCCCAGAATACACTATTTATGATATACATGAATTATTTTCATTACTAAATTATTAAAAAAAATAATGTTTCATTATACTGAGAGAGAATTTTTGAAATATATATATGTTTTTTTTCCCTTCAATTTCTTGTAGTGATTAAATACAGCAAAAGTATAGACTCGTTTATTCTGAACATATTTGTGGCTGATAAATATGCAGGGAGTTTCAGAAAAGTGAAATTTAAACAGATGCTACATATGACATAGTTCAATTTACAAAATTGTTCTGTATGACTTGCAGATCATATATATTTATATATCTATGTATCTATATATCTATATATAGTTATATTAATAGCATTATCATACAACTTTATGCAGATAAAAACACACATATACGTGTAACATCCTCTAAATTCACTGAAACAACACTATTTTATGTACAATATGGCCTGGACAAAACATATGAAATTAAATTTATTTTTTGGAAATGGTTTCTGTTTTGTTTGTATACACTATATTATGCTTTCGGTTTAGTCTTATTAACATAACATTATTATTCGACTATATTAACTGTTATTTAAATGATATTAATATTAAAATTTATGTCATGGTGGTCAATAATCAAGAAATATTAAGATATTTAAAAACTTGCATGAACAAATTTTTTTACGTTGATTTCAATTAAACGTAAATCCTGATCTTATTACACATACTGTAATATATTATCAATACCAAATAAGGCTTTTATGCTGTTGTTTTTTTTTGTTTTTGTATTTATTAAAAGATTACGAGTAGCAAATGCATGTCATTTCTTTTGCTGCATAAAATAGTATTGCTCAGCATTCATTGACCTGTTACTCGTAACAGAAGATTCAATTATTTTAATAACAGACAAACGATCATCACGTTTCGGGCTTACCTCCTTAACAAGAATGTTATATTGTAAACTTGGCTTTAAAAAGTATATAATGTATATCCATCTTGATGATAGTTGTGGTACATGTGGGAAAAGTCGCAGATCAAGAGATACAGTATTCTCTGTAACAGAATGTTTCTTATTTAGGTGTACAGTAAGCAGGTAACGAATATGACTGTGAATTCAGTCCTGCATCTCTTCTGGTATTTCGTGAGGATTAAGTATTCCTGGAACTGCCATTTGCTGTAGCCTTTTTTCTTCTTGTGCCAATCGTAATGCAGTTTCTCGTTCTTCTAGATATAGATCCGAGTCATCTTCGCCAGTGTATTCCTTTATAGAAAACATTTATTAAGTATTGCGATATATGAACAGCGAATTATCGAATAAAATATCTATTTAATACTTACTCTAATTTCAACCAGAAAATCTCTGAGATGTTCTTTGAATGCAGGGATATCATGATTAAAATTAAATAAACCTTGTACAGTTATTTTAATCTGATTATCAGTCAAATGTGGAAATGCTGCTTTAAGCAATCTTGCAACAAATTCTTGAACATATAATGTATTATCTAGTACAGGTCCTAATGGAACTTTAATTCGTTCACCTTCAACCATTGAAAACATGTATGCCAAAATTGTAGCATGCATACTAAGGCCTAGATAATTATAATAATGGAAATATTAGTTAGTTTATTTTCAAAAAACAATCAAGTTTTACGTTCTATAAGTTATCGTTACACATTTACCTGCTATGTGAGATGAATCTGTGACTACGCTAAATATATGTTGAAGAATATCCGTGAAATATGTTTGATAAAAATTTTCTGCAGCTGGCTCATTTTCCACATTTTGCAATAGCTGATAGAGTATCTGTAACCCTGTGTCTGCGACATTCCTCATTGTATGTTTGAAAGCCCAAATGATAGAATCAAGTACAAGTTTAAATTGTGCCGGTGGAATCATGAGAAATGCGGGGAAACAATAATTATTCACTGCCTGAAACATAAATTGTTTTTTTACAAGATATATTAATACTTATACGTAGTGTAATAAGTACTACTGTATATTACATATAATTACCTGCAAAAGTAAAAAGAAATTTGTTCTATGTTCCGGAAATTCTTCAAAATCTTTATTAATCATTTCTAGAGTACATTCAAACACAGCATCAAATATTTTCGGTATTTCCGAAGTAATGTGTCCTTCTAATTTATGTACGATAATGGCTATAGCACTTAGCACCTCTGGTTCTCGTGCACAATGAACATTCGTTTTTTGATAATCCAATAATACAGCATCCAGTAACGGTGGTATAAAGCTTTCTAACACCTGCGAAATATAGTACGAAATATAAAATATGACATAGAATACACAAAATGATTGGGAAAGTATTGCAGATGTTTCAAACATTAAACATTGTAAGTTGAATAGTGCAGACAAAATTTTCTATATGAACCATTGACCTACCATTTGACGATCGGTAGTTCTGTTCACCCAATCCGAGATCAATTTTAATGTTTCTTTCTTCACCACCCTCATACTTTTAATTAAAGATTGTTCCATCACTATTTCACCATTCAAAGCTATTGCAGCACTTATATTTTCACTCATAACCTGGCAAGAAGTGATACATTAAATATGATGCAAAAGCATTATGCAGATTATGAATTAAAACCAACACACCTTATAAACGTTCAACATATCTAAATATATTCTTCCTAACTGTATCACGTATGGATGACCAAGAGCTTTGCAAGCTCTTACATTCGTTTTTAAAATACTAGCAAGTTGTTTTACAGCTTCTGGATCTTTTAATACATCTACGTTCTGGAAATTAATGTCTTTGTTAAGTAATTTGAAGCGGAGAAAAACATTATATTGTGATAGCTGTTTTGCTTCGTTACTTACCTTAGATGCTTGACTAATTATATCGTCCCACACTTGATTTGGTAAAATCATATATCTTTCTATTAAATCTTCTTGCACTACAGTATCTGTTTGTGCACTTATCATGTATCCAACTGCTTCATAAAAAGTATGTACCTATATTGCAATTATTATAAATGAATATAGTATCCACTACGAGTATTGTAATACGTTGAAGTAATTCCTTCTACTGTGTACCTGTTGTGTTTGGAGGTCGCAAATGATACTACTAATAGTAGTGAGAATTTCTTCAATAAATGGCATTAATTCTCCTGCTTGTGGCGTAACAAAATGTCGCCTGCATTTCAAAGCTATTTTTATGAACGTGTCACAGGCCATATCTTGCACACCATCATGTGTTTCTGTAATGAATTTTTCTTTAGTTATGCAAAGTATTTTGGGCGGAATAAAATATTTTAACAATCAACAATATCATGATTAGTTACGTATCGATAAATCACACAATTTGTGATATACAAATGTAAACATACTCTTGTTATATCATACGTTATGTATAATGTAATATCCTTACCATGCATAAATTCAAAGAGTTTATTTACAACAGTCTTTAAAAACTTCCAATGTGCTCTGAGAAATCTAGGATATTGCCCAACTACATACATAATATTGCTAGCAATAATGGCTTTGTTATCTTTGCCTTTCTTTTGTTCACAAAGACCAAGGAGATCTTTGATTACAGTTACTAAAAATCGTTTTTCATCTTCCTCATGCATTGCACCAGAAATACTACCTATTGCCCAGCATAACTGACAGAAGAATAACAATTGTTATTATAGAAGGATATATTTATTATAAATTTTAAACTTGATCTTTAAAAAATATTTACCGCATTGAGATTCTTCCAAGACCATTCAGACCCATTCACTTGGTTTTGTAGTTTTTCTGTCATTATTCTTTCCGTATCTATGTAGTCAAGGTGAGTGAGATACACGAGGGTCTCTCTCATATTTTTATATAAATTAATAGAATCAGTGTCTTTCATAAATTCTCTAACAACCTCTCCATTTTCGTTTTCCACAACGAGGACTTCTTCCGGTTTAGCCATTCTGCTGATCATAATGTATCGCACTTTCGTTAGAACTGGACAATAGAATAATCTCCTAGAAGGAAGTGTTGCATTCTTCATCATAAACAGCGGTGTTGCAGTGACAAATGGATTTGCTCTATACAAATCCATTGCTAAAGCATTCCAATACTCCAAACAGATCTTAAATATTTCAACTTCCTCAACTTCAGATATTAAAACAAGGTAGTGCAATGCTTTGAGAAGCAGATCATTTTGCAACTGCTTCTTCTCTATAAACGGTCCATGCTCCCTCAAATATGTGCAAAGAAATATAGCTAAATTTTGAATGAAGTTTTGCTCTTGATCTTGACCTGCTGCGTATGCTTCTCGTATATTGGTATCAAGTGGCAGAATTTGTTCCAATTGCCGCATTACATTAACAAATAACATTACAAACACATCGTCATAAGATGTTACTGAGACACCAGCAATTTCAGTCAAGCATTTCAATGTAATATTTCTGAATATTGGTACATTTAAGAACTGTAAAAAAAAAATGTTATAAACATTAAAAAACTAATAAATACATTTGAAGAACATAAGCATTGTTAAAAGGAAAGTAAAGATACCATGCTTACCTTGAACACTAACGTACTGATTAATTTTGTTTCAAAAATATACCCAAGCGGAATCCAATTTAAAAACCTCAACAGAGTTTCTAAAGTAACCGCTACCAGTTGAACATTTTGAGAATTATCTAATACAAACTGACAGAGGTGAAAAATTTGGGAGAATTCACTACACATTGTATCTTTTAAATGTTTTGCTTTTGTTTGTGTCATTTGTCCACTAGAAAAGTCAAATACTTCTTCTGATAGTAATTTCAAAATTGCCATATTATTTTGACATAAACTTTCGTTTGTTTTACTTGCTCCAACAATGTCATCAATGAAGGATTCCCAGTTTTTTGGCCATTCCCGTTTTAAAACCTATACGAATAAAATATAGAATATATATATACATGTCAATAAGAAGCTTAAAATTAGTTTGATTCAAATAACATACCTGAACTAAAATCATATTAAGTTTATTAAGATAAACTTTAGAAGCATCCATTGTTTCTGGATCGCTACTTGTTTTTATGATAAGGCCTACAATATATTTTTTTATACCTTCGCACTGATTTCTTGGTAATACTTTCCATCGTGTCTTTATTACTTGTTCCAATATTTGTAAAGCATAATACTTTGTTTGTTGGTTCTATATACAATGTTATTATACAAAAATGTGAAAATCTCTTATATACTTGCAAGAAATATCAATTCTGGTTAAAAAGGACTTACCATTGAATACTCTAGTATAGTATCTACACGTGTCCATGCATTTGGATGTTCTTTGAGTGTGGTTAATACTTCCTGCGCAACTCTCTGTTGCTCACCTATTCCAGTGTACATACAACCTACTACATTATCAAGAAGTGTTATATCTAGCTTTTGATTAAAATCCAAAAGCTTAGATGCTTGTTCTGCTAGTGTTGTCATTATTTACTGTATATTATCCAACTTTCATACACTTTATCTGAAACGAATGATTGTTCTTGTAATTATTTCATTCTTTAATAAAGTAATACAAAGAATGAATAAGATGTAAATATTACAATTTTTAGATTTTGAAATAGATGATTAATTTATTTAACAAAGTATTAAATATTTAAAAGACACAACTTACTACACTGTAATGAAATAAACGTTTTCAGTATTGAATTTGAAAATTTGTTTAGCAACATATGATTAAAACATTTTTACTATTAGTAAATAATATATGGTAAAAAACGATGGATCATTAAAATTGTTATATTGTTTTACACAAAACGTTTGTCTCACATTGTTACAATTTTACAATAAAAATACTAGAAACGTATTTTGAGAACAATAGCATCAATCATTATTGTTTTGCTTCTATATGAAAATTATATCTGTCTGTTTATAACAAAACTAATAATATTAAGAAAAAAGAATAGAACATGATATAAATAATTAAACTAAACAGAAGCAATAATAAACTAGAAAATCACTGTTAACATGTAGTGAGGGAGGTCACCGCACTGCGACCGCCCGACCTAACCTACATTTGACAATCGCAAAGAAGGTTATGTGAAAATTTATTATGCGTAATGTTTATAACTCTAATATAAAAAGTATTTCGCCTAATACACTGAATGAAGCACATGTTAAACATGATAGACGTATAAGATTTTAATAACAAATGATTGAAATACGTAGTTATTTGTTATCCGGGTGCACTTTACTCATTGCGTCGTTGTTCAACGAATAAAGTATCGTAAACGACGTCTGAACATACCACATCAACTCCCATACGTAGATTCTCAATTCGTAGGTAAAAAACACACGTTTCACACCAGCAATCACAATCTCTCGCAGTAAATCACAATCAGAAAAAGGCCAAACACACAACCGCTGATTCCCGCGCGCGACCAATTTCGTTCCTCGTTTCACACATTCGCTGTTCCTCACCGTCACTTTCTCTCTCTAACTCTCGCACGTTCTCTCGCTCGTCACTCCTGTCTTTGCTTCGTTTGCGACGATCGTCAGTGCAGAGTTTCCACTCGTAAGTGTACGATACCCACCGAGGCCGTTTTTCGTCGTAACTTTCTTTCTTAAGTCTCATACGAAATTCTTCGTCGTCCCTTCACTTTTAATGAGAAATGAGAAATATGAGCTCTATACGTCGTCCTTAAATCCAACCTACAGATTTTCGAAAATAATAACAAAATGGCTGAACACATTACGCGGACCATTGCGGAGAGACGGAAACTTTCATTGGTCCCAACAATCTATTCTGACCAATCAGAAAAATTTTCGCGACTGTTTCTAAACGTCACAAATTACGTCACGTGATGTCATGCAACACGTGTTCTCCATTTTGACTTGAATTTTGCGTAACGTTTAGTATGAATAAAGATCAGATATCTGCATACATTTTTTATTCTCAATTAATGTTGACAGTTCATAGAAACCCTCACATTTCTCATTTTATTTTTCACATTCGCATCGCCTTTCTCATGAAATAGAAATATCGATGTATTTACAAATGGTTTGTTCGCCACGAAATGTGAAGTTTTAGCGAAGAATCTCTGTGGACCTACTATCCTACATGCAAGCATATGACAGTTACTGATATATTATCTTTTTGTTAGATTATGTTAGAATGTCGACAGTTTGGTCAGCTGAATAGCATTTATTACATTGAAGTGTCGAAACTTCTAAGTTACTGGAAATAAATATATTTATGTAGTTGATTAGATATGTCTTGTCAGATAAAAGGGATTGCAAATATAACCAACACAAGTAATATCAAAGAGCTGCTTTTTGGAGAATCTGCTAAAAGACGTAAGATCCGTTGTTCTTTTGTTTTGTCAGATAAAGAAACGTCAGATGTTAATTGCAGACATTTTTTTTTAGGTGACATTCCACAAAATGAATTGCCACTTCAAGACTGTTTTATATCGTTGTCATCTGCTGGAGATGTTCTTGCTATGGCATATAATACAAAGATGATCATATTAGTTTGTATGTATATAATGTATATACTTCATTTATGTTCAAGGAATATCTTTTAAATGCGAATGTACAGCTTTTAATTTGGTTAAAGACAACACTGAAAAGTACTAAGTTGACATTTAATATTGTAATTTAATATTAGCAAGGTGGGATTCATTGGAACCGGATGAGACAAAAAATAAATTCCATTTAATATGGTATGGCGAAATTGCAAAAGATTCAAAGTGAGTTTGTATTACAATAATGTTGCATTAAATTCGAGATATGTCCGGTACAACAAATTTCTTAGAAAATATGCCCACAAATTGGAAGTATTTTTTAGCGAATGGATAACGTCTGTGATTTGTTTACCTTTATTATCATTGGGAAAAGCCAACAGCGGTACTAACCCGGATTGGACATGTATCATAGTTGGCTTCAATACTGGTTTTATTAGGTTTTATACAGAAGTAAGCTAAGTTGTATATTTTATATCTTGAAACAGTAAATTAAATTCTTAACAAGTGTTGATATGTCAATAATTGTATTTTCTTTAGACAGGTGCATTATTATTAGAAGAACAATTGCACAATGAACCAGCCGTTGGATTAAAATGTCAGTCATTTTGTTCACCTAAACACGCAGGTGATATCACTTTGAACGAAGAGGTCCATGTTATATACAACAGTGTTGTATGTATATTACAAGGATTTCCTTTATTTTCCACATTACGAGCATGCAGAAATCATTTAGCTAGAGGTATACTAATCAAGCTTACGCTGAAAATATTCATATTTCCATAGAGATAATGTGCATACTGATATGTCCCTTCGTTACAGTCCAAGCCAATTGCGATGATGTACCACCTGTTACAAATTTATCGTATAAGAAATGGGGTTACAAAACTCAAGACATTGTAAACGATTCAGAAGTAATTGGCACCACTTCTGTAAATAGCTTTGATCATTTAATGATGGCTTCAATTTGTGGTGGATATAATGCATCTTATAGATCCAGTGCTCCACAGCACAATTTAGTCATTACAACTGGTAAACGACCATTTGTTGGTTTCCATTATGCATTAGAAGGTGGCTCTGCCCCAGTTTTATCGGATGTTGCAATAGCAATGGCCAGCAAATTAGCAAATGCTATTGGAACTGCTGTTCCGTGAGTGTCGCATAATAAATTCATGTTACGTATTTATTATCGAGGGATGCATTATCCGCAAGGGTACTGCAATTAATGTACATTACATGCATCATTACAGATGTAGTCGAATTTAATAATATTGAAATTTTAAAGGATTTTTAACTATGATCATTCTGACCTTTCTACTTCTTTTAGATGGTTTTCCAATTGGGGGAACTCGAAGCAGCCAGCATTACTTGAAGCATCAAAAACTAGTGTTCATGAACCAGTCGAGCCAATGACTTGTAGATTTGGTTTAAGTGATCTTACAAGAGAGGGTTATTCAATAATATCCAGTCCAAATAAAGCATGGTCAGTGATAATAGATGCAATGGGTAGAGTACTATTGATAGATAACAAATGCGGTTTGGCTATGAGAATGTGGAAGGGTTATAGAGATGCACAATGCGGATGGATCGAAGTGGAAGAGGAGAAACATTCTGGAACGCAGAGGGTGTTTAGTAAATTTAAAGAAACCCCACAGTTACGTACTGCTTTGTTTTTAGTCATTTATGCACCAAAGAAGGGTGTAATAGATATATGGAGCACGCAACAAGGACCTAAAATTACTACATTTACTGCTAGCAAACACGGACGGTAAGTTTTTTTAATTTACTTCCTTTTCTTAATTAACATTTCGAATAAAATTATCGAGTCAATTTAATATTTTATGCTTCGTAGATTGCTTTATATCAATTATGGACTTCTGGGTGTGAATGATCATTTACATTTGTCGAAAAATAAAGCACAGTATTTATGTGTTTTTATGGATCCACTTGGTGGTTTGAAAGAAATTACAGTACCATTTCATTTTGCTCTTAATAGCAAGAATGGGAAGAGAGCACGTGATATACATCTTCTTAAGAAGTTGAAGACATATTTGAGAGAAGAAGAGTTTGATTATGAGAGATTACTGTCAGAAATTAATAATGTATGCTCAGATTTGAAAACTAATGAAATAAAAGCACAAGTAATAGAAATGTTAATGACAAATAAACACGTTATACCTGATGCTTTACTTGCAGCTACAAATTGTTTTATCGAAAAACTGGAAGAATGTGGTACTTTGTTTATTTTAATTATCAATGGTTCTATGTGAGAATGTTTTAAGGGAATAAGTATAGACAAGTTTTATATTACAGAAAAGGAAGAGATGGAACCCACTGCGAAATCATTGTATTTATTAACAACACAATTGCAGCAAGTAATTCAATTCTATAAACATACTAGTTTTCAATCTGACACATTGGAAGATAACAATTCTCCTATAAATGATAACGACAGTGACCTAAGTATTGAAAATTTAGCCGTGCTTTTATTAACTTCCGAAAGAGAATTGCATCGAGTCTTTGAATTATTCGACAAAGTGAATAATTATAAATGTTCAGACCTTAAGGCAGAATGTAAAGTGAAATTTAAGGAAGATGGAAGAGTTTTCCAAGATTTCTTGTCTTGCTTTGAGTTTGGAACACCGGGACTCGTAAATATTAAAAAAGACCTAAAGGCAGGGAAGAAACGTCAGATTGGTAAGTATCTTTTTGCAGGAATTTCGAGATGCGTATTATACGCGATAACATGTTTCGTTAATGTGTTCAGCTCAGCTGATGTACAAAGGATGTACGAGTTCAATTGAGGCGATTGAAATATGGAAAGAAGTTGCTATAGCTAGCAATATTGAACCGTTTGTTTTAATGGAATTTGCTTTAATATATTGGCTTGATAAGAAGAAGCATGCGTGCTTGGCAGTAGAATTGAAACAATTTACTCATCTCTTAAATGGTATATGTTCAATAGCTGGTGAGTTTCGAATGTATTCTTTTTATAGGTCTATTTCTTACTATTCCAATATAAATGTTATTATTCGCAGGTGTTGAAAACATATGTCCGGAATCTAATGAAATATCATTATGGTGGAAGAAAGTACGTAATATTCTGTCGGAATCAATGAATCCATTTAACGCTCTTAGTGCTGCCTTAATGTGCAGAGCAGTTGCCATGTCCATAGAAAAGTATAAAGAACGGAGCTGTAATGAGTCTGAGGACGATAATGTTCAGGGAAAAACAGATATGGAAAATGCGAACAGTCTGAAAGATATAAAGCAACAGCAAGATCATGTAAAAGTAGATGACGAAGTATACAATTTAACTAGTGAATGGGAGAATGTTACAAAAGACAGTTGTCAGTTTACATTGCTGATTGGAAATCTTGAGGATATTACGATCTTAGACGCTATTGTAAGGTAATTAACAACCGAATAAGTCGACGAGGAATTTTTTAATTTTTTATAAAATTATAATTTCAGTCAACCTCTACGGGATACATCGATGCAATTTTTTGCATTGCCATTTGCAAAATGTGATATTTCTTTAGCATCTGTTCTCGCTAAAGGAAAAGGTATAATTTATTTCTGATCATTTTTAACTCCTTTTTCGTATAACATATATTATACTTCTTTTTTTTTTTTAATATAATTAGGTTCCGTGTCGGAGATTGTTGCAAAATGGATTGCTTCCACGGGTATCGAACCTGTTCAATTGATAGATACGGCAGATACCGAATTTGATCACGTACAGTCAACAAGTGACTCTTTAGAAATTTCAAATTCTTTAGACAAACCTTGTAACACTAATGACATATCAGAATGTAATGTAGAAAAGTCTTTTCCATTACACCTCGAAGTAAAAAATGAAGACGAAAATAGTGCCAGTACATATATTTTAGGTAAAGTACAGTGTGCACTATACTATTGATGTTTCTTAATTTTCGTTCAATTCTTACGAGGGTATAATGTATTCTTTCAGAAAGAATTAAAGTCTTAAAATCTCATTTTCCATACAGTTTAACAAGTAGTGTCTTACTAGCTAATATATGTTGGGAGTATGTAATGTCGTGGAATAAAGATATTTCACAATTGGAATCCCTTGAAGCTGCGTTATCGGTTTTACGACAAATACCAATGAAGCATATGAGGCATGGTAAGTGATCTTGAAGTTGTTTACTTAAAAAGTTATACGTTTTTGCAATTACATAAGTAAAATTTTATTTTTCACAAGGTGTTTGTTGTTTGCTGTGGTCTGTTCACATAAAGAAACGAATGGAAGCAGTTGCGAAGTTAATTAATAAGCTTGGAAGATTACCAAAGGAAAGATTATGTGTCCAGGAGATCGGCTTACCCGATGTACAAACAGTTGTGTTTCTACAGTACTGTGTCACATTCTTAGAAATATTCATTGATGTAAGTTTTTTCATAGATCAATCGTTTTTATGCGTCAGCGATTTTATGTAATTACACGTTTTACATTAATATCAATATAGTCTGAAGTACTCGAAGCAGGAGAGAATGCAGTGATAAAATCAGAAGAGTTATGGGAAGGATACAATTCTGGTCCACAACCATTTGCTTTATTATCTATTTCTCAAGCACCTGCTTGGTACGATTTAATTATGTTACATGTACAGTTAGCTAATGTTATATACATGATGGCGTATTTTAATTTAAAAGTAACGAAACCCTTGAATAATTTATTTGAGTCCGTGGTGAGTAAAGCAAAAATATTAATAAAACAATTAATGTTCGTAATTTTTATACGTATTGTATCTTAAATATGTAGGTACAGCCGTATTTCTTTCAAACAATATCGGACAAAATAATGCTTACCTGGTATAGGGACGATAAAAGAGATAGTCTAAGAACCGAGTTTCTGTGCCGAATAATTACAGCATCAACGGATTTTATTCATCAAGAAACACCGGATGGTAAAATGATCAGTTCAACGCAAGCTGTTCAATGGATGAGTAAATGTCAAACATTAGCATCCATTTGGAAAATTAACAACGATGAATTAAGGATACATCAAGTTTGTCAATTATATGTAAATGGGTTTGATCGATTAGCAGAGGAAGTGAGTTATTACGATTACAATTTAATACATTTTACAATATCGTGGAAAAGCTGCAGTACGTATTTGCATTTTTCAAACAGGTTGTTTCTGCTGTAAACAACGTTGAAAAATTAGCAGCAGATCTTTTGCCAATTGCGGGTAGAAGAATGATGGCATATCTTTCAAAAACACCCGACCTTTTGGAGGAAGTCTCACGCATAAGTCCAGCGCTCACTAAATATTTGGAAAGCCTTGTAAGTATTATAGTTTGTAACACCGTGTTGTCGCGACTCTGCTTTATCATAATAATTGAAATTAATCATTTATTGTCTTTTTTAGAACGTAACGGAAGTAACTTGTACAAATTGTTCGAACGATGATACCATTGAATTGATACGGCGAGTTTCTAGACACCTGTCCGAAGCACACCCCGATTATCATCTTGCGCAATTAATATTAGATGCGGCGTTTATTTACGAAGGAACAACATGATGTTCTGGTATCTGAGTTGAACTTAATTTGTAATATTAGAAAAGTTCAATAAACCCGTGTTTGCATTAATTTTTGTTTTTTATTCGTTTTATCGAATCTGTTGATTTAAGTAAACACAAAATATATTTATCTATGTAATATGCATCGTTTACATTCGATCATGCCAGAAATGTTTGAAATATTTGTCCTCGAGGAGTCACGACGAGTATGCATTTATTCTTATATATTTACCTGCACTTGGTGGAATAAAGAAAAAAAAAACCGTTACAGTTTTATACACTCTTATTCAATACACTTTTCGATAAAAATTAATGGATACTAACTAATCGTTCTCAATTACTTATGCATTACATCTTACAGCTGTTCGTATAATTTTCGCCCTACGTACTTACATTAATGTTATACCATTTTTAACCGATACGAAATTTTAACAATTGTAACTAATCTTTTGTAAGGTATAGTTTATTTATAGATATTTGTATAATAGCGGTTCGACAATTGTACTTTCCTTCGCCCTTTTAAAAAGCACTTTATTGATTCACTTTTCGAAAAAAGTGATATTGAACCAAAAATATTACACGATTAGAAGCGTATAACAAATCCTTTATATTGTAGCCTAGAAACTCCTTCCCAATTTGTAAGCTCGCAGTGATGAATTTCGCTACCTGGACTTCCAACTTTCGTTAGCCATTCTGACCTGAAATAAGAAATTTCATCATAGTTCGAGCCCAAAGCGTGAATTATTTCGATAGTTCAAGTATATTTATGATAATACTGTTCCTTTACTTCTTGCGCGATTATCGTCAACGACAAGAAAAAAGAAATCTCGTAAACAAATTCTTTTATGCGTATAGTATTTCTGAATGATAATTTTCGGAAAATTCAACGAGATCTTTTACTTTTACATTATTCATATTGAATAAGTATCAATGTTCTGCGCGACATTCGATTACAGATTGATCGACTCCTAAAAGCACCTGTCTCTGCACGCATTGAAATTACTGCTCGGCTAATTCCGCGTATCCTTCCATGGAAGATACAATACATTATATACTATGAATCTCTGCAAGTTTAACGATAGATCAACCCGCGGGCGATTGTTCTATCGCCAATTGACAGCAATATAAAGCCAATCATCTGCCAAATAACGATCGGTTTAGTGTGCGATTTGTATACGCACCTATGCGCGACGGTCACGTCTGTGGTTTCGCACGCTTCACAATTATAATTAGCGGCTAATCAGACCGAGTTCAGATATTTTAAGCGACTGTATCGAAGTAGGATCTTTAAAGTCGATCAGCTGTCCCGCGACAACAACACGGCCGAACTATCGATGATTCGGTGATCCGATTAATCATGAATATTCTAAACTCGGGGCACCTTCTCAAAGTTTATATTAATGACGCCCCCTCTGACAGAGCAATGGAGGTTTTTATCAATATTACGTGCGAACGACGTTTTGCAAGTTGCTGAATTGTTCCCACAGAATCTATATACGTATATATTTTTTTAACTAAAAACGAGAACCGTCAAACAATAATCGTTCGAACGTTTCCTCCGGACCACCGAGGAAACCTCTCGAATCGAAGATCTTTCTTTTTAAAGCAATGAAATTTTGTTCGTTCTGTTTACGCACGGGCGAAGTTACGCTACAAGAAATGAAGAATTTAAAACAAAGTTCAACCTCGACGACTTCCCTCTGGGGGGAAGCCAGAAATCAGTGTTTTGTCCTCGACCGAGCTATTTTCTTTGCTTCAGGTTCACGAACAGCGCAAATTCGACCGCGAAATCTGCGCCGTGGGACGTTCCCTTGTTACGCTACTTAATGCCTCTGTTCGGGTTTATATTTATATTCGACAACGGGCATGTTATTCAACGAAAGATAATTCGTCTTTCCGCCATTGTTCCGTCTGTCTGTACGCAACTGGCAAAATATATGGATCAGTAGGTCTGGCTCACTTCTCTAAATAACGATTACATCCTCCTCATCTTACCCTTTCTGTGCCGTTCCTTAAGAATAATTTACCCGCCCCCCTTTCGTACCTTACGCTGCTCGACAACGATAAAATATCTATTCCTCGTTCGTTCAATTTCCAACTTAATCGAAAGAAATTGAAAAAAATTTGCCCCGATAGAATTATTTCAAACAAACGATTCAAATATTTCGTTCCCCGATCGCGAACACTCCGACAGCGCGATATTTTTATGTTCAACTCCCTTTGTCCCCCTTTTCCTCTTCGATTCTTCTTCGACAAATTGTGCCCGGTTCCCTATGCAGTCGGCTAATGCGCGCGACATCGCCGCGAAGTTCCATACGATCGTCAACATCAGTCGTTTACAATATATCGCCTGCTTAATACTTTGTCGTCGTTTTTAATACAATAAGACCAAGCTGTTTGCCGATGAATCGTCTGCGTACACGCAGCTCATCGCGATGACAGCCGCAAAAGCAGCCGGCGCTATTCGGCGATAACTCGCGAAGGAAAGAGACGACACCGACCGCGCTATTATTTCATTAGATCATTATTAAAGTCAGGCCCAACTACCTAATGGTCGTTAGTCGGCAATTTGCGGCTAAGGTCAAGCGATTTTAAGGGAGCACTGAATTCGAGGACTTGCTTACGCCGGTGTGCGCGTGTCGCGAATTCGTCGAACGACGAAAGTAAAAGGAAAATGGATTATAGCAACGAGTCGGGGGGAAGAAAAGGGAAAAGAAAGGAGGAGAACGGTTCGAATCGACGAATTCGTTCGCACGTACCACAGATTAACAAAGGTATGCTTCTCGACAAATCGAAACGACTCAACCCGATTCCGCTTTCCTCCTGTTTTCTTTTCACGCCGGGCAAGAGGAAGAGAAGCGGAGCAAGATGTTCGTCTGCAAATTTGCCTTGCTTTATCTGTTTCTTAGTAATCAGAGGAGCAGATAAATTTTAATAAAAATGAACTTTGCGCATTGTTTACCGATCGGCGCCCGACGGTTTGTAAAGGCTTCGTGACAAGGAATCGCAACTCACATCTGATCGACGAGTGCACGTGGCCCCTGCATTTTTCCGAGTATCGTGCCGGACTTGGTGTTCTTCACCCAGCCGCAAATCCCCAGCTGCTGGCTTATGTCCCTCACGTACTTCGGGAAGTACACACCTGGAAATTCGTTCGACCGCGTTCAAATCGCTCAACGACGGTGCGGCGCGTATTAATTAATGTTCGCCGTACTCCGCAATTGAACGCGATGCAAGATAAAACATAAATTGAACAACTATTCGTCGGTGCATCCGTAACGAATTACGCCGTTCGAATTGACCGGATCAGCGACGAATGAAACTTCACGAACGAATTCTTATACGCTTCGGTCCGTTATCAATTTTGCAAGAAAGGTTTCTCAAAACCGCGACATTGGAATCATCGAATCGAATAGCACAGCGGTAACGTTACAATTCGGTGTTCGACAACGTCGCTTGTCCAAGTCGACGGAAAATAGGAAAGCACTCTCCCCGCTGTATCTGGGGATGAGCGCCCGTTGAATCGACAATTTCTCCCGTCACTTTGCTCTCACTTGTCGTTTCATCGTTTCATAGCAGCCTGCAAACTGACGTATCGCTACGTCAAACACTCGACATTTCTATCGACCTTGAAGTTCCATTAGTTCTATACGCGAACCGGTGACTGTGCCGTACGCAACGCGAGTAAAGCTTTACGATTCTTTCGTGTCTAGCGGAACGACGTTGATCGAATACACGGCGACCTTCTTCGGCCGATAATAATTCACCCTTACCCTGCACCTTGCCAAAGACCTCGAATTCAACGGAAACTAAAGGCTCGTCGCGGAGGGGGTCTTCCGCTGCCATTCTACCTGGCGAAGGGGTTGAGCTGGATCTCCTTGCAAGCTCCGTTTCCTCGATTCGTGAAAATTCGCGACGTTCCCGCGACACGTACAGCATCCAAACAGTCCGATCGCCTCGATTCGACTTCCCTCGTTCTACCTGAAGGCACTCTGTTCACCTTTCGCCGTGATGCGACCTACCGACTGATTCTGATCATTGCACCACGGCGTCGCGACGCCTCAAATAGACTCCCCACTCCGTTCAGGAAAATCCAATTGCAATTGATCGAGAATCGATCAACGACTGCTGCTGTCGCCGTCGTTGCTGGCGGCCGTGTCGTCCTTCGTCAGACAAGGCCCTCGCCGATATTCCTCGACCCTTTTCTATATTTTTAATCGCCCTTCGCGTGTTCGCCGCCGCACGCCGCTCGATGCGGACGCGTGCAACGCGCGTCGTCGCGTTCGAGAAAATCGTGCCGCGGTTTGCACGCGTTTGCGGATCGATTTGAGGTGTGCTCAAGCGGCGAGCATTATTGGTCGGGAGGGAAACTGGTGAACAGGGTTGACAGCCGGTGCTCAGAGATTCCAAACGTGTCCGTGCGACTGCAACGGTGGTCGAGATCGAGAGTTTCAAGATTTAACAGCTTGTTTCAATTTGATTTTCATTTGTTCTTTTTATTTCTTATTTCAAACAATGTTCCGTGGTAAAAGTCGCGTGTAGCGGCTATATAAATACATGTTATTGTTACCGTCGGCGACGTGTTCATTAGCGGGCACTGCGACACGGTACCGCCGGGAATAAAACTCGTCTCGCCGTTTTTCATAATCGAACGCGATTAATTCTGCCTCCTTTTTTCGCGGTCCGCCCGAGGGAAACTTCCGCCGCGACGACTGGCACATTGTTCATTGTGAAAATATTAAATGTAGGCCAGGAGGGCAGCCGCTTATCGTCGAACTAGCCACTTCCCATGGATGTGCCAGCCGTCCATTGTCCCGTCATTATTCCAGTTAATTAATTATTAGTACGCCATGACGTCGTAATTGATGCACAAGAGCAAAATCTGCGGGGTGTACAGGATGCGGGGGAGAAGGTTATAACCCATTTATAATGATCGCGTCCAGTCTATTACCATTGTCATCATCAAGGTCTCATCTATGGCTAGGATCGCAAGTGTACGCTTCTGGTAATCATCGAGTGTCGCGAAAAGGAAGAAAAAAAAAAAGAAGAAGAAGAAGAAGAAGAATAAATTCGATACTTTCGAACGGCAGGTGTAAGCGGGAACTAATGCGTCGATGACTAGATATTCTACGGAATCGTTGCTAAAAACGAACACTTTAACGTCGATTTATATTATCTCCTTGTTCTTCGACGTAACCGCGAGTCTTTACGGTGAACATCTCCTTTTCTCTTCAACGAGCTGGTCGACGCGCAAAACCGATCGGGCCGCGGACACCCGAATCGTTTCAATTACCCGAGTATTCGATTCGGTTACTCGTGAAAGCCATCGTTCCGCGCTATCTCGTAACATCAGTATTTCACGAAAGAAACGAATAGAACCGCGCACGACGACGCGACGCCCGTACCAGTAATCGCATCGGAACAGAATGAACCGTCGCGTAATCGCGTCCCGCACGTGACTGTACGCGCGTGTACACGCGTACTCTTACGGCGTGCACAACTTACGTTACACCACGCAGCCTTGTGCGTACACCTTCGCGGTCGAAACGAGTTCCTCCACTCGTCGGGGCATCCGTCGACGCGGATGAGCCCGCATTGACGGCCACTCGGAACGCGCGCGATCGAAGGCACAGCAATTACGTAGGTGCGTTCGCCTCCTCGTGCACAGGTGTACAACCGTGTACGAAGTAATCGTCATTTCGCGATCATTCACTGGATCCGGCGACGAACCGGATTTAACCATTGCCACCGTTGAAGAGGCACCCGTACACGATAGTTCGAACAGCCCCTCGCTCTATTTCTCCGTCTAACTTGTATCGGTATTCTAAGCGTCTACCTGAGTATCTACACCGATTTATCTGTACGATCTGTACAGCTATCGCGCTATATTTGCCCATTCCGTCGTCCACCATCATCGTCGGCTAGTCCATCGTATCTTACAAACTTCTCGACGACTTCAATATGAAGTCCGCGATAGAGTGTCCACGTTCGCAAGGTTGTCCCGACTGGAACTTCACTGCACGATCACTGGCGTTCGTCGTTCACAGACCGACGAACCCGATTCCTCCTTCCTGAATCCGATGCTCCCGTGTCGTTTCTTCTCGTCGTCCGGTACTTGCGACGATCGTTGGGGGATACCGATAGATAGAGAGAAAGGGAGTGAGGAAGAGGGAGACAGAGAGAGAGAGAGTGAGAACAGGAAACAGAGGGAATTCAGTCAAATTCCGGAAGCATTATTTCCGCAATGTTCACGTTAGACGAGAGATTCAGGATTCGTTGGTAGAATGGTGGTGGTGTTACTGTTTGGTAAGAGCGCTCCGTTTTCTGTGTCTTTGGTGTTTCCGTCTGGCCGTGGCCGGAAGTCCTTCGATGCAACGAGTAGATTTCGTCGTCTGGCTTCCTTTTTTTCGCGTTCGACCTGGAAGCAAGCAACAATTATTCGTACGTTTCCTCTATTTTCTTTCCTCCGTCATGTTCTGGGGGCAAACGAAATCGGGCAGACCGAAGGATAGTACCTTGAAGAATAATCGAAGATAATGGCAGGGAAACACGACGCATTTGCCGTCATCCTCCTCGCCGTCGATGTATACACCGCGGACGAGGATCGAGTTGCTGCAGTTCAGAAGCACGAGGAACACGAAACAACCGACGTGCGTGATCCAGCAGGACAGTTCCGGATTATCCGGGACCAGCCATAGGTCCAACACGTTCCAGATACCGCGCCACACGTTCACCGTCCCCAGGAAGCTGAGCAGCAAGAAACCATCGGCCGCTATTAGACGGGCCAAGCCCTGAAGACGGGCGCACACGTATCGCATCAGCGGTTGCAGGGAGAACGTCACCGTCACTATCGCGTAACCGATGGCCTGCAATTGTACGCGTTGTTCAAATATGATTCCTGTTGATTGCAACGGGAGAATCGCCGGCAATTGCATTTTAGGTGCAACGATTTAGGATCAATCTCGTCGCACACATTACGGCGACCTTATTCTGCGTGGCTGGCGCGCGTGCGTCGCCAGCTATTTCCATTGGTTTCAAAAAATTTTTGTTTGGTGTATAGGTGTACTTCTATTCATTTCTACTTTCAGCGATTTTTCTACAAGGGTCGAGCGCGAGAAGATGAAAACGGCGGTACATGTTTTAAACAGCTTATTACGGGGATGGAATGTCTTCGAATTTTAGTCGATTCGGTTTGCTCGGTGGGGACAAACGGGTGCTCATTAGTGACTTCGACGTTCCAGTTGATCAGAGAGTCCAGCGAATCAACCGACGTCAGCTAATCGTCACTATTTCACGGTTTCGAAGCGAGTGAATTCACGAATTGAACCAACCCCCGCGCAATCATCGACCCCCTTGAGAATTTACGTCGTCGCGAGCAAGCAGTACAACCGCGTCAGGCGAGATTTCTCGCTAGACGAATTTCACATACCCAAAGGGGACGTTGCCCGTTTGCAAATTGCAATGGTAGTCGAGATGCTGTCGAATAATATATATATATATTGTTCAGCGAACATTATCGCGGTAACTATCTACGCATTTTAAGCTGGATGCGTTAATCCCCGTCAATCCCCGATAAAAAGAAATACACACCGGCGACGGCGTATCTTCCCATCCTGATTCATCTCCTAATCGCTCTAAACCCCGAGAAACAACCCGAAATAAAAGATTCCGCGCGAGCGAACGCCGATCGATCAAAAGTCCGGACAATGAAGTATCGGTGCGGTTCGTTGAATTTCAATTAAACATAATAGCGATAATTCGCCCGGGAATCGCTGATAAAGTCGGCCTCGGGTAGCGCGTGGATATAAAAAGAGAAAAGAAAAAGAAGAAACAAGGGAAACATAACGAAGTAGTCTGGCGCCATGAAATTTGTTTACTTCCCTACTGGATTTCCCCTCGAGGGTGGACTTATCGAAATCGAGGCGATACGATCGCGCTCGATCGCGACGCCCGATAAATCATCACGGTGGCGTTCATTAATCCGCCGTTCGACGTTACACCGTGGATCTTTAACCCGCGATAAGAAATTCGTACTACGAAATGGCTCTCTTATCGTGCACATCGGCCAGACATTCGTCGCGTCAGTTCTCTCTCGAACAGGCGGCAATCGCGTTTCTTTTATTTTTGCAAGCAGCGACCGTACGGGAGGAGCGCAACAACACCGCGAATGTTATTGTTGTCACGGGAGGATACGTGGCGCCAGTTGAATATCGTTTTGCAATTGAAAACAATTCCACCGGTCGGCAGCTTAATTCCGCGACGTTGACATATATTTGCACGGGCTGAACCGCGTGTTTGCGGATGTTCCACCGTGCTGAAGGAGCGCGATCGTCTTGCCCCCAGGGGGAGGGAAACGTCGAAACACGACAGGGTGGATCGATCGGCGGGCCGAGTACGATCCTTGAAACACGGCACGCGACCCGTGTAATCGCGCCCGTTGCACGCGGCCCGTATCTTATTCGACACGGGGGATTTTTGAATGAAATGCCACGGGGCGACGGTTTAATCGCGTTTAGCATGACCCGCGGCCGGAGATCGGGGATCGTCATTATTGAAAAATTAAACAAATCCTCTCGTTGACCGCGTTCTCTCCGCGGTCGTATTCAGGCAAGTAAACGCAGCCCGTAATAAAGTGTCTTCGGGCACGCACACACCGACAGCATTGTCATGTGCCCCCGCAATCATACAATTGGCGAATATTCAATTATACAATCGGACGAACGGCGTGCCGCTCGTCGCATTGTGCGTAGGTGGCACGTTTGAAAATGTCGTTCAACACGTGATTGCTAATGACACCTGACGACACGCGTTCATCGATAGAAACATTTTTTTTTATCGAACGTTTCGCACGTCATCGGGCTTTATTTGTTTTTAATTTATCGATGATCGATGGACGGATCGTGAATCGTGCCGGGGGTGCGGGAGCGATCTTTTTTCCTTTTTTTTTTTTTTTTTGTTTTGTTCGATTCGATCGAGGATTTCGATCGGGGTCGAAATCGGTATTCCGAAGCCGGAGATGCATTGCCACTTACTAGGGAACCGATCGCGGAGTACTCTCGATCCTCCGGGAACAGGTAGATATCGAAAAGTATCCAGACGCCTCTCCAGACGAACACGACCAATGTGCCGACCACTCCAACGCTGAAGGCACAATCCAATAAGTACAACGACCAGTCCCTCGTGTTCTGCAATCAAACAACATAAACAATAGATAAGCATCATATTTGAGGAGACGCGGGAACTACGATAAATAAAGTAGCTATTATATTGTCAAGAGTGTATCGCTTAAGTCGAAGATTATCTATGACAAAAGAATTTCGAGTTTACCCTACGATATTGGTGTTAGGCTTCGGGCGAAACTTCGCGAGAATGGTACGCGTGATTGAATAACAAGGAAACGTTTCGATAGTTCGTGACGGCTGGTTAATTGTTATTATTATTCGTTTAATAACTTCGTTCGCTTTATTCACGGTGCGACGATCGTTGATCGTTTATCGCAAAGGTTCGCGATATCGATTTGACATAAATATTGTTATTTAATTTTAATTTCCCGAAATTACATCGAGCATTGTCCCGGTCACGATAAGATTCATAATCCTTCTCCACTGTGTCCAATTTGTTTGCGTTGCGTCATTTGCATAGGATCTTTTTTTCACGTAGATCGCTAACTCAGGCTTCCCTAAATTCACTGATTCATTGAACATTAAATTGCCGGCGCGCTGAAGGGATGGGGATATCACGATGATACCGTAGCATTACTATAAGTGAAAATTGTGGAGGAAGATCATTGAAAATTGTTTATGGAAATTCTGAAACAAATTGCAAAAGAAACGAACGGGGAGAAATGTTGTCAATTATCTAATTATGTAAATATTTTACTCGATTCTTTTAACGCCCGATATATTCCCTCGATTGCTATATTTCCCCATCGAACAGCTTGATCAATGATCGATCGTTCTATAGTTTCTACAAGAAGCGTATTACTGTAACAATTCAAAGTGGAAGAATCTTCCGGTAGGCGCAGCATTTATGAAGTAAACTTTCATCGGAGTGTATCAGCGGCTTACACCCTTCTGTCCTCGATTTTTTAAGTGACATAGAGGTCTCAACCGGCGGCGATTAATTTAAGACCGTATCTCTGTCTCCCGTTTCTATCATCGTCTTCGATGAATCATTTAACAGAGCCAGTAAGGGGAAACAAATTTCCCATTCAAACCGTAGAATTAATTAACCAAGTAAACACTATATTTCAGTAAACTTATCGATGATCAAATATTTGTGAACCAACAGGAGAGTGTATGCTATCGAGAGTGTAACGTCGAAAGCAGTCTAGGTCAAATATTACAAATTTCCGTGCCTTTTCAAAGAGGGCCGGATTAAAGTTTCCACAACGCAGGAACGCCGAGCCGGTTGGCACCGAGCGTAAAGAGGAAAAATTAGGTTGGAAAAGCGTTCATCCTGACGTCCCCGATCTCCTTTCGGTCGGAAGAAGGTGTTGATGAACGTTCAAAATTGATTCGATCGCGGGTCGCGCTCGTGCGTGTGCAAACTGCACGGACGCGATGCTGTTCGACTGTCGGGAGAGACAGCCGGAAACTGTGCTTATACCTTGCACATCGATGTCGTGCATCGCACGACTCTGGCCTCAGCGACGCGTCGAAGCGCGTGCTGTCTTCTTCGTTTAAAAACAATATCACGGATCAAGCCTGTAGATCTCGATGCGAGCGAGCTGTTTCGCGAAATATTTAACAGGGAAAATCGGAAAAGCCTCGCGGCGCGATATTTTCACGGAGAAAGCCCGTTCGACGCGTCGAAGAGGAACGTGGTTACTCAAGAGACGCTTACGGTCACGCTGTTACTTTCGTTTGCTCGCACTACTTGCGAGCCGCGGCGATGCCGGTGAAACGGAATCGTCGAGCACGGTAATAATCGACGGAAGACAGAAACATAGGACGATATCGTCGCAGGGACGGAAAATTTTCCGCGTTCGCGTTCGGGACGCGAACGACTCGGGCCCCGGTTGGATTCAATCCGAAATGACCGATATCAATCACGATCCGGCGAATCCCGATTTCCATTCCTCGCCACGTGACGCGACCGCGGCAGAGCATAATCGTTACGTAGAAGTATGGAATTGATGATGGATTCCGAGAAGCCGAAAATTATACTTAATCGTCTCCTATCCGGCGTTGGGAAATCTGTTCTTAACAGCGGCGTCCGATTCGAACGGTTCATCGCTGCATCTCGTAACCCCCCTCTTATTCTCGATCGATGGATCGTTCGCCTAACGTCTATCGATAATAACATCCCGTCGAAGGATTTTCAGCGGCCACGTCTCACCAACGTTTCGAACGGTCGATTACTTACGTTCACGCGGAACATGGTCTGCACTTCGAAGTATCCCGGACAAGAGTCCAGGCAAAGGGAGAACGGCGGCGCGGAAATGTTCCTGACAGCACGCATGATGGCCAGTGCCAGCAGGCTGACAGCGGTGGTGGCGAAAACGGTGCTCGCCGTGTGTTCCGTGTACAGGTCGAGTGCCTGCCAGGCGCCGCGCCACGCATTTACGCAGCAAAAGCCGAAAACTGCGGTGTAAAGCCTCGATCCGACGTAATACAAGAGTCTGTGCTTGTCGGGGTGCAACCGTTCGTTCAGAAACTTCTGGGTGACGTTAAATGCGTACAACCCTATGAAACCAATCACTATCGAGGCCAGGCTACTGAGGACCCGATCGTCCGGGTAAATGTAGACGTCGCTGAGGCCCCAGGTACCTCGCCAGTAACCGACCACCGCCGGGGCGGCCACGGTCGCAGAGAACACCGTGTCCAAAATTGTGAGTATCGTGTAATGGAGACGACTCGATGACGGGCCGCTCAGACCGCTCGTCATTCCGGTACCACCGCGTAACTCGACCATTCTCATCCAATCCTGATCGAGCCTAGTCGCACCGCTCATCATGCATGATTCGAGGCTGTGGTGGTACGCTCTCTTTGGTGGTGCACGCCTTCGGGCCGAGCTTTCGTAGAATTCCACCGAGAGCCTGTCATTCTTCGGGCGAGAAGGCTATCCTTTGGTCGTCCAATTAGGCCCGTTCAGTCAAGATCGTTCAAGTTCAATTCAAAGGGGCTTCCGTCTGAAACTCGCGTCTAGACGTCGACGCGCGAAGAAAAGTCGCGGCGCTCCTCGGATGTCCTAGACGGCGACGATCCCGTACCGGTGGACGCTGACGCAGAAGTTTGACGCAAATGCACCGTCGAGCACTCTGGACATGGCTCGCGCTGTCAACGTTCCCTGATCTCCGCTTGATCCACACGCTGAACGAGATTCGTTCGATTATCGACGATCAAGCTTTGCACCGGACCTTCTTAAAGTAATACTGTCGTTGTATAGCACTGATCATCCTATCGAAGGGATCCCTCTCGTCGATCGTTTGGAACGCTGCGGGGAACAGTGGCAGATGGACACCGTGTCGCAGTAGGTCTCGCGGCTTCCTCTCGGCATCTTCAGAGGTTCAACTTTGTCATCGCACGAACGCACCTGGATGCACCCTTTCTACGGTCTCGCGAATCGACTTGCAGAAGGGCCCGATGAGGTACGAACTCGGAGAGGCGGTTCCGTTCGCCTGCAGCTTCCCGTTCCTTCGCGGTCGGGCTTTCGAGTTCCGTTCACTTTCTCGATGATCGTAACGGCGGAGCTCACTGCTGTGCGTCGATAGTGCACCGATGCACACGGGGCGAGTACGCGAGACTGTCAACCGACAGGTCGGGCTGCGGGTGAGTACTGGCATTTGTTCAGTCACCGCTATCTTTTATCAAGTGCTAAGCACAGACCAACACTATCGCATTATCATGAACAGCATCGTCACACGGGCCATGGCATAGAGAATAGTACGGTGCTCTGCTCTCTTCCCTTCCTTCCTCGATCTCTCTGACAACCCCCCACCCATGTGTCCGTAAAGCTACGTGCACGCTTGATGAACGAGCGCGGGGACGAGCTTTTGACACCCACCAGCGATCAGTTCCAGCAAAGGTCAAAGGCATCCCTGTGCGGCATCATCTTCCTCTTAAGATCGCCGGCTGGAAGGGGGATAATTACGGGCGGGTAATTTAATACAGAAATCTAGGCGGCAGCTCGGAAATTGTTTGATCATCCGTTTGATTAACGGAAGGGTTGCCACGATTTCCATTCAATATCTTTCGGTTCTGCCCGGCGAAGGTAAGCGAGGCCTATTTTTCTATGGTGTTGTTCAACGGTCTATTATCATTCGTTCGTAAAGTGTACAGGCCGCTTAATAATTCTCCCTATGCAGTCGCGTATAGGCTCTATCATGCGATAGATTGACGATGGTTCGACGAGCTTTTTTTCTCTCTCTCCAACCGATTCGAAGATTTCCGCGATAATATTAAATGGTGTATCAACAACTGACGATTATTCACTTATTCCTTCGTCTTTCTTTGCGATCATAGTTTTTTTCCACCACTCGACACGAAGATCTCCGTGATAATGTAAACTCGCGTTTCCATATGTAGTCATTAATCATTTATTTCTTCATCCTCCTTTTGTATTCATAGTTGGACGACGATTTATCGAAAGATTTAGCATACGTGTTTATCGCCTTACGAGGAATCTTAAACAGGAATTAATGTCCATCTGCCACTGGTATCGAAGGAAGCGGGGAATTTTAATTCAGTCGAAACCGGTGAGCTTTATCGAGCCACCGCGGAGGCGGCCCCATAAATCGCGATCCGCGTACCGGATGAACGGGCGTTAATTAACGAATCCGGAACCGGTGTTGATTGATAAGAAACAAGATAGCAGCCGAAGAAGAGGCCATACGTACGAACCACCTTGAAACCTCATTTTTCTGAGTGGCGTTTCCTGTCCGCCAGCTTCATCGGGCTTTTGTCGTGTCGAACGCATCGCTAATCGGCACCTTTTTGTACACCAATCAAGCTTGGATTACGACGATCCTCTCACCTTGACACGTCGTTTTTTTTTTTTTTCGCGACGGTCTTTGTTGGTCGCGGAAAAAAAGTGTCTCCGAATTCCAACAACGGCGTTCCCCACGGGTTTGCCCGTCCTTGTGATACCAATGGTACCATTAGCATCGTTAAATCCTATCAGCCGTCGTTCGAATTAAGAAATAAGAATTTTCCATCTCGAGCTGTTAACAAGCTTTGTTTGCCGTATCTTTTATTTCCACGTTGCAGCGATATATATATTCAAGGGCCGGTTGCTTCTCAGCCATTGACGATCGTTGAGTACCAAAGGCTGGTGCTCTGACCGATGTGCATTACATGTTTCGTTAAGTGGTTAAATATTGATTCACGGAATAACACCGGGGAAACCATTGAACGATATTCAATAACTTTCTCCTCTGATAATATTGTCGCAATTATTGAGTCAGTCGATGTTTCCGTCCGAAGGCAGTGCATTCCCGCGAGTGACGTTTGCAACGATTTCGTTCCATAGAAAGATACACGTTTTCCATGATTCACGAGCTTCAACGAACGGTGAACGAAAGCCAGGGGAAATAAATCGGCAGTTGTCATTAGCCGAAAGCAGGTTTATTTTAACATGTCAAAGATGTACGAGAAATTTCACCGACGAATTGTAGGGCGACGAAAATGTTTTAAATAATAATCGAGTGCGTGTACAAGCACTTCATTCTCAGGTTACAATCGAATTAGATTATCTGCATTGCTGATTATCGTTCGGAGAATAATCGTTCCGCGTACATCTCTCCTGTTCGATACTTTAACGTGGTTCTTCTTTCTTTGATGAAATATCGCGTATGGTTGCCGGTAAGTATATTCGTCGCGTTTCAAACGATCTGTAAACGCGATGGATCGAATATGTACGAAGTATCGCCAATGAAAATTCAATTTTAGAACCGATCGCGAACGATCGTTTCCGATGACATTACGAAATCGTGCGGTTAGGTGATACAGTATTATCGTTTCTGTTCAGTGATTTCGTTAATTGATAAAACTTCCATTCGCCGTAGAATGAATGTATAAATAGAATATCTTTCGACGATAAACATTTACTTTCCTCGACGACTCTGGTACCAATATCCGCGTCAGTCAGCTCGGACGTTCCGTTTCGCAAAGTTTCGGGGAAAATCGTGAAATCGCGATGACAATGCGTAAACGCGTTCAGATATCTCACACAGACTTTTCTTTCGTCAATCGTTTCTGTCCGCCTCTCCTCCTTTTTCGTACTCCTATCGTTCTAGATTGTTAAATATATTTTCCTGTCGAGACTTACCAATTTATATCTGGTTGGAAAACGGAAGACGTAGGTCAGCTTGTCCACGGCGACTACAAAAGGTATTGATATAAGATTTCGTGCGGATCGAAAGATCGCCAGAGTTATCGCTGCTACTGAGGCGGCGGTAACAACTTTCCTGAAGCAAATCGGTAAAAAAGAGACAACAGATAAACCAGATGAAACAACGAGAATAATTATTTTGCCACGAAGAGACTGTAAATCTAAGCTCCGGCCTGGAAAAGTCAAATCGGATGGCGAGTTATGGTTTTAGAAATCAAAGTATGTCACGGTTAATACATTTAACAACACAACTGTCACACGTTAAAACGATAAAATGGCATACTATCCTTAGTGTGTCAACTGTGTTTCGATAAACTGTCTCAATCTTAGGGTTTCACTAGCCATTCATTTTGAATACTGTTCGGTTTCGTTACTGTGCACCTTCTTAAAAATGTGTACGACGACCGCGGGATTAGCAGGGGAAATGAAAGTATCAGAGACGATTAGCGGACTATTCTTGTCGCGTCTTAAACGTCGCTGTACTCGTTGGCAACACACACATCGGTCCATGTGTTTCTCTAGAATACAAACGAATTAGTGCATTTATTTCTTTCAGCGTTTTTATATATTTTCTTGCATAATCGTTTAAATAAGATTTCAGTATTTAATTATATATTAACTCAATCAATTCGTTCGAAAACTCGTTGAAGCTGAAGCATTACGTTTATTACCCTCACCAAGTACGATCGAGGAAGAAGTGATCGAAGATGATCCAGCCACCCCTCCACTGCATATTGCAGGCAGCACCGAATACATACGTGTACAGAATTTGCGTGCTCTTCCAGAGAGTTTTGTTCACGCAAGCTTTCCTCCTCGACGCATCGATGATTCGAGTATGTAGCAAATTCTTCAAAATCGCGAAGATCGTGTGCACCAGAATACCCAAAACGAACGTGATTAGTCCAGGAAATCTTGGAATATTGTATTAAAAAAATGTTACTTTCCTTGCGTGTTCATACATTGTAGAATTGTTTTATCTTTTTTTTTAACGAGGCAGTGCATTATCAGTGCAGTAATTAATTAGCGATTGCTTCTAGACAAAACATGGACTCACATGTCTGCATACATATCCATCAACGACCATATTCCTCTCCAAAAACCGACTGTCATCGGGGTGATTAGAACAGATGCCAGAAGAGCGTCGATTACTAAAAGAATTCTTTTCACCTTTCTGAATTTTTTCTCTTCGGTAGCATTCGAGCGTTTCTCCTCGGTCAGTGTATTCGAAACTTGAATCGCCTCTAGGGGATTGATCTGATTCGAAAAAAATCGCGTTAACCAAGAGTTGCAACTATGCAAGTAACAATATACGTGAACGACGAATTACCTTGGTATTGCTATCTATTTCATTGTCAGCGTTCATTTCTGGTACATTCAATTTTGCAAAACCATTCTCCTTCTCGATGTCTTCTTCATTTATGCTGTAGATATCGACAAATTCTCGCGTGTCAGAACAACGATATTCCCTTTGATTGTCGGACTCGAAATCAATTGTCTGCAAAGGGCGCTCCGATTTTCCATAATGTTCACTAGTCACGTTCAATAAAGAAACGTTTCTAATATTCGACTCATTGCCGGTACGACTATTTCTTTGAAACACCTGAGGTATGTCGTTCAAACTTTTCGCCTTCCTCTCGCCCGTAGATTTCATGCTATCGCAGGATTTTATCAATCCTGTCGATTTGCTCGAGGTGTCGTTCATTCGACACGAAGATCACACTATTGACTGATCGTTATTGGAACTAGCTACTGACGTTTCTACACCACTAAGTGGCGGCTTCATCGTCTGGTGTGAATGAGACGTCTGCGCGAAAACCTGCATCATTTCTCGCGTACCCCCTGTCCCCATACATTAGTTATAGTTGCAAATGCAAATAGATTTCATTAGATTTGATCCTGGTGTTCACGTGCGACTTATTACGAAATTATTTCCATGTTGACCACAGCTAATTACAATACAAAGCCGCGCCACAAATACTGTCCACGCAAAAAGTTGCTCCAAGTAATAAATAAATTAAAGCGGAAGATAATTCTTTGATGCTCCTTGCTTGTCGCATGTGGTTCTAAGATTATTATTTAGAAGCTCTAAGATTATTCAAATTGTCCAACTTATGCTTGGCGAAACTTTTCAAACGATCGCACATCGAACAGTACACACGTGTATCAAATATTGGTGTACATATACCAAATTTATAGGGATATCGATAATTCCAGGAACAAATTGACGACAGGATATCTTTGAAAAACTGATTAAACCTCTTGGTTATTCTGTGTTTATTCGAAGAATGAGATATTTCATCAAGACCTTGCACGCGCACATTGCTAATTAAGTGGCACACTTAAACTGATATTGAACATAGTTGTATGTTTCTGGAAGTGAAAATTAATGAGGCCCGAGCACCTTGAAAAATATTGCGATGGTATGGAAGAAAAAAAGAAAAGAAGTTTGTTGAGTATTTTTCTGATCAGTGGAGGAAAAATATAGTTAATCTGTTGCGAAACATCCAGCCACTTCGGATGCAGCGCAAACACGTCTCGGCTTAAAGCATAATGAACTTCGAGGGTAGTTAACGAGATGTATCAACAGAGAACGTAAGTAGAGTGCATGTATACTTCGTTTATGCCAGCTTCTTTTACGAATGTTTTCTCAGGCGCCACTGATAAAATTGATTGTGGCGCCCACGAGACTCGCGCGTTATTTCAATCACGCTAATTACGTGCCAAAGATTGACGTTAATTCTCGCGACGCTTTATGTAAATTGCGTTCGAATCTGTGCAAAAATCGTTCGACTGTTTGTCCTGTTACTTACACGTGGAACACGTCGGCGGTTCAAGGCAGTTCGGGTGATAATCAGAGTGCGAGTAAAAGATTCTTATAAATACTGGATCACGTTAGCGTCTCTCGAATAATCCATCGAAATTCAATTCGCCTCTAGAGTACAAATGAATTCTTATTTCACGATTTACTTATCGATAGACGGGCAATAATATTTAGTTATGTTCCCGATTTTTCACGGTGGAATGAATCATTCGGAATATCCTCGAAGAAGAGAATGTTAACATTCATAGCCAGCTTTATCTGCAGACAGCAGGATCTCTATATTTGCACAGATTTTTTTTTTTTCCAAGCGAATATCGTAATCGATGTTAATTTTACGTATCCGTCTGACGAGCATACGCGCGGCCGGCTTGATAGGAGATGCAAATAAATTGGAGATCAACCAACACGTGGATTGTGGAAGAACGGTGCTCGCTGGATAAATAAAAATTCTGTATACGCTTTAATTTATTGTAGTTATATTACATCGACAGATGTACACCGGCTTCAGAAAGCTCTGTCCTTATAAAAATACATAACAAAGCTCGGTCGCGCAGCAAGCAAATTACCGATAAATTAGGAAGCGAAACTAGCGGGCCGTTTAAATACAGTCGTTCTCTTATTTTGTACCTCGAATGAATTCGTGATCCTTTTTGTGCGTATCCAAACGTGTGTATATTCGTTCTCGTTCTGTAGAAACACCACCGTCCAGGTGGCGTTAATTTCGTTATTCTCATTATATTATGCGTATAATCTGTTTCTTCGTTTTCATCTATATATTATGCTCTCACCCTCGGGGAATCCGTAGAAGGGACAACGGAAAGAAGAATAATTCGATACCAGCTTGACGATAATCGTATTACAATAATCATTATGTTTCCCTCAATCGTTCGTACTAGCACCAATGACTATCGCGCGTTAGCGAACACGCCAAATGTATCGGTCTCAGTGGACGTTTCATTCTCGATTAAATCGAACCGCTCTGTCTCTACGCCTTCGATTTATAAACGCAACGTATAAAAAATAAAGTCGAACAGTTATGTATATATTCTTCTTCGTTACGTGCTAACGTAAAACGCGAAACTCTCGTATCGAAAGGCTCTACAAATATTATGTCGCCAGTTCTGTGTCTCGCGGTGTTTGTGTGCACAATGCAAGCGATTCGTTATATCGTTAATAATCGTTAATATAATTTAAATCATCAACGTTTTTCGCGCATTCCATGTGACATTAATTATTCTCTCTCTAATTATTCTCTCATATACACACATACACACCAGACACACACACACACACGCGCGCGCGCGCGCACGTGTATCCATCGCGGGTCTTCACTTTCTACATGGACAAACGAAAAAACGCAGGGAAACTATATATTACCAAAGGAACGATATCTACAATGCGTACGTATAAATACAATCGCAGTAATGTTACATGGAATGTCGGGCTAACAGATCGGAACCGGAAACAGATCCGCCGTTCGTCGTCTATTGTAAATCGTTCATGAGGCCGTCCGTAATCATCTCTCGTCGAGCAAATCATTTCCTTCGTCTGTCGTCTCGACGTCGCTGCTTCGGGGACAAGGGAAATGTGTTTCGCGAATATTGCACCATGATCACAACTATGTAGAACGATAAGTAAACGGATGCTGGGGTCGTACAGCGAACGATCCGATTGGTCCGTGCAACGCGTGCTGCATACGCAAGTACAAATCTTATCACACGTGTAAAAACGTCAACTATAGAAGAGTGGGTGCTTGCCAGAATTTCCTCACCCATCGAGAGGGTTGAACGTCTGTTTCCTTACTCCCGTCCCCCTCGAGATCGGCGTTCGACCCTCCCGATACGTTCGGATCCGCGCAAAATTCGTAAGAAAATTCGTGCTCCTGCCCTCATCGATCGTTCGATGCAATCGACAAATCGTCACCGTACAACAGACTAGTTAAATAGACGCGGAGATCGTTCGCGATCTCGCACTTCCTTTTCGCGCGACACCTCCGTATGTTTCGATTGAACGTTTTTCTAGGGCTCGCGAAGTCGGTGCGCCCCGGGCTCGATTTCTTTATCGTTAGATCGGCGGCGGACCGTTCGGATAGACGACCATTGGCGTGAAACTTCTGGCGAGGTTGTTCGACAGCATGCAGCTGTAATCTTCTTCGGCGGACGGCACCAAAGAAGCGACGCCGAGCATCAGCAGCATCAGCGCTTGGATCGGCAAGGAAACGCGCAGCACTCGGCCCAGGAAACGGTATCCCCGAGACAATACCGTGCGTCGGCCATCGTCACCACTGAAACACGTGTGCAGATACCTCCGTTCATTAACATTTCTTCGACAGGTATCGGAGGAAGGTATTTTATTCGAAGAGTATACGTAGATACTGGAAATTGGTTCATCAGCCCGAGCCAACGTTTCCCAAGCTTTCCATTCGCCGTTACGAACGCGCTAAAATCAGTCATCCTGTTTCGTTTCTTGATACGAGAGAATCAGTGTTGGAAAATGTTGCCTCGGGACATTAAACGGAAAATGGAGGAACATACTCTGTGCCGGATGCGTCGTGGGGTTGAACGGTTCCGGAGGCGGCTTCGTCGAGCAGCTACAATACAGTAAAAGAGAAAACACAAACAATAAGGTACTGTGCAAGTGAACGCTACTGATAATGGGACACGGGGCAATAAAATTCCAACGTGGCGAAGCAATTCAACGGAAGTCCCTTGAAGAAATGACCATACGCGTTGCATCGTCGCGTCGTTACGAGTTAAATTGGGACGAAATTGTTATGGACAGAATCACCGGCACCACGAGTTCAATGCAATCATTCGCGGAACAATATCGGACGGCAAAGTCGTTTCGAATTCAATACTCGTCGGATTTTTATTGGGATCCGTGCCTCGTGTTCAAAATATCGAGTAACGTGTTCCTACAACGTAAGTGCATATGTATAATCTACACCGAGGTCTAACATTTACGAAGCGAGAACCATTGAATTCCAGCGAGTAACCTCAGGTCACTGACGTTCCCTGGAAATTTTCTGTAGAACTTATTTTGGACCTTGCGGAATTCATATCGAGGATATCCTTTAGCGAAACCTCGCCTCGTATCAAGTGTTTCATCGTTGCACGTAATGTAAAGGACTGTGATGGGGCTTACATCGTGCGAAAGGGATGCTAGAGAAGAGTTCGTCACCGCGAGTCCAACGTCTCGCGGATCCATTCCCAGTGCTGCTCCTAACTTTAAAGCGTATATTCCTGTTAGTCGGCGAAGGGACTGCAATCTGAGCCGCAGTTCCTGCAATCGTGCCCTCGTTTCGCCCTTCTCGTCGAGCAATTGATTCGCCGACTCTTGAAGCGACAGAACTCTAGGTTCGCATCGCTCTAAGTCACTCCTCAGTTCCCTGAAAAGGCATAATTTTTTTTTTAGTTTTTGGCTCAATATTTTTTTATTCTCAATTCACGACACGGAAACGTTAACGCGTTCGATCCATACCTGAATTTATTGTATTGCGAGGTCATCATTTCCGGCGACTCGGTCAAATCGATCGGTTCGCTGGCTCGTATACTTATTTCGGTTTTCTCCAGCCAGAGTAGCATTTCCTCTATGATACGATGGAACTGTTGATTGGACATGAGCGCAACTTGCAGCTGCTGTTGCCAGCGTGCAGCCAGGGTGCACACTTTCTCCCATCTCGTGTTGGCTATGCTTAAACGATCTCTGAGCTGTGTGGCTCGACACAGATCTTCCGTGTGATCGGCTAGATGGGCGCCAACGGTGTTCAGACTGGCTAGAATGCTCTTGTGGCTATCGAGGTCGAGCAGGAATTCCCTGTGATCCTGTATAATATCTTCTAGTTCTTCTATATTGTTTGACGGCGAGCGTTGCTCGCTTTGCGTGCCCTCCGCGAATTCCAACCATTTTTCCAATCTCCAGATATCGTTCTCCAGTTGAGCCCAGTTGCGACGAGAGCACAGCGGGCAGGTCAGTCTACCATTATCGCTGCAACGAACAGGATTTTATTTAATTTATCCTATTTCTTTATTTTCGTGCCTCGAGCAACGAATATATAAAAGTTGGCATGCTAGTCGTTGACACATAGTTTGCTACGAAACAAGCAGACACGAAATGAGCGGAGATCGTTAATGACTGCTAATGAGAAATGGTTAGTGCGAAAGGGGAACACTCACTGATCGCAGGGGGAGGTGTAAGCGTCAGAGTTAGGAGACCTGTACGTGAAAAATGTCTCGTTTAATATCGATTGAATGACTTTAGTTGAACGCACAACGGGGGCGTGTTATTGTATTTGTGACAGGTAAGCGATAAATTTTTCACACTTCGGTGTGTTACCTGAGTTCTCTAATTTGTTGCTCTCTCGTCCTGGCTAATATAAGAAGTTCCTCGTATCTGTCCGCCAAGGCGGTCACCTCGACGCCTTTGGCAGTCTGCGCGCTCAGCTTTCCATCTTCTATGAGCAAACTGTGCAAGTGACGAACCAACTCTATGGACGACTGACAGCTCCCGATTAATTTGCTCTGTCGATCGAGAAAAATCACGCGTCAATACACGACGATTCGATTCAGAAATCTACGGTTTTTTTATATTTTCCTACTTACAATATTCTTAGCGGACGCGTTCAATCCAGGCCCGGCCACAGGATTCGGGGTAACCGCTGTTTCTAACGTGTCCAACGCCTCGTTGCACTCGATCAGCGCGGCCTCCAGTTCCATCAAGTACGCGTCGCTGGACGTCATCCTTAACAGCCTCGGCAACGTGTTCACCTGAACGGCACTGTCCTGCTCGAACCTCAACGTCTCCACCTGCACGGCCTCGTCAACTTCCGACTTCTCCTGTCCCTCGATCTCCGCCCTCAACGAGGCTACCCTGTTCTTGATATCCTTCCATAGCAATTGATATTCGTCCACGAGCTCTTGAATCGTCGCCACGTCATCCGGATGGCATTCGTGCATAACCTTCAACGCCAACTCGTCGGCCCTCTGCAGCGTGATGTTCTGCGTTCTCAGTTCCTCCTCGATTTCGTTCAGCTGCTGCAACCTTCGGCGTATCGACGCTTTCTGTTCGGGCGTGGCTAAGTGTTGCGTCCTGGTCAATCGAACGTCGACCTGCGTCAATCCGACGACCGCCGCCCCGTGAACTGTAATGAAGTCGCGATAGTTCTTCTGTCCCTGCTGGAGCGCTAATAGTACAGCGTTTGCTCTAGGTTTCAGCGTTTGCCACTTATCGATAAGCCATCTGGTCTCGCTGATAAGCGACTTCAGATTATCTGGCTCTAAGCCCGTTCTAGCCAGGCGACCGAAATTCTGCTCGATTATCTTCATCACCGATTCGTGCGCCTCTATTTCTTCGGAGATGTTCCTGGCTCTCTCTATGGCGTGTTTCGACTCGTCCTTCGAGACCTCGTCCAGATTGTTCTCCAGATCCATGAGGGCCCGATCCGATTCCTCGACCCAGCCGTCGTGTTCTATCCTAATGTTCTCCAGCTCTTGCAAGATCTTCCAGGCGAGGACGATCTTTCCCTTCCTCGCTGCCGATTTCACGCAGGTGGTCGTCCATCTGCGCTCCAAACCTATCATTCCGCTCTTAATCGTGTCCGTGTTGAAGGATGCCTTCCAGGCATCGCAGTCGCTCAACAGAATCTCGCAGAGATTCAACACCTCCCCGACGTTTCCGCTCTCGGCCTCGATGGTCTTCTGAAGGTGTTCGTGATCCTCGAGCTTCTTATCGATACACTGCTGGTCAAGCGTTTCAATCACGAACGTCTCCGACAGTTGAGATTCGACGCTGGCCAGCCAGCTTCTCAGCTCGTTTATCCTCTTCTCCAGTGTGGTCATTGTTCTCATCAGATCGATCAATTTACCTGCCCTGGCTTTACCCGCCGCCAACAATCGATCCCACCTCTCGTTCACCTCGTCCAGGGATCGCTGCAGCCTTTCGCTTTCCTCTTCCTCGGCTACGTCTATCAGGTCATGCCCGGTGTTCTGCACCCACGTCAGTTCCCTCTGTTTCAATGCGATTTCCGCCTGAAGCTCGCACTCCAATCTCTTCAGAGTTTCCTCGGGCTCGTTCGGCGCCATCGTGTCACAGTCCTGAATTCTAGTCTCGGTCTCGTCTATCCACGTTACCAGTCGTCCCAATCTGTCCCTCCAGCGATCGTACAGGCCGCAACGTTCGTCCAACCTGCACAGGAGCAACGCTGCCTGGTGTTCGAGGTCCCCGTGCTGCTGGCACAGAAGGGTTCGTTGCTGATTCAACGATTTCATGTCCGACGGGCTGAGACACTCCCTCAACTGTTCCGTGATGACACCCAGGCACTCCAGGTCCATCGTCATTCCGGATAGCCTGGTCTGCATACGTTCGACGGACTCCAGTTGCTCTTTAGTCCTCGATAGACTGGACGGTTTCGCGTGGAACGCTGTACTGAGAGCCTGGCTAATATCGTCGAAGGTAGCGGTGATTTCCTTCCTCTGGTCCTCGTATTCGGAGTGCAGCTTCTGTATCCTCTGGATGAAGTCCCTCCAGGTTTCCAGGCTGGCGCTCAGGTTGGCGATCCTTTGAGCGTCTGCCGCGTGCTCCATTCGGATGGACACGGCTAGGGCCTCGTCACAGTTGAACAGCAACGCCTCGTGTTGCTCCTGAAGAGACTCCAGCTGAGCCTCGCCATGCGGTATCTTTTCCAGCAGGACATGTATCCTCTGGAGGATCTTGTCCAGTCTTCTCAGATGAATGAATCGAAGGTGCAACTGGCCCCTTTCCCTCTCGATGTCTTTCAACCAGGCAAGAAGCTTGCTCTGGTTCAATTTGTACCTGTCCCAGGCGGTCAGTCTGTCGCGAACGGACGAGTGCCTCTCCATAATTTTCGCCAGCGTCTCGTTGTGGAGATTCGTGAGGATGTTGAATTGTTCTGTCGCCGAGAGGCCGCCCGTTTCGCCGGCCCTGACGGTTAGGATGAGATTCTGTTGATCGGTCAGGAGGTTCCTGTGTACCTCGCAGAGATTTCTGTGCTCCGATAAACCGTTGTAGTCGCCGGGCACGTCGTTGGACAGGAAGTCGTGCACATGAGACAGGTACTCCTGCCAGAGCTTCAGGGCAGTTGCGCCGTCCTGCGTTTTGACTAGAAGCGTCGATAAACGGTGATACTGCTGGAAGGTTTCCCTGAAGACCTTCTGCCATAGTTGGAGCACCTCGACCACCGTCGGTTCCTGGGTCGAGACTTCTAAGCTGCGTTCCTTGATCGATTGCAGCTGCGGTTCCGTGCGTGTGAGCGCGAGGAGATGGTTCCGGAGGAGTTTCAGCTGCTCCTTCGACTCGCCTTGATTTACTGTGGCGAGGCTCTAGAGGGGAGAAGCAAAGGCGATCACTGTAACATCTTTTCCAAAGCGGTACACGGCTACAATCTATACGTATAATCCAAAACATCGTTCCTTCGTTTCGTTACTTCCAATGCGATTTCCTACAGTGTTCAACCTTTACTAAATACGAGCGCAATAAAAATATCTCCTTTACGGGTCGAAGTGCACCAGATTGTAACGCGAAGGTGGACAAATTTACCGGACAAGGCAAACTACGCGAGCAACGCCGAACAAAAGAGTTCGAGATCGACGAGAGGAGAATCTTCCCCGCTTAGACAAGGAGTCCTCGCTGAAGTGCGACCCTCCGGTTCATCGCAACCCTTCTTCCAATATCGATTTTTCGCCGCTACGCTCTGCAGCTCGAGAATCGCGTCGCACGTCCTTGGGGGATTTCCGACCACGACGAACGAATCATCGTTGGACGATCCACGTTAGGAATTCGATCGGAAACGCAAACGGAACCGCCGTTCTCCGACCGAGGCGGTCGAAAGTTTCGTCGCGGGTGCACGGCCGGATTCAGCTGTTGCGGATTTCGTGACTGATGTAATTGCCGCCCCGACTCAAGCCCTTCGGCCTTGACACAACAAATTGTTTCGGAACTGCCGTGATTAAAATATAAACGCGCGTGCGAGGTAATGATCGAGGCTGTGCCAAGCACCAATAGCGCATAGGAGACTGACGGACGCGTACATCGAAATATACACGTCTCTGACGGCCAGAGGAATCACCTTGACAGCCTCGACGTCTGTGTTCTAAAAAAGAACGAAAAAAGAAAAAATTTCGAAGCTCCTAGACAATAACGTTTGGCCAAGGTTGGCCTCCATTGGTTCGATGGATTCTGACTTGGAGCTCAGCCTTGCGGGATAATAAAAATAACCGTCAACCGGCGTTTTGCAACGTGTGCTCCGATTAATTATCGCGGGCCTTGGAATGGTGGAACGAAGAAGGCTGGACGATGTTCCGTTTGAAGGATGATTTATTTTAGATGACGTGCCACGGGGAGCGGAGATTAGCTTTGCCGCGTGGGATTATTTAGCGGGGGATAGAACACTCGAGCACCTTCTGGGCTACTTGAATTTTATCGTAACAGTTTCTTTGAGCCGAGAATTCACAAGGTTTCCCCCGGGTGTGCGAGTCGTGGCATCCCATGCCTCCAGACGAATCTTCGAAGGCCAGAATAAGAAAACGCGAGGAGAACATGTGCCGTTCTTCAACGAGTGTGAAGCTTGCGGCTTTAGAACCCTCGCTTCTCAGAAATGCGCCCCGTGGAATTCAGGCGGCACCATTGCTCCGATTCGCGTTTCACGGGGACCCATTGATTCCGAATTAATTGCATTCAAATTGACCCGTTCCTTTATTTAAACGTTATTTTGTTTGGACGATTGTAACGGTATTATTAAACAAAAATCTTGAAATTTTAATGAAACTTTCACTCCTTTATCGTGACCTCCCCGAAGAAACGTGAAAGGCGCTTGAAAATTTTCAAGACTTTTGTACAATGTATTGCATATTTGTCTTATTTTTGATATTGAAATTTTTCCGACTGTCTCGCGGTCCTGCCGAATTCTACCGTTTGAATATCGAACAGTGACCTCGGTTCAGGAAGAGCAGTTATGTCCCGACCAGTGTCTGCCGTTAATTTAAATAAACACGGATGGACCGTTCACCATCGACGATAAGCGCACGTGTCAACACATTTTCCACGGATATGTGTAGCACGAGGCCAAAATATTTATGAAACACGGAGCTACCGTTCACCTAAGCTTCCTGGAAAACTCGGGAGGACGAACGATTTCGTCGATCGGGTAATCTAAATTTATCGTAGAACTTGTATGCCTTCGTCCGTCGTTTGTTACACCCCCGTAAACGCCACGGAAACGACAATAGATAGAAGCGAATTTTTCCACGGCTGACGATTCGTGAATCATTGATAACAAGTTACGATAGCCCAATTCCTTGCTGTCGGACCGCCGAGGGGAAATAAAAGTTCAATTTCCACGCTCAACTTTCCGAGAAGAGAATTGCCCTTTGAACGAAAGCCCCGCGCAGCCACTGTAAACTTTACGATAATGAAATGCGTGCTGCCCCTTTATCGACCGCATTATGCAGCGAAAATGCAGCAGGCCCGTCACGGAACGAAAGAAAGAGACGAGGCAAAGGGTGCTGAAGTCGAGGCGTGAAACAATGCGCGGCGAGAAAATCAACCGTCGCCCCCTCCGACAGGATTATGTAATTACTTGCCTGTTGGACCGAGTCCAGGAAATTTTTCGTCTGGCATAAATCGCCACGTGCGAGCTCCTGGTTGAGGGCACGAGCATCCGCAGCGTCCGCGAGACAAGATAACGTCTCACGGCTATCCTCCAGAAGTTGCCCGAGGGCCTCCACCTCGCAGTGCAACGGCCCGCTCGCGTCCAGGCCAACATCTGATGCGATTTGTGCCACCAGACCGCGAAGTTCCGCCAATCTCTCCTTCTGCTCCGCCATCGTCTCCTCGCAAATCTGCGAAACATTTAGATAAACACTGAGAACGCTGTCTCGATTGGAGGTCCCTATTTCACGCGTGCTAAACGTATCCGTACTACGTGTAATTTTCGGTCTACGCGGATCATAGTACGGATAAATTTAACACGCGTGGTCGAATCCAAGGTGTCTAGTTTCGATTGATTTCGAGAGCACTTTGGAAGCTGAATTCTTTTCTAGTGGTTTAGTATCGCGGTGCAAATGTAATTGGCCGTTTCTGTTGGTTGAAATGAAGTCGACGGACGTTTGAAAGGATATTAACATTGCTGCGCTTTTCTTTCTGTTCGTTGTCGTAGTTCGTCGGTGTCGCCGGATCTGAAAACTTGTTGTCTGCAAGCCGAAGATAGGAGGGTCGACTGTGCGTTAAAAAGGACGGTCCGTCGTTGCCCGGAATGAGAGGGTGCTTTTTGCTTGGATGCTTTTTCAAATCGACATTCGTCCGCGATTCGAGGTGCACATTGTAAACGTATCCACGCACGTGTGTGCACGGGGGTGCACGTGAATGAACGACGCGCGTAGAAATGAACGGTGCGATCGAATGAATGACAAGGGAGAACGGAGGAATGGAGCGAGCGTTGTGAAAAAAAGTAGCGAAAGGAGTACAAATGACAGATGCGAGCGATATACGCTCCGTCGACATTAGAAGCCTCACTTCTCTGCTCTTATACGTATCACATCCGAAAATTTGGTAATGCATGGGTTCACTTACGATCGTTGCCTTCGCACAATTCGTGTCGAATTACGGAATCACCTGTTTACCACTCGAATCGTTCAGAAGATCGATAGCAAGAATCACGTTACCGAACTCCTCCTACGAATAATCCCGCAACTGGCATCTCTTGATAGGAACACCGGCGAACTACAATTTACTAGATTAGCGTGCAGCGTCGCGCACAAAGACTCCGTTTCAAGCTCTATTCCAGTTCGTTGCATCACGCGTGCATCGGTTCTCGGAGTTCCAGCACAAAATTATCCCAGGGGAAAGTAAATCGAGTCGCACCGACGGACCTCGACAATAAATCGTTCGAACGAAACCACCGCTCCAATAATTGCGAACGAGAGGAGACGAAATAATCGATATACGTATATATCTCCCCGATATTCACAAATCGAAAAGGGACCACCCTTTCGCTGCCCGCACATCGATATCGCGTAATCCCCCCCTCGACGATACCTTTATCTCCTCCGGTGTGCACATGCTTCTCGATTCAGGTCACCGTTCGTCGGTCATATTTTTCACTAACGCGTCACGCAACAACCCGGTCCTCACTGTACGGAGCAATAGGAGATCGGGCACGTGCCGTTCGGACACCGAGCACATGCTGCGAATTCTCGATTGGCCGGAAACCGGCGTGTACAGCTTGCCATCGCCGACGGACACGCGCGCAATCGCGGCGGCTCGTGCTTGCGAAACGTGTTTACGATGATGCGCGGCTATCGGCGGCTGGGCGAGACGATAAAGCACGAAGAAATAGGAACAGATAACGAAACGTGCACGACGAGAAACAGCTCGCGGATAGGAGAGCAGAAACGAGCGTCTCGACGCTCTGGACCAGACTGGCGTCCCCGTCTTCGGGGGGGATCGATGCGCAACATCCCGAGCCGAGTGGGGAGACTCTGTTGCCCCGTATTTCTACGACCTACCCTCGCGGCCACGTTTCCACGCACTCGCGTAGGGTGACTCGTGTACATTGTGTATATTCGCCCCGTTGTGCTGCGTTAGGCGTGGTGGGGACGATGACACTACCCCCCGAAGGCCTCCATTCAAGGGACACTACCGGTCTTGGCCGCAAAATCTGCTCCGATCGTGACGCTTTCAGCGCGATGCTCGTGATGGGCGGGGTGAAGGTACGTGTCACGGTTGGATTCTTGTTTCTTCATTTCGCTCGAAATGACTGTATCTGGCGATTCTTTCGTTTTGACGCCCCCTTCGTTGCGGTATCTTTGGAGTTGCGAAAATATACGAGCTTGCGACAGCAGAGCTTTTGTTTGTGTGGAATATAAACGTATATAAATACTTGGGGATTGTATTATATCAATTAAGATGCAAGTTTGAACTATTTCGCGAGTACCGTGGAAAAATATTTACCGTACGATTAAGGAATTTTTGCGAGGCGCTTGAGATATATTGAATATTCTTTATCTTCGAACGAAATGTTGATTAATAATGGTCTCGAATGAGGAGTGTCTAGTAATTTATGAAAGGAAGATAGTACTCAGGAGGCGATTAAATATGTAGTTGGTGGTTTTTAATATCGATGGATGACACCGAGCTGATAATTTTTCGGAGGTTATCTAGGAACGATAGACAGCTTGTCTATTCCAGCGGTGTGTACAAACGTTACCGTTCTTTGATAATGAACAATTATGTCATCGATGTATGACACACGATGAAGATAATGTACTGGACGACCGAGGGCCGAGGTGAACTCTCAGATCTTTAATTGAGCATTCTATGCTAAAGTAAAATGGTAATGGGCAAAGCGAATGAAGGATTCTGTCGTTGCAAGACGATTTGCAAGCGTTTCAACAGAGTACACCGTAAGAATTTTAGTAAATAGTTAAACGTTTGCTTCGAAGGTTCTCTGTAATACCCCTGTTAACCAATCGTGACAGAGAAATTTGTCCAATTTATTACGTTTACTTTACGAGTTTACTTTTCACGGCTACTTTTGTTATCGGCGATTCATTAAGCAACGTGCATGAATGAATCACGTTTGTCAGAATAATCATCGCCAACAATCAGCGGAGCACAATGGAATCCCCAGTTCAGAAACCATGACGGAAAGTAATAAAAATTTTCACTGCTGCTCGACGTTAATTGCTTCGAGTTACGTGCCTCCAAAGAAAATATCGATGACTCATAAGCCAAATGCATGCGCGTATACCTAAAATCCTTCCACTTTTGTCCGCGAAACGTCATTTTCTTTTCCAAGTTATTTTGCGCCCGTATCTCTCGTGTCATTTCCGCGATAACGCTAAACCTCTTGTTTCCATTTGCGTCGGACAGAGATAAAATTCGACGCGTCGTTCAAAAGAGTCGAGAGTATGGTAGGCCAGGTGTGCAAATTTGTCAAATATAAAGCGACGCGGGTTTACCTTGATGCGTTTTACGGCCTCTTCAGGTGGTAGATTGGCGACGCTGTCCATCTGCGTGTCCACCCAGGCCTTAACCGCGGCGCTCGAGTCTTTGTACTGTTGCCACAATCTGCACGCGTGCTGATACTTGGTGCAAAGGGCATCTAATTCGGCCCTGGTGTCCTCCCAGGCCTGTACGGCCTCATTTACCGCCGCTTCGACCTTCTCGCGGACCTCTGCAGCGCAACCCTCCCGCAGAGGTTCGGCAGCCTCTCGCAATTCGCCAAGAAGTACTTCCCTCGCCCCCAAATCACCGCTGAGACCCTGCAAAACGACGGAACACTTCAATTCGCACGAGTGATATCGCGCAGACTTATTTTTATATTTTGTTTCAATTGTTTTATTACTGAAAACTTTGCAATTGTTTTAAACTATTGGTCCAAGTTTACATCGCTTCTATATATATTGTTTCAACGGATTTAATGAATTTGGAGAATTTGTTGGAACGCGAGAACGCAAGAATTCGTCGAAACCTGATAATAATTTTTTGTTTAAATGTAGTATCTATCGATCGATCGAGAGGCTTTTAATTGCAAACGGTTTGGCTCCAGATAATTCACTGTTTACTGGAGTTTGTTTACCGGAATCGGTCGCTGTAACGAATCTAGAGATTACTAGATTCCGCTGCCCCCTTTTTTTTCTTACTGTGCTCGATACACGTATCAATTAAGAGAGCTTCACAGAGTTCGTTTAATCGGTTTATTTATCTGCGTTCCACGGTACGGATCGGGGAGATGAACCCGCGCCGAGGCTTCTTTTATTGGACTTGGAGTTCAATGAAACTTTAATTGATTTTATACGGGCGATTGGACGCCCATTTGTTAACGCTTGTTACCTCGTTTCTGCAATAGTTGCAATCGTTCGATGTATCCGTTCTCCATGAATATGAATATGACGGTAATGCATGCACACAATCGAGGATAACGCGTTGGGTTCGTGACTTCATCGTTCGCGGGCGGTCACGTCGGACTAAACATTCTAAACCAAGGAAAACGCACTTCTGCATAGGTTTCACGCTCGTTACTAACGATTAAAATTATCCGTGACGTACGTTCCAGTGATATTCCACATCGATACGACCGGGTTCCATTTTATTCCCTGCCGATCACTTGCGATCGCGAGCACGATCGTTGCATAACGTAACCACCAATACGAGTATCGAACGTGGAAGCAAAAAAAAAAGAAGCTCGGACATTGTTCTATCGTTTCGTCGCAAACGACCAAATTGAACGATCCGCGTGTACTGTTTGATCTCCGATCTTCTATTTAATTACGTTCGTCGTCTTAGCCATTAACCCGGGGGACCTTTAAAATACGCTTCCCGATTCTCTTCGTCGTCGACTTCGGTCGCATTAGCATGTACTAACTTCATCGATGCTCGAGTACATGTTTGCCGTGCAAACAATACGAATTGATTGGTTTGGTCCAGAGGAGAAGAATCGTTCTCTTGACGACTTAAGCTAATAGGAACGAAAGTTGGATTCGTCTAGAAACCGGACGGGACTCGTGTGCTCGGATTTCTTGCGCGGAAAGAATGCGAGATTACGGGATGCTCGCAACGATTCGCGCGATATCGCGGCGGCGTTCGTCCGTCTTCCGTTGAGCGTTACTCGAAGAATGCATTTGCCGGGTTTTCCTTAAATACACCCTATAAATAATTTTGAGTCACGAGGCCGAGCACGTTTCGAGGCTCGCGGCTTCGAATTCGGTCAGAGCGTGGTTGGACTAATTTTATGTCGTGCCCCCGAGTTCGTTCACCTGGCCGCGAGTTTTCCGGCGAACCCGTAAACGGAAATCGAAGAAAATCACCCCGAGTTTAATGCTCGCGACGAACTTTCGCTGCGTCGCGAAACTCGTTTAAATCGCGCGTTTCAACGGATCACTGCGGATTATTGATCTTGCTTTACTTCGTTGACGAACGGAGTGCGAAGAGACGAGTTTCGCGACGAAGTGTCCGAGCACGCGTTTGCGAAAATCCGACGACCGGTTCATCCGTATAATCGAGACACACAGATCGAGTGTCTATTTCAAGGTATTGGCTGCTGCACAGGTGAACGCCGCACTTGTCAATTTCAACGCGGCTGTTCTGCCGACTTTTCTCCCGCCGGAAGCGGCTAAATGCACCGGCCTCTCGGGTCAGAATTGTGGGTGCGGAATCGCGATAAGCAACGGAACAGGAAGTTGTGGCCCGCAGTTTCCGCTTTGTGCGCTCGCGCGATCTCACGAGTGTCTCGTGAAATCACTAATTAAACGTTGAAAATAATTCGATAAAAAAAAGGGAAGAAAATTTAAGATATTCTAACGTTCATAGTTGCCGGAGTTTTATTAAAATTGTCTAGATAAAATTTGCAAGGAATCTGTTGTCTCTAAGATTGTCTCGTACTGAACGCCGAGGACATGAACATCGATTGTGCGTCGAATAATAATGCTGACAAAAATGCGTAGTTGGACGAGAGGACGCGTATTGTAATCGGATATCGAGTGGCTAGAAATTCGGTGGTCGCAGCGCAATCGAAACCGATCGAACGGAGTAAATCATAAACATCGAGTTCCTTCCAGGCTTTGGTAAACCAGCAGTTACACCACGTGGCATAGTTTACATACCGTGTCCCAGCGTCACACGTTCTACTCGTGCTCGTTTGTGTCATCCCGGGTAATTATATCAATGTGGATTAACGGACGACGCTCGTCTGCTGCATGCTTGCAATTTTTTTCTTCTTCGCTTGTTTCATTGCCGGTTGAGGTCATTGCGATTCGCGCGTGGTACGCCTCGCGAGTGAAAGCATTCGCAAATATGCGGAATAACTCGTATTCTCGTATTAATTGATGCAATTGTATGGCCGATTTTCATTATTATTTCGATGTTACTCTGTTCCGTGGACCCGTCGCAATATGTTCGTCTTCGGCTAATACTTTAATTTAACGACGATCGTCGCGGTGCAGAGGATTATGTGTATACGTAACGCTTCATGGTATTCTTACGTTAAACAAATTTTCCATTTCGCTCGAACCTTTTGGTCCACGCTTCTTTCTAGGCTAACTTTGTATATACTGTATTTCTACGTAGCTACGAACTGCCACGTGGAATCAAGTAATTTGTGGAAATTATACATTCGTAACGAAATAAATGTAAATTAGGTATTACGCGTTTCGACTCGATACTCAACGTTCCACGGGTACGATTCGTTTGGCCTTACCTGTTGCTGATTACGATTATTACATTTACTGCTCTCGCACATATTCCATCCGCGGCAGTCTACATTCGTTCAGCGATAAGAGTTATTAGCGCTTCTTAAACACGGCTAATTGCTTCTCGGTTTTCGTTCGAGCAACTTGCCTATGATAAACACCGCCGTGTTTCTTCCGCTGGAACTAAAAATGACTATCCCGGGCACAGCTGTTAACTATGTGTGTTCCGTCTAAAACCAGACATGTGTTTTTTCATGGCTGTATATTTGTCCGTATCGCGATCCGATTCACGGTTCCTGTTTACAACAGATTACACCCTACGGGGCACCATGGCGATACCGAACTTTCCTATAATTATTCCTCCGTTTCGAGTCGTCGACGCACTGTCGCGTGCAATTCTGTTCGGTACAGTGGAATCTTGTTAAAAACAAAGGAAAATAAAGAGAAATATAAACACTACAAATAACGCGTTCCAGCAAAGCACTAAAACGAAATTGACTTCGACCCGACCTCGAGTTTGGACGATGGTTTAAATGCGACACATTTATGAATATTCGATGCTCACTTCCGTTCACCCAATTCAATGTTTCGAGCGTGGACATGCTCGATCGTCTGCCTCGATCGTTCGCGTCGATCTTTCACGTGGATCGCGTCACCGCTGTTCTTCATTCTTCATTTCACGGGCACCGACGAAATTGTAACGTAGCATGTAGCACGTAGATCGTCAACGACGCGTCGCAACGTTGGTGAGATCGTTCGGCGATTAAAACGAGAATGCACAACGGCACACAGTTTGTACGATCAATCGGTGAACGAGAGACAAGAAAGACAAGAAAATGTTCGAATACACGCGCGACGTGTACGCGACGACGGTACTCGTGCCACTGATAGGCGACCCTCGATAACACGGGCCTGAAGCTTGTGGCGCACATGCGCGACACCAAACACACCAATTTGGTTCGCACGTGGCGAGGAGAATGTTACGGGGAAAAGTGAATCTATCGGTAGAATTGATAATTGATCGATCGTCAGTCTGTCGATGCACAGGTGAATCGGCGTGTAAATATAGTATTTAAATGGAAAGGTGGAATTCTTAGCGATTGAATCCTTCCTGGCGTTGGAAGAAATTCTGGAGAATCGTGGATTTGTATAGTTAAAGGTTCGCGAATTAATTGGCAAAAGCTGGGCGGTTTAAATCAAAGTTTCGTTTCTCTATCTAGCGAAGTTTCGAAACGGAAACATTACGTTATCTTTAGAACAGAGGTACATAGTTCCTTCGATTGCAACGATTGAAAGTCTCGAGGGCGCGAGAAAGCAGGCCGGTCGATAGCATCGGGTTAGTTATTCAAACTTTTGCAAGTTTTAACGCATTCCGGGGGCCGAGGCTTTCAAGGAATGTTCGAGTATACGAACGCCGCGCCGGTTGAGCATCGTAAATCTTTGATGCCTCGAATCGTTTTATCAATTCGCTGTTCGAATTCTTGCTTAACTGAATAAAATCGAGCCGCGCGACATAAGAATACACGAAACAGTCCGCGCTATGTCAAATACGTTGATTGAAAAGTAAAAACAAAAAGAAAAAAATGAAACCATTCCAAAACTTACCTCCAGCCTTTCAGTAGCCTTGACCAGTCTGTCGTAATCAACCGAACCCTGCACAGTCAATAGCTCCATCATATAGTCAGCTTCTTGTACCGATTGTTGAACCATTTCCAGCTGTCTTTCGAATCTCCTCCAAAGCGTCAACCGGTTCTTCAGCAGCGCCAATAAACGCGAGCATCTAGCCTCCAGATCGGCATGGGCGTCCTGAATGTTCGAAATGTCTCGCTCCACGCTGACCGGTGACACAGAGACCCGCATCACGGTGGGCAGAGTGTGCAACAATTGTCTGAGACCCATAATATCTTGCCACAAAATCGCCAGCTCGTCGGCGACTGTTTGACATCGATCCACAGCTGCGGCTACCACGTCGCTTCCCTGTCGCTCGCTACCCTCGCATTGGTCCAATATAGTTGATTGCCTTTGATGGGCTTTTCTGACGCGGTTCAAACCACGCTGGATCGCCTGAAGCCTTTCCCTGAGCAATTGCGCCGCGTCCAATTCCTCGTTGATCTGACTCTCTACTCTACGAGCCGATGCCAGCAGAACGCCGACCTTCTCGTTCTCCGCGACGGGAAGCAGGCCTAAACGACCCAGTTCATCTTGGATCAGAGATATCCTGTCGAACAGAACGGTCAATCTTTCGATGTAGAGATCCAGCTCTTCCTCTGTCTTTAGTACACCGTGGAAACCGTCGATGGTCATTCGTAATTCGTTCAGCTCCCGTTCGAGGAGCTTGAGCTTCTCGTTGGGCGAGATTTCGTCGGAGGAAATGTTACGGGTCACTTGCTCCTGGATATGGTTGATCTGTCGGGTCACGTCGCTCCAGCGGTCTTGAAGCTCGCGATGGAACTGCCTCTGAAGCATTTCGTCGGACAGAGGGACGATTCCAAGTGCCTGCTCGAAACTGTTGTTCGCTTCCTCGCGGATATTGTTGTGGACCTCGTATTGGGCTTTTAATTCCTGCCAGGGCGGGAACAGTGAACAGTGAAATAATTTAAGCCTTCTAGAACACGTATAAAGAATATTTGATCGATCTTGGATTACTTACCCAGAATTGACGTATGTGACCTCCAGAGGGATCTCGAAGATTGCCCAGTTCTTTCTCCACGGTTACCATCCAGTTCTCCAATCTATTCATCAATGCGTCCTGATTGCACCAGCTCTCTCTAAACGCCAACAGCTTCCTCAGCGAAGTGTCCACGTTGTCCTGAAGCTTCACGATCACGTCCAATGCCTCCCCGTAACGATCCTCCGGATCTTCTATGTTCACCAATTCTTCGAGGCTGCGTGCCACGTTCAGCAGTTGAATAATCCGAGCGTGATGAGTCGCTATGTCTGTTGCCAGTGACTGTAAAAAGGAAGCAATAACTCTTAATAGCATTCGTTTCGTCGTTCGATGAAAACCGATGCTACTCGATACACGACACGGCGACATGAATATAAATTAGTCTCGCGATATTCATTTCGATTTCTGTATAAATCAAAGAGATAAGATCTTACTTGATATAAGGAGATGTATTGATCGTAATCGGACGAAGTCACCGTTTGGAGATCAGGGACACGTTGATGAGCAACCTGGAGCCATCCCCTTTCCTCCTTTATTCCCTGTTCCAAAAGAATCCATCTGGACGCAGCCAGTGCCATTTGCTGTGCCCTGCACGCAGCCTGATCCAACAAAGATATAGCTCTACTGTGCAGCTCCTCGTGCAGATCCGAATATTTGGTTCGCGTTTCCGGATCCAAGTTGCCTTCCAACGATTCCAAGATCGCTCGACAGTGATTCAAGTTCACGAAGAACTTCCTGTGCTTCTGCATCTCCTCCCGCAAATGCTCCAGGCTCACCACAGAGATAGGACTTTCCAGTAAATCCTCTGCGATCTCGGTAATCTGTGCGAATTCTCGCAGCGTCTGCTCGTATTCTTCGGCCAGAGCGAGCAGCTGCAGAAGACGTTCGCGTTCGATGCATATTCCATGCTCGATCACCTTCGTCATCTCGTGTGCAGCGTAGGTCTCCTCTGGGATATCTTTGCCGGGATAGTCGCGTAACAATTCATGGGAGGCGGTGAGCAGCGTCGCAGTTTTCCACATGTGGCATCGGTTCATGTTCTCCAGGTTATCCAATTCTTGAAGCTTCCCCTTTGTAGATGCTTCCAGTTCGACGAGGTCGTTTAATCGTTCGCGTTGCTCGTCGATTAACCTACCACGGCAACGGGGAAGACAAATATTGTAAATTGACTATACTTGCTTGCTGTAATTCTTTGAAAACACGAACACTTACCTGTAAACGCTGTTCACCCCATTGACAAATTCGTCCCACCTGGCTAGTTCATTGGTGAGGTGTCTCTCACCATCGTCGGTCGTCTCCTCGATCATTTTCACCTGATGCATAAGAGCATCGAGACACTCCTGCAAATTCTTGCAATCCTCCCCTGGATAATTCGTTTCTATCAGCTTCCAAATATTGCTCAACTCGTGTATACTCTCCTCCACGTTCTCCGTTTCGTCTCTCAGTTCGACGTACGTTTTATCCTCGCGCGATGGACCCGCGGGGCACTCTTTGCTCAAGAAGATTCTGTACTCGATCGTTTCCAGCCACGTAGATATAGTCTCCACGATGACGACCAGAGTTTCTTCAACGGCAATCGAGTCTTTATCTTGGGCGGCCTCCCTCAGGTGGGACAATTCCTTTCGCAGATCGGCGACGCGCTCTTCGGCCAGCTTCTCGTCCGCCACTTTGTCCAAATGGGCGATGTGAAGAATATTGCCCAGATGACTCGGTTGCTTAGCGTTTCGAAGGCTCTGCACTCGATTCGAGATCGCCCTGGTAGCCTGACTGCTCTGGGCGATTTGATGCTGAGGTTCGTACTCGACGCTCTCGGTCAGTATGAGTGCTTTCGAGGACGAGCCCTTTTGCGGAATTGCGTGATGGGTTAATTCCCAGGAGGCGCGTTGCTCCCTTTCTGATTTTTTCGAGGATTCGCTGATTATGTCGGCGTATGTTTTAACCCTGGGACGTTCCCCTTCCTGGGAAATTATTTCCACAGGAAACAAGGGCTCCTCGGTCGTGTCCATTGGCTCAGGTGAAGGCATATGGGTGATTATTGGTGTCTGTTGCTTCTCCGACTCCAAAAACGAGTCCGTCTTCGTTTTCAATGTCCACACGTCCCCTTTAACGAACGGTGGCTCTTTCGTTATTGTAAACGATGAGGTAGTTTTCTGTACACTTTCTTCCGCTCGTTTAATACTTTCCTCTGGAACAACTTCTTTTCGCGGCGCGCCGCTCTGCTCGGAAGATCTCTCCGAATAAGCAGCATCGCTGGAAGGAGACTTCTCTTTGACAACGTTCCTCTTGGCAACGTCCGAGTAAGACAGCTTCAACGATACATCCTTTGATTCTATGGGCTGTCCAAAAATCGATTCGAGATCCTTGTCGGTTGTCGCGGAAATCTCGATGGTTTTGTGTCTCCTCTTTCTTTTCTGTCTCTTGCCAATACTGTCCTCCGCTTTACTCGGGACGCTGAAATCTTCATTAATAGTCGTGTCTTGCGACGTGCTTGTCAATTTGCTGGTGGTGTCCGTCGTGTCGCTGGTGGACAATTCTATAGTTGCCTGCAACTCTATTGTAAATCCAGCGTCTACGGTTCGCTTCTCGTCCGTAGAAGCTTCCGTCGATGTTTCCCCTTCCAATTTGGGCTCCTCTTTTTCAGAGAGCTCCCGCAATCTTTCATTCAATTTGTATATCATCTCAGACTCCCGCGGATCAGACGCCAGTTTCTCCACCGTATCGCTTCTCTCCGTCCCCATAGTTTCTTGTACTTGTACATCAGGTGCTTCTGGAATTTCTATAAGTTTCAGCGGCGTCTTTATCTCGGTGGACGCGTCCACCACGTCCGTCGCGGAGTCTATCACGTTTCCCTCGATATCCTTAATTACAATCATCCTTTCGTCCTCAGCGACTATCGTCGTTCCGTTCGTCTGCTGCGAAGACGACACCAACGCCGGTTTCTCCACTTCAATATTCGTTTGCATGCCGTCCTCGCGGGTTTCCGGAATTATCTGCACACTCTCCTCGACGCATGGCACTAGCTCACACGTTTTTATTTGTACAGCGGTATCTACAGTCTCTAATTTATCCGGCGTGCTAGTCTGCGACTGTTCGTCCATCGACCGTTTCACCTCTTCGACGCTCGTCTGCGCAGAAAGATCACAGACCTCGACCTTGTCAGCAGCAATATTCACTGGACTGGTTTGGATCATAGTGTCTCGAGTTGCTTCGGGCAGAATCGTTTGCGATTCCGTTTCCTGAGTTTCCGCCTGCCCGGGACTTTCCTCCGGCGTGGTCTGCGTTTCCACCATCTCGACCGTAGCTCGTTCCGTCAAATCCGCTTGTATATTGAAGTCCGACGTGGCCTTCTCGGGACTGGCCGGTTTGCTGGTTTGCGCCTCCGTTTCCGTGGTCTTGGGCATTTCCGGCGTTACCGTCTGAACACCCATCGTGGCCAGAATTTTTTCTTCCAACGGCGGCGGAGGTGTGGTCTGCTGTTCAACGGCAACCACAGATTTCTCCATGGTCTGTGTTTCTATTTCTATTAACGGTGCCGTGGGCGACGTTTGCGCCTCCATGGAAATCACTTCTGCAGTTACGGTCTGCACTTGACTCTCCTCGGTTTTAACGGGAACAACAGCTGGCGCGATGTCTTCGATCGGACTCGTCTGTGCGGCATTTTCCTCCGTTCTCGCGACACTCGGTTCCAAAGTCTGCGTACTGGTTTCCTCAATTCGAGGGGTCGCTTCTGCCACAGACTGTGTCCCGAAATCCGTGACGGACAACGGGGACGTCTGTATCTGAGAATTCTGTACGCCAGGTTTCTCCGGTTCTCTTTCCGAAACGGTTTGAGTGCTGAAATCTAAAACTGGCAACGGCGATGTCTGCATTTCTGCGTGCACCTCGATTATTTCAGGCGTTTCGGACCTCGTCGGATCCTCCGACGAAACTTGAGGAGAGGTTTGCGATTCCTGGTGAACCTCCTCGATCTTCGACGCGTCAGTTTCGTCTAACAATTGTGGCGACGTTTGCACATACATTTCTGACACCTCCTCCTGCTTAGGCGACGTGGCAACGGAAACGCTGAACTCTCGCGGAGCTGTCTGAGTCTCTGCTTCGTTCAACGCATCGGACGGCGGTCCCGGTTTTTCTTTCCCTACGTCAACTGCATCTTCCCGTTTCTTTTTCTTCTTTTTCTTCTTCGTGGCCTTCGCATCCTCGCTCTCGGCTGGCGTCAGATCGTCGGTAAACTCTCCCTCGTCGGTGGTGGTTTTCGGGAATTCAGTTTGCTCCTCCTCCCTGTAACTTCGTATTCTGTGCTTCCTCTTCTTCCTCTTTTTCGTTCTCATCACGCTTTCGTCGTCCGCTGTCGCCGTGGACAGTATCGTTCTGTCCGCCTCGTAGCCGTCCTCCCCCTCGGACGTTTCATCCTTCACGGACAATTCCAGTTCTTTCGATTGCAGAATCTTCGTTATATCGGGCTGCGGCGCCTCGCTAATTTGTTTCGACGAATCCGACAGCGCAACGTCAATTTCTATCGAGTCAGCAATATTGGACACCAGCGAAACGCTGGACTTAGTTTCTATAGACTTCAGAGGCGACCCAATGTCCTCTTCGCTCTTCTTATCCACATCCACGGTAGCCTCCGATTTAGATTCGATAGCGGATTCTCTACGGGACTCGTCATCTTTCTCCGATGTCATCACGTGATCTGAAGTTTCTTCCTTCTCCGAGGTGATGTTCGACTTGTCCGTCTCCTCCTTCTCCGACGTGATGACGGACTTGTCGGACGTGAAAACCTCCCTGTCCAAAGCGGACACAGGCTGGTCCACGGTGACAGCTATGGGTTCATTGAGCGACGGTGACGTCTGAACCACCTTGTCGCAAATCACCGACTTGCTTTCCTTGTCTGCCGGCAAACTGATGTCGACGTCTTCTTTCGTTATACGATACGGGGCTGCTTGTGGTTCAGCTAGACTCTTGACGGACACTGTTGGTTGCATTTCCTCCCCCTCCTTTTTTACAGCCACCGATATTTCCACTTTATGAAAGATCGGTTGGTATTCTGGTTTCAGTGCTTCGTCCATGCAACTGTCCACGGAATAATCGATGTCGGGGACGAACGAATTCTTTACTATCTGCTGCATCACGTTGGTCGGTAAGACATCCGGTTCAGTTGTCGTCGCATCGTCAATGCTTGGCTTGGACGTGGTTGCTGCCTCGATTCGACGATCCGACTCTTCTCCTGAAACGGGAACCGTCTTTTCTATTTCCATTGGCGGTTCTGCTACACCTCCCGTTGCTGCCTCGTTCGAAAGTCTACCTACGGTGCGTCTAATGTCATGGTGCTTTTCTACATCTACTTTGTGATCCTCTAGCTCGTTACCACGTGTTTCGCTGGTTACTGGTGCATCGACGGACTTACAGGTCGCTTTAGTGACGCTCGCAATGTCGTCGGACTCGTTGGAATCGATTGGCGACGCGATTAATTCTCCCTGCACCTGTGCCTCTTGCACCTTGACCTCTTCGCTAGGACTCTGCAAAGTAGCCGATAATTCAGCGTCGATGAACGTTTGGCTAGTCGAGGGCAGGGTTTTTTTGTCAGTTACCTCGACCAGGAAATGCTCGTGCTCGTATTTGTCCACTGGTTGAGGTGTCCGTTCAATGTATACAGATTTTATATTTTCTTCGGATTCACTGCGAATTGAAGATCGCTCCGGACTTGGCGAGGATTTTTCTTTCGGCGTGTCTATCTCCGAAGGTTCCCTCGGACTATCTGGTACGTGTTCGATTCGATTATCTGCTTCCATAATTTTTTCCTCAATTATCTCGACACTTTTCTTATCATTACACGCGGCTTCCCGTTTCTCCGCTTCGATATATCTCGTGCTCGGCTGCATATCTTTAGCGAACGCTCCAAAGAATGGTCCCTGCATGGGACTTTCATCTGTCACAGCCTCCGGCACCTTCGAATCTTCTTCCTTTATTATTTCCTTCTCTGTCGCATCCTCGACTGCAACACCAGCCACTTCCTTCTCCTGAGACGGTCGCTCGTCGATACCAAACTGTCGTTGCTCGGTCTGTTTAACGACGTTGATACTTATGTGAGGTATATTCTTTTCATCAATCTCTACTTCCTCCGGCTCCTCTATTATCTCCTCCGTAGCAGTCTCTTTGCCATCGATGATCGTCACTTTTCGAATGATCCTTCTGGTTTTCCTTACTACTCGCCTAGTCACCTGTTGCACAACCGCGTGGACACTCGACGTTTTTGCTTGGCACTCTCCGCCTTCCATTGGGACACCTTCGTCGAGAGGCTGCGGATCAATGTCGCCGATCTGTCCCTGGGTCACCGTGTGCGTATATCGCGGCGCTGCTTCGTATTCCTCCACATTCACGTCACGGTTAGGCGTGCCAGTGGTCACTTTACCTCCGTAGATTTGTTTCGTGGTGGTCTCGACGGTGCCATTCGGTTTCGTGGTGGTTACCGTGACCTGTTGATCTCTCATGGTGGCCTCCGAAAACGCGTGCACCGTAGACGGAGCGTCACCAACAGCAGTGGACACGGACGACAGGTGTTGCTGCGTGGTCTGTCTACTTGTCACTGTGGTCCGTCGAAGTTTCCTCACTATGATCCTCTTGGAACCATCCTCGTCGACTACCACTTCGGTGGTCACGTCGTCTGGTTCGACCAAGACCGTTTCGAACGATTGCGGAGCCGCGTGAACGATATTCAATTCGCTGGTCGTATTGTCCGTGTCTTTTGGATCTTGGTACTTCATGTCAACGACGATATCGTCCGCTACAGCGTCTGGCCGTTCCTGAACGATTTCTTGCGTCGGTAAGTTTTTCGTGGCTATTTCGATCACGTCGTGATCACCTTCGATGGTCTTCACGATCTTTATAGTTTCCTGCGTTTGTAGATTTTCCAGATTGGGGTGCAACGTGTCGACGGTCTGCGTGGTCAACGAGTGACACACCGTTGACACCGGGATCAGATTCGTCGATGTCTCTTTGGTGAGTTGCTCAGGTTTTTCCACGATATCGTTCGCCAGCAAGCTCTGCCCCGTTTGCAGGGAAACGTCAGCCAAAGATGGTATGTTACTTTCGAGGGACGATTGAATGGAGGGTGCCTGATCGAGGGTGGCGTCATCTCGGTCTGACGTTTCGTCGGCACGGGCTTCTTCGTCGCAAAGCTCCTGGAAAATTTAAGAAAGGGTTCTCGTGTCAAGCGAACTGCTCTCCTGAATCGAACCGATTCATCTGCTGCGGGGGAACTTTTCTGACAAATTTTCCTGTTACATATCGTCAATGGTATCTTGATCGATTGACTTATTCGATATCATAAACTTATCGACAGTACAATTTTTGCTATCGTACAGATGTTAACGATTCGATGAATGAAGTTCGTTTTCATGTATGATATGATTAAAATTAAACTTTGCTACCGTTGCGTTGCTTTTAATCCGAATTTCGAAATTCGTAGAAAGAAAGTCGGGTTAATTTTATTTCACTTAGTGTCCAAAGTGTTTGTTGTGCAACGAGTTTGAGAAACAGTGATGCAGATGACGGGTGGAGCACCGTTTCAACGTAGCAAAATTTAATTGCGCCTTTGTTAACGACAGCACCACGTTAATCACTGGTTTGTTACGTTGAAGCCGACATTGATTGTTACATGATTTAGTGCCTCTGACTATTTCGAACGGTGTAGCTCTGCACCTGCATGGCGTTGATGGAAATGGAGACGGTAGAAATTATTCAGAAAACATGATCGTGTTGAGGAGCGCGAGCGAGAATATCCGCGGACAAGAACACTTCGCGTAACACTGTCGTATTTTTAGCCACGAAATGAATGCTACGTGCGACTTTATTTTAAGCCCTCTAAGAGGTTTATATATATACATAAAAAGAAGGAGGCAACGATTTGTCTATCGTGATCGTACATTACGCGAATCGAAATTTACGATACAGCGACTATTTCTAAAAATAAAGAAAGGCAAAATTTCAAGAAGGCGAAGTTGAATAAATCTCGAGGAAAGAGAAATGAATAGCTTAAGGAGAAAATATTTGCGAACTTCGAGCGTATTTAATACAAATGGCAAACTTCCAAATGAAATTTTATCATTGCTTTACATATATACATATACACGAGTACGGGGACATACATACGTAGATCTTCTTAGTGATATCGGGGATAAATAAAAAAGGGGGGAGATGGGGATTAATGAGAATACTTTAATTACAGCATGAAAAAAAATTACAGAGTAATTGTATTAACATTCCTTAAACAAATGGTGCGCCTATACAATTACATCCATTACCTTAAGCTAGAGGAACATAAAAAGTGCGTTATATGTATAAATAAATATACGACATGATTGTGAGAGAAGTAAACGTGACGGTGACAATGCGATGTATGTAAATGACTAAAGGTGTTTGCGGTGTGGTGAAAAGCCCAGGTGAAAATGAACGCAGTGATATGGTACAAAAAGTCAAAGAAAAAGAGAACAACAGAAAATGATATATAGTATGTAGCTCAAAAAACCTCAACCTGTCTTTTAACGTGTACCCAACAATAAATATCGTGCAAAAATGAGACGTAATGTAATAACAAACATAAATTACTACGTTGAAGCATCGAAGAAAGAAGTAAAGAATGTTACATGCTTGACTATAATAATCTAACTATCACCCAGCTATCCCATCCTTCCTATGTTACAAGATACAGGCAGCATATATATGTATCATTCCATCCATATACATACTGTGCATACATAGAGCTAGAAAGAAGTCTCGCAGAAGAACGTCACAGGAGCATTCGTCAATCCCCTTCATACATTAACCATACGCGTATCCTAATAATTATGCTTGCCATCTTTACGTATTATCTCAGTGGCTCCCGATACGTCTCAAGTCTCAAGGATTCTATATCTCGCGCGATCACGGTGACGTGCAATTGTTCAGAAAATAATATGCTAGAACAGGTGACCAATTAAACTCGCCGTTAAGTTCCTACCGCAGGACTTCTTTTCACCTCTATACGATACATCCTAGTTACTCTTCGATGGTCTCTTGCACAGGCAAGGGATCGAATAATCTCTCTTCTATTTCATCCCCCCCAACCCCCTAGAAAAGAGTAAACTAGAATTAGACTAGAAATCGGTTAGAAGTTAGAAGGAAATTTGCTCCGTAATGTTTCACGTTTGAAGATAATCGACGACTCAATGAATGTGTAATATAGCAATTGTGCAAATCAAATATCTTTCTGTATACTGATTATATCTTTGGCATCGTTTCTTTGGTGCTCTGCACCGTTCGATCTCTCTGTTTCGATCGTTTCGTGTGTTTCACGAGACTGTTGCGCGGAGACCAGCGAAGTTTTCGAAGGCCCCCGAGCATGGGAAAACGTTGGATACCTGCTGCCTCTGCTGCAGACGCGACACCACCTCCAACAGAGCATTCTTCAGGACCTTTGCCAGCGTGCTGATCTCTGGCAGCGATTCAAGCTCCGACACTCGTTGCGCGTGACTGCTAAGCTCATCCTGTAAAGCCTGTCCGCAACAGGGACACAGCACACAGACAACACGTTTACGTGTGCGATTTCGCTGTGGTTTCGCTTAAAAATAAATCGCGGCCGAACGCCATTCTAAAACGAGGGATTACGAGATCGCCGCTGGGAGCGGATCGTCGGTCGCGAAACCGACGACAATCGACCGATTGCTGACCGATATTTCCGATTTCATGGTAATTCAATTGTCTCAGATGTCGATGAACGATTGCAGTTGAATCGCGAGAAACGTTTAATCGAAGTTGTCATGAAAGTTTAGTAGAATTATTTTAAATGCCATGGTGTGAATGGACGATAAATGTTCCCCGATTCTCTGTTTGAATACCGCTGGATCTTTTAATCAATTCCGACGAACGAGAGTTAAGAAGTGTTTCATAACGTAAACGCACCTTGTTGGTGGCGATGGGTTGCTGTTCCCTCATGCTCGCCACGATGCTTTTCAACCAGGCGTCCGTCTCGTCCAAGAAATTTTTATACGCGTGAATATCGTGACCACGTTGCTCCTGTTGTCCACGCGCACCCTCGAGGGTCGCGCGCCCTCGTTCAGCCTGCGTTAAGAGGGTAGCGATGCGAGTTTGAACTTCCGCCAGGCTGGTCAGAAGCTTCTGCGCCTCGGAATCGACTGGAATTTGACGCAATTCTTCCTCCAGTTGCTGTGCCTCTTGCTCGTAGCTTTGAAGTTCCGTTAATAAATTCTGAAACAAAATTTTAGTCACTCTATTCACGTGGTAAAGGGGACACGCAGAATAACGTATTTATGAAAACGTTGAGAAATTTCTAGTAAGCGTTAATTATAGAGCAAAGAAAGAAACGTAGACTGTTGTTTAGTGTATCATCTCACCGTGAGCGCAGACAGCATAGATTCTATGCTGTCTCGTGGTAGATAAGTTCCTTTCAGGTTCGACAGGCTCAGTTGCAAGACCATCAAACGTTCCTGTATGATGTCCTGTAACATAGTCGTGAATTAGCGAGCGTAGTGATTAATCGGAGTATCGATGAAGAAACTATGCCGTGCATATCGGGAGCTCCAATCTCAATCTGTTAATTAATGGATTAGGGGAACTCGTCAAACTGCAGTAACTCGTAACACGGTGGTTGCAGAACACATTAAATCTATAATAAATATTGCAACTTTTATACTTAGTATCTCGTATTGAAGTGATACGAACGGGAAAGATTTAAAAGATACGATCATTCATGCAGGTTTCATAAACAACGGGGACAAGTAATACAATAGATTATTGCAATCCTACTGGGGGACGTTTAACACAGTTTCGATTTGATCGATGGAACAATTCGACGCGACGTGTCGCTTAACTATCGTACAAACTGCATCCTCGAGTAAGAAGAAAATGATATGTCCGATACCAAGAATAATTTCTATCGATTGCCGCGATGATCAATTGAACGTTCTCATTGAACCGCAACGCAAGCCGAAAATCAAGTAACGTTACGCTCGTGCATTCATAAACAATTCCAGCATGCATGTCATATGTATAGGAGAGTAGAGGAAGAAATTCTTCTGTTAACATAGAGAAGCAATCGTTATTGTGAAAGCGTTAGTACAGCGATTAGCTACTGGTAACAGCGACCAGCGAACCTGGAAACGCGAGGTATCAGCGAGCAGTAAGAGATACGCTCGCGGTACAAAGTTCGAGAGAAGTGGAAAACGATCAATCGGAGGAAAAGATGAAAAACATTGAAGAAGAGAAGAATGTTAAGAAATAAAATGCAAAACACTCTGTCAAGCGCACGTTCGCCCGGCATAGCCTCGGGAGTATGTACACGCGGGATCGCACACATCACGCAACAATAATAACAACACAACAGCAACAACAAGAAAAATGAACTCGTTCAAGCTCGATCGGATAAAGATCGAGCGCAGCTTGTGTCGTGATCGCACCTTGATCCCTCGTATCCTCTTTTCAGCCTCATCTTCAGCTACCCCCGTCTCACTCCCCGTCCCCAGTATCGTAGCGTGCTGCTGCAAGGATCCTCTTTCTCTACCTAAAGGTTCCTTGGGAACTGGACTGTGGTCGGGGATGCTTAGTGTCGGGGATGAATCACAGGACTCGGAATAGGTGGTTTCCAAACGTTCGACCTGATTCACGATTTCGTTATCTAACTGCGAGGATCGCTCGTCGGTGGTCGACACCTCGACGATGGACAGCGGTTCCGAATTGATCTCCTCAGAATGTGACGACGACACGGGAACCGACTCCAATGATAATGTCTCGAACGTGGACACGGATTGATCGTCAACGAGATGGGCGGAGGATAATTCAGGAATGGGTTCATTGGGGACCAGAGTGAAACTCGAATCCTTCTGAATTGTGCTCGTCGAACAATCCGTGCTTTGGTCGGTCTCGCTCGATAAATAAGTACTGTAATCGCTCCAACTACCTATACCGCCGGGAAGATCGGCAATCAAACGTTCCGTCTGCGGCTCGCCGATGAAATAAGAATTCAACGAGCCACCGTTTCCACCGCGATCGCTCAAACTACCGCCATTTCTATCTTCGTCGAAATCGTCCGGATCGTTTGAATCGCGTTCGATCTCCGCGGGACTCTCTTTCGTGACGCTAGCGAGGTTCTCGAAGAGGTAGCGTTCAGCTTCGTGATAGGGATGCTTGTCCGGCCAGAAGCCAGTGTCGAGGGAGAGGAACTTTGATCGACTCAATTCGGACAGGGTCTTTAATATGAAAGGTGTTTCGGCTGGTTTCTTCTTCTCTGGACTCAATACGAGAATTTCGTCAGCTATGTAGAATTGTACTTTCGGTTTCGCCGGTTCGATCACGATATCGACGCTCTCTATTTCGGGTTCGCTGGATATACACTTCTCGAATTCCTCCTCTGTTTCGAGTTGAGATTGAATCGGGGCTGTCGTTATGGGCGACTCGATTTCGTCTAATTGTTTCCCCACGGTCTCGGTCTCTTTTGGGACCGGATCTTGGATTATGCATTCGAGTTCTTTCACTATTTCTGGTTGAATCTCGTCACTTTCTTTCGTTTGCACTACTTCCTTTTCGGTTTCAATAGTTTCGATTTCACTCGATTTACCATCTACTACTATTTTATCGGACTCGGTGCTTTCTTTCGGGTTCGCGTCAAGGGGAATGGCTTTATCCGTTTGGACACTCGAAGACTTGTCCGGGGTCGTTTCTTCGAGAACTGTTGCTTCACACTCAAGTTCTGCGTGCTCGAGATTAGTTATTTCTTTTTGTCGTTTGTCTTTATTCTTCTTGCCCTTAGACTTTCCTTCCTTTGTCGTTTCTTCCGGGGTGGTTAATGGTTTTGGTAATTCTTCAGGTTTTTGTGACTTTTCTATTTGTTCTTCCGTTTTAGCAGGTGTCTCTGCTACTGTTTCTTTTATGGGAATTTGTCGCTCGGGAATAACTTCCTGTTTGGTAACATCGGTAGCAGAACCTTCTACTTTGTCGTCATTTTCCTTTATATTTACCACTTGTTTCTCTTCCGTTACGAATGCTTTAGTTTCTGCACTCGATCCAATTCTTTCTTCCGCGATTTTTAAATCTTTTTCCTCGTTTATTGAAACTGTGCTGAGAATTTTAATATCCCTTTCAATTTCTGCCGAAGGGAGTTCTTCATCTGCGGATTTTGTCGCAGCCTCTTTTTCTTCGCGTTTAGCTTTCCTCGCCTGTTTATTTTTCCGCTTCGACTTTTCTTTCGGAGAAGTTGGCGATTCTTCCTCTCTGGCGTCTTGTTGCACTTTGTCTGTCCTTAGTTTCAGTGGTTCTACCGTCTGTTCAGTGATGCTTTTCCTTTCTTTCGATATTTCCACTTTTTCCCCAGTTGGTTTAGGGGACTCTTGTTCTGTTTTTTCTACGGATACTAGTTTGGGCATAGTTTCAGGAGCAAGTTTGATTTCATCGGTAGTTACTTCAGAAATAATAACACAAAGCGTGTCGACGTCTTTCGTCACCTCTTCCTTATTTTTTTCTGTCTCTTTTACTTCTTCCATGACAACACTATCTGTAGGTATTTCCTTTGGCTCTTCCAGTTTTGGCGATGCAGGTAGTGCGTTTGTTTCTTCTTTATTCTCTTGAACATCGATTTCTGATTGCGCATCTTCCAACCTTTGAGTAGCGGATTTATCCATTTTCTTTTGCTTTCTTTTCTCTTTCTTCGAGAGTTTAGACTTTCCTTCTACTGGCGCATCCTTCTGTTTTTCCTTTATTTTCATTTCACTGTCTGCAGGTTTCTCTTCAACAGGTGTTCGTGGAAGTACAACTGGTTCTTCCTTAGGTTTCTCTTTTATATCTACCTTTGCAGGTTCTTCTACAACCGCTGATACCTTTTTCTCGTCAGTACCATTTGATCCATCCTTTTTCTTTTCGTCTGCATCCTCAAGTTTAACTTTGTCAACAATTTTTTCTATCGATATTTCTTCTTTGATCGCAGGCTCTGGTGCTTTGTTGTCTTCAACTAGTGTTTTATTTTTAGATTTTCCTTTCCTTTTTGATAAATTTTTGCTTTCCTTAATTTCTCCCTTTCCCATTGAAACTGCATCGGCTTCTTCCTTCGATTTTGTTTCTATTTCTGTTGCTTGTTTTATTTCCTCTCTATTCTCACTTTGCGCTGTGTGCTGTTCTTTATCAGGTTTTCCTTTCTTAGATTTCTTGTTTCTCTTCGAAGCACCAGTTGGTTGCTCTCTCTTTTCCGAATTTTGATGCTCCTGAGGCTGAGCTTTCTTTTTATCCACATCTCCTACCTTGTCTGGTTCTGGAGTTTCAGATTTCACTGCCCGAACTTCTTCCTTCATTTCTTTTTCTTTAATCAATTCTTCAGGTCGCTCTTCAGCTGTCTTGGCAGGAGTTTTTGCTTTCGATTTTCCTTTCTTTTTTGAAGTATCTTTCTTCTCTGGCTGTTTCTGTGCTTTCTGTTCAACCGTCAGTTTCTCTTTCTCTTTCTCTTCCTCCACTTCATTTATATCTTTTTCTTTGACCTCGGCAATTTTCGCCTTGCTCTTCTCTTTCGGCGATTTTTCTTTTGCCTTTATTTGCTCACTTTTCTCCATCTGCTCACTACCTGCAGTATCTGATTTTACTTTACCCTTCTCTTTCTTAGATTTTTCTTTGCCAGCCTCCTTCCCCTCCTTTTCTTTCTTTTTCTGCTCTTCTAAATTCTGTGCATCTATTTTCCAATGTTCTGTACTCGATACTTTCTTATCTTCTTCTACTGTCTTATCGTTCGACTGTCTTAGAATGATTTCGCCTCGCCCGACGCTTCTGGATCGGGATCTGGATCGTCTAGATCGTAGTTCTTTTCTATTTACGAATTCCATGAAGCCTTGCTCATCCGTGTGAACCACTTCTTCAATTGGCACCGGTTCTGGAGCTTCTTCCACATAAATCTGTACCTGAGAATGTGGCTGCTCCTTTTTCTCAATAATTTTTTCACTCACAGGTGGCGAAATAGGTTCCATTGTTTCCATGTGTTTACCAACTACTGTAGCCCATGTATCCTTTATTTTCTGCAAGGTGTCAGCCTCTGGTACAACGGGGGCAGAAAACTTTGAGACAATATCTTCTTCCAATGATTCTTTCTCGATCTCCTCAACCCACGAAGTGGTATCTATTTTAAAAGCGTCTGTTTCAATCATTTGAACCTCAGCCATTGTATCTGCCACGGAAATTTCTTCAGATTTAGTAGCTTCTTCTTCCTTCTCCGACGTTACTTTGCTTACTGAGACCTCTGCTGGTATAATGTCTTCGATTTCAATTGTTTCATCGAAATCCTGATTAGGTCTAAGAGGAACGGGTTTAACAAGAATTATATCTTCTTGATTGCTCTGCGGCGATGTTCTTTTACAAGATGCTGCTACTTGAGCGTATGATTTGTTGGCCAGGTCTAGCAATTCGTCGGATGTTTCAACAATAGTGTTAACCTTTTCCTTATCATTTTCAGATTCTGTGGCTGCAGCGTTTGCTTCAGTACTAGCTTTAACTTGTTTTGCCTCTTTTTTTCTTTGATGTTTCGTTGATTGTTGCTGGACCGATTGCATTTGCGGTTCTTCAGATACTGTGTCGGTTACTTGTTGCAGTTTCTCAGATTTCGGTGCCTCACTAATTATTTCTTCGGGGGCTATTTTTGACGTTTGCAAATTATCTTCGGGACTACTGACTGTTTCAGTAGATCCTTTCGTGCTGACAATGGATGCCCAGGATTTTGTGTACACTGCTGCTTGAATTTCTTCTTTAGTAGTTTCTTTCACTTCCTGTTGAATCTCCTCTTTTTTAATTTCCTGCGCAGTCGATTCAATTATAGTGCCGTGAGATGCTGGGGTTGAAGGTTCCATCGGTCTTTTCGATTTTCCTTCACGTTTCTTTTTTGATTCTGGAGAATTGGCTTCCTGTTTTTCTTGTTTTTTATATTCTTTGTCTGCAATGGATTTAGCCTTAGTATCTGGCACCTCTTTCGGCTTTTTCTGTTTTCCTGATTTCGTTGGTACCATTGTGTCTTCTTTCTTTGATTTTTCTGCAGGTTTAGGCTTCTCTTCTTTCGATGGTAATTGAGGTGCATTGGTGTCTTCATTTTTGATTTCTGTAATTTCAATTGCTTGTTCTGGCGTTTTATCGTTTATTGATTTGTCGTCTTGAACTCTCTCTTGTATAATTATGGTTTCCTGTAATGACGGCTTTACTGTTTTCTCTGTATCCAATTTTTCTTGCTTTACTGGATCTTTAACTTCATCTTTCTTCTTCTCAGAAATAGGTTCATCGACAGATTGCTTTTCCACAATTTTTTCTTCAATCTCAGCCGAAGTTTTTACAAGAGTTTCTGCTGCCATATCTGATTGTATAATTAATGGTTCCTCTGTTACAATAACTTCCTCTGCCTTCGTTTCTTGTTTTTGATCGATGTTGGACGAAGTTAAAGGTTTATCTATCTCTGCAAAATGTTCGTCCGCAGTTCCTTTCAGTTCTACGGGCTCAAGAATTGCAATATCTTCTCTGTCAGACTCGAGTTCCTTAATTGGCAAAGGAACTTCTTTACTTTCTTTCCTTTTCGCCTTCGATTTCTCAGTTTTCGATTGCTTTTCTTTTTTAGGTTTCTCCATATTTTGCTTTTTGTCACATACTTGTTCTTGTGTCGTACGTACTTCAGGTTCCTCCCGTTTTTCTTCTTCTTCTACCTTTCTTTCAATCACTTGTTCATCGTCTTTCTCAATCTTCACCGTATCAAGATCTCTATTTTTGTCTTCATCAATATTTTCAATTATCTTATTCTGCAACTGTTCTTCCTGCTTAGATTCGATTTTCGTTTCTTTTGGTTCGATTACTACTTTTTCGGTAATAATTGTTTCTTTCACTACAACTTCGCCTGTGGAGTTAGTCTCCATGGTTACCTCTTGCATAGTTTCCACATTCTGAGACTCTTCTACTTTCGCGGGAACCTGTTTCTCTTCTTCAGGAACCTTTTCTGTAACTTCTTTCAAAGGGGCAGGCTCAATATTTGCGTTTTTAACGTGTTTCGATTGTACCCATTGAGACTCTAATTCGTAGAACGTGCAAACAGGATATTTGACACAATCTTGAATAAGGGCAAGCTTTCTGTTCTCGATATCAAACGATTCTTCATCTTTTCCCTGCTCTTCTTTTTCTTCCGGCTGTTTCATAACAGATTCCTGAACGATTCTCTCGATACTCTCAGGTCTTTGGGGCGCAGATGTAGGTACATTCTCTTCCAATATTTTCACTACTTTGAATCGACTATACAAATCAATTTCCGCCTCGATATAAGGGCGATAATTGAAACAGTATGGTTTCACCAAGTCTGTGCAATAATACGAAATTATATCTTGTGTATTGTGTTTAGAATCTTCAATTTCTATTGCTTTGGCAGTATCTGTTGCTTGTTTTTCAACCAAAATAGCTTTATCATCAGTTTCATTTAATTCTGCGTCTGTCAGCACCTGTACAGTTTTCGGAGAAGAATCTTTAATATTCACAGGAATTTCTACTTTTTCTGTCACCAGAATTTCCTTGCTTCCGCTTTCAGAAAATGCAATTCCTTCTGCCTCCTTCGAGGTAGGCTCAAAATGTTCAACCTTCATAGAAGTTTCTACTTGCTTCTCAACTTCCACAGCTTTATTATCCACCAAACTCCCTTCACATATATTATCAGACACTTCTGTTTCATTCGCCCCTTTAACAACTTCCATTTCGACAGCGGAAGATGCCTCAACTATTTCCCTGGTATCTATCTTCTTATCTACGATTTTATCCTCTACCTCTTCTGCTACCTTTTTCAAATCCTCGGATTGCGCGATTGTTATTTCACATTCAGTTTCTCCAATAACCTCGGTTTCACCCTCAGACGTTACCCTAACTCCTTCAACCTTACCTTCAATTTTATTCAATTTATCCTGAGAAATTTGTCCGTCCAGTCCCTTATCCTCCTCTATTAAACGAAATTCCATTTCCTCCTTCACGCTTCCTACAAATTTAGGCGACAAAGGAGTTCCAGAACGACCCCTCCTCCTATCCTGAACGCTACCAAATAATACCGGCTGACCGTCTTCGCCAAGACTCTCGATATAGACCGCGTAATCGGAACTCGACTTCCAAGAGTCGTCTGCTAATTTATCTAAAGACGCTTTCGTGGGAACACTAACGGTTGAATCATCCGACACCCTAGCATATGTGGTGGTTAGATTAGCCTCGACTGTTTCAGGGCGCAGGGTAATTAGTTCAGTGGGTTTGGAGCCTACGATTTTAGGTAGGGGAATATTTTCTAAGATCTCGACAGATTTCACGGATTTCACGTTTGGTGGTTTCACTTCGATAGATCCAGGTATGCTGGTAGTGGTTGTCACCGTGGTCACTGTTTTTTCGATTATCAACGCGTTGCCTGTCGTTGTCGATGGCCCTTGTTCGAGTGGCGAATCTGCTTCTGACACGCTTGCATTCTGTTCTTTCTTCAATGCGTCTTCTGTTGCGGTTGGCAGCAGGAGTTGGTTTGACGATCGAGGAACTGGCTCGTCGGGTTTCGAAATTTTGGTTTCTTCGGGTGTTGTCTCGATAGTATCGACGGTGGGTTTGCTCTGTGGAATTTTCGGTTTCGACGTCGCTGGTTTCTCTGTTTCTTCAGGGAAGCTTTGAGATGGAATTTCCGATTCTTCGGTTACGGTAGTGTCTTTTGTAGACTTTGTATCGGTTTCAGACTTTTCTTCCATTGCGCTCTTTTGTTTATTGTCCTGTTTCTTCTTCTTCTTTTTGTCAGATTTCGGTGTACTTGATTCGGTGGGTTTTTTCTCCCCCTTAGGTTTGTCCATAGTCGTTATCTTTTCTGTAATAACCTTATCTGTTGGTTCGCCTTGTGTCGTTGTCTTTGAGGGTGCAGCAAGGGGTTCATTTTCCTGGGTTGGTTCTTGTTTTTCAAGTTCTTCAGTCTTTTGAACTTCGAGAACAGCAGACTTTTCTTCCCTGTCTTTATTAGTAACTTCAACTTTTTCCGGCTCCATTGGTATTTGCAAATTTTCTACCTTGCACATTTCAGAAGCTACATCGGTGCTTTGCGTGCGTACATCTTCAATAACAGATTGTTCTGTATCAGATTGAACACTAATTTTCTCGGTCGCAGTAACAACGTTTGCATCCTTATTTTCTTCAACTCGAATATCTTTGATTTTATCTTTATCATCGGTAGTAATTTTCTCTTCTCCATCGGTTATAGTTATCTGTTTATTATCTACAATAATCTCGGCCTCTGTTTCTAATTTAAGTACCTGCTCCTGTATTTCTGTTTTCTCGTCAGTCTTCTCCTTTTCATCTACCAATAGTGTAGGTTTTAAGCTTTCCTCTTGTTTCGCTTTGATGGGCGATCTGGATTTTTTACTTTTCTTCTTCTCTGCCTGTTCTTTATTTTGGATCATTGGTTTAGCATCCAAACGAACTTTATTTAATTCTTCAACGACAATTTTTTCGTCATTAACAGGTGTCTCTTTAGATACTGGTTCATCGGCAATCTTTTTGTCTTCTTCAAAGACTTCCTTTATTTCAGCTACTGGTTTCTGGCCAACTTCCTGCTCTTTCTTAGACTTCATTCCACCTTTCTGTTTAGTCTGTTTTTCCACTTCAGTTATTCCTTTTAACGAAGAATCCTCTTTTGTCCCTTTTCTCGAATCTTTATCAGTTGTTCTTTTTTCAATAGGTTCATCCTGTTTTTCCTCTACTTTGCTTACATCTTCTTTTATTATAGTTTCTTGCACTGCCCTACTTAATTTTGTAGCTTCGCTAATTTCCACAGATTTATCAGCTTCACTAATTGCTATCGCCGATTCTATCGCACGCTCTAGCTCGTTAATTGCTGCTCTCTGCTCTTCTTCGATATCAATCTTCGATTCTGTGTCCTGTTTCTTGGCCTCTTTCTTTAGATCCTTGCGTTCATCTTTCGTTTTCTTTTCTTTCCCCGCAACCTTTTTATCTTTGCCATCCGTTAAAGGTTTCACAGGGTCCTTGACATTGATTTCTTCTTTCTTATCTAGTTTCGGATCATCCTCTACAGATTTCGTCAAGTTCTCTTCAGATTTTACATCTTGAGAAATTTCGGGACGCTTCGATTGTTCTGCTTTCTTCTCTTGTTTTTGCTGACCAGGTTTCTTACCTGCCTGCTCTTCCGAGTCCACCTGTACATTTATTGGTTTCTGCTTTTTACTCTTCTTCGTCTTATCTTGTTCCTTAGGTTTCGATGATTTATCATCGTCAGTTTTGATTTCACTCTTCCCGGCGGACTCAGTTTGCGTTTTATTCTTCGGTTCAAATTTAATTTCACCATCCTGTTTCTTTACTTGCTGTACATCGTCAAGGTTTTTAACTACGTCCGCTTTAACGCATTCCTCCTTCTCAATTATTTCCTTATCGTCATTAGGCACAGGTTTCTTAGCTTGTTTCGAGTTGCTATCAATTTTCGTTGTTTTTACATTATCCTTATTAGACTTATCTTTTCCTGCCATAACTTGTTCCTTGACCTTCTGCTTTTTCTTTAAAGTGGTTTCCTTTCGGACCTTCTCCTCTCTCACAATCGTCTTCTTTGGCTCATCAGACGAATCTACCGTAACTTCAGATTTTTGATCCAAATCATTTCTTTTCGTTTCAGCATCGTCCTTTATGATCTTCTTCTCGGAATCTTTCTCTATCTTTTTTTCCTTCGTGTCTTCCCTCGCTTTGACTTCTTCTTTAACCACAGCCTGACTTACAGTAGACTTCGATTCTTCTACAACCGTCTCCATCTTCGGTTTACCCTGCTTTCTCTTTTCATTCTGCTTCGCATTCTTCTTTTCGCCTTCATCTTTAACCTTCTCTGCGCTAGCATGTTCCCTCGACTTATCTCTCTTCTTCTGTTTATCCATATCCTCAATCTCCTTCAAAGCCTTCTCAATTTCGTCATCCACCGATTTTTCTACCTTCTTCTTCTTCGTCCTCTTCTTTTTCTCCTGAGAGCTACTCCTCTGTTCAACATTCACTCGTTTCTCCTCTTCAATCTCCTTCTCATCTCGACTCTGAACTTCAACTTCCTTTTCCTTTTCTACATTAACTGCCTTATCTTTCGGAGCACCGTCTTTCTTCTCGTTTGACACCTCGACTTCACTATTCCTGGGAGCAACCGATTCCTCGACGACAACTTTATTCTTCCTTCCACCCATCTGTCTCTGCTGTTGCGTATTTACCTTAATCTTTTCTTTCTGCGATTTTTCTCCAACCAGCTCCGGACCTCTACGAGCCCTCTTCTCTGGAATCTTCGACTTCGGCGCATCCTGATGAGTTTTCCTTATCTCCCTTCTCCTAGTAGTATCCCAGTTACTCTCTTCTTGCCTAGTTTCCTGTTTGCCTATCGAGGATTCTCTACTTTGTTCGGCTCTCTGTGGAGGACTCGTTCCGTGTATCGGAGGCGTGGTCGAATGCCCCGGAGACTTAGAACGTTCCTTCACCTGTCTCAATGGCAAAACAGTGCTCGCTGAAGTGTTTATACTAACAGTTGTACTGGTTGTCTTGGGAGTTAGGCCCTGCGATAAAATTTGAGCGTACGAAAACGTTTTACTCTCACTAGACACTGTGCTCTTCGCTTGAACTGTCAGAGCTTCCGCGCCTGTTACAACGACAGCTTCTTGAGCTACTTGCTGCACAGGTTGTTCCTGTTCCACTGGTTTCTCGGGTTCGTTAACGTTAACTGATTGAACAACAGATTGAACCACAGGTTGAACGACAGGTTGAACAACGGATTGAACCACAGGTTGTACAACAGGCTGAACAACAGGTCGAACAATAGCTTGAACATCTGTTATCGGCGGCGTTTGTCTAGGCACAATCTTTTCTTCGACATTCTGCACCATCGCAGGCGAATTTTTCTGGATATTTTTAAACCTAGGCTGATGCGGCTGTCTCTGTGGTTGTTTCTGCAATTGACTCGGCTGATATATCTCCGGTTCTGGGATGTAGCTGGCCTGTGCCACGTATTGTTCAGCTTGGAAAGCTATTTGCGTATCAGTGTAATGTGGAAGAGCGATTTGCTGCGGAGGAGCAGCTGGCATGTAGACATAGGAACTAACTGGATACGCGATTTGAGATCCAATAAAACCTACCAGCTCTGGCATAGGTGGATGCATGTAACTGTAAACTTCAGGGATTTGTTCCGGTTGCCTGGCTACGTTTTCATAATTTTTCTCGTCCATTAAAACGTACTCCGCCATTGTTTCGTCTGCCCAGCTGGTCTGAGGTTCAGGTATGTTTTCAGGCGTTTGTACAACAGCGGGTGGAATTTCTGTCGCAACCTCTGCCGCCGCTTCGCGCGGCTGTTCATAACTTTCCACTACTACTTGCCGGCCGGGCTGCTCGACGGGACTCTCGCGAACATTCAACTCTTTTGCTAATTCAACCCTGGGTACCTTATACTCCGACTTCGCTTTCTGAACAGTCTCCGCCGGGGGCGAATCGATCGCAGTATTTCTAATTTCTCTGCAAACCATACGAGTATCTTTGCCAGTTTCCACAGAAGGACTACGAGACGACTGTCTATTCCCACGAAGAATATCCGCGTAGGACGCCGATCCCGGCATCCAGATAGGACTGGCCGATCTACCTCGCCTTTCTTCCTCGGGTGCCAACGTATTCTTAAGAATCAACGCCTCCTGCTTCTCTTCCGTCGTACCGGGAACCTCCACAACATTCTCTGCTTCTACAAACGCACCGCCACTGGCCCCTCTTACAGACTCCACCGTGCCCCTCTTCATCGCTCTTCTATACTGACTCCTCGACTTCGCGGGATTCACCGAATCCACTTTGGAAACGTGCCTCGTAGCCTCTATTCTGGTTTCCGGTTCCTTCTGTTCGCTCAACTCCTCGATCCTCGTCTGATCCTCTTTGCTCGTCGTATCTATGCTGTCCCTTGAATCGACCCGCGGCGGTGTATCATCGCGGACAGGTTCTACGACAGGTTTCTGGGCCTCCGTAGCTCTGGATAATTGTGCGGTCGGTCGCAATACTTGGATCGACAGAGGCGTCGTCGCGGCCTCGTCCCGTGGATTTCTAAAGGGGCTCGAGCCCCTGGAGCTTGGACTGGTGCGACCGGCAGCGATGTCAGCGTACGAGATCTGATTGATCGGCCTGGTCTCGTTGCTCTGTACATAGTACGGGTCCACGGTGTATATTTGATCCAGTAGTGTCTTGACACGTTGCCTCCAATCGTCCATCCTTTGCTGCAGGCTCTGCTTTATCCGCCACGGAGGGACAGCCAAGGCACAACAATGGAATACACATACGTCAATTTTCTGGGTGTCTCTTTGTTTGGTTTGGTTTTGTTTTGTTTTGTTTACAAAGGAGGTATGATGTGAAAAATAAATGTTATCTCTGAGGTGGGCGGGGAGAATTGGCGTTGGTGTGTACAGGGTCTCGGTGGCGCTAAGGGGTAGTTCGGGCCATTTAACAATATTCCACGGTCGGAAAGTTTTGATCGGCGGTGTGTACGTGCGGGTGTGTTCGCGTGTTCAACACCGGGGGGGGGGGGGTTGGAAAAAAAAGAAGAGAAAATGAACGAGACGTGTCTGCAGCAAAATTGACTCTTTATTCTTTCGTTAACACTGATATACCGTTGATTTGCTATCTTTTCGCGAGGGCGCAAAGATTCGCCCTCGATGCCTGAACGAACAACGCGTTTTAAGGAGAGAGAGAGAGAGAGAGAGAGAGAAAAAAAAAAAAGAAAAACAATGTTCGCTCGATGCGGTACAAGTATAATATAGAGAGTCTACGTGTACGTACATACATGTATAAAGTTCGCTAAAAAAGATCCTGAGGTATTAAAAATCGATCGGCTTCCATTCGTGAACGAGAACGAACGTCGTCTGTTTTACCGTTTACGATTCGGTTTTCGATCGAGAGATTTTCACCGATCTATCGTCGTTCTAGCCGTAGACGTTCCCTTCGTTCCTGGATGGAACGCGCGGAGTCACACCGGTTTAAGAAAAGAAACGAACGCGAGGAACGACACTATAATTGTCACGACGTGACCACGTAGGATCACGAGACCGTCATGAACGATTTCGATCGTCCCTGAAACGACTGGACTGCTCATGGATCCAATGCCTCCCGATCGGGTGTGCCCCGTTGGGCGAGAATCTTCGACCTCTCTGTACGCGCTTGAATTTTGCTCTGCAAAGACTTGATCTTCTCCCGGTAGATCTACTCGAGCGAAGAGGAAATGGAGCAGCGACAACACGCCGAGCGAGCGAACCAAATGGATCGGGTGACGTGTACGAAAATTTCCATTGGAGTGAGGGGGACAGAGATAGAGAACCAAGAAGTCGAAAAGCAAAGGGGAACGATGAAGAACGTGAATGAACGGAACCAGACGAAACGATGTCGAGGGAGAAACGACGATCGAAACGAAACAATAGGTGAACGTGGACGATCGAGTTGAGCGGAGAATGTTGGGGTGGGATTTTTTTTGTTTGGGACAGGCAGGTAAGGGTGTAGCAAAGAAAAATTCGTAAATCATATGTAGCCGGTGCGATGGATTAAAGACAAGTAAAACAAGTACAGCGTGAAGTTAGAGAAGAAAAGAAGAAGGGTGAAACGAACGGATGTGAAATTAATAATGGTAGTTGGCTAGTTTCTTTTTTCTTTTTTCTTTTTTTTTTGTGAGCGCTGACTTGCGCTCGTTATAACAAGTCTTGGACGCGCGTCTTGGAGGTCACTTGATTTTCTTGCGTATTCTTCCGTTTTCGAGTTCGTCGTCGATCGTTTGGCTGCACGCGTTTTTCAATCCGATCGATCGAACCCGAACGAATTGCTCGCGTTCCCGTAAACACACATATCAGCCGAACTGCTGTTCGTGACGACGGATCACTCGAACGAGAAAGCCTACGGTGATCGTGTTGTGACAGACAGACTTCCGTGTCGTGTACGGTGGACGAAACGTTGCGAGACGATAATTGTTTCGTTTTCGTTTCTTTTTCGCATACAATAATATACACATTGTGCGACTACTACGGTTCACGTTGTATCTGTACTTTGGCTCTGTAACACAGAGTGCGTGACATTTCCAGAGAATTATCGTGGAACTGCGTTTCTCGGTACACGCATCGGTACACACTGATAGACAAGTGAGACACGGCGAGAAAAGTAGAAAAAAAAAAAAATACTAAACGATAGAACACGTGGCTTACACAAAGAAAATTGAGAAAGAAAAAGAAAACAAGCAAAATCAAGTAATCCCCATTACGGAACAACATATATGGGTGTCGTTAAGTGTGGTGATGTACACGGATGAGAGAAGAGAGGCTAAACTAGATAGAAACAGACTGGAAAAACGCAAAGACGTGCGTGACAGTGATTTATGACCGGCTGATCCCTCGTTATGAAGAGATCGAGTGAGTTAAGACGTTTTAGTCAAGAGCATGATACCAACCAATACCGTGTAGCAGATGTACCACCACGATGACAGCATGCTTGCGCGAATCCGGTATCGATCGTTCAATCGTCGTGCTTACGAAGGAACGATCGACGTTGATTCGAATTTGCGATAAAGCGCAGGACTTTCTGCAGATATATCTTTTTAATAGGTTCGAGACCATAGGAAAGAGAAAGAGAGAAAGAAAGAGTTAGATAGAGTCATAGATGGGGGAAGGTTCATTTAGTACTTGTTACAGAGGATTGTATTGTATAATGATTATAATAATGCGTATGTGGGGAATGAAAATTAAAGTGGAGTCAGGGCAGGATGTTCTGTATTGCAATATAAACGGAAACACCTTGATTCGAATGAAAAGAAAATAATTTGAAAAAGGTATTACTACCTTGATCTCTGTCTCCCTGTTATAAGACACCCCGCTATAGTTTGTCAAAATGTTTCCAATACCGATTAATGTATATGTGTATATACCTTGGTGTAATTAATGGATGATTAATGCTTCAGGCTCGGTCGACGGTTATTTGTTAGTTACTTTGCAAAGTTACGGGGGGGGGGACAGGTACATTGTCTCGTGAGCAGATGCCAGAAGAATTTCACGTCCGTGAAACGGAATACTACCCCCGACCACGAACGTACACGTTCAATCAAAGAAGTAGATTGTTCAAGGGTTGGAACGAGTTACGCGGTATATCCTGGTGGTGGTTTTCAGTTGGTATCGAGCAAATGCAAAAAATCAACTTGCTGCTTTAGCGCACTTGTGCAGGTGGTAAAAAGGTGGGATCAAGGCAAACCTACCTGCTGCTCCTGCAACGCCTTCTCCTTGTCGGTGGACAGGTAAGTCGGGCTGAGCACTGTCCTCAGCTGTTGCTCCACCTGCATAATCTGCTGTCTCAACTGTTGTATTTCCTAAAATGACAGATTCACGTCAGCCGCATTTTTGTCTCGAAACATTCGAAACGATTGCCGATCCCCTTTCATTGCAGGCAAATCAGAGACGCTGCACGGGGCGATATGTGCAAGTGGGCCTGCTGTAATCGACGTATGCATTTACGAAAGAATCTTTCATAAGCGCGACGACGCATCAGAACACATCTTTCTATTTTAGATGCACAATTGCATAGCTATCTTTTTCTTATAAAAATCACCCCACTTGCCTGAACCACCCGTGCACCGCAATAAAATTTCCGCCAATGTTCAACCGGATCAGCAATCACGTTTCAAGAGAAAAACGACAGCTCTGGTCGATGGGAAAGAGCGAATTCTCTAAACAGGCTGTGCAATCCTCTAACCTGTTGATATTGATCGATCTGAGCTAAACAAGTCTCTAACGACGTGGTCTGCTCCTTCACGTTGCTATGAAGGCCGTCTAACTCGGCCAACAATTCGTCTACCGTCTCCCCGATTCGACTGTCGCCGCCGATCCCGGACCGGAAGTGAACCTGCAGCTTCTCCATCGATATACTGATTTTCGTTTTCTGTATCGTAATATCGCTCAGCATTTTCTCCCGCACGCTGTGCTGATCCCGCAACGGTTTCTTTTTGTTCTGCGGCGACTCGAGGCTCTGTTTCGCTTTCTCGATCCACGTTTTCACCTCCTTCATCTTTCGTTCGCACTGCTCCCATTCCTCGCTGGCCTCCTGCAGCAGCGCGTTCTGAAATACGAATACATTTGCGAACGGTGTACATCGTACGCACGCCCATTCACCTAGCCTATGCGCCACCATCGTAGTATAACGAAAAACAAGAACCAACCCTTTCCAACAGTTGACCCTCAACGTGAACCTTTGCCTCCTCCGTATCGAGCAGCTTCTCGGGCAAATCGCCCACGCTGCACACCTGACCGATACTTTCGAGCTCTTTACCCATATCGCTGAGATTCTTGTTGATCTGCTTGCAGCTCTTCACGGCTGTCTGCAACGCCACGCGGATAACACGCGGTTCAGTAAAGTTACATACAATGATACAGGGAGATTGCGGCCCACTGAACTGAACGTTCTCTTGTCTCTACATTAGGGGATAACGAGACACGAGAAAAAATGCGAGTGCAACTGAGAAGATATATTCAAGAATATACGAGTATTTTCTCAAGGTGGTCGGAGTAAGCACGAGGCTCAGTGTTTTCATAATTATACAAGATCTATAATTGATTCAATTGATCCCCCTCTCCAAGAGTCCCGAGGATGAACAGTTCAGTGGCCTGATCCTCCACGTACCGAATACTCGTGCAGCCTCTGTCTGGCCTGCACAAGCGTGCTGAGCTTCAACGGCTCGACTAGGAACTGTCTCTTCTCCTCCGTCCATGCCTTCACGGCTTCGTACAAAGCTAAGAATCTCTGCCAGGCGTCGATGGTGTCCGCCACCACTTGTTTCCTCTCGTCCAGCCAGTTTCTCACCTGGTTCAACTGTTCCGTGACATTGTGCACAGTGCTGTCGATCAACTGTTTCTCCGTTTCGTCCCTGGTGCTCTCCGCGATCGTACGTCCGTTTCTCGTTAGTCGTTCGAGCTTGTCGTTAATCGTGGCCAGTTCGTCCTGCACCTGTTTCAATTGCTCCTTCAGAGGGGCAGCCTCGATCGATCTGTCCTGCACCTTCAGCTCGGCCTGCCTTATCCACGCCTGAACCTCGTCCAGGTCGGTCAGATAATCCGACCTGACGGTTCGTGCCCGTTTCTGTTCCCTCTGTTTCTCCTCCATTGATTGCGCTGTCGCGTCAGCGCACAACTCCAACGCGGCCAAGTGTTGTGCAAGATCGCTTGGGACCAGCTGCTGGCTAGCTTGGTACCGCGCCTTAGTGCTTCCTGAAAACTTTTTCGCGCCGTCGAGGAGCTGCTCCACGTGCACACGCAGCCCGTCAAGCGCCTCCTCGGTCGCGTCCTGATCCGGCCCGAATATATAGAGGCTCGAGGCGCGTTCGCGCGCCTCGTTCAGACGTTTCCTCAGCCGTTCGATCTCACGTTCGGTGTCCTCGAACGCCTCCAAGTCCTCGTCTGCCTTCTTGGATTTCTTCTGCAGAGAGTCGACGAGCCTGGAAGGAACAGCAGAGGATATTTCTTTGCTTCCGGACGACGTTACATCGTCTGCTACGTAGCGTTTACATCGCGGTCGGGATTACGATACTGCTCGAGGAACGACACCTTGGTCGACGATCCCGAGCGGGCATGAACGACGAATTTGAACGATCGCGATTGGAATTCCGTGTCTCGCGAGCTTCATCTGCTTTTTAGGGGAGGTTTTAAAGGCAGTAACAACAACTATCTCTCCTAACTATCGCTCTCGTTACGAACGACTGGCCCGCGTTCGACGAACGAGGCTACGCTCGCGAACCAGTCGGAAGCTCCCGTGGATGTGTTTACAGAGCGACGGGATGCCGACGATCACGTCGGCGAGCCTGCGGTCGCCACCTTACTAACGGAAAACGATTTGCCCCTTAGCGGTGTGCTCGTGCACGGAGGCCAAGCGTAAAAATAGATTTTAGCATATTTCCTGTGGCAGCGGGTCTCCAATAATGCTTGCCAGCGCGCGATCGCGCCGCTGCCCCGACGGGTATAGGGCAGAGGTTGACGAAGGAGAACGCGGCGGAAAAGAAAACAAAAGTTGGAGGATGCGTCGAATCGATTGGCCTTAAGGAATTGTCCAAGGCAGAGGCGCGACGAAATTAGAATCGGAAATGCGTGTCGCTGGTTCGCCGGTAGCTGGCTTCCCTCCAGCCGCAGCGGAGGACGTTTTAGCTAAAAGTAGACGAACTGTCTGTGTGCGTGTACGTGTGCCTGTCCGAGGAATCGAACGGTCGCTTTTGTTGGAATCGGAATCATTCTTTTGTTAAAGATTCGCATTTTTCTAGCGAATTTTTCGTCGTCTGTCGGCGAGATCTGTGAAAATCGAACGCGAATGTATTTAATATACCCGCGAAGAGATCGAGGCGTTGCAGTTACTTTATTTTGCCGCCGTAGAGGATTTGGTCGAACTTGACTTGATTGTGTAGAGTTATTGTGGTCAAGGGGATGGAAGAATGTATTCGAACGAAACGAAATGCCAAGTGTTTTTCGCAAAGATGACAACATCGGTGTAGAGGTGTATCGTGCCACGAGGAATGTCGCAACCAAGTCGTCGTCTCGTATGAGTTTGTGTCTGTCACGATGTACACGCCGGTGCATACCATTTTCGTGGAGTTTTACAATGGACACCGATGACATCAGCGTTAAATTCGCGGCTTCGATTACATATTCGACTGGAGCCACCGCGTATAACGATTTGAAGTCCAACGAAAACAACCGAAGAATTAATGAAGAAGTCGTACCCGGGCTAATCGCAAACAGGACTGTTTTATTTTTTCAATTCCGCTGATGGATAACAGGTCGCGAATTCTTTGGTACAATGTTTTTCAAGCGATACCGTTGCCCCTTCTTAATTATTGAAAACCGATTGCAACCGGATACGGAATCTTGTAACACTGGGAAGAATCCGGATGTCAATGTCAAGTTTCGTTGCGCGATGCGGCACGTTTCTTTTCGCACGGTGACATCATCGGGGCTAATAATGAACGGTGTAACACGCGGTGCAATCACCAGCGGGCCGCCACGATATTTTCGAGACTGGCGTAGAAATTTATGAAACACGTTCCGCTCTGTATCGCCGATGACTAACGTGGAATTAAACGTGAAAATGTATGATACCGTGGCTCTGTTTATGTTCGCGATGAAACTTCATCGACGTACGGTTGGATATTGCCAAAATGCGTAACGACGTAAAATTCGACGGAGTTATATGCGCGAAATGAGAACTTGTTGAAAACATTTCGCACGGTCGATTTCCTATCCGGCCTGTACAGCGGAGCGCCGTTCGATCGAAACAGTTCAAACGATATTCATTGTCCGCGAAAAGATCCCGATGGACATTAAAATCCGGAAGCGATCCGACCACGTGACGCAATCCTTTTGCGGGCATGTGACTCGACACAATGTGCTTCGGCGATATAACCGCGGCAACGTCCGTCGAGATATTTCGGTAACGCCAACCGTGCGATCCACATTTTTCGTGGACCATATTCGCCGAGAACACTGGACGCGTCGAGCCGACGACGATCCGCGATATATTGGAAAAGAAAGCGAACTATCACACTTCGAGATATTGTAACACCCGAGGACACTTGCGACGATCCAGAAAATCTCGATCGTTCTTACTGCGATCATTGAAAAAATAAATAAGTAGAAACGAAAGATTGATCGTCGACCGCCTGGACGTATGGGAAACGATCTATGGACGGTGTATCATTCTCGATCGTACCAATCCGAGCGAAGTCGTTGATCGCCTCGATCGAAACGTATTCTCGAGGAAATTCCGTTCTATGCGTGTATCCCTGTTTCCTGGTTCCCAGCGGCGACTCGTTCCCCTCGAGTCCGTTCGACGAGCCGAACTTTGTAATCGCGAATTATTTAATAGAACGCCGTGAATTGTCGGAGAACAGTATGGCGCGGCACGATCAAGCTAAACAGCAGCGTTCGCGGTTCGAAACGTTATTAGATGGGTGTAATAGTGTTAGCTTTGAATTTTCGTCTTGGCGAGGCGCCGCGACGCATGCGGCCTGGGCCGAAGCGTTTCGCCAAGCCGGCCAGGAACGAAAATCGACGACAGTCGAAAAGCGGCGCACGCCGTTCCTAAAAATAATATAGCCTCTCTCCGCGTCCTCGTCGTCCTCGTCTTCGTGCTCGTCTTCGGGTCGCGCCAGACTCGAGCACGGGTTCATTGGCTCGAAGATCTTTGCCGTCGCGCCTTTTCCCTAACGTCTTGGCACGTAGGATCTCGACGATTACGATGCGGATCAAAAGGTTGCACACGATGTTGCAACATTGCGAGAACAAGACTTCTGTCTACCGTTTATGGATCGCAGGTGTGGCCTTTTGGGGGGTGTTTCTCGGGGGTTGTTATATTCACGGGGAACTGTGCTGATCGGTGCCGAAATCGAGAGATTCCCGTGGAGTTTTTAACTGCGATTGTTAATGCCTTTAAAGTTCCCTTTAAACGGAGCCGGTGGAATTACGCGGAGAATGTTTTCGTGGCCCTGTTGGTTAACGTCCGAGACCTTTGGGGGAAAATCGTATCCCCTTGAAAGCGTTTCGATGTTGCGCGTACTGTGCATATAGTTTTTCCCTGTTCTTCGGTGCAACTTCATTGATCAGGCGGAAGGAGGGCACGAATGGATGAATGAAATTTCGTGTTGCGCGTAAAAAAGCTGCGCCGCGAGCTAATGCAATGTCGACGCGATTAACGATTAATCGCTGGTGCGACAATTTTAATTCCGCCACGGGAAAATTGAACGAACAGCAATCGAGGCGATCGGTTGTTCGCTTGTTTGTCACCCCTTGCGACATGTGTCGCAACGAGAGCCTGTCGTTTCGGACGTTGAATCGACGCGTCACCAGTGATATCGTTCCTCGAAGGGAAACCGAACAATCACTGCCGCGCAATTCTTCGTTTCGCACAACGCACGTCGCGTAGGTTCCACTTTACATCTGTTACATTTCAACCAGGTCAACGACGACGGACACGTGCTGCACCGAAACACGTTCCACCGTTCTGCATTGGTATCGATCGATGATAGAGGGGGTCACGGGGGCCGAGAGTCATAATATTTAAGCCAATATAACCGCGTACAATCCCAGCTAACCCAATAAACTCGAAGACGACCGTGAAACTTTCATTATTACGTACTATCAATCGACATGCCGCGCTCTTTGACGTCCAAGCGGCGAGCTGCGTCTACGCACTTCAACTGCCTGCCGTTTCCAGCTCTTGCACAATTCGATAGCGGAATTCGTCGAACGTTGTTACACCGATAACGGCGTGCTATCCTCGACGAGATCCCCCCGCGAAGAGAGTCGAACGCAACGATCGCGTCGCGTCGCACCGATAAGAATAAATTCGCAAGAAATCACAGTCGGCCAGTGCACGAAATCAATCGATTTGAAATTCCTACGAGCGAACCATTAAGGGGGCCGCGAGCTAATTTAAATCACCAATGTCACGCGCAAGTGTCTCGCGTTTCACTGTATCAACACCGCCGTGCTCGACGAGCTGTGCAGCTCCGTCGGTGTTACGGCAACGACTTCTTTTAATCCGTCACGACGATCGTTTAATAGGCGAGTCGTTGAAAGAACTCGCGGAACAGTAACGACGAATATCACCAGGAGCGGTCGTGCTTTATTCCCTGTGCGCGACGTCGCGTACGAATGATGACTGTGGCCGTGCGAACCGGACCGCGGATATTACGCCATGAAATTCAGAAACGGGCCAGCGTGCCACCGCGGCGGTCGCTTCACTTTTCATCGTGAAATCTATATTTAGTGCGAATTCGATCGACAACCGGCCCTGGATAACACAGGGATCGCGCTGGTCTCGCGAAACCGACCCCCTACGAAACGGGAACAGAATCGTGGTGGCGTGCAACCGTCTGCCGACCGGGCTGTACGCTCACGTGCGATTCCTCGTATCGATAGGAATGCGGAGGCCCGTGCATTACCTAATGTCGCTCGATTAATGACCCGACGCGGGCGGAGTGAATTATTTGGAAAGCTCGTTGTGCAACGGCACGCTTGTGTTTACAAACAGCTGGCGTAGAAAAGCTTCGCACGAATATCGCGAACGTTTTAAGTTCTCGGAACTGTTTCCCCGTTTTGGTTTCGGTCGGAGCAATTGGGAGGGCGAATTATTTTGCGGATTATTTGGCGTAGATACTATGCGAAAATTGACATTTATTTTGGGCCGTCTTTATTCTGTTCTGTAAATGAATAATGTCGCCGTGTTTCGCGGATCGATATTATTTGCAAAAATATTTGCCGAAAGTTGAGATATGCTTTTTGGGTGTTTTCAACGATGGCAGAATTAAAATTTGTCGTTAGACGCTTTTTTTTTAATTTTTAACGAGACTTGAAGTATAACAGAGTGCCATTGATCGATTAAAATATTACTTCATAAGTAATGCAAGTATGGCTAATGAAATCGATTTTGTTCCTCTCCGAGCAATACGAATTGTCGGATATATTTTAATACGGCTAAGATTTGTACGTTCGAACGGCTTATTTAATTCCGTTTCTGATTATTAATTATGTGACGCAATGTATGTATATCGCGACACGAGGTGCACAAGTATTTGCAAGGTCTACTTGCGTCATGGGACTAATTTGGGTATGATGGAACTCAATAGGACACGTAATGCATGCTAAATCGATGCATGTGGTAACCCATAAGGAATCTACTCCTGTCGGGGAACCTCACACTTGTCCTTTCCCCTTCTACGACGAATTCGTTTCTTTCTGCTTTCGCGGTTCTGCGTAAAGGGAGTTCAACCAACGTCTGACATTTCGATAAACAATTCGCCAACTGGCGTTTTAATAACCGCCTGGCTCGAGCGGAGAAATGAAAATGGCGTGCGTAAGATGCACGAATTTCAACGAACTTCGAATGCGTACTTATATTTCATAAATAATAAATAATGATAATTAATGTCTGAAAATAAATTGGCCTGAAAACAAATATTACGCCAAGAGAAAATCGAATATACATGTATCGTGTAATTAAATTATCGATATTCGATGCGAAGATAGCCTGAAAGAAACGTGTGACAGGGTGGGGAAAGCGGACATCACCTTCCCGTTTAAAGGGGATGGTAAATTGCATAAGCAAACACATACACGCATGCACATGCGTTGAAATCGCACACAGGCGCACCGCATGATACCTTCGTCGATGATTTCGCTAATGTAGCGAAACGTTGGTTGACCGTTTCTTTTTTTAAACGAAAAGGCAGGGAGGCTAATCGTTAACCGATACTTTGATAATTAAAAAAAGTGGATAATAATATTGGTCTAGAAAGTAAATAAATTAGTAATGACTTCTTAAAGAAACATGTAAGCAATATAATCGCAGTCGAAATTGTGCAAATCTAAACGCAATAAAATGCAAGTGGAATGAAAATTGTGCATCTACAAAATTGTGTTCTAAAAAGTATAAAATAATTGGCTTCTAAGAACTGTGCACGGATTGACGCGGGGGCAGAGTGAATTTGTATGAAACTGTCTCGATTTCGGAAGAAACGCGTTGGCGAGTCAAAGGATAATTCTCTGCGACACCTGTACGGTGTCTTCGGCGGTGCGTTTGCAAAGAACACAAGAAATGAAAAACAATGCATTTCGACTCACGATTCGACGGAACTCTGTAACTTATTCAGCTTCTGTTCGAGCGCTTGCGCCGGTGTCTCGGTGAAGGCAGCCAGATACGCCAGTACTGGTTCTGACAAGGATTTCACCTCGTCTGCCATTGGTATCAGTCTCTCGGCATCTGTCACTAGTTCCTGCAAACGACAAGGCAGAAGATCAATTGAAATCCTCACACAATTTACACGGCCTTTCGCAAATAAAATGTATCATCCTCGTTAAACAATTATGCGAATGGGAATAAAAATTAGCGTGTCACCTACATCTAGCGCTTTGATGGTATCCTGCAGGTGTTGCTTCGACCGAACCACCGTGTCCAAAAGTTTGCTCTTCTCTTCAGTCGCGTTCACGCGAGCCTCTATCTGGGACCATTGCGCCTCCAGTTCTTCCCAGTGTTTCGAGAGAGCTTCGAGGGCGTTTCTGCGACCCTCCAGACCGGACACCAACTCCTTCCATTCCGTTGTAATTTCAGAAATTTGCGTTTCTATTGTCTTCTTGTTGTTGGCGTCGGCCAATTGAAGTACTTCGTGGCTGCGTTCGTTCAGAAGATCCAACTCGAATTGTTGATTCTGCGATGGACAATTAATTTCCAATGAGCAAATTTGACTTGCAAACAAACCTTCCGGAGGGCAAATTATGATTGCTCGCTTACCTGTATATCGTTCAGAGCATGCGTGATCTTTTGTATGTTGAACTGCAATCCAGCCATAGTTGTGACCGGTTCGTCGGTGAACCTACTTCTCGCTATGACAGCACGAACACGTTCCAGGGTTTGCGTGTAGTCCCTCCAAGTTTCAGCGCCTTGTTCCAGTCTGGCGCGTTGAGATTTCGCTGTGTTCAGCGTGTTCTTCAACAGTTGAGTGTGCTGCTGTTGCTCGGCGCTCAATTCTTCCTGCTCGGATGTGCTCAGGGACGGCCATATCTTGTCGGCTGCTTGTTGAATCTGTTGGGAAACCAGCTCGCGAATCGACGGTTCGCTGCTGAAGTAAATCTGCGAAAGGAATCAACGAGTTCAATCGTAAATCATAAATGTTCAAAATCGTTAAGCGACGAATATCATTTGGAAACTTAATAAATAAATATTAATGCAAGATTTTGTATTCCTTTTATAACTGTGCTACACAAACCTTGTGCTCCTCGAGATCACTGAGTATATTCGCGAAATCAAGTCCACCGCTATTACTCTCCAAACGAATCTCCGCCTCGTTAACCCAACTTCTCAGTTTATCAGTGAGCGCGGTGTACTCCTGTCTCAATTTCATGTTGCTCTCCAAATAATTTCCTCGTTCCTCCATCTCTCTAGGCAGAGAGGTCAGTAAAGACACCGCCTCGCTGAGCATTTCCTTCAACGATCCGGGCATTCCTTCCTCGTGAGGCACAGACTTCTTCAGGTTTCTAATTCGTTCGAGGTGCTCGTCGACCGCCTCGCAGAGTTCGTGGTGCTTCTTCAGCTCGGCCTCCACGCTGGTCGGATCCCTCTCTAATAGGGGCCTGGACTTCACTTCCTTTTCTTTGTCCTCCAGCCAGTCGAGAATTTCAGCCAGTTCGTTGGCGAGCCTCTTGTGTTCTGCCGCTGCCAATTCGTGTTTCTCCCGTTGCGTCTCCACGGCTCTTCTCAGACCTTGCAATTGTTGCTTCAGGGATTGCAATTGTTCCGTCACGTTGTTTCTGTCGACTGTCGAACCCTCCGCCGCGATCTGTTGACCCTTGTCCGTGGCGCTGGCAAGGGTTGCTTCGCACTCCTGGATTTTGAGAATGGCATCGTCGTATCTGTGTAAAATAAATAAATAAATAAATAAGGATACTTAATAATATAGTTTTCACGGAATATAACAGTAGTAGATGTATTACAAAAAAATATGTAATATAATGAAACATTTGTAAAACGATATACAAATTAGTTATGTTACCTCTTGATTTTTTCCTCCGTGGTTTGACCAGAGTTTTCGATATCCCGAACAATCCCCGTGTACTTGGCGATGAACGTTGTTATCTCAGTGATGAGAGCAATGAATTGCTGCCGCAGCAGAAGTAATTGTCGAAGTTTGGCGATTTGGGATTCTATCGCGTTTATGAGATCATCTTGCTGGGTCAATACTCCGTGAAGATCGGCCACATTGACCGATTGCAGATCGCATAACTTTCCTTTGTTCGCTTTCAAGTCGTTCAAGATCCTCTCGTAGGCATCCAGCATCGCCTCGACATCCTCGATTCGGGAGCCGATCGGTTTGTTCAGCTCGTGTAGTTCCTTCTGCACGTCTGTCATATATTGCACTGCCTCCGCAACTCTGGCCAACGATTCCTCAGCTTCGTCGATGCTCTTCTGGAGGGCCAGGGCTCTCTCGTTTATGACGCCCGCTACTCTGCCGTGCGCCTCCTTCATGTTTTGCAATTGCTCGTTCAATTCGAGTTTGTCGGCGTCGCTCACGGTTGGCAAAATGGATTTTCCCTGTTGGATTATTTTCTCGATGTCGTCCGCGTATTCCCTTGCCTCTTTCTTCAGACGATCGTACTGGAGAAAGGAGTATAAAGTGAGACACAATTGGGTGACAAAATAGTGTTAGATAATAAGGGATATAATTGCACGTTTCCACAAAACTTAAGTAACTGAAGAATGTAACTTTGTGGAGAAAAAAAATCGTACAACTATCTCCACCCGAGCTAATTTTCAACGACAAAGCCTCTACCTTCGCACCCCACAATCGAATGGATCCAAAAAATGTTGCATCGTAAAACGAAGTGGAGAATTGGAAAATTCAAATATTCGCATTCACACCATACCTTGGCGAGCTGTTCTCGTAAGATGTCGATGCTAGTTGACCTTAAATCCGACGACGTAGCCACTTCAGCCTCGTTGATCCATCTCTGACATTTGTCTATTTCGCTTTCGAACGATCTTCTACCTTGCAGGAGATCTGCCAAGGCTGCCTGTTTTTCCTGCGCCTCGCTCTTCAACTCGTCGTAATCCTTGTTCAATTCGTCCAAGATTTTTTCCAACCTCGCGCGATCCTCCTCGTTGCACTCCTTCAGCAAATTGTTCCCCTGCTTCGTGATATCGTTCAGATCCTTCTCGCTGAACGAGTCGATGTCTGTCTCCAATTCGCCATGCTGCTCGATATCCCGTTCAACTTTCACTGCCTTCAGTGGCAGATAGCCGCTCAACTTTTTCAAGTTGTTGCTCTTCAACTTGATCCAGGCCCGTGCCTTCTCCAATTCACCCTCGAACTTCCGCCGAGCATCCGCCGCCGCGATGGCATTCGATATTCCTTCCGTTAAAATGGTGCAGAGCTGTGCCTGTTCGCCGCGCAGGGCTTTGGTCTCGTTTTCCAATTGCTGTTGCTCGTTGCTCTCCAGTTCGTTTTGCATATTTCCAACACGTTTTTCCAGCGTGTCGATGACCATCTGTTTTCCCTCGGCTTCCTTCAGCATGGCCTGAGATTTAGGAAAATTCAATTAAACAAAGTTCTTCGACGTGTAAATTTCTATTTTGTTTCATCAAAAAAAAAAAAAAAAAACGTACCTTCAAAGCAAGAAGTCTTTCCTCGGCCAGTTTGCTATCGAATCCAACCGGCTCGGATACTTGGGCTTGCTGCTTCTTCTGCTGTATCCAATCACGATTTTCTTCTATCTCTTGCCTGGTTGCTTCGATGCCCTGCGCAGTCATGTCCAACACCTGCGCTTTCCTCTGCAACTTCTTCGCTATATCAGCGTACCGTCTCTCGACCGATTTAATCTGTTCTTCGATTTGCTGAGAATCCAGGTTGCTCACGGAATCCATCACCTGGTCGCCCAAACTTTTCACTTCGTTCAACTTCCCCGGCCCCTGGGACTCGAAGTCCGTCGTTATTTCCTTCACGCTGGCCATCTTCTGTCCGATCGTCTGCCCGTTTCCTTTCTCAATCACGTCCACCTTCTTGGACAGGGCGTCCAACCACGATTGAATGTTCTGCACTTGCGATCTATACTTCTGAATCAAGTCTTGGGCCGCTTGTTTCACGGTGATCGCCTCGGTCAACTCGGTTTCGAGCTTGTTCAACCCTTCCTCGATGTCCTGGTCGTCTTCGTGGAACGATAATTCTGTCAGCGCGTGTGTTCGACGCTCTCCAACGTTTCCGAGCAGATCGTTCATCGCCTGCAATTCCGCGTGAGCGGCTTCCGATCGTAATTTTGCCGGACGAGATTTCCATTCTGCGCAGAGTGCTCTCTGCTGATATATCCACGCGCGTAGAGCGTTCTTCTGTCGAGTCTGTTCCTCCAGCTCGTTCAGAGCCTTGGTTACGTTCATCAGGTGACCCTGAGCCTGTTGGAGAAGAATCAAAATTTTGTTTACTATATTATAGAATATTTTTTTTAGAGAAAAAAGACTAATCGGGGATGTAAGGCTGATTAAATAATATTAATATTCTTGTTCGGTAGAAAGGGAATCGAAGACAATACCTGATCGATCAGTTCCTCCAGTTTGTTTCGTACTTCCACTTCCCTCGCTGGAATCTGTACGGGCGGCGCATCCAGAGGACTTCCGGGCCTCGAGACGCAAGCTACCGCGGCCTCGCAAGCCTCCACCGCCAAGGCAAGCCTCGTCTTCTCCCCCTGCAATTTATTGTGCAACGTGCGCGCATTTTCGAATCTCAGTTTCGCTGCATCCAGGGTGTCCAACGGCGCGTCCATTTCTTGAGCGATCTCGGGCTCGTACGCATCCAAATTCTTCATGATACTCGCCAAAGTGTTCTCGTATTCCTGGAACTTGACCAACGATTCCGCCAATCGTTTCTTGATCTGCAGGGCAGTGTTCAACAAGGAGTTGTAACTCTCTTGGACGTTCTGCAGCTGCGTCCCAATCACGGTTTTGATATCAGGATTGGCGGCCACGTAACGATCGATCTGGCCGTTCCCCTTCGCCTTCAGATCGTCCAACACGTTCGTGTACTTCTTGATCTCGACGATCAGATTCTCGTGCTGGTTGATCTGGGAGACCGTCTGCTCTTTGTTCGTGATGTACAACGAATTGTGGGCCATTAACTGGAAGGAAATCTGCAGCAGCCACTTCTCCGTTTCTTGCAGGGCTGCGTGGTAGGCGTTGTACTCTTGCATCTCGTTCTCGACGAGCTTCCTTCTCTCCTCGACGCTGTCGCTCAAGTCCTGCCACCGTTTCAGTAAACCTTTCGTTCGATCCAGCGGGCTGTTCTTCTTCGCCAGTTTGGACAGTTCGCTGGCTTCATCCATCAAACGGTCCAATTCGGTTTTCTTGCCACGAACTTCCTCCTGGATGTGTTTGTAACGTTCGAGCATGGTCTTCATATCGCCGAACTCTCCCTTCGTGTCTGGAAGTTCTTGTATACCCTTCTCCGTTTCCCTCAGCCAGCGTTCGAGCTTCTCGCGGGCCTCGGCATGGTCGTCCCATCGGTTCAGCAGGGATTTCAATTGGGCCTGAACGGTGTTCAAATCGATGCTCAATTGTTCCCAGCTGGAAAGCAGACCAGCCATGTCCGATCTTAGTTGTTCCTGCTGCTCGGGCACTGCGGTGTCTATGGCCTTCGTGAATGCGTTCTGCAACGTTGAAAGCAGATGTTGCCCCTCGGTGATTCGTGTAGCGACAATCTGCGGAAGAAAAGAGACGGGGATTATGTGGGAAATATTAAAACGATTTCCTATTCTTCTGCTGATTTCTGCGCGCAATAATAATTGCCAGCGATAGAATGATAAATAATAAGTATCGAAGCTATGCGATTATTATGCACGTATTAAACAAAGTAAAGCATACTTTAATAGTTTCCAATTTATCCTTGGCCCAATCGGCGTCACCAACGCCCATGCAATCCTGCACGGACCCCTTAGCGATGCGCAGCCATTCCTCCATTTCCTTCTTCGCTTTCAAGAATTCGGTGTGATCCGACAGATTCTTCTCCACTCTGGAAACCAGGCCTTGCATATCGGTCAACAGAGACGTATAAGCTGACTGTAACTGCACGGTCTTATCACGAGCCCAACTGCAGGCACTCATCTCCAACAGTGCCTCGCATTTGTCGTTCAAATCCTCTAGAACAGGCTTCTGTTGCACAGCCTCCTCCACGAGGCTCTTGCACCGGACCAAGTCCTCCGGAGTTTTGTTCTCCTTCGACTGCTCGTCGTTCAATTTCTTCTGGAAGTGATCGATCCATCTCTTCATGTTGTCCAGGGCAGCTGTGAATTGAGACCAGCTGGTTATACAGTTGGACAAGGTTTTCTGGGCATCGTGGCACTGCGTCTGCAAAGATTTCCAGTTCGCTTGCAGCTGTTTCACGTCGTGTTTTATGGTTTCTTGTCCCTCCGGGCCTGTACTGGCGATCACGGCGTCGCTCAGTTGAATCACTTTCGAGATCAGTGTTTCCCCTTTCGGAAGGGTGGCGATTATTTGGTTGACTTTGTTCTCCCGTTCGATTATTCGCTCCTTCTCGCCGTGAGTGTCGCAGTTTTGTTGGAGTTCCAACTTCGTGTGGCGTACCCAATCGGCTGCCTCGTTGTGCGCTTGCTGGAACTTCTCGTGATCGTTCACCTGCTCCTCCAAGTTCTAGAAATAGGGGTTGGAAACGTTTAAGTGTGAAGTCATTTCTTTTCGATCTTGATCGTTTGTTTGTGTCGATTAATTCATTCTCAGCAGATACGTACCTTAATTTTATTGGCGATCAGCTTGGTTAATTCGTCGTACTTCGCAATGGTGGATTGATAAGGGCCGATAGGAATACTGGAGTCTTCAGCCAGACGAGCCTTCAGTCGGTCCACAGTTTCTCCATGCCCTTGAATATCTTTCTGGACTGTCTTATATTTCTCCAGGGCGGCGCGCTTTTCGCTCAGATCGTTCTTGTACATTTCACCCGGCTGGATCTTTCCTTCGATCTCCTCGATCCAGTCTGTAGTGAGTCTGTGAATTTTATTCAACTCCTCCAGCGCGCTTGCCCTCGCGGATAACTTCTGTCTTGTTTCTTCCACGTTCACCAATAATTTGTCGAACTCCGTTTTCAAGTTCTCCGTGTCCTCCTGAATTTTCTGTGCGCCATTCTGCTCTGTGTTCATGATTACCTTCTCCTTCAGTTCGAGGGCATAGCGCAGCTTGTTTTGCCCTTGCTCGAGGGTCTGCCTGATGGCTTTGCAGGTGTGCAATTTGTTGTTCACCTCGGTCAGCGTGCTCGGAATTACCTTGCACTCGCCTAATTTGTCACGCGTCCGTTCTATCCAGTCCTGGCATTCTTGGTACAATGTATTGTGCTGCTGGTGTTCCTAGATAATAAAACACGTTTGTTTTAATCGAATCGCGAATAATTGGTATTGGGAAAAATGTTTCTGGAGCAGAGATCTGTTTTAAATCGATTTCGAAATACCTGATAATGCAATTCCAAACGTCTCATTATCTCTTTCGCCAGAGACAGAAGGGCATTATATTTCGTCGTCAGCTGAGTAATAGCGTTCGAGATTCTCGTGTCTGCACACGTCTCTAGCAACATTTGAGCCTTCATGTTCAATCGATCCAGTTCCTTCTGCCAGTCGAACAGCGTCTGCAGGTGAATCTGGAATTGTTCGAGAACGTTCTTCTTCTCCTCCAAACTATCCTGCAATTTGTTGAACGACTGCACCAGTTGTTCAGTCTGCGTGAGCCACTCGGTAGCTTCAGAAAATTGGTCCTCGTATTCTGTCCATTTCACTATTCCAACTTCCAGTAAAGTCTTAGTGTTATTCAATGAGTCCCTGAAAAAAAACCATATATATATTAATCAAGTTCCAGCATACCATCGTAATTACACCTCCTCCCTAATTCACTTTGCAATAACAATTTCATTCTTCTCAAGTCGTTGAACGATACTTCAGTTATCATTTACGACAAAAATGATTTAATTATTAATTAATTACCCCAGGAAAAATAATTTCGCAATATATTACTCACACATAGCTATCGTACTCTTCCTGCAACAACGCCACTTCCTCCTCGATAATTTCTTTATCCTCCTCGTCAGCAATGTTGCACGCAGCATTGCCCTGTTCCAAAGCATGCTGCAATTTCTTCTGTCCCTCCGGTACCTCACTTTGCAGCACCTTCAGCTGCGTGATCTTGTTCGCCAACGATTCTTTATCACCGGTCGGCTCTGAACACTTTCCGAGCCTCTCCTTGGCCGCTCGTATCCACTGAATAAATTCGTTTCCGCTGTCTATGAACGCCTGGTGTTGCTCGACGGTTTCCTTCTGCTTCGCGTACAACTCTTGCGCCTGTTTGCTCAACGTTTCGTACTTGATTGAAATTTCCGTGGCCGGGGTCGCCTGTCGAAGATCCTCCGCCTTCGTCGTCACCGATTGTATCATCGGCTCGAACGCTACTATGTCCTGAACGATGCTGTTCGTCTGTCGAAGGTTCGCCTTCCTCTCGCCAATGGCCAAGGAACTTAGACCAGCCAGACCTTTCCTCGCCTTCGACACCTTTTGCTCGCATACCTGTTGCAGCTTGGCCTCGCGATCGTTGATCCATTGCTGTAGCTGCAGGTACGACGAACTGTAATCGGCCCATTGGAGTAGGCTCGTCTCCAGGTGCACTTTCGTCGTCGAAATCTTCTTCACCAGCCTCTCCCAATCGTTTTGGATTTCTTTCAGCTGCGCGTTGATCTCCTCCCTGCCGTCCGATCGGGTGTTTCTCATCACCTTCTCGCCGCAGTTCACTGTCAAGTGTACCAAATTCTGTCCCTCCTCTCGTTTCCTTAATAATTCTTGGATGTTAACCAATCGGTTCTGCAATTCCTCGCGGCTGCTCGTGGAAGCTGCCTCTGTTCCCCTTCGAATAATTTGCCTCGCGTTTTCGATCCAAGCGCGAGTTTTGTCCAAATTAGCCTCGTACTCTTTGTGCTGGGCTAGATTGTTCTCCACTTTCTTCAGGACATCCTTGGCTAGGTTGACTTGCACCTGATAGCGTGAATTCAGGTGACGGAGTTGATTGTTTATGTACGTGTCCAGGTGAGACGAGAGAAGGGTGGACGCTGTCTTGTTGAACTTGTCAATCTGTTCTTGTCCTTTGAGCAGATTCTCCAATATTTGCTTCACTTCCAGCACTTGTTTCTCCTTCTCGGTGACATTCGGTAATAGGGAGTTTTTCTGCGCTTTTATTAATATATCGAACTGCTGTAGCCAGTCGCTCAATCTCTCGTACTCGTCCTTGTAATCTCGCCACTTGCTCACTGTTTGCTCCAATTGATCTTTCTGTTGCTTGATTTCTGTAAAAAGAATTCATTTTTTATCAAAGAAACAATCGATCTATCTTTCTACCCTTTTACCTCTCGAATATTTTCAATTTTCACACCCGCTCATTTCATTCTGACGAAAAAACTACACCACTTACCTCTGAACAGCTCCTCGAAGCTCTGAGTCAACGCCTTCACCTCGTTCTTAATAATCTCCTGCCCCTGCGGGCTGGTATTGGCGCAAACAACTTTTCCAGTATGCTGAAGATGCTCCACCAACAGTTCCCCTTGAGCTTTCTTGTTCAATAAGCTCTCCAGAGGCGCCACGGCGTTCTCGATGGCCAGCTTGTCGCTTAACGGCCTCTGTTTCATCGACGGGATCTTCTCGCGTGCCCGACTGAGCCAATTAATAATATCGTCGTGCGCCTCTTTGTACAATCTGTGATCCTTGTACTGCTCCTCCCGTTCCGCCAGCAGAGACTTGATCTTCTCGAACAGCGTGTCGAACCTGTTCAAAATACTCTGAGCCTGCGACGCCGCCAAACCTTGCGGCCCGCTGGCGATCATTTCAGCAACTTTGATCTTCAGACTGTCCACTTCGATATTTTCACACCGGACCTTCTCCTCCAGGGCCTTAATGCGTTCCAATTGACATCTCTTCTCGGACATGGTGGCCTGGAACGGCGTGAACTCGTTCAGCGCTGCCTGCATGTAATCCACCGTTTTGTTCATCGATTGTATCTGCTCGAGCAGCCCGGCCCATTTATTTATCGAGTCGTCCAAATTCGTCTTCGTCTCCAACATCTTCGACGCCAGCGCGCTCCATTGCTCTTGAAGCTTTCCGACGGCATCGTTGATTGCCTTGTGACCAGTCGGCGCAGTGTTCGCGAGTACCGCCTGCGCTAGTTCGACGATCCCTTGAACCTTGGCGAAACCGTCCTCTTTGTACAGCAACAAGTCCTGTATTATTTCCATTTTGTTCTCAAGATCTTTCTGCGAAGATGCGCCCATGTCGGAACAATAAGCAAGCTTCTTTCTGATGTCGTCCAACCATCTGGTGCACTCCGCCGCTTGATTATCGAATTCTTGATGAGTGGTGACGTATTGATGCCATCGGCTGTACAAATCTTTAACCTTGTTCGATATCTGCTGATACTTGATGCTCAATTCGGACATGTGCGTGGTGCGGGACGTGATGTTCTTGTGAAGCTGCTGCGCCTTTTCAGTGACAGCGTCTATCTCTAACTCCTTCGCGCGCACCTGCCCTTGGAGCGTTTTCAGAAGCTCCAATTGATCCTTCTTCTCTTGCAAAGTCGCCTTCAGGTCGACGGCGTGGAGTTTCGTGTCGGTCTCTCTCATCCAGGCGAGGCATCTCTCCTTGGACGTTTCGAACTCGTTCCACTGTTGGAGCTTGTTCTCCAGGCTCTCTATCGTCGATTTAACAGCTGTCACCAGGCTCTCCCATTCTTGCTGAGACGAATCTATCTGCGATCTGATGTTGATCTGTCCAGACTCCAGCGTTCCAGGGATCACCTTCTCGCCCAACACTCTTATCTGTTGCACCCTTGGCTTGTCCTCCGGCAAACTTTGCAACAAATTCCTCAGACGCTCCAGGTTGGTATGAAGCGACACCCTTTCGAGTTCTGTGTCGCCCCATAGTATGACCGCATTGTGAGTGGCGTCCAGCCATTCGTGTGTATCCAGAACAGCCTTGCTGTACTGTTGATGATCGCTGACGATGCCCTCGGATCTCTCGACGAACGCAGCGGCCCGTTTCAACACGGTCGCGTGTCTGTCGTTCAATTTCCTCAAGGTTCGATGCACTTTCTCCGTAGAGTCGGGCAAATTGTCGGCTTTGTCGCGGAGATCTAGCAGGTCCTGCTGATGCGACTGAATGTCGTGCAAAAATGAACGATAAATTTGCAGCTGTGCCCGTTTCTCGTCCAACGTGGTTTTCAATTCGATTTCCGGTTTCAACTGAGCCTCGACGGTCTCCAGCCATTTTTCGAACGATTCGTTTGACTCGTCGAAGCCCGACCAGCGTGATATCTTCGACTGCAATTCACGCTCGGTCGACGCGATATTGTCGTACAATTCCTCGAACGCTTGCTGAAGGTCCAACAATTGTTGACGAACGATTTCTCTGCCCTCCGTGCCCGTGGTCGGGTACAAACGCTCTCCGGCCTCGACCGTGTTGTTTATTAGGAGAGTCGCCGAAGACTGACGGGCTAGAAGGTCCTTTAAGGTGGATATATTTGAAGATAACTCTCGTCGGGTGCCACTGATGTCGTCTTTCACGGATTGATAGGCGGCGCGAGTGTTCGCCAGCCATTCCGTACACTGCTTGTAGCGTTCCAAATAAGCTGCGTGATCTGAGACCGCTTGCTCGCACTTCTTAACCAGCTCCTGGAATCGAAAAAATGACCAATTTAATTGTTCAGCAGGGAAACAGGTGTCCGTCGAATTCGTGTAGCGAACAATTTCACGCGTACCTTGGCTGTGGCTTGGATAGATTGGAAACGGGAGGTGATTTGTTGAACGCTGGCCGAAAATCTGGTTTCACCGCTGATCTGCATCAGCTCGGAGGATTCGTCGCTCATCTTGTCGAACTCTGCCTCGTTTTGTCGGAGATTCACGATCAACATCTATAGAACGGAACGGTTTGTCAGATTTTATTGGCGGACAGTTATGTATCACTTTGCTTTCATTCGTATCCCATCGTTGTATTAATCAGGTAGTTTTCTGTCCGTCTGAAAATACCTGGGCCGAAGGGGTTAACATGATACACGCAGGTGGACGTGTTTGTTTCGTGTATGTGTAAGGGTTAATGCGAATTCGATCAATTGATAGTCGAAAATTTTTTCGCGTGCCATGACAACGGGGTGTATAGTGCACGGGCTTGGAAACGTAATTCTTCGATCAAGCGTGCTCGAAGCAACACGATATGCATGCACCGAGGTAAAAAAAAAAAAGAAAGAAAGAAAAAACACGAAGGAAACAAAATTATGCAAAAAACCGTGAATGTTAACATACGGACAAAAAAAAAATGAAACCCTTAAAAATAGTGCGAGTGTGGTGTATGCATAGTGTGAGAGTGTAAATGTACAATGTGTCCGATATTTTAAACTTACCATTTTATTTTTTGTTTTTTTTTTTTACCAAATTCGTTTTATTTTCGATTTTCTCGCTTTAATTCACACTGAATCGTCGAAGAAGAAGAAAAACGGTAGAAAAGGAAAGAGAGAAAACAAGAAACAGAGCATTTAGAGAAAGATGAAAGAAGAAGAAGTACAGATGGGGGCGGTAACGAGAGATCTTTACAAAAAGCGTTCACAACCCTGGTCGAACAAATTTCGTTCATATTTCTCTTACTTGATCCAGGTGGTCTCCGAGTGCCACCAGTTCCGTCACTTCCGTGTCCCACGACAAGGCGGTTTTTTGTAGTGCCTAAGGAAGTTTTCCAAAATACAATGCCTGAACTAATCGTACGATGATCTCATCTCTCTCGTATCTTTTCCTCTTCTTGACAAACAAAAATCTAACGCCGCGCGGTACTCGTCACGCGTATACACGTAGTTTCGTATCAAAAAGAAAAAAAATAGTAATTCACGGTTGCTCGCAGTGCCATTTCGCACAGGAGCAATCGATTCGGTTCGAATAAGAAACAGAACGAATAAAAGAGTCGAAGTAGTCGTGTTCATTTCTTTTCTTACAATTAACAACACGTTACCTGATATTTCTCGAGCTGTTCCTGCTTCTCGTCGAGGGTGTTCTTCAGGGAATAATTCTTCAACGACGACTCCGCGTCCGTCAGCCATGCTAATAAACGTTCCAACGAGTTCTCGTACTCGCTCCATTGTTGTATCCTCTCCTCGATGCATCGGACGATATCGTTCACGGCCGTCGCGAATTTCTTGTGCTCGAATCTGTTTCGCAAATTGATTTTACGAAGAAAAACATTAATTCGTTTAAGCTCCGTTGCATGCAATACGTGTACGATGATAGGATGCACTAGTCACCTTAACGTAGCCAGATCTCGTTCCATTGATTCCAAAGATCTAGGCGACAAATTATGAGCACTTTGAGCCACGTGCTCGCTAAGAATATTCAGCTTCAATTCTCCTTCCCTCTGGCCATCTTGAAGTTCCATGATCTTGGCCAGCTGACCTTGGAGAGCAGCTTTGTTTCCTGTATAGTCACTGTAATTCGCCAATTGCTCCCATTGCTGTTTCTGATAGTCCTGATAGGATTTCTGGAGATCGTAGAACTGCTGGAACGTGTCCAGAAGCGTTTCCAAGTTAGATATATTCTTCTGAGACATGTCGACCAGGTCCTCGTATCTTCCGGAAACGGATGCCGCCTTTTGCTTTGCATCGGACGGCGCCTGAATTGGATACGTAAGTGCGTTCGCCTTCTCAGAAACACCTTCGATTATACGTTTGTACGCCAAGATTTCCTGATGCATTCCCTGAAAGACAAATTCCTTTAATTCAGCGTCGCAGTAAATTATTTATCAATCGATTGGCGTGCAACGCTTCGTCGTTTAGATGAAATTTGATAAGATTCTAAAAGCCGAGTTGGCCACATTTTCGCACGACAATCAACAGAAAATAGAAAGTAAATGTAATATCACCTTGCTCTTCAGTAACTTCGATTTAATCTCCTGGAGGGAGGACCACGCGATCGTCGAATCTTGTTTCACAGATCTTTCCATGGTGTCCAACCAAGCTAATATCTGCTGCAGGGTCTCCTGATAATTAGTCCACTGCAGAGACTGAGCATCCTGTTTCTTCTGCTGTCCAGCTATACCCTCCACGAGTTTATCCCAGCGTTCGCGTGCTTGTCTCAATTCGTGACGTATCAATTCTCTTCCTTGAGCCGACGTATCTGCAAGAATTCTCTCCCCGAATGATATTAGGCTTGCCAAACGGTGTTCACCCTGTTCCTTTTCGGCCAACAATATTTGCAGACGAGAAACTTTCTCCTCCATATTTCCGCCGGTTTCATCTTTCTTCAGGGTGGCCAAGCTTTGCTCCAATTGAGTCAGCCAGGTGTCCACCGTCTTCAGTTTCTCTTCGTAGGCCTTGTGATCGTCCACGATACTCTCGCATCTGGTCACTACTTCTTTGCTGAGTACGTGCAGCAGTTGATACCTGAAATTTTGGAAACGGGCGAAAAATTGGAAATTATCGAGATTAAATTTTTCCAATGCCAACTTTCACCGGTTTATTTTCTTATGCATTTCTTCCATCACTCACCTGTTACTGATTTGAGAGATCATTGGCTTGATACGCTCAACGCCGCTAGCATGAAGCAGACTGTGGGATTTATCAACAAATTCGTCTATCCTCGATTCCTCCTTCAGTATAGCGTCGCGTTTCTTTCTCAAAGCTTGCAACCGAGCTTCCTTGTCCTGCAATGTGGGCTGCAGTTGCTGGTCCCTGAATGCTGCTTCCATCGAGCAGAACCATTTTGTGTGCGCTTCCAATTTCTCCTCGAAGTCCTGCCATTTTTGTAGGGCTACCTTCTGTTTGTCCTCCACCGATTCTGCGTTCGAGGTAAAATAATTAAACGAAATGAATACCAATGATCAGAATGAAAAAAATATAAATAATGATATTCTTATCATTTATAAGTGCATTCTATTATTTATTGTTTTATACTCAAAGAGATATAAAATCGACGTACCTATTTCACTTAAATATTGTCGAAGATTGCCGTCGAGAATCGTGATCTCTTTATTAATAGCATCCCATCCTTTCGGTGCTGTTCTCTTAATTACTGTATCGCTGAGTTCCTTCAATTTTCCAAGGTGTTCAGCTCCCTGCATTTGATCGTCCTTCAATACCGACAAGGTAGCTAGTCTTCTAGAGATATCTACGCGTTCTCCAGTGACGTCATTGCACTCTGCAAGTTTCTCCTTCTCCCCGTTCAACCAATCAGAGAAGCTCTTCACTTGCAAATTAAATCTGTGATGTTTCTCCACGCAGTCCTCCAGGTTCTCCAATAAATCCTTCGATTTAGCCACGATGTTGTGGAACAGTTGCTTAATAGACGGTAAGAAAACATTCAAAGACGTGTCCTTGGTCTGATCGACCAATTGTTGAGCTTTGTCGCAAACGTTCTCCACCAAAGATTGATGCGACATGATTTCCTGGTGCATGATCTTGTGATTCTGCAGTTGTGCACGTTTCTCTTCCAGCGTGCACTTCAATTCCGTGTGCTGGTGCATTGCACGCTCGACGTCTCGAAGCCAGGCAGTCAATTGCTCGTGGGACAACGAGAATTCTGCGAACTGCGTCAGACACTGGTCCAATTTTTGCGTGGTGCCTTGGAGATCCTCGGAGAATCCGTCCCAGAGCGTTCTTAAATTTCTCAATTGTTGCCTGATAATCTCTCTGCCATCGGGGGACGTATGAGCGTACAATTTCTCTCCCAGATCAATAACCGATTCGAATCTCGCGTTCTCCTTCGTTCTAGTATCGCCGAGATCGCGAATTAATTTCTGCCTGCTCTGTAATACGGACAAATCGCCCACGATTTCGCTGTGCTTCTTCAACTCCGTTTGGATATCGGTGATCCATTGCAATAATTGATTATACTTAACGTTGAACGTATTGTGCTCCTTTACGAACTGCTCGTATCGCATCACGGCTTCCTTTATCTGATTCTTGATTGCTTGGTACTTAGTCGTCTGTCTAGAAACTCTGGTGGCTAGATCGGCTTCAGCCTCGATGCTCTGACTCTTTTCGATAGCTGCGTTAAATTCTGCTCCCTTCGCGACGATTCCCTCCTCCAATCCTTTCAGCTTCTGCAGATGCGCCCTCTTCGTCTCCTCCGTGCTTCTCAAACTCTGGTCCTTCAGGTGCGTCTCCATCTGTTTGATCCACCCTTCCAAGCCTTCGACAATCTTCTCAAACTCGGACCACTGATCGAACATACGCTTCAACTTGTCCCGTGCAGCGACGCATCGTTTCAAGAAGTCCTCCCACAGTTTCCTCTGTTGCTCGAAATTCGACAGCAACGTCGGATGACCCGGTAGCGAGGTCTGCTCGAGAACGATGTTCAATTGCTGATTGCAGTCGGCCAAAATTTTCTCCCCCTCCATTTTATGCTGCAGAAGATTTTCTATCGCGGTAATTTTGTTCTGCGCGGTGTCCCGCTCCACGGAGAAATCTTCAATTATCGGCGTTCCCTCGTTAATCACCGTGTTAATCCAATCCCGTGTCTTCTCGAACGTTTGTAGGTACGCCTCGTGATTCGCCACATGCTTCTCCGCTATACTGATTCTCCCTTCCACCTCGTTGGACAATTTCTCGTAGGCGTCGATCACGCTCTCCAACATTTCGCCGGCGTCGTCGTCGGGCGCTGTGCTCAATCGGTCCCGAAGCTGCTGAAGAATATTCTTGTGGACGCTCACGTCCTGGGCCACCGCCCTGTACAAATGGAGAGCCAGTTTCTTCTCCTGCAACGTGGGCAACAGTTCCTGCTTCTCCCCCAATTTATTTTGCGCATCGGCCAGCCACTGTTTCACCTGAGAGAATTTGTCCTCGAACGATGACCTATGCATCATGTCGCTTTCTATCTTCTTGTAGATCACGTTCGCGCGATCCGCCATTGCGTCCACGCGATTACGGAAGTTTCTCAATTCGGTTCTGATCGTTTCCCTCTGATCCGGGGTGATTCTGGCGAACAGAGCTTCCCCTGCCTCAGCAGTTTTGTTCAGTATAGCCTGGCCGACCTCTCGTTCCTCGGCGAACGCCTTCAACTCCTTCAAACGCGACTGATAGAACGTTATCGGTTTAGGCCCGGTAATTTCATCGAAAGCTTTCAACGTCCTCTCGGCGCTGTCGAGCCAGCCCTCC